>CM061918.1:32308084-32421814 GCA_031002005.1 Vandiemenella viatica
TATCGCAAAGAAATGAATTTCCAGATATTCCTTTCACCCGTCATTTTTGACTAGCTTAGAGGCTAGTGTTCAATAAACTGTGTACCGTAATTTTTTCTTTGATCAACTTAAATGTATATCGATAAATGAATGATCACTTTCAATGTCGATAATCGTGTGTTACCGAAACGCTTCTTTATAACCTATTGCAGTTTTTCAGACAACATCTGCATGATTTGATACATTATTCAAATAGATACAAGTACATTATTCATCTAATATCAGTAATTCTTTCCCGAATATGTCATAACTTTCGTAACTTCGCTACCGTTGAGAATACGTTGTTAATCAATTACAATGTCTGAAATTTATTTATTATTTTTTGAAAAAAACCCTCTGGTTAAAACAAATAGTTACATTTTGAGAGGTTTAGATAGACTTTATCATCTCATCGAATAATGGTGTATTGCAGCGATGAATACTTGTTAGTTCATTGCTTACTTATGTGTACAGCAATTAAGCAATATTTTGAACTTAGCTACTGTCTCTGCTAATATTGGTTGTACAAAACGTCAATTCTTTCTGGACAGATTAAGACTTTTCATAATTATTTGACAATTGGTGAACTTTTCAGCACGAAACTACACTTTTTGAGCACGTATATTCTGAAAAAAAGTTTTGACGTTCTTGAATTCTGCTGTTCACTGTTTTATGCGAAAATTTTTTTCAGGATCGTCACATCAATTTTGGGAAAATTAAGAGTTGTTTGCTTTCGTAAATCCAGCTTCCATTTGCAAATAGTATTTGTTTTATGGACTGACAACCATAACTATGTAATGGGTCAACTTAGAGCCTTAAATATACAACGCACAGATTGTCGGCAAATGCGTGCTGAGGTATGACGTCAGGCGCTCTGATTAGTGTTTCGTGTCACATGACTTTTCTGCATTTTTATATTATCAAACAAAGATGATTTTCGGTATCCTTACAACTTACTCTATCATTTTTAATCAAAGTGTCATAGTTTTATTTCTTGTGTCAAGTACCCTATTCTATACTAGGTATGGAATGGATGATTCAGTAGACGGCAGTGGTTGTTTGTGAAGGGCCAAGATTGTTGTTACGAATAAGGATCAGCAGTATCGAATATGCTCCAAGAATGCTTTAGTGGCTGTAGGAATCGTATTGGGATATTTGAACATAATAACAGTAAGAGCATATTGATAGAAAAAAGTAGTAATACACAGTGAAGCTCAGTGGAATCGTAAATAGTTGATTGTAGAGAAGATAAACGGAGTGAGAGGCGTAAGACAACAAGAAAAACTAAACTTAAGGTTTAGTATAAGGAAGCAAAACAAAGATGAACATTTGAAACCAGCGGAGTAAAACCTAAGTAAAAACCTAACCTTACCAGACCATAATGACAAAGTTACTTCGAAAACCGAACGTGCCTAGACAACAGTCCAGAAGGTAACGGAAAACTTGAATGGAAGGCAGGAGAGGGGAAGAAAAGGCACAACAAAATGCTGACTAGGTTATATACGACACTTGCAAAGGCGTAAGAGAAATCGTGTGATATAAACGCAGAAATAAAAAATTTGACTTGTTTTAAGGGCTATTTGAGATTAAAGAAAAAACATTCCAAAATGCTTATTTGGAGTATTCCAAATCGAAGAAAAAGTTGTCACTTTGTAATGTGGTGGATTTGAAGCCATAAAGGGCTGTGAAAGTAGTACCATATCACATTTTAGTCCGGAACAGGAGGATTTCGTGAAAGTTATGAATGAAATTACTTTCTCCACTTAAAATGATGATAAAAAAACACTAACTTCAGTTTTATTTGTTCACATAGTATCTCCCAGCGAGAAAGTTCGTGAGAAAGTATTGAAATTAATTTCAAGCAACACAACAGCGTCTTGAAATGAACACGTCTTGTCTGTTTCATAATCTATTTGCGCAAATGTTGTGCTGCGCCAAAAATTCGTTGACAGCTATCTTATATAACGAGCAAGATATTTCTTGTACCTATTCAATTTCTGCAAAGCAATAACGAAATTCCTGGAAGAAACCAATATAAGAATGTAATGTTTTACAGCTTTAATCTTTTTACTGACCTGGAAATAAGAAAGAAGGCAGCATGTTACTGGCTAAGAAAAAGAAACTCTGACAAAGTAACAGAGATCCTGGGTCAAGTGGCTTCCAAGAAGATAGACATTAAAAATTGTATTTTAAATGAATGGCAACAGCAGTGGAACAAATCGGAAAAAGGAAGGAGAGTACTTGAAATACTTCCTGACATCAGAGAGGAAGCGTATGTAGTACTTCCATCCATCCCGAAAGTTGATACATTTCCCCATCGGTCATGGACTGTATGAAACATATCTCTACAGGATCAACAGGTCAGAGAATGATTTATACACGTGCGGGTCCCCAGGAACACCTGATCATAAATTGTTTGAATGGGCTTTAGTTGATGATCCCTGAAGCTCACGGGGAAAAAGTACTACGGAAATTCTGAAAGACAACCTCATCTGGGAAGAACTACACAAGCTGGCAGATTCTGTGTCACATGCAGCCAGGGAGCGATATCGGCTTCAGCATAGACAGCAACCTGACAGAATATCGCAAAACATATAAGGAATGAGTCAAGATACCCTAAACGGACAATATATATTATAAAAACCTAAATACAGGCTTTTGGAATTATCGAAGCTTATTCTTCAACGGATGCCAGAGTTAAACCACCTTAACTTTAGAAAACTCAAGATGTTTAGTTCTTAAGTGTTATTGGGTAATAGTTTTTACTAAAAGGTTGTGATAACTTACAGTGTGTAATAATAATAGTAAATTATTTGTACCATTTTCGTAGTATGTAGGATCTGTGTTTATTTTTCAAAATTTTGCTAAGTATAAAATATTATTATAGTATTATGAAATAAGGGTTCCTTATAGATTCTAGTGAACGAACCATCTGAATGTACAGATAAATAAATAAATTTTAACTCTCTCTAATGACATGAAAATAATACCGCGCGTTAGTCTCCCCCACAACTCGCCTGAGACAACCATTATTCCCGCACTCTGGCCCATGTTAACGTGAAACTTACAACAAAACTGAAAACTAAATTGTAACATATCCGGCAATTGACACCCAGTGGTAAAAAGAGAATGCGGTATCTTATGAAAAATCATTTCTAGATCTTAATAGCGTTTTAACTTTAATCTGTATTATCATAGGTGTAAAACCTTGTGTTCCAGTTTCAATGTCATGGTGCTGTTATCCTATATGTGCATTGATACAAAACATTATTTCCTATTTAATGTAATTTTCTGTTAACCTATGTATATATTGATGTTAAACTTTATTATGTCATGTTTTTGGCTGTATGGAGGAAATTCAAATGCCATTAATAATAATAATAAAAGACGGCAGTGATTTATTTATTATTGCTTTTTGTCGTCAAAAGTCGAATACCTGCGTGTAAGCAACATAGTGAAAAAAGATATGCTAAGAGTGCAATAAATGTATGAATATGTGCTGTACTTGTGCCTTGTCGAGAGGGTGCATGCCGCCGCCTCCACTGCCGCCTCCGGCCCGTCCTGCCCTCGGCGCCGCCTCCTCCTGCACCAACCGCGCCCAGAAGCCAGACGCACTGAAACAACAACAAGCAAAGCTTCAGAGTCCATTGTTGTTGTTGTTGTTGTTGTTTAAGTTTTAGGGCGCGTCGACGACGGGGTCATTAGCGCCCCTTCAGAGTCCAGCCCTGGCCGATACAGTGCTGTCCTGAAATGCGTATCCACAAGGATCCACAGCCCAGTTGTGTAATGCGGCGTAGTACACAATGGCTGAAACGTCTTCTTGTCTATACCCTGTTCACTCTCTACTGGCTGCTCAAGGTCATAATATGAATATTATTCCTCTGACCTCGCCAATCACCTCACAACTCATATCACCTCCTGCTTCTCCGAGCTAACCGCTGTTTCCAGTAAGCGGTGGCAAATATCTCCTTCGCTTGTAGGGGTTATGGCAGCGGAGTGGGGATGGAGGAGAATGACCTTGAGCCGCCTCTATTAACTGAACAGGATATACAACTTCAAATAATAAAGAGATTTTTTTATTTTCACTACTTCTAAATGGCCTAATATCTTATATTACATTAGGTCATACTGATATTAATTATCTGTTTATGGTACAATAGGACTACAAAACACAATTCTAGCTTGGCAATATTAGAACAAAAAGTTTTTCTTGTTAGTTATCCAATCACTATTAATATGGGAGAGTCCATGAACTACTTTGGTCCAATTCGTCCTCTTTTCGAGCCCACCCCCCCCCCCTCCCACAAGTAGCCTGACGTGGCTTTAGCCCTAGACCTCCCACCCCCCCCTCCCGCGTGCCACTTAGCTTTTGTCCTATTGATTCAAAAAGACTTTTTAAGTTGTTTTCTCTTACAAAACTCAAACCGAGCGTGGGGGGTGAGTGGTTAAAGCTTTGGTCACGCATTCGTGAGGACGGCGGTTCTAATCCCCGTCCGGGCATCCAGATTTGGGTTTTCCGTCGTTTCTCCATCTCACTCCAGACTAATGCCGGGATGCTTCCTTCAAAATGCCATGGCCGAATTATTCCCGTTACTTGTACCTAGTCCCATCCTGCCTCTAATGACCTCAACATCGACGAGGCGTATTGCCAGAAGTAAACAAAAATAACTAATCTTTAAAATTAATGAACACGATCGATATATACTGCTCTCCAATTATAAATATTGTGAATGAAACGGTGATACTAGCCACTCCTGAAGATGATCAATTATTTGGAAAATAACTTTTTCTGACGTACAACCAAGAATCCTACTTGCAGTATTACATTCTCATTTCATTCATCAATGTTTATTAAGTGGTAAAATACAAGAAATTATACCTACCGCGTAAAGAAACTAAGAAGATCTGCACTTCTTTTGTTTTCTGTCACCTTTCTTTCTAAATTACCAGAGAATGACGCTATGTCATGCTTACAAGATTTCCGTCGCTTATAGACGCAGATTCAGATACTGAAAACTCGCTGAAAAAAGATTTCAGATAAGCATCGTTAAGTTTATTGTGCAGCCTCACTTCACACCACACTTTGAAATAACATTCCAGCGAGCACTATCGTTAAAAATCCACTGAAGTTCACTTGACAGTACAAAATTATCGTGAGAGGTGTGGTCACACGCTGGCCATCCGAATCAATACAGCTTTATTTCAAAACATCAAAACAACACTAACTGGTGTGCAGAATCCCGTGCGACATCATTAAGCAAAATTGCGTTTAGATACCGAGTGCCGAATGTTTATCGGAGAGTAAAAATGCCGACGGATGTCCGCGTGCGACTCAACACTTCAGTCAGTCTTCAAATCACACGCATGCACGGCATTTTTACTTTATAGGATATCTAAAATACATACGGAAATAGTGACATTTTTTGTTGTTGTTGTTGTCGTCAGTCTTTAGACTGGTTTGATCCAATCCTCCATCCCTTCCTATTCTGTGCTAACCTCTTCGTTTCTACGTACCCCTTACAACCCACGTCCTCATATATCTGCTTCATATATTCTAATCTCTGTCTTCCTCTACAGTTCTTACCTTCCACTGTTCCCTCCACTAACAAATTATCCAATCCAGCATGTCTCAAAATATGACCTAAAAGCCTGTCTCTTCTTCCTGTAAGCTTCTTCCATAAACTTCTTTTCTCACCCATCATTTCCAAAACTCGTTCATTTCTTACTTTGTCTGTCCACCCTATTTTCAGCATTCTTCGGTAGCACCACATTTCAAATGCTTCAAGTTTCTTTCTTTCCGGTATTCCTAAAGTCCATGTATCGCTACCGTAAAGTGCAGTGCTCCACACATATGGTAGAGTTTTAAAAAGTTCTTTCTATGGCGGGAATAAATATTCACATGCTGTTGTGTGTTCTGCACCTCATTTTAACTGTGACAAACATTGCGAATGAAAAGCTACGTGGCCTCGCTCGGAACTCCCCCCCCCTTGCCCTCCCCCCACACAGCCCAGCGCATCTTCCCAGCCAACCTGCCCCCCCCCCCCAGGACGAGCCACGTAGTTTATGGACGCTTCCTAATTAATAAAATTAATGAGAAACTACAATCTTGGCTCGACCCCTGCCCCCTTTCCCATGTAGTCCAGCGTAGCTTTTTACCCTACCCCTCCCCCTTTTTGAGGAAGACACGTAGCTTATGGACGCCCCCTATACAGTGAAATGCAATAAAAGTGGATATCTGTGACTATAAGACTAAGGCGCCGCACACTGGATCGGGGAGATGAAACGGGACAAGGTTCGAATCGTGGTCTCCACGTGCCGGACGTCCTCACTGCGGTTTCCCGCAATCATCAAGTTGAATGTTGCGACGGTCCCCAATCCAAACTACACATTTCACGAACAGATAGTACACTTCCCACACACAGAACATAGATACACGGTCGCTGAAACTTTACTTCCGCCACTACTGTATTGCTCAAGGCAGTGGTGGAAGACGCTGACACTACAAAAACTCTTCCCATCGGGGATCTCCCGGCCCCAGAAACCATACGATAAAAACAAAATTACGTATAAACAAACACTGACGTACTGAAATAGCTCTTCGAATTCGCCTATCATCACCACCACCAACCGATCTAACGCTTACGCCAGACACCTGTTGTATTATACAGGGTGTTACAAAAAGGTACGGCCAAACTTTCAGGAAACATTCCTCACACACAAACAAAGAAAATATGTTATGTGGACATGTGTCCGGAAACGCTTACTTTCCATGTTAGAGCCCATTTTAGTTTCGTTAGTATGTTAGTACGCTCTCCTGACCTCAACCCTCTTCACTTCCATTTTTGGGGGCATTTGAAAGCCCTTGTCTACGCAACCCCGGTACCAAATGTAGAGACTCTTCGTGCTCGTATTGTGGACGGCTGTGATACAATAAGCCATTCTCCAGGGCTGCATCAGCGCCTCAGGGATTCCATGCGACGGAAGGTGGATGCATGTATCCTCGCTAACGGAGGACATTTTGAACATTTCCTGTAACAAAGTGTTTGAAGTCACGCTGGTACGTTCTGTTGCTGTGTGTTTCCATTCCAAATTAAATGTGATTTGAAGAGAAGTAATAAAATGAGCTCTAACATGGAAAGTAAGCGTTTCCGGACACATCACATATTTTCTTTTTTTGTATGTGAGGAATGTTTCCTGAAAGTTTGGCCGTACCTTTTTGTAACACCCTGTATAAGCGTTGTCGTCTCTCTGTTTACATACGCATGGCTGTACCAGTTTTTTTGGCTCTTCAGTGTATGATTACTGTGTAGGTAAGGTTTGGTATACTCACCACTGAGCTTGTTCCTGCAGTTGGTGTCTGATCTGTTGCTTGTTCTATTCCCGTACGCGCCGCTGTTTGATGTCGGTGTAGCAGTTGACTGAGACAGACTTCCTGTTTGCTTTCGAATGGGGCTACACAGATCAGCGAGTATAATTCATGAGCTACGGTAGGCTTCAGGCATATTATTACCGAGTCCACCAGTTTCGGCTTTTCAGTTGTACCGCATTACGCACCATATTCTGCGAAACCTGATAATAATGTTTTGGGGTTGATTCCCTGTAAGACAATTCTAGGTTTTCATACAACGATACTCGATATTAAAGAAGTTTCTGTCATACTTCTACCGAGCGGGGCGGTGTAACGGTTAGCGTTCTCGCCTCGCATTCGGGAGGACGGCGGTTCGAATCCCCGTCCGGGCATCCAGATTTGGGTTTTCCATGGTTTCCCCAAATCACTCCAGGCAAATGCCGGGATGCTTCCTTCAAAAGGCCATGGCCGAATTCCTTCCCATTCCTTGCCCCCATCCTTTCCCGTCTCTAAAGACCTCGATGTTAAAAAGAGACGTAAAGCAGTTTAAAAAAAAAGTCATACTTCTTTATTTTCATATAAGATCCTAAATATCACTGAGTTCTTAATTACTTAATTCAGTTAGCCCGTATGACAACGAAGGATGCTTTTCATTAGTTTTGACAACTTCCTACTGTTAATTAACAAGTAGCTAGCTTCAAAAAAAATTCGTATTGTGTCTTATATGGCCGATGCCGCACTACCTTCCCGTATCCAATGGTAGCCGAAGTGATTTGACACTGTCGCGTTAGTTCTGCCAGCCTCCCTGACAAGAATTGCAATCAGCTGGGCGTCGTCGGCAAAGCCAAAATATTTTCTTAAACAAAATATTCTTACTCAGAGTGAGGGAAAATACCATTCAAGCGTTCCCTTACAACGGAGATATTTTGCCTACTTTCTCTTTGGTGTTGAAGCGATTGTTTGGAGGGGCCGTACACAAACCAAACTGCCAAGAGAGTGCTGCAAGTTGAGTGTAATTTCTTATACGGAAAACTGTCCTTGCTCCTAAGTCTCAAGCGTTCCACGCGACAGGGACGCTGCTATTAGACTGGGAGAGGCTAATCTGCCCCTTAATCCCGTCTGCAAGCGGCCTAGCGCCAAGGCCGGTCTGTGACGTCACTGGGGCCAGTCAGCAAAACCGGACGAGCATTCACAGCGATATAAATACGCGTTTTCCTTGAGCGCCGACAGAGAAGTGCGCTTTTAAATTACCACTTCTTCGACGTCTGCAGCACGGCTCTACACTTTTGACTGTCTCCACCATTAAGAATCATGATATTTGGAATGACGCTTGACGAGACCGAAAAAAGAACCAAATTAAATTTAGTTTTTTTTTTTTTTTTCAGAAACATCTCGAGATATGTGGATAACATACACGATATTGCTAATAATTACTGAAGACCTGTAGCAAACAATCACGACTTCTTGTTCATTGATCAATGAAATTGATTCGTTTTGCACTGTGATCATCAACTTCAACTTCTTCCTTCGATATTAAGTTAGCGTAGAGATGGTCCAATTCTACTAGCTTGTGGGTCCTAAACTGAACCTTCTGTATCCTCCAGCATTAAGGTCACAAGTTTTTCTGAGGTCTGGCAAAAATATTCCGAAGAACCCTCGGCTGCCAATCTATCAAAACATTACTCAAGCAAAACACTAAACTTGAAATCGAGGAAACAGCCGTGGCGAACACCAATCAACCTTACAGAGTCTTCTTTCAGCGTCAATAAGCTGTGGATAATATAATGGGAGTAGTCATTGGTAGCCAATAAACATCTAGTAGACGACACTTCAGTACTGTTACAAGGATTCCATCTTCGCAGATGGCAATGGAGAGTCATCAATCCGATTCGAACAGGACAAGGCAGATGCGGCTACTTATCACACAAATGGGGCTGGGTAGATTCTGCAAATTGTGACTGTGGAGCTACCTTACAGACAATAAATCACATCGTTTCTGACTGTCCTCTTCGAGCACACAGAGGAACAATAGCGGAAATACACGATGCGTCGATCAGTGCAGTTGATTGGAAACAAAAACCAGATCTAGAGATATAAAATTGTACAATTGTGGTATGCCCATCTGTCCTCATCTTTTGAATAACTTGTGAAATATCATACGATACATAAATAAATAAATCAACGTGATGGAAAACAAAAAGAAACGGTTATTAAGTTTAAATATCTTTGCTCTCTTAGAGCTGATCATTTTAAACCCGACATAGAAGTCAGGTGTCTGACTTAAGCCATTCGTTCGACCTTTCATTCAAATGAATCTTTGTTTTGTAAAGACGGTTTGCATATCGAAATGTGAAAAAGAAGGTAAGTTTTAGTCAATGTCCGGTGCCTGCAAATATGAATGAACAGGTTATTGAATAAGCAAAACGAAAGCTACCAACGTAAAAAGTGCCAGAACAGAACGAGCACTTCACTACAATGGCAAAGTGCAACTATCATGAGAAAAAAAATTCACTACATTTTGTGTAACGCGCCAAATTCACGACTGAAACTAAACTCGATTTCGGGCATAAGCCTATGGGAAGATTTTCTTTCGTACGTAAGGGCGTCATGGACTGAAATTTCCAAGCGAAATAGTGAGAAATTTGCAAAAAACGCTAAAAGAATTTAAAGTTGAAATTAAAAAGTGCAAAAGTAGGATAGAAAAGAAAACGGCAAAACGGGTGTGTAGGAAAATTGGCACCGGAGCAAGCGCTCCATCAAAATCATATTTTTTTTTTGCTTAGGCCTTACGCCTCGTCGACTTCGAAGTAACTAGAGGCGGGAAAGGATTTTGGGCAAGGAACGGGAAGGAATTCGGCCATGGCCTTTTGAACGACGCATCCCGACATTCGCCTAGAGTGATTTGGGGAAATGATGGAAAACCCAAAACTGGATGCCCGGACGGAGATTCGAACCCACGTCCACCCGAATGCGAGGCCAGAGCGTTACCGCTCATCCACCACAATCGGTCTGTCGCAATTAAAATAGATTAAAGCCAGTTTTCTCGTAGTATGAGCAAAGGATCGCCTTGTAGCCTGATAGACAAGGACGGCCTGTGGTGCTGGAGTTAGGCAGCAGCATCCCAGAGGTGATGGTGCACGATCCAAAAGTACGGAGTTCAATCCCCGAGGAGCGTACAGAATGACACTGCTGATGGCGATTGGTTCGTCGGATGGGGAAGTTATCTTTCATACTGTGATTTGAGTCTAAATAATATTGTTTCGTGTGAAATACACTGCTACGGACAATTTAAGATCATTTCCAGTAAACAACAGTTAGTTTTGCGTGTAAATATTTATTAACATACAAGTAGGCATGAAAAAAATTATCACTAATTTAAATCGTTTACAAACAAGTGCGGAGATTTGTTAGAAACCAATCGTACAATAATATCGATATTTAATGTCACAAATTTTGAGGTGGTACGTTACAAAGAAAGACCTACACGAAACTCCAATAGATATTACAACAACAGTGATTATACTATGAACAGAAAAATATTCCAGAAGTTATGATTGACACAAGAAGCGCGGGACAGTAAGTTAAGATATGGTTCGGGGGTCCAGAGTATGTAAATATTAGTTGCATTATGTTTATTTATATTTAACTGATGTAGATGTTTTCTAATACTTTCTGTCTGGAGTTATGGCTGTTACAGAAATTCAATACATATGTACCACGTTACATAATTTTTAAGGTTGTAAGCATTATTCAATATCAATTGTTTTTAATTAAACAAATGCGAGGAAATTAACTGCCCCAGCACTGCATTCACCCAGTTATTTTTGACGGTCTTAGAAGCTATTAATATTCAATGTAGATATATGCACTATATTCTCTATCACTCTTATAGTAAGCTCGAAGAAATAAATTCCCGGGACTCTGAGTTCAACCCGTCATTTTTACGACCTTAGAGGCTAGTAGACCCTACATATAATAAGGTGGTAATTTGGGGAAAATAGTTCGAAAAATGAAGCTGCAGTGAAGTGATTATTTTTTAAAAAAGAAGTAAATGTGTACCTTTTTTTTATGGCTTTCGGCAACTAAGCCATTTAGCCAGCTCAATGTGCTTATGATATCTCATCTAGTGATTTAGTTTTCTCTAGTACGTTGTGATTCTTAAGTATAGACACCACAGGACGGACAGGACATTCACACAGACACATAACACTTAAACATCCATGCCCGCAGCCGGATTCGAACCGGCGACCTTCGGCACGCGGAGCTAGTGCTCTAGCCCCTACGCTACCGAGGCCGGCAAATGTGTACCTGCATGTCTGTCCGTAAGCAAGCTGGGGAATGCACGCAAAAACTACTGGCCATATTTTGACGGGGTTTTGATTAATATACCGCCCGTGGTTCACCGGGCAAAGTAGGGTGGTGCGAAGTAGAAAGGCTGGGAACTTTAATTTACCTTTCTTTAAAATGGATTGAAGCAAAAACTGGTCTAGTCT
The DNA here is from genome assembly GCA_031002005.1 of Vandiemenella viatica. Lineage (NCBI taxonomy): Eukaryota > Metazoa > Arthropoda > Insecta > Orthoptera > Morabidae > Vandiemenella > Vandiemenella viatica. Next base: position 32,319,944 of record CM061918.1, read on the forward strand.
TGATGGTGTTTTGATAACGTAAATCCCTTGGTGCCGGAGGTAAAACTGGGTTCCATTTTGATTTGAACTCAGAATTTACTTCAGGTAAAATTACCTTGGTGTCCATTTTTTGTTGAACGCGATTCACGCAAAACTGCAAGTAGAGTTTTGTTGACGTTTCGAACAATGTATTGCCCATCTCCGATAAGTATAGTAAATTATGTTTTATTTTGACGCGATGTCAGAAACCTGAGAAATTAAGGTGAAGTATCCACAAATGAGAATCTACAGTACCTGACTAAAAAGTGAAGCACCGAAAAGAGGAAGAGGAAACAAAATGAAACTTGACAGATTGAGAGAGTATGCAATGTTATTTCAATAATTACACAATAGAGTCTAATTTACAAAGAACTTGGCCTTACGTGCCCATTTATCAGAATGACATTGCACCCCTCTCACCTTGATGTATGCACTGATTCGGTTGGGAATGGTGTCATAAAGCCATTGTATCATCTCCTGAGGCAAGTTGCCCACAACTGTTGTAACTGATCCTTAGAATTCTGGATGCGGCACTGGGATGCAGTTGAGGTCCATCTTGTCCCACGCAGGCTCTATCAGGGACAGCTCTGGGGATCGTGCTGGCCACGGGAGTACCTCAACATCACGCGGACAGTTCATAGACACACGTGCCGCACGTGGACGAGCATTGTCCTGTTGAAAAATGACACCACGGAACTATAGCAAGAGAGATTACACATGAGTACGCAGGATGTCCGTGAAGTACCGTTGTAACGTCAGAGTTCCCTCAATCACTGCCAGCCGTGACCTGAAGTCATGCCCTATTGTTACTCATACCATGACGCCAAAAGTAACACCGCTGTCTCTGTCCAAAACATTGGATAAAAAAGGGAACTCTTCCAAGTTCTCCGCCATACTCGCCGACGATGGTCATCATAGGCAGTGCATAATCGCTGAATGCACCGAATGGCGTCGCATTGTGTTCCGTCCCAGTGCCAGTATCCAGGATATCAAGGATTGGTTACATTATCCGTGGGTCTTCTTGCCTCAGAAGACAATACAACGGGTTTATGACAAGCTTCCCAACCGAATAAGTACTTGCATCCCCACCAACGCGAAACGTCTTACTGATAAGTTGGCTCATACTGCTAAGTTCTACATAAATTTGACTAGTCTGTAATCTCTAAAATAACATCACATCCACACAAAAGTAAAGTTTCATTTCGTCCCCTCCTTCCTTTCTGAGTGGTTCAGTTTTTTGTCAGACAGAGTGCATACAAATATTTTACTTCTCGCTGCAGAAATTTTCTTTGCGATTTTAAGATATGAGCAGTGTGGATCATATAAAGGAAAATAACTTACATTTTTTGTGGATATTTTTCATGCAATAAGAATTTGCGTTCGCGAGCCATAGTGACCGATTAGCTCTTGAACTCAAGCAATAACTACCTGAAATACAAGACGTTTCCAGGGTCAAGGCTCACCTAAAGTTCTTCGTGGACGCTAACGACAACAGTGGTTTTTGTCGTCTGCGGTTGGCAAGCTTGCTTACATAATGTAGTTGGCTGCAAAGAATACTCTGTCAGACATTGCTCGCTTAGCCGCTTTTAATATGTCCCTTCACAGTCAGTTTGCTGCAATGAGAAGTGCAGTCTGAATTTGTTGGTGTAACCCACCTGGGTGCCGGTAATAGATTTTAAGTTCAGTAGTTCTGCGACAGAATCACAAATGTTGCTACTTCGTGTAAATACTTAACAGAAGTTACTGTACTGGCAGAGGATGGTAAATAATACTACATGAAGAGTACTATTATTCGTAGTAAACATTCAAGAACTAGAGTTAAGAGTGCAAAAAAAAAAAAAAAAAAAAAAAAAAAAAAAAACCACTTTTTTTGGCAATAACAAACTCCCACGAATAATAATATTTAATGGAAAAAATTACTTCCCCCTCTCCTCTCATTTCACCCACACGTAATTAATAGACGCCCCCTTAGAATAGGGAGCGGATGTGGCCAAAGAAATGAAAGGAGGAAGGCGAGATATTCATGAGGAAACTATGACGCAATTTGAAACCGAAATGTGGCTGACGCACCGGGGATCGAATCAACGTTCTCCTGCCTGTCTGGAACATAACTTAGCCCTCACCCATCAAAATGGCTATGTGAGGTTATCTATGGATTTATTACTGTCATTAAGCGATTAAAAACTGGAGTGGGTGGATCACTAAACTGCAACATCTCGAGACATGATGTTCGAATCGCTCGGGTTGGGCGCATTTTCTCATCCTCTTATAAGGTTCTACCTTTCGTTCCTTAAAAGTGTGTCCTGTCTGCCCTTCGGTGGTCTGCCGCTTGGGATATTATTCATCACTTTTACTAAGTGGATATGATGTGTCAACACAAGTCCCGTAGTTTTTAATTGATCCGTCATATTTGTTACTGGAGATGAAGAGGCGTTAAAAGCCATCCACAGACTGAAACAAGTCAGCTATAGAATTTGATACAAAATAATAGTTTATAATCTCTCTAAAAATCAGTTCGCAACAATTTAAAAAAAAATACGAGAGACAAATATCATTTGAAAAAGACTGAGACGAGGCTGCAATCTATCTGCTCTAACGTTCAACTATTATGTTGACGAAGCACTCGAGGACCTAAATAAAAATATTTAAGGCCCCCCCTCCCCCCCAAAAAAACTCATTCCTGTGGAAGAATCATTTCGGGGTGAGCTGATGGTCGGTGCAACGGTCCTGTCGTATTCGGCGTCACCCAATCAGAGTCACTTGTTGGCCGTGACGTCGGCAGACTGGTTTGACAGTTCAGCTCAGCTGTTACAAGTCCACAAGCAAGCTCCCAAATATTTCTACACAATATCACCGTGCCCTATGTTTTTCTTGGATCTCAGCGATCCCTTAACTTATGTGTATCAAGGGAAGATTAATACGCATTCATTATGCTGCTCAGCAAATCAAAATGCTAGCTTGTTTTACAAGTACTTATTACTGTTTTAACCGAGATGGAGAGATAGTTTCGTATACATTTTTTGAGAACCTTGTTCTTCCTATTCGCCACGCATCAACTGTAAATAATGGAGGGAAAACTGAGTATTTAGGATTAAATTACCGGGCGAGTAAACTTAAAATCCAACAGGAGTAGCTTTCGATAAAGCTCTCCGGCAATCCTGATCTGGGTTTTCCATGGTTTTCCCAGATCACTCCACGCGAATGCTGGGATGGTTCCTCACAATAGCCCAAGGGCGCCTCCTACCATATCTTGTATATCCCTTCCAAACTATTACCATTTCGGATAGGTGCCATGCACCCTCCGCCACACACTTTTAGTGAATCGTGGAGTAATAGTAAATTTGGTGGAACTGTAAGATGCGTTGACAATCAACACCGTATGTGCAAACAACCCCAAAGAGCTAGGAAATTGAAAGGTTAATGAGTCGCATGGAAAACATTAACTTACTTATGACTTTACGCCTCATCGACATCGTGGTCATTAGAGACGGGATGTGACTGGGGACAAGGAACGTTTAGGAATTCGGTCACGGCCTTCTGAAGGAAGCATCCCGGCATTCGCCTGGAGTGATTTGGGGAAACATTGGAAAACCAATATCTGGATGCCCGGTCGGTGATTCGAACCGGCGTCCTCCCGAATGCGAGGCCAGAACGTTAACCGCTCACCCACCACTATCGATGGAAGCATTAACTCTCATTCTTGAAATAATGGAACATCATGTTTGTAAAACGCAGTCTTTCGTGGTTTGCCTACTGTATAAAACCTTCTCAGGCCTCACAACGAGAGACACGTATCGTTTTAACTGTTACCGCCTAGACTAACAGTCAGCTTGCGACAGCTAGAACACACCTGTATACAGCAGAGCTAGCTGTCGAAGCGTCGTGTTTATACAACACTATCCAACTGGTCATCCGACAGGATTTCATTGGATCCCATGCGATCAGTCGGACGTATTCGGCCGAATGGAAAACACTTGTTATACTCCCAATAAACGCGTATTAATTTTTTTATCTTTGATTTGATCTTGATTTGTATTTTTTCTATCATACACTCTGGTGGGACACAGTCACTATTATTATTTTAATAAAAATTTCTACCAAAAGGACAATTAACGAAAGTGCGTCGACGCAGTTATAAACATTATTTTATTAAAAATTTGTACAATAATGACAATTATTTGAATTTCGCACTGCAATATTTTGAATATATTATCGCCCTTATCGGGACCGCATTTAGGCACAGGCTATCTAGGCTGCAGCCTATGCGCCCGCACCACAAGAAAACAAAATTTGGTTGTTTCTTATAATTCTTCTGCTTGTGTCATCTTTTTTTTTGTTGTATGTTCATTTATTTTTAAAATTGAAATATTGATTTTAGAAAATTTAACAACATGGACATAATTCACATCTTCGCATTCTTATTCTTCTATAATTGTTCAGAGAAATTAATAAATTGTTTAGAATACCTTAACGATTTTTAATTGTTTTCATTTTCATCTCAACAATTCTATATTCTTCCAGATACGATATAGTAAAATATTCTACAGTAAAATTATAAATATCAATTGTTTTATTTAGGTTTTTGGTAATAAAATTAATATTAAATGCGAGGTTAAAATTCAAAATATTTGCGGGGAAGGGCGTGGATCACAGGGTATTCACATCCTAAATAAGGCCCTGACTCTCGGAATATTTCACGAGGGCAAGGTAAAGTCCGTCTAAGAAATATAGGACACTACACATTTCATATAAACACCCCGTTCACTTGGTGTTGAGGCAACAATGAAAGATTGCAATGTGTGTCGGATGTAATTCGGCTGCAGTGAACGAAGTTAATCCGACGGTCTGGTCGGCTGTAAAATCGGAAGTTACTCGCACAAATGCGGTTTTGACGAAATTCATGTGTTTAGTCGTGCTATGTGATTCTTAAGTAAATTCACTTTTACGTTTTTATAAGAACTTCCATTGGTTTTCGTTGTATACATTACTATAATTTGAGTTATGTCGTCCTATTGCAAAATTAGCTCCCAGATTGTACACAAAAATGACACAGGTAATACTAAAAGACGTTGAAACTATTAATAGCTATTTCTAAAAGTAAAAATCTACGTAACAAATGGTTTCCAGAATATTTTATTTAAAATAAAAAAAAAATCGGTATTTATTCAGATTTCAGATATCTGTTTTCAAAAAGTGGATTTAAACTTCCTAATTCTCCTAATACTACAAACTCTAAGCTCACAATTTTTTCAAATACCGTAAAAGTTGACATGATTGACCACTTTAAATATCACAAGAAACAATAACTAATTTTCTTTGAGTTTTGATGAGTGGATGTCCAAAATAATCACCGATATTTCAACGTTGATGTTCATTGCAAAGAAACGCATTTTAATCTTGTCTTGCTTAGAATACGCGGTTCGTGCACAGCGGGGCATTGAATCAGTTTGGTCAAAGAATGACTGACAAAATTTGGTTCTTGAAACTACTGTTTTCCGTATAAGATCTAAGGGAACAAGCTTCATGGTAAAAGTTGGTAAGCTTCTGCCTCGGTAACTGTAATTCTGTACTTGTGCTTTTCACACAGCACACAATTGGCCGTTGTCGACGTTATATATATATATATATATATATATATATATATATATAAACTACCGCAAGAGAATTCGAACGCACAGAAACAATTTGACTGACTCGGGACGATGAAGTTCTGGACAGGGTATGACCATAACACTGGATCATCCATCAATGCAAGTGATTCCCAGATATAATTATCTCAAAAAGTGGAGAATATTGTCAAGCTTTCAAAAAGACTTTTATTTATGATAATTTCAATCACACCATCTAGCAAGGAAGCATAAAGGGCTTTCTAGGACGCTGACTATATATGTAACTCTTTGCAAATAAAGTCATAGTTTAACTGCTTAGTAGATAAGATTATTTTTCACACTGATGTAATTTACTGTAGTGCGTGTAATGTGGTTTAAAACTGAATACTTACCATAACTGATTATTTAGGTACTTAATGACTAGAACCGTCATATACATTATTTATATAAGGTATTTTTTTTTTGTCAGAAGCCAATATTTCTCTTTAATAATTAGCCGAAATGTATGAATGAAGTATTATTTTAAATCTTAAGGTCTCCACTTTGATCACATCTTATTTTAAGAAAGGAATTTTTCGAAATTCAACCCTGAAAGGGCAAAAATGTAAATATTTATAAAATGCGATATTTCGTACAACAAATCATTTATCTCCCTGCATTCCTAACCGAAATTGATTAATGAACTAACATTTAAAAGATAAAGATCTCCGCTTTGTTGATACATTTTAAGAAAAGAATTTTTCCGAATTCACAACTTAAAGGGCAAAAGTATCAGTATTTCTACAACGCGTTTTTGTGTCACGAGCCTTTTATCTCCCTTGATATCTAACTGATGTAGATAAATGAGGTATCATTTTATAGATAAAGGTCTCCACTTTGATCACATCATATTTTAAGACAGGAATTTTTCGGAATTTGACCCTTAAAAGGCAAAATTATTAAAGTTTCCGTAACGTATTTTTTTTATCATGAGCCATTTATCTCCCTTTATATCTAACCGAAATAGATAAATGAGCTATCATATTAAAAATTAAGGTCTTTGCTTTGGTCACATAATTCCTTACGAACAAAATTATTCGGGATTTGACCCTCAAAGGGCAAAAGTAATAACTGTGACAGTCGCGCCTATGAGACAGTTCACAGCTCAGCCGGTAGATAGCAGTAGCACATATCGTAGAGATATTAATAAACTACTTGACAGGCGTAAAGTTTTGTTATATACCTATTACACTAAACAAATAAACAATTGAAACAAATGGGGCGGTTCTTCTTTCATCCTATTAGAAACCCCGAAACTTACTATTCATTGTATTCGCGAAATTTTTGCATGGGGCATCTAGTTAGATTTAAAACAAGAGTGTAAAACCGGAAAGAATACTTACAGAAGGCTAGAAACCTTTAGATTAATGTTATTTTTCTAGCTAAACTATTGTTAACTGTTGATTTATATTATTAGCATTAGATATGATTTTTTTAATTCAATAAATAGACGTTTACTATTTAATTTGATAAGGCATTAAAAACTGTACTGGATCCCGTGGGGTTGAAAGCACTGCGGGATTGCAGTCCTTAGTGTAGATCGTCCTGTGACATCGCGGATGATGGTCGGTGCGAGTTCATTTGTAGGAGCGGGTCACGGCCCAGACGCTTTTTGCTGTTGGCGGTTTAGCTCCTCAGTACCGGTTTGCAAGTCGTGCAGCCAATCCCAGTGACGTGGGTTCTGCTGTTGCACAACAGCCCAGCTGGCCAATTCGTCTCGAATACTAAAACTCCTCGGATTCTCCACGATCTATGCTAAAGACACTTTTGTGTCTGGGATTAAGCTTTCATTTTTTCGGTGTCTCTCAACTTGTTTCATGCAATCCATCTCGTCCCACAGATCGCAGCCTACGTCATTAATTATCCCCTTCATTCATTCTAAACTTTGTCTTACTGCACAATTTATTTTTCGTCTAATTCCTTCCACTAAACATTAACCAACCCCCACGCTTTAGAATGTGACCCATCATCAGCTTCTGCTTGTGTGTTTTCTTTGATCATTTCCAAGACATGACCACTTCCGTTTCGACATCCTTCTATATGAAGACATTTTGCAACTTTTTTTTTTTTTCCTATATTCTGAAATTGCAACTATCTTTCGATTAAGGCGCTTTACAGCATTACAAGCCGAAGTAGTAAATTTAGAATCGTTTCATAGGTTTGTAAATTATAAAAACCTTTTTACAGGACACGTTCACAAATATTTGAAACAAGAATCGATTATCAAATAAATATTGGTATTTGCAATTCATTGTTTAAATCTGAAATAAATTCTTCAGAATTTTATAAATTACATATTTCTATGAAAAGAAATACGGTAAATAATTCTAATACACCATTACAGCATTCATTAAAGATGAGGGATGTATATTTTCAAATTCATGATTTTTCATAACTTCACAGTTTCAATATAAAAAAGTCCCGTTTCTCGATTTACTGAAATAAGACGATTACAACTCTCTCAGGTGCATCTTTCGATAACACATCTTACAGATCACAAGTAACAGATCATAAATAATAAAATAAAAACACTAAACCATTATTTAGAGAAATGGAGAGTCATCTTCAGCACAGGCATTTCAGATGGAGACTGCACATCACCATCAAAGTTTTCTAGTTTTCCCCTACAATGCTAAATAATTATTCTATCGGCAATTTTTCAAGGTATCGTCACGGGATTCCTAAATCTCCACCCCGGATAAGAAAAAATTAACATGATGCCATATGAATTACGTAATGTAACGCGATGAAGTAGTTGCCTCGATGTGCTCCCTCTCCATAAAGGAAATGTAACAGATGTAATTTTTCCACCACAATGGATTTGTTTAGCGATTACAAATAGTTGGCCAAGCGTCTTATAAGGTGAGGTTCCGATGTGTGGGTCATCGATTTTGATCTGATTTGGCACAGATCTTCTCCATAGAAAATAGAGTTCAAACGTCATGACGTCGGATCTGTTTCGGTCCAAGGGGTAAAAAACATCAAATTTCACAGGTTCAGGGGGAGGGGGGGGAGTCACAAAGTTATAGCTTTCGAGTTATCAGTGATTTTATGTGCTCTGGCTTTGCTGAAATATCTGTGACTTTTACGAAGCGAATGTCATAATCAAGGGGTGTGAGCGATGAATTCCGGATCGGCAGACCAATCATCGAACACGCATGCTGGGCGTTGTTTTTTTTTCTTAATATAATATGGACTTGTTGTTCGAGATATAAAAGTACTTTATTATTTACCCTACAAAACTGACTGACAATCAAATCTGATGTTATTTAGTATTAATATGCCATGGGGTACCCAAAAATAACCGGAATAGCATTGCCGTGAGTGGAGCTTGTGTAGTACGCGTTTCTGCCACTAGCCGTTAATAGCACAACTCATTGCCAATTCAGTGCCGCCTGTGTTGTCGACCTGGCTTGTTCTTTTAATCTGCAGTGATTGTTTTTGCTGGCACTGTCTTGTATTGTTTCGTTTTTGATGATTGCAAGTTAAATTGGACAACGTGCAACTGTGAAATTTTGTTTTCTACTCAGTAAAAATGTTGAAACTGTTGTAATGTTGAAAGCAGCTGATACAAAGACGACACTGTGGGAATACTCACCATTCGGGAGGACGCCGGTTCGAATCCCCGTCCCGGCATCCAGAGTTGGGTTTTCCATGGTTTCCCCAAATCACTCCAGGCGAATGCCGGGATGCTTCCTTCAAAAAGGCCATGGCCGAATTCCTTCACATTCCTTGTCCCCAATCCCATCACGCCTCTAATGACCTCGACGTCGACGAGGCGTAAAGCCATAAGTAAAACAAAACAGAAAAGTATAAAGATCTCGTCACCACTAGATAGCAGGATCACATGTCATAGAGAGCTGTGTGTTTTCTAAGAGTAGGAAGCTTTTCGGATATTTTTATTTCCATCAGGGAAACATTTCACTATTTCTAATTGTTTCGTAAGGTGTTTCAAGTGCTTTGCTACGCACCTGTTTCAGTTGAATAAAAAACGATTGCTACAAATGAGTCGGTTATATTTTCATGCTACTACAAACCATCAGCCTCACTATTCATCGTACATCATTCGCGAAGTTTTAGCTCGGGCCTCCTGGTATCGCACAGGCACCAACGTCTGCAGCAACGTGAACAATGTTTTCTTCCCGCAAGCAGCGTGCGGTATTGTTACCATCATGAGTTGAGCATTGTGCCGGGAAATACTGTGCTTCACACGTGTTTACGACAAGTTCCATTCAAATATACATGAACAACAATAATCAATTACAACACCCCAGTGAGACCTATGTACTTTCTAAACATATACACAAAAACTAAATAACTTCAGATTTGATCACCGTTACTCGGTTTTTTGGGCAAATGACTAAATTTCTTTATTTCTCGAACAAAATAATCATATAATGAAAAAATTGTGCGTGGAATCAAACATGGATCTGCAGATCAGGAAGCTATCACTCACACCACTTGACTAGAACACTCGCTTCGTTCTGATGTAAAAGACACAGGTATTTCAACTACCACGAGCACATAAAATCACTGATAACTCGAAAACAATAGGTTTGCGACTTCCTGAAATACGAGTGAAAACTGATGTTTCTTAAAGAATATATCTAAATCCTTCTTTCCAAAATACATCTGACCCCACAGCTTTTGAACAGATTTTTTTTTTCGAAAACGAGGAGCTATCTAGACATGTCCATTTATTTTCGATGTATTATGTCTGTACCAAAAAGCGTTAAAACACACATCTGGACTTTTGCTTGCTAGGCAGTGAAGATGGTTCGTGTTTTATGCTGTCATAAAGATATTTCGTTCATCTTTTTCTAAATGTTGTATTTACATTGGCAGGAATAGAAAGTGTTCCCCAGACGGAGTTGTCATAAATCACTGAAAATTGATCCCAAGAATCATCAGATCAACAGTATTGAATGATTAAAAACTGAAAGTTGTACGAGTAATAGTATGCGAATTAATGGGCTATTTATTATTAAAAATTGCTATTTTGTTTAGCTTATAACTGATTAACGCTGTGCGTAGCATCGCATTTTTTTCCCCCACGGCATCTCGGTGGAAACGTACGCAGTGGGTTCAATATTTCGTGAAATCTCTCGGAGCATTGACCTTAGTGTAAGATAAGGAGAGAGATTTGTTACACAGTGGACGAAAGAAGGCTCTAGTATTCCTAGAGCAGGCGCAGGTCCATACAGAAGGACAACAGCACGCGAAGAACGCCAGATTGTGAGGGTGGCTGTTGCTGGCAGGCGGGTGACTACAGGCCAGATCCAAGCAGTGGCTTCAGAGAGAGTCGCCACACGGACAATTATAAACCAATTGCTAGAAGCTGGGTTGCACTCTCAGAGCCCTTTGCAGTGTGTTACATTAACCTGATTTCACTGCCAGCAACGTCTAACATGGTGTAATGCAAAACGTAACTGGACACATGAATGACATACAGTTGTCCCGATTCTGTCTGTGGCAAAGTGATAACAGTGAATATGTACACCGGCGCAGTGAAGAAAAGGCACACCCTGATGGAATTTCAAAACATCACACAGGTCCAGTCCCCGGTGTCATGGCTTGGAGGGGAAGGGAGGGGGGCAATCAGTTACCATTGGAGGATTGAGTTGGACGTTACTGTAGGCACAATGACAGCCCGCCAGTGTGTGGACAGGGTGCTGCACCCTCTTGTAATAACCTTCATGTCCACCATTCAAATCGCATCTTCCAACAGGATAATGCCCGTCCTCATACTGCGGCCATGACAACACGACCCTTGTAAGAGGTTACGAGAACAACCATGGATTGGCCCACAACGTCCTCAGATTTATCCCCAATAGAGCGTTCCTGGGATGCCATGGGTGGTCTCATGGTCACCCAGCACAAACTGTGCACCAACTGACTACACAAGACATTCAGGCGTAGAGAGACATATCCCAAGAAGATATTCGAACTCTTATAGAATCAATGCCAAGGATCCACGAATGTATAGGTGCTCATCGTGGGCGCACATCTTACTAACTCGTGTATGTAAAGAGAATATACTTGGCCTGATCCATTTCAATTTGTTATAATTTCTTCTGGTTATGACCCTGGGTATATCTACAAAACTTCCTCAAATTCAGCCAGTATATTTAGGTTCAATTCTAAAGTGATGAAAGTTAAAATTTCTGAAAGATTTCTTTACACCACCTGCCACAGGCAGCTTTAGGGAATCTCACATGCGACTCTTAACAAATTTTTCTACAAAGCTATTTTTGGACCACAAAAATGTGACTTTAAATTATTTCATTCTTTGACGTAAATTACTCCGCATATCCTTTGGAAATGTATTTCAGTACCTTACTTGACTGCCTACAACAGAAAATTTTCCCAGATGAATCAAGAGCTGGTATACTGTCACGGTTATTCTGTAAACTCCAAGAACTTATTCTTGTTCTTTGGTTAATAGACTACAATTTATTAACATCGCTCTGAACAATTATGGAAGAAAAATGATGAAAAGTTGAGATTTATATGAATGTTGCCATCAAAATTTCAGTTTTAAAAATAAATGAAGATGATACAAAAATAAGGTAATGGGGAAGGTCTGGCAAAGTGGTCAGGCTAAGGTTTGACGATGTTTTAAGTTAACTTATAAAATACCTAAAGGCATCAAAATATGGGGTTACGAAGTTCAACTATCCTAATATAAAGGTTTTTAGTTAACATTGCATTAAGTTAAAATACCTAAAATAATCAATTTTTCAAAAAGTACTCAAATGGCCACTTTGCTCGACATGGTAGGTTAAAGTGGCCACTTAGTTTCAAAATCAGAAATGATTGATTAAAAACGCTCTAAATTTTCAAAACTCTACTTCATTTTAAAAAAAATCATATAACTTGTAAATAATAGAAATGATAACGGGACAAAGGGACTTTAACTGTAATTTTCGCAAAGGAAGGAATATGTTTGGTTAAACTCCATCACAGAGTTCGAAAGCCCAAAAGTTACACATTTGGCATCGTTCTTGTGATCTTGACTTGAAAAACTTTCGTTGCAGTATAGGCACTGTGTGTATTCTTGATCATCGTCTTCATTTGGGTTAGATTTTCTGCGGTTGGTGGTTTTCTATCTAGCACTTGTTTCCTTCTTTTTTGTTTTTTTTCTTTTTGTTTGCTTTTGCAGCTTCAAGTACATTTTTATATCTACTTAATGTGAACATCTGCAAAGAACCTTTGTTTCGGCCTTTGCATTTGCATTTTCCTGCTATTGTTGCACGACAACATTCTTTGGGCCCACAGAAAAAAAAGTTTCTGGTCCTTGAAATACGACCACAAAATAGAAATAATTTAATTACTTTTGTTTTTTTGATTATTATTAGTATACGGAGTTCAGATTCAGATGATAATAAAGCATCTATAATGTTAATAATCTGCAAGGATCAAAAAGAATCCGTGCGCAGCAGACAGAGGCCACGGTCACCAGCAGGTGGACACTTTGCCGGTTTCGCGCCGTTACAGAAAAACAATAATGATCACCAAACCAGGAACTTAAAGGGAAAACATCAATCTTGCAAAAGAATTTTGTTCAGAAGTGGTAAATTATCTGATTTCTTGGAAATAAATTCATAAACTGACCACTTACCAAACATCAGGCTCATCAAAAACCACAAATATTTTAATAACTTCCAGAGATGATACGTTAACCGGATCGGGCTTCTCAAGGTAACTGAAGGCATTAAGTTGCACAAGTTATAATTTTTCCAGCGTGATGGCGCATTCCTTGGCCCAAAAAAAATAAAACCCATGGCCACTTTGCCCGACTTTCCCCTATGAGAAACAGGAAAATTTTGCTTTTGTGAAGCGGGCTTATAGGCTGCAGCCTAAATAGCCTATGCCAAAAAGTGCTCCTGACAAGGGAGATATCTAACAATCGTTTGAAAATATTGCAGTACGAAAGTCAAATAATAGTCTTTACAAATTTTTTTATAAAATAACTGTTACAATTTCATAGACGCACTTGTAATAATTATCCTTCCCGCAGATATTTTTATTAAAATATTTACAGTTACCAGGGCCGGCTTAAGGATTTTTGGGGCCCCCTGCGAAGTTTGATCTCGGGGCCCCCTACTTCTTTTCTAGATGTACTTTTGCTTACACTTTTGACAATTTTCGTGACTTTATACACACACACACACACACACACAAACATATATATATATATAATCTGAGCGGAGAGCTCAAACAACGATTAAAGAGACCGACCGAGGTTTCTCTAAATCTGTGTACAAACGGACCAGCAGTTTATTCAGTATTACCTGAACAGGACCTACTTCACCGAGTCTTTGGTATTTTATCAATGCATCTCATATGGATCTCCCAAATACTATTACTTTCATTTCTGGCTATGCCCTGCTACCCATTGTGTCAAATGAAATTGTTTTTGTTTTCAATTTTATAGATATTATATGTATAGTACACTTTTTGTATACGACATTTCTTTTCTTTGCTAGTACATAAAGGTTTTTGGGGCTGGAGACACGTGAGCAGGCATACACATTTTAATTCGATAACTTTTTCATATGAAACGTCAAAAGATGAATGAATTTATTCTAAAAAAATTACATAAATTGCTGAAACAGGTACAGAGCAATACACGCCTTTAAATAATTATATAGGACTATTGTAATTACGTCAGATACGACTTTCACAAAACTGAATCTGATGAAGGACTTCTCGTGGAACTCCACACCTCGGAAACATCTATTGTGAACGCAGCTTGTTAACATTCTAAATTTGTGGATTATTTATTGTAGAAGGAAAATCGTTCGTTAAGTAAGGACAAATTTTGAAGGGGATCGCGGGGGGCCCCCTCAAGCTTGGGGCCCCCCGCGACTGCAGTTCTTGCGGTAGCCTTAAACCGGCCCTGACAGCTACTGTGTTCCACAAAAGTGTTTGACAGAGTTTGAAAAAATACAAATCAAGATCAAATACAAGATAAAAAATATAGATTTGTTTATTAGAGCAACAGGTGTTTGCCATTCGGTCGAATACTTCCAACTAATCCCAATTTAATGGGATCCGTCCGTCACTCGGCCGTATACGGCCGAGCATGTCATGTCCAGTGGACGCATGACGCTTTTACCTGTATCGGGATTTGTCGGTCATATTCTGCCGTATACGGCCGACCAATCGGTCCGACAAATTCGGTGCCCTTGGAAATACAACAGATTGTGATGGGCCGTATGAGTCTCGAAAGGGACTCTTGCTCTAGTTCTCGGCACCCGCAGTTGTACCAACCTTGCGCCGTACGTGGTATTACTCAACATGCGGGCCTAATCAAGACACCTGGCGATTGTAGGTTGGCCACATACTCTGTGATGGCAGGAGCCAACCGAACAAGCTTTGGACCAAGGACTCCTGCTGGAAGGTTCATCTTGTACCGACTATACACATTCCTAACGAATGTCAGTGGCTACACTCTGTTAAATGAGACCTCAACCTTCACGTCTACACCCTGCGGACGGCAGAGGGTGCTATGCACCAAAACCAATCTGTACCTTATGCTTTCTAGTCCCTGACGGCGCCAAGGGAAAAAATCCTATTTTCCTGAATCATGCCGTTCTGCTTTTTCTAAGCAAATACAGGGTTATTATACATCACTGAAGCGATTACACAATTTTACTGTAGCTAAATTAGTTGAAATGTAGTCACAAAACTGTACAATTATGTAGAAAAACTCAAAAAGTTTTTTTTTTATATATATATATATATATATTGCCGGATTTACCGGTGGTTCAGTGGTTAAGACATCTGACTGGAGATCAAAAGGCCCGCGGTTCGAATCTCTGTGTTGGCGGAGATTTTCATAAACCCTTAACCCAACCTGCACCTCTGGCACAGTTTACTGTGCAATGTGAAGTATCAGGTTTCCGTGGTTCGGATCCCACGTAAAAGTTTAGATCCGCTCTAGGGCTAACAATCCTATTTGTAACTTTGAATTGTACACATCCACAGCAAAGTTCAATCCAAACAAAGGCTTAAAGTGGTCTTAATTGGCCTCAACGAACATACATACAAGTGATCTATATGTGTTCCGTTGCCGATTCTTCAGATAACAAGTTCTTGCACACACGGTGCAGCATGTTCTTATCTCTCTCTCTCTCTTTATTTTTTTGTTTTTGTTTTTATTTTTTGTTTTGCTTCTGGCTTTACACTCCGTCGACGTCGACGTCATTACGGGCGGGAAAGGACTGGGGACAAAGAACAGGAAAGAATTCAGCCACGGCATTTTGAAAGAAGCATTCCGGCAATTGCAATGATTTGGGGAAACTGTGGAAAACGCAAATCTTGATGCCCGGATGGAGATTCGAAACCGTGTCCTTCCGAATGCGAGGCCAGAACGCTAATCATTCACCCACCATTATCGGTGCAGCATGTGCCTACCAATTTGTTCAAAAGCTGTTGATGCAAGCTTGCAGTTCTGGTAGCCTTGTTTGGTACAGGAGGTTTAACCACTGAATCCTTTACGTAACCGAAAACAAAAAAATAACATCAACAGATTGATAGGACATGCTGCACCGAACTTAATTAGCGACTTGATATTGCAGAATCAGTGAGGGTACACACATAGGGCACTTGTAATGTGTACATGAGTTTTGTTTTTTAAGTTTTGTGTCATTATGTCAAATAATACATCTCCAGTAAAGCTGTGAAATCGCTTCAGAATAACCTCGTGCATTGATGGCAGCAGTATTTCATAGTAGACGTTAATAAGGGGTTGTTCGCATGTTAACCAATAAAGTTAAGCGAAAATTAGTTCCTCTCTCTCTCTCTGCTGGAAAATTCCAATATATACAGTAAATTCCTAGTATATAAACTAGATTATCTCTGTCATCCGGAATTCTCGCTTCATCTCTTGGTATCCATACACTAATTACAATTTGCATGATTAATAATCTGTAAAATATTTCTAATTTCTAATGTTTGTCTTCCTCCACAGACCATACCCGCCACTAACATAATAACCGATCCTCATGTCCATGTCTTACCCACCCTCGTCGCTTTTATTTCTGTGTCACATTTTTCCTCGTCCATGAATGGTACAAGTATAATGTTTTCATTATCTGTCCACATTCTTTCCAGCACCCTTCAGCAGAACCGTATCTCAATTTCTCAATATTTTCTTCTGCATAACATTCGCGAAATCCAATCTTATGTTTCGTAAAGTGACACAGAAAAAATATTCTCCGTTTAGGCGTCGCAATTGCCATCTTTTAAAATCTAATAGTCATATCTTGGAAGTTGAATAACATGATGTGTTTAATGTGTGTTGTTCACTTTTCTGTTTCACATTCTCAGCAAAAAGAAATATACGAAAAATGAAACACTGCAATATGCGAGAAGGAGTAGGAAGCCATGTTGGTCTTTCGGAATTAGTGAACTGTTGAGACGTAAGATATCGATAGTTCGATGCGGAATATATCGATACCATAACCGTCATTAGTAGATATAAAATAGGGTTTTGTTGCAAGATATGTTAGAAAACGTCAGGCGCATAAGTATAAAGGCATAAAGGAATAAAGGATCAAATCACAAGCATACTACGACTAGTTTGATTTATACTACCTTTATAATAAAATATGTATAGGTCCTTTAGTTTGGAGAAAAGAAAAACTAATTTCATTTTAATGCAACATCTGGAAAAATAGAAGCAAGTTATAAAGCATGCAGTAGGATTTATCTGAGAAGCTGTATGCTAAGGCAATCTTTGGAGAAAAGAGGAACAGAGATAAAAAAAATCGTAATGTTGATTTGTTGTTGTTATCAGAAAAAAAGTTTAACTCATGCGGTGGATTTGTAACATTGTAATTAATCCAAATACCAATTAGAAGCTTATTCAAGACTTAATGGGATTTTTTGCTATTTTCCAGTTGTGTTTAAAAGCCATTTCCATTCTCAAAGCGGCCAGATTAATCTTCGATAGGTGGTCAAGTGGTGATTTATTTTTATGAACAGTTAGAGTAAAGGAAATGCGAGCTGAAACGAGACTTTTACATTATTGTGAGATTTATGTTAAATGCTAACGTGAATCAAAAACCTTGACGTGGCTTCTGTGACTACATATTGTGCTTTACTATACTAATTCAAAGACGTAAATATCGTATTTCGACATGGTAGTTTCCGTGACAGGACTTGCATATTCATGTCATAGGGGTTTCTACGGTAACCGTGGCGCCGCTATTTGATGGGGGATTCTTACGTAACTCGACGATACAAATTGGAAATAGACTATTTTTTTTTTTTATATCTCACTTAGTTCTCGAGATATTGTATCTCAAAAGTGAGGAAGTTAGGGTGATATCTGGCCTGGAACAGAAAAATAAATTCACCAAAACCACTACATCTACACGGTAGAAATACACTATAGGTGATTTATTTTCTTCCTAGTGGTTGAAATTCGGCCTGGACAAGAAGAAACGTCACCAAACGTATAAGGAACTATACCTATAACTGATTTTTAACATGGTGTATCTCGAAAACCAAGCAAGATATCAAAATAATATAATATATCTTTATTTTCGATTTATTTCGCCGAGTTCTATAAGAATTCATTATCGGATGTGCCACGGTAATGATAGAACCGCCATGTCATATATAATAATATAGTATCGAGTTTCAACAGGTGGCATCCTTGGGATACGACCGGCAGCGTCGCGCCAGCTCTCAACAACGGGCCGTGGGGAGAGAGCCACCTGTTGCGGCTTGTGCTTGGGGGGATGGTGCTGCTCTATCCGTAGCCCAGCTGTTATCATCAAAGGCCCGGATAGTCGTGCGTCGTTGCCTAATATTTGGCACCGCTCCTCTCTTGCTGTACACTAGACACTATGCAACGTGGTGGAGTGGAGTCGCCTGTGGCTGACCTGATGCCGCCTGCAAAATCACGGGCCGCTGAAAGTCACGTTACGACACTACAGGGGCATGGCAGTCTTTCTCTAGGGAGGTGATGACAGGTTGATTAATAGTTTCGCTTACCCCGCCTTCCTCTACGGACACTAGCCGAGTAACAAGACAATTTCTGCACGTTCGGCTAGCAATCTGTAACATTTCAACTGTCCCCAAGATTTGTGGCGTCAGTGTTTGAAAATATTCAGCTGACATTTCACCATCAACGGTGTGGACTGCATCAAATACGTTTAGATACTGGGTCGCGACGGACAGCAAAAAACATCCCACCTACAACTGCCTGAAGTGGTGCTCGTCAGGTTCACCCATATTGACAAAAATAAATATAAAAATGCCACCATCACCATATCACGATGAAGTGACAGCGTTCTTCGTGAGAAAAGTTGATAAGTGTTCAGGCAAATACTGACACAATCTCCTGGATTGTAATGTTGTTAACAATACCAGTCTACCTAACATATTGGTGATTTCTTTTTTTGGTACAATGTCCTTAGTTGCTGTAATAACTGTTTTTGTTATTCTTCCGTCTTGCAAATAAAACAAATGCCTTATTTGACAAACACGCTTCGTCTTTATTTAACACATCTTCAGGGCCCAGGTAAACATATACACACATACTTATACAGAAATGTTATTTGAATTTTGTGTTTGTTTGTAAACTGGCTAAGCTGTCTTATATTACTAACTGCTTAAAGTTTTATATCAATACTATTCTATTCTATTGTGCAACAAATTCATGCATTCGACAGATCTATAATTAACCTAGAATTCGTGGCTGGTAAGCTGTTAATAGTTTATGCTGCATTACAAGTTGATAAAGTGACAGGAAGACAATGGCTTCAATTCTTTTTTTTTTTTTTTTTTTTTTTTGTAACTGCTTAACGTCTCTTAATATCGAGGGCTTTAGAGATGGGAAAGGATGGGAGGCAAGGATTGGAAAGGAATTCAGCAATGGCCTTTGAAAGAAGCATCCCGGCATTTTCCTGGAGTGATTTTGGAAACCATGCAAAACCCAAATCTGGATGCCCGGACGGGGATTCGAACCGCCGTCCTCCTGAATGTGAGGCCAGAACGCTAACCGTTACACCACCACACTCGGTGGCTTCAATTCTAGACAGTTTTCCGAGCAATTAAATAATCCAGAAACAATATTTTGTGGTAGTTCACTGCTCAGAAACCATATTTCCAATGGAAAATAAAACTTGAAGTCGGGTTAGTTTCATAGTTTCAAATCGAGGATCTGCTCCTCAAATAAATAGATTTTTTTTAAATTTATTAGGAAATATATGCCAGAACAACTAGAACATCATTTTTTTCCGTGCGGGTTTCTTCGGCACACTGCCGTATCTCGCGGTGTTAACGGGGGTAGAGTTCCGCACTCGCATTTAAAACTTCGGCATTAGAAGCGAGGAGACTGGCTCAGCACCACGCTCCTGCCTTTTCTTCCTCGTGGAGTTTCCTCCACAGTAGTCACTGACTGGGTCTGGGGAGCCTTTGAGCTTCGAGGGAAAATCTGCTGCCTCGTCTGGGATCGAAACCTTGTCGTCCGGACCACACATGCTACACCGCCTGAGCTACACGGCCGCCAACTTAAGAATCACCTTGCAAAACACGTTAGTGAAATTATATAAGTTAAGGTGACCTAGCACCACAGGTATGTTAATCAACGAATACACACAGGTTTGGGGATTTTATTTGTGCTGTAGCTGCTTCTGAATTGTATGGACTACCGATCAGTGGTAAAATTCCAGCACTTTACATGTCGGTACAATTTTTAGTTTTAAGCTACATACTACAAAAAAAACTAAATTATTTGCGGAACCTAAGGTATAGCGAAGCGAGCCGGTGGCAACATGTTTCTAGCAGGTGAGTAAACACGAAACCGGATTTTTTAATAAAAAATATACCTTTACTGTATAAAAATGGTACAAAGTACCGTATTTGAAATATTGTCCATTAATAGATATACATTTTTCCCATCTCTGGAAATTTATGAATGCCACACTAAATTTTTTTTGCTCTTTTGACACAAACCAGTCATTGGGACATTTTCATAAGAAGTGAAACGCTGCTCAGCGAATGCGTGTCCCATCAATGTAAAGAGAGAGTTATCGGATGGAGCTTAGTCAGGTGAGTAAGCCTCATGCACCAGTATCTCCCAACTAAGCGCCTCAATCATTCCCTTGACAATTTTGCTGTATGTAATGGTGCGTTGTCATGAAGCAAAATCAGTGTGTTGCCTATTCTGGTAGTCTGGTGGTTTTTCCTGCAATGCTTTATTCTAATTGATCATTTGCTCTAGATAAAGTTCAGTATTAACAGATACACCAGGTTTTAAGTAGCTCGTAATAGATAACACCATTTTGATTTCACCAAACTCAGGGCATTGTCTTCATTCTACAGAGATTTGGCCTTGAAGTTGATGGTTCACATGGAGTTACCCATGATCTTTTACGCATAGGGTTCTCGAAATATATCCACTTTTCATCACCTGTCACAATTCGATGGAGAAATGAGTTTCTTTTATACTTGGCGAGCAGCATTTAACAAGTGGTTTTTCGTTTTTCTTGCTGTTTGCCAGTCAGTTCATGTGGAACCCATTTTCCCATCTTCCGGATCTTTCCCATCGCATTTAAACGTGTGGAGACAGCTTCCCGTGTTACATTTAATTGATCTGTGAGTTGTTCCTGCATTTGGGCTTCATCCTCATCCAACAATGCTTGCAACTCGCTGTCCTCAAACTTCTTTGGAGGTCTTCCACTGTCTTCGTTTCTCACATCAAAATCACCACTTTTGAATTTTTTAAACCATTCAGAACACTGAGATTTACCGAGAGCACATTCGCCGTAAGCTTCGACAAGCATTTGATGACATTCTGCAGCAGTTTTCTTTAAATGGTAACAGAGAATCAAAGATGCCCGCAAATCGTAGTTTGAAGGTTCAAAACTCAACATGTTCACCATTATTGATCACTACACTGTCATATGAAACTTGTATTGTTGTGGGTTGAAAATGGCTGTCAGATATCAAAAAAATGTGACAATAATGCAATCTGATGGTAACTGCACTGATAGTTAGAGCCATCTATCGGCAAATTCCGGTTTCATATTTACACACCTGGTACTCATCAAGTGGGGGCGAAGGTGCGTATGACGCAATTTGCCTATGCATCACGCCCGGACGACATGTTTTTGCATGACCTTTGACCTCAGTAAATTCCTGGGCCGAGAGCTAGTTGGGGCCATGATAGCTAGTGGCAACTCGTGACCTGACAAGAAGCTGTCCTTCGGCCGCTGTCGAGGAACTACTAATATCCGTCCAAATATCTGACGATAACTTTCGTAGTTGGTATGGATAACCGTGACCCAAGTGCGGGCGATTCGGTCTGCTCAGAACTTTAACAGTCGATCAAATACACGAGTCGCTGCGGTCAGGCTGGTAAACAACATACACGAAAAATACGTATTTTTATAATAAAAGGCTACTTTGGTCACTATGTAATCGTGTCCATAATGCTGACCTCAAGACCCTGGCCATCGTTGCAGAACTAATACGGTCAGAGATGTTTCCTGCAAAATTGAGGTCACGAGAAATAGAATTGTCATCAAATAATGATATTCTATGTACCAAAGCAACTGCGGGGAAAATAATTGGCACAACAATTGTAAGTATTTGTTTTAAAACTTAATGTATCAATTATTAGTTGCTTTTTGTTTATTTACATTCAGTCGATGTAGATGTTGCTGAGATATCGCAGTTGCAGTAAGCTAAATATATGTACTGCATTGTATCATTTTGAGGTTATGACAGTTATTTAATAATAATTGTGTTTAGTTAAGCATGCGCGTGGAAATAAATTGCCAGAACATTATTTTTTTTGGCTTTACGCCTTGTCCACGTCGAGTTAATTAGGGGCGGGAAAGGAATGGGAAGGAATTCGGCCATGGTCGTTTAAGGAAGCATCTCGGCATTGGTCTGAAGTGATTTGGGGACACCATGGAAAACCCAAATCTGAATGGCCGGACAGAGATTCGATTTGGCGTCCTCCCGAATGCGAGGCCACGCACAACGCTCGGTTTCTGTCACTGTTACAGTAAGCTCCAAGAACTGAATGGCCCGAACTTAGCGTTCAATCCAGAGGTTTGAAGGTTGGTATTTAATATATTTTATGAGGTCTGAACAAAACAAGGCACAGATTTTATTTTGCTATTGAAAGTGTTCTTAATTCAAATTGTATCTACTAGGTAACAAAATAAGGAATTTGAGTAGAATTTAACGATTGGACAAGACGCGGAAGAGGCTTGACTGTTGTGGAGAATGGCTTGATGTGCTACACCCAGCGCTACTCTCAAACACACGAAGTATTGTGACTGCTCTTTCGAGCAGGTTGATAGTATGAATCAGTGGTTCCCAATTAGTGGCACGCGTACCCGCTGGGGTACGTGATGTTTATTCTGGGGACAGGCGTGGTAATCTCTTGGTTAGGATCATTACCGAGATAATTAAAGAAATTACGCAAAAATTACTATATACAAATGTATTTCTGGGCATTTTTTAATTTTTTGTGTCATTTTCAATTGGATTAATTTAATAAATTATGAAAAACAGTTTTCATTTTTTTTTTTATCAGATCAGCTGTAAGGAATACGCGAGGGTGCGCTCTTTCTTGAAATGGTACTCGGGAAAAACTACTTGGGAACCGCTGGTATAAATCATAGAGTTCGCATATCCACATTCCATTCAAAGTATTGTTACTTTCGTTCTAAACTGATTTAATATTATGATTAGTCAGCCATTTTTAATAGGCAACTGATGAGTCCTGTTATTATTATTATTATCATTATTCCGCGATTCACTAAAAGTGTGTGGCGGAGGGTGCATTGCACCTATCCGAAGGGTATCTTCCCACGTCTCGTAGTTTTATAGGCTGCGCCATGCATCAAAACTGTACGGGTCAGCGCGCGCCTCAGGCTAGCCCTCCCCACCACGTTCCCTACTGTCGTTTCAGTTATCCGGGCGTTTGATGTTTACCGACTGGGTAATGTGTAGAGGCGGCTCCCTTCCCACGGCCCGCTGTTGATAGCTGGACCGGCCGACCGGCAAATGCACGTGCCGTGGGAACACACCTTTAGACTCACAAGGTCCCGGTTATTATGAATCTATGAGGAATCTATATTAACGCGCACAGCGGCCCTCATCATCACGGTTCTTCCTTGAGGTAGGTTTTCAAATGGCTGCTTTCTATGCTCTCTTCTACATACTCACATACATTGGAGAGATGTTGTGTAGCCACCTTTCTGCGAAACGAGTAACTATGTTCTGTGTGTGACAAGTGTATTTTTGTTTGTGGAATGTGTAGTTTATGAGGCGAACATTGGGGACCGCTCGAGCATTCGCCTTGATTGCGGGGAATGGCCTGTAAACCACGATCAGGTCAGCTGGTTCGCGGGACCGTGGACTTATTGCTTTGTACCTTCCCGGTCCAGTGTGCTGGCACCTTAACGCGCTCAGCCAGACAGGAGGGTATTCAATATTTACTGTTCACAAATTAATTCATTGCATCTTAAAGTAGTTTAAATGATTGCCTACCTAAATAATTGGTACATACTGTAGTTACCTACACCGGATTAATTTTTTTGTTAAAGGTAATATACCTTGTCAAATAAACGTTTTAAAGTTGAAGTTTGACACTCATCACATATTCCAGAAAACTAGACTTGACAACATAAAGAATGATTAAATTAGATCAAACCTAGAGCTAAGGGAATCCATGGAAGAGAGGCTTAGGTCATCAAGACTTCGGTGGTTTGGGCATGTGAAGAGAATGACTAGTAAAAGACTGCCAAAAACTTATTTGGAAAAAAGGATAGTGGGCAAAACACCAGTGGGAAGACCAAGAAGAAGATGGACAGACCAACTGAAGGAGGACGTAGAGAGAAGAGGCTGGAATTGGGAGTACATCACAGACAGAGAAACTTTTCTGGACAGGGAAAAGTGGAAAACAATCGTCTATAACAACCAAGGCTCGTAAACCACACCCGGGAAACTGGAGATGGTCCCCAACGATAATGATGATGAACGTAAAGGAGACTGAATGCATTCCAAGCAATATTGACGGACGAGTCTTTTCACGCGAAGCCAATTTCGCCAGTGTCTCGCTCTCAGTTTTTTTACTGTGTAACGATTTTCTGCATCTGAATATATACTCTGTGCAATTAACAAAATTGTGGATGGCAGAATGTGCTTTGCACCACAATTAATCTTTACTCTATGCATTCCAATCCCGAATGGCATGAAGAAAGAAAAGAATTCATATAAGCGTCAATGCGGCACCTTATTTCTCTAATTTTATCTTCGTTAACATTGCGACCCAAATTGGTTGGTGGTCGAAAAATTTCATCGCACTTGTAAATGAAAGTGGGTGTACACATGTTTACCAATAAGTTCAAAACAAACCTACGTCGTCGGTCTACCATAGAATCCCATCCCAACCTACGAATCAATTCTGTGACGCTTTCGTAATGACTGTGGCAATTAGTCACAAATCAAGTGGCTCGGCTATTCTCAGTACTTTATCGATAATGTCAATGAACCCCCTACGAAACGGATCCCAAACTGCATAACATAGTCCAAATATAGACGCACGAGAGTTTTGTACGCTATCGCCTTTGTTTGTACATTACAGTTTTTCAAGAATCGACCTTTGAACTTAGTTTAGTACTGGGTTTGTCAGTTCTACTCTGCCCTTATTCGATGGCCCTCTAAAGGTGCGTTCCCACGGCGCGTGGTTTTATAGGCCGCGCCACATCAGCCGCAGTGTACACATCAGCACGCGCCACAGGCTAACCACCGCCGCCTCCCCACCTCCTGGCCTAGTGTCGTTTCAGCTACCCGGGTGTTTGATGTTTACCGACTGGGTGATGTATAGAGACGCGCCATCCCTGCCAGCACAGGGGGGACCCTTCCCACGGCCCACTCCTTGGTAGCTGGATCGTCCCGGCCGGCAAATGCGCAGGTCGTGGGAACCCACCTTAAGTAAGTCGCTTCCACCCTACACCACGAGTCGTTCCCCCACACACGAGCTATTTGCTCTGTCGTAGTCGTATGTGAGTCGCTGATATTTCCAGCAAGCGCCTGCCTTTGACCTACCACACTGATACGTGTTAAAGTTATCAGACCACATTACGTCAGGCTTCATTCGCACTTGGCCGGTTTTTAACTATCTATAAAGAGAGGCAAAATAACGTACATCAACCCATACTACGGATTATCTAACAAGTAAGACCGATCCGCCAGAATGGCTTACCAATAAAATTCACTGTGCACACTAATTTGTTCTTAGTTCTACATCTACATCTACATTCATACTCTGCAAATCACAAAAATTGTGGGTGGCAGAGGGTGCTAAGCACCAATCCTAAACCCGCCCATTCCAATCCCGAATAGTGCGAGGAAAGAAGGAATACATATAAGTATCAGTACGGCATCTTATTTCTCTAATCTTATCCCTCCGGTCATTGCGACCTAAACAGGTTGGCGGAAGAAGTATTTCATTGCACTTGAAATTTAAATTTTTTCGCATATTCTCCAATAAATTCGAACGCAAGCTACGTCGTCTTTCTTCCAAACTATCCCAGCCCAATCTATGTATCAATTCTGTGACGCTTTCATAAGGGCTGTAACAACAAGTCACGAATCTAGCGGCTCTCCTCTGCACCCTCTCAACTGAGTCAATCAGAACCTTGCGATACGGATCCCAAACCCCACAACAGTAATCCAGATGCGGACGCACTAGTGTTTTATACGCTATCTACTTTGTTTGAGCATTAAAATTCCTCAAAATACGACCTATGAATCGTAATTTAGAATTAGCCTTGCCTACGACGGAAGTTATGTGCATGTCCTATTTCATGTTGCTTTGTACTATCACCCCCAGATACTTCACGGAATCAACCGTGTAAACAGCTGAATTGTTTATTTTGTAATCGTGAACAAACTGATTCTTCTTGTTACTTATCCGCATTGCCTTGCACTTTTTGCAATTTAGTGTAAGCTGCCATTTACGGCACCAATCGAAAATAGCATCCAAATCACGCTGAATTTCTAAGCAATCGTCGGAGCACCTTATTTCCCTATAGATAACCACATCGTCGGCAAACAATCGCAACCAGCATTTGACGTTGTCACCTAGATCGTTTATAAATATTAAGAAAAGAAGTGGACCTATTACACTTCCTTGAGGAACGCCCGAAGTAACATTTATCTTAGAAGAGGCTTCCCCGTCAACAACGACATACTGTGATTGACCAGTTAGAAAATCACGTATCCACTCGCAAATCTGAGCCGAAATACCGTAAGCTCGAATCTTCGCTAAAAGTCGGTTGTGTGGCACAGAATCAAAAACTTTCTGAAAATCCAAAAAAAAAAAACTGTATCAACTTGCGAACCTGCATCTATAACTTTCATTATGTCGTGGGAAAATAGGGCCAATTGTGTTCCGCATACTTACATTGGTTCACGAGTCGTGTTACAGTAAACTCTTTCCACATTGCCATTTTTCGATTCTCAGAAGTTGTTATGGAGTTGAAATGTTACATGAACCACGGGTAAAAATATTGTTGTAATGCCATAGGAAGAACCAGCATTAATAATTTTTGTGGTCATGTTGTTTTTCATATAGTAGCAGGCGTTTGCTGTCTTGTAGAAATTCTGTGAGGACTGCAAAAAATAGAGGACTGCAGGCGAACACACAAGAGATGAGTGTGTTGCTATGACAGTTCAATTTTTTTCCTTTTTAACAGCCGCGCGGCGAATCTCTCGCTTGACGTTCTTCTTGATGGCACTCCCCTCCGACGCAACCTCTTTCCGAGCCGTAATGAACCGCACCTTGTCGTACAATAAACATCTAAACAACCTTACAGCAAAACTAAGAACTGGAAATAATATTCTGCAGAAGCTAACTGGCACCTCCTGGGGAGCATCCGTCTCCACACTTCGCACATCAGCACTGAGCCTTGTGTATTCTGCAGCTGAGAACTGCTCATCTGTCTGGATGAATAGCACCCACGCCAAAGCGATTGACATAGTTTTGAACCAGACAATGAGGATAGTTAGTGCATGTATCAAGTCCAATCCACTGTACTGTATGTCCGTTTTGAGAAAAATCGAACCGTCTACGACAAGACGCAATGGCGTAATTGCCAAATTTAATAAGATCTGTCATAACGTGGATCTCCCCATCCACGACGACATGGAAACCCGATTTCCGAGACTTAAATCGGGAAGTCCAAGCATAAAAACTGCAAAACAGATTATGTCTATCAATTTTAAGGGGAGAGAAGCTTGCAGTTGAAGTGGATAGCCTCAGCCTCACCAGAACGGCACTCCCTGTTTGACAATCAACTTGACTTGACTTTCGCCGCAAGACCTGGGCTGCTCTCAACAGAGTTAGGTCTGGCCATGGCAGATCTGCTTCATCTCTTTACGCTTGAATGAGAGATTCACCTAATTGCGACTTTGGTGAGGAAGAACAAACCATTCTTCCTGTGACCTTTGATTGCCCACTTCGAGCCTTTAGAGGATCACCGAAAGACTTCACAGATATTTCAAGTAAAGCTTTACATTGGCTGCGCTATGTCGATTTTGAATTTTAGCTATAATTTAAGTTAACATTTTATCAGTGTGCAACAATTGTATATAACTATTATTTATTATGTGCTATTGCCATGAAATAAATAATTTTTTTCGTGTCAGTGATAGTAGTTAAAGAGCAGGGTTATGCGCCTAGATAGAACAGGGCAATGAAGACCACCCCCGGGAGACGTGCTGACAGGTTGATTAATCACTTCGCTAACCTCATTTTCCTCTAGAGAACTTTGGGACAGTGAGAGCCGCCGGCTGTCGATTGAGGACCATCACACAACGACTCACAAAGCACTTGCGTAACCTGAACACCTGCTCCTGCAAACTGGTGACACCTCATTTGTTAGAGGAAGCCGCGAGGTCACCCCCAGCACCTTTGTCACCCCCGACAAAGAGACGACGGAACCTATTGAAAGGCGATGACAGGTCTTTACTTCTTGCACCTGGCTGTCGGAACAACCAAGCGCAGCGAAACACACCTGCCACTGGAAGGTCATTTATTAATCGCTTCGCTGGCCCACAAAACGATGTCAACACGAGTGTAAAGCTGCCGCCAGGAAGCAACTCTTTTCAAAGAAAGCCGGCAAACATCTAGGGCAGTCTCCTATATTACTAGGAACACTACTTTTAATACAATTATTGCCATCCCCCCTTTTCCTTGAAGCGCTAACAAATTACAAATGTAATAAAAAGCTTATTAGAATGAATAAAGCGCTTCTCAAAAATCTGTATGGCGCAAGACAATTTGGCCCAAACGTTGTTGTATTCTCTATGTTTGCCTTAGGTCTATTAACACTGGATCTGTTGTCTGTATATAAAAAATATATATTTAAAAGTTATTTTCACACTTATTCTATTTTAAGTTTTCATAGGGGAGATTGGGCTACAAACCAGTGTCGCAATCAAAGTGTTAACTGAGGACAACATCGATATTGGAGACCCTAGCCAAACGTCTTTGAGATAGAGCTGGTAGGAAAAAAGGTCTAAAATGACGTCGTATAAAAATATAACAATTAGTTTAAAACAGGAAATAAATATAAAATATATTTGGTTTATTATAAGCTGTGTGATCTAGAAATTTTGGCCCTTTGAGTAAACTTTTATTCCTTAGGATTTAACGGCAGTCAATAAATACCCCTGTTTATTAGAGTAGCTACGTTTGTTGCTAAATTACTTGAAGCTAAGAGAAGGCAGCAAACAGTTAATATATGTTGTCAAGCTTGCAATGTAGTACTTGGTAACTTGACATTAATGTTAATAATTCAGTCTTAACCGAGACCTGTTCCTACACAACAATGAGAGAATTACGTGGATTATCATGTAGTAAGGATAGGCTTACTTTTAATGTTCCTGGTTTCTTGATTAACAAAGACCACATACAGCATAGCAAGCATATAAACTGATATTTTAAGGGCCACGCAAACTAACCAAAAAAATTTCCTCAAGGCTTTGAACACAGTAATTCAACACAATAAGGATGAAATATTGTACTAATCGTGATAAAATGTATTCTGCATATTGATCCAGGACATACGCCTTTTAGTTTCGTTAAAACTCTCTCTTACGTAACGCGTGAACAGATAATCAAATATTTCAAAATTTACGGTTTTGCCTCAGAGTTATTTGCAACTACGTATGTTACTGGTGTGGTTAAAAAGTATCTTATGTTACAACTAATGACACTCGCTGTTACTATAAGGAGTTATTACGTTGCGCAGACACACGAAAAAAAAATTAAATTTTCGTTTTTGGTATCGCTGTCATGGGTAGTCTACATACCAATTACCATTTTTGAAACAAATTCTACGTACGTACACAACTTTTCTGAAATTTGATTATAATATAGCATAGTTCCAGCCACCGGAAAAAAATCCTGAAATGTATAACCTCCTATGGTCCAAATCTTTTTTTGTATGGCACATCTGCAATAACAGGGCATTTATATGTTGTTATTTTTTTTCGGACTTTACTGCTCACCCACGTTGTGGCTGTTACAGGCTGGAGAAGGATGGTGACAATGAACTCTCAGGATACGGCCATGGCATTTTGATGGAACTATCTGGGAATTTGCCTCGAGTATTTCCCGTAAACTATGATGTTGAGAGACGTAAATACAATAAAAAAAAAAAAAACGTAAACTATGGAAAAATTGAAATTTGGATGGTCGGACAGAGGTTTGAACCCGTGTCCATCCTAACGCCAGGCATAAACGTTACTGTTCGCCCACCGTGGTCGATGTTGAATTTATTTCTAAATCCCAGATTACTTGGACAGAAATCTTAACAGCGCACTTAAAAATAGGATTACATCTAAAGTTAACTGTAATCTCTCTGTCTGATACTGGAAACCAGTCATCTGTTGTAATATAAAGACAGATTTAGCTTTTTCAATTTTGTCACTTGAAAACGTAATAAACGCCTTTAATTTTACCGAAGATGAGACCACGATCCTTCGAAATTCTTAAGGTCTTTTTGAGAAAGATATGTCTATATATGTTATTGATTTTATAATATATATAATCAGACAATAGCATTTTCCCACTGGCTTATCCGCGCGGGACTATATGTGCTCACTAATGCGTTTTGTATTTTTTATTTAAAAGATTTTCGAGTAGCAACTATTAACCCGGATAAGGAAAATAAATGTAATTTCAGAAATTTTCGTTTTTGGTTCCTACTTCCTTTACCGGGTTCCTGCAACTGTCAACAAATTTTGATTTTTATTGTTGTATTTAAAAAAAAAACATATTAAAAAATTAAGAAATTAATCAGTTGTGCATAAAGCTACGTGAAAATTAGACATTTTAATATTAATATGAAATATTGTATATAAATGAGATCATGTTTTAATACTGATATTAAATAGAGACTTTAGTTAGGACTCTATTAGAAATGTTTAATGTAACATCGTTGTACCTAAAATAAATATCAAAATTTATTGGAGAGTTAATCTTTGATGTAGCAGTTTGATTAACATTTCCAGTGTATGCTAAAGTAATCTGTTTCACAAGACTGAAGAAATAAACAGCCAAACGTACGTTACCAAAAACAATATTAACAGAATGTAGCCAGTGGAATGTTTATCTCTGATGTAGGGTGATCTTTGGTGTGTATCTTTTGATTAAAGAAGTTGTATATTAAGGTACATCCACACCGAAAGGAACATCTCAATACAAACACGAGTTCCTAGAAGTTGACTGTGTCCAAAAGTAGCGGTAAAGATAAAATGAAATATAGGACCATTGGTAAACATGGCCGTGTTTGAAACTGTTAATATAGTTTGGCGTAGACAGCTTGTTCCTTGTTGTTGTTACCTCACTCGTTTATGTACGGTTACAAATATGTGTGTAGATCATAGGTGGCCAACCTTTTCAGCAGCCGGGCCAAATTTTAGAACTACAACTCTCTACCGGGCCGCATGCATAATTTTCTTTGAAAAATATTAATATTTTATTGAAAAATATTAATATTTTATTGAAAATATTAATATTTTCTTGGAAAAATATTAATATTTTCATGACGTAAAAAAACACTTTAAATGAAATTTGATATTTAATGAAGTATTAAATATACACTTATTTTAATGCGACTTTTGACATTGTTTTACAGAACTAAGGGAATCAATTTTGATATCGAGAGAAGTTGTGGCTACACGCATAAAGTTCTCAAAATGAACATCGGTGATTCGTGTTCTGTTTTGAGACTTGATACTGTTCATACGGCTGAAAAGCTGTTCACACACATAAGTGTTTCCAAATAGGGAAATAATCCGCAAAGCATGTTTATGAAATGAAGGATTTTTCTCCTTGTTCACATATTTTCAGTAAAATTCTTCCAAACCAACCTGGTGGAATTTCTCCTTGAGTTGTGCGTCACACTGCAATTCACAATACTCCATTTGCAAATTTCCTGGCAATGAATTTATATAAACGGAGAATGGCGTCAAAAATGCAGATAAAATAATATGATGTTTTTTTTGAAATCTTGAAATCGGTTTTCAAACTCAAGTTTTAAGTTTGATATCAATGAACTGTACTTAATCGCCAACGCCTGTGTGACGTCTGCTACCAATGATAGCGCGGAAAATGAGTGAAATTTTTATTTTTCAACTGTTGTTCCCAAAGCCCGAGTTTCATTTGAAACGCGGCAACAATATCAAAATATTATTAACCAATTGGTCTTTGCCTTGCAGACGAATGTTCAAGTTATTTAATGGGTTAGTTACGTCGACTAGAAACGCGAAGTCACAAACCCAAGCCACGTCTTCAAACTCTGGGATACTTTGTTTACTTTTGTAGAAAGTAGAGGTTAGTTGCAGTTGGACGGTCACTCAGTAAAGTAGCGTGTTATAGCTTTACATTTTATCTTTAGTGGTGTGTGGATTTAGTTAGTTTTATCTTTGAGTGTTTACTTTTGTAGAAAGTAGAGGTTAGTTGCAGTTGGACGGTCACTCAGTAAAGTAGCGTGTTATAGCTTTACATTTTATCTTTAGTGGTGTGTGGATTTAGTTAGTTTTATCTTTGAGTGTTTACTTTTGTAGAAAGTAGAGGTTAGTTGCAGTTGGACGGTCACTCAGTAAAGTAGCGTGTTATAGCTTTACATTTTATCTTTAGTGGTGTGTGGATTTAGTTAATTTTATCTTTGAGTGTTTACTTTTGTAGAAAGTAGAGGTTAGTTGCAGTTGGACGGTCACTCAGTAAAGTAGCGTGTTATAGCGTGACATTTTATCTTTAGTGGTGTGTGGATTTAGTTAGTTTTATCTTTGAGTGTTTACTTTTGTAGAAAGTAGAGGTTAGTTGCAGTTGGACGGTCACTCAGTAAAGTAGCGTGTTATAGCTTTACATTTTATCTTTAGTGGAGTGTGGATTTAGTTAGTTTTATCTTTGAGTGTTTACTTTTGTAGAAAGTAGAGGTTAGTTGCAGTTGGACGGTCACTCAGTAAAGTAGCGTGTTTTAGCTTGACATTTTATCTTTAGTGGTGTGTGAATCTGCTTAATCTCTGATTGTTTACTTTTTGTAAGAAGTACAGGTTATTTGGCAGTTTAAGGTCTTTTCCTCAGTAGCTTATCTTTGTGTTACATTTTATCTCTAGTGGGGTGTAGATTTGATTATTGTTCTCACTGAGTCTTTGCAGTTTATCCAACGTACAGATTAGTTCGAGTTTCTGTTCATTTTTCTTTTTTTTTCGATTTTAAAAAGCAGTATGTCTAGGGACTGTGATTGCTGTGTGCAGACGCGAGCTGAGGTGGCTGATCTGCGCGCTCAGCTTGCTGCTGTGTTAGCGAAAGTTACACAGCTGAAAGCTGCCGTAGAAGGTTGCAGCAGATGCGATATTGGGGAACTCGATGTAGCCACGCCGCTCACTGATTCACCTATGTCGAGCATTGTACCTGCATCCCAGGCTGAAAAGTTGGAGGCCGTGCCTAGGTCACCTGACGGTGACTGGCATATGGCTACCAGACTTCGAAGCCGCACACGGGGGCAGTCGAACAGGCTTAAAGGCCAAGACGGTGAACTTGTTCGACTGTCCAACCGGTATGACGTATTGTCGGAGGCTGATTCAGTCCCGCAATTGTCATCCTGCGAGCTGACGGCCCCCCAGCCCGCTAGGTCTGGGCGATCGCAGAAGGGTATTCTGGTAGTTGGGAGCTCTAATGTTAGGCGGTTTATAGAGCCCCTTAGGGAAATAGGCGGATTACTCGGGGAAGAAATCCAACGTCCATTCGGTGTGTATTCCGGGTGGTCTGATCCGAGATGTGGAGCAGGCCATCCCGGATGCCATTGAACGGACAGGGTGCAGCCAACTGCAGATTGTGGCTCACGTCGGCACCAACGATGCTTGTCACCTTGGGTCGGAGGTTATCCTCTCTTCCTTCCGGCGGCTGGCTGAAAGGGTGAACTCTGTGGCAAGTGGCCGCAAGATTTCGGCGAAGCTAACCATCTGTAGCATCGTAGACAGAGTTGATTGTGGACCTCTGGTTCAGAGCCGTATTGAGGGGCTGAACCAGAGACTACGACGTTTCTGTGATGATATTGGCTGCAGATTTCTCGACCTCCGTCATAGGGTTGAGTCGTGTAGGGTTCCCTTGAATAGGTCAGGTGTGCACTACACACGTGAATCGGCTATACGGGTGGCAGGGGCCGTGTGGAATGCACTGGGTGGTTTTTTAGGCTGAGGGAGGAAGACCCGAAACATGAAATACAGTTGCGGGCAACCCAATCAGATACAACACCGGAATGTAGGAGGAACGTAAAACAGTCACAACAGTTAAAAGTACTTGTAATTAACTGTAGAAGCGTTTGTAACAAACAACCAGAACTTGAAAGCATTATTTGTAGCACAGAAGCGGATATCATTATCGGTACAGAAAGTTGGCTAAAACCGGAAATAAGTTCCGCCGAAACTTTTAAAGACAGCATGAACTTTTTTCGTAAAGACAGATTACATTCTCATGGAGGTGGGGTATTTATAGCTGTGAGTAAATTCCTCCCATGTAATGAAATAGAAGTCGATACTATCTGTGAAATTATATGGATTAAACTCAATGTTGCTGGGTCAAAACTCGTCATAGGCGCCTTCTACCGTCCACCCGATTCTGACATAGCTATCGCCGAGGAATTAAGAAGTAATGTTAACAGTATAGCTAGCCGTTTTCAGGATCATGCTATGATTCTGGGAGGCGACTTCAATCTGCCTTATATCGACTGGCGAAATTATGTTCACATTACTGGTAGCAGGGATAAGGCAGCTTCTGAAGTAATTCTCGATTTATTCTCCGATAATCATCTCGAGCAGCTAATGAATGAACCTACGCGGTGTCATAACGGTAGCGAAAACATTTTAGATTTGCTAGTTACCAACAGGCCAGAATTATTCACCGACATTTCAACGACCACTGGAATAAGCGATCACAAAGCGGTAATTGCGACTATCAAATTAATGACCAAGCGAAAAAGGGGAAATGGACGGATTGTATACAGATTCAGTAAGGCCTCAAAGGAGTGTTTTAGAACCTACCTGAGGAATAATTACCATAACTTTAAGTTAACAAAGGACACCGTTGAAGAGATGTGGCATCGATTTATACATATAATCAAGGAAGCTATGGAAGTACATATACCGAAGCGGAAAATAAATGGGGAGAATGATCCACCGTGGTACACATGCGAAGTCAAAAGATTACTCAAAAAACAAAGAAGGATACACGCACGCTACAGAAGGAAGATGTCTCGCAGCGATTTAGAAACCTTGGCTGAGTTAAGACTACGTGTAAAGAATGTGATGCGTGAGGCCTTCAACGATTTTCATTCAAACACTCTCTCTAAGAGTCTCGCAGAAAACCCAAAGAAATTTTGGTCGTATGTTCGTAAAGTCAGTTGTACCAACAGCAATATTCCAGCACTAGTTCGCGAAGGGTCTGACGTTATTGAAAGCCGCGATAAAGCTAATGTACTAATGACTGGATATTGTGGGCCATTTCCTCAATTGCAAGTTAATCAATTTTTTATAAAGGTGAATAACACGCCAATGCAATTGAAATTTGTTTTATTTTGGTGTCGTACGCGTTTCGCTCTATATCAAGAGCATCATCAGCGACATCTGTTAGATATTTATTCATTTATTTAGTTACATTTGATTTACAAAACAATATAAAGTTGAGGTGAAATTAAATCTACTTACATGTTACTTTTTTACTTTTTTCTCATGATCAGGGTTGGCTTCTGTGTGTATGTTTTGTAGAATTTGCTGAAGGTATGAAGCACTACACTGCACTGACCAAATTTCACATTGATACTATTGTTCACCGTTTTCAAAACATGAGAAAGTAAACACCACGCCATGTTTTTCACAGGTCCATAGAGTGTGTGTTTGTTTATGTTTCAGGCTTCATTGTGTTTAGAGGTCCTTGGTTTTTACAGTCTGCTTTGTGTTATCTTTGTTGGTAGGCGGGGATTTGAAATGGTTGTCTTTTTGTGGATATTTATTTCTTTTTTAATGTGGCATATAGTGTCTGATTAGTTAAGTTTGTATAATCATTTATGATCTGCTTTCCTTCAATTAGTGCTTTTTGGATGTAATAATTTTCCTGAAATGTTAATGCCTGTGGTCTGTTATTGTTTATGGTGAGTATTTGCATGTCTCTGTGGATATCTGTCGGTTGGTGATTGTGTTCTAGAAGGTGTTCTGCAAATGTGGAGTGGTTAGTGTATTTCAGTGCTCTTAGGTGTTCTTTGTATCTTGTTTCGAATTGTCTGCATGTCTGGCCAATGTATTGAGCTTCACAGTTTTGACATGTGAGTCTGTATATGCCTGAATTATGGTATTTGTTTTTGTTTGTGATGTTTTTAATGTTTTTCTTTATAGAGTTATTGGTTCTGAAAGCGATGTTTAGACCTTGTTTTTTGAGAATGTTTGCTATTTTATGTGTATTTTTGTTGATATAGGTCATAACATGCCATTTTTCTTTTTTCACTTGTGTGGGTGGTTTGTTTTCTGATGCTGAGTTTGTATTTGCTTGTAGCAGTGTTGGAATGGTGTTTTGTGTTGTCTTTAGTATTTGTTTTTTGATGTTGTTGTTTATTTGGTGTATTCGGTTTTCTTTATATCCATTTCTGGTAGCTATTTGTATGATTGTGTTCAATTCTGATTTGTAATTTTCTTTGTTTAGGGGTGTCCTATTTAGTCGGTTGAGCATGTGCCTTATTGCTGCTTCCTTATGTGTTTGGGGATGGTTTGATGTTGAGTTTATGATCATGTCTGTTGTAGTGGGTTTTCTGTATATTTGGAATTGATGTTGTGTTTTGTGAGCAGTTATGGTGAGGTCGAGGAAGTTGAGTTTTCTTTGTGTTTCCATTTCCAGTGTGAATTTTATATTGCTGTGTGTAGTGTTGATATCTGTGTGTAATTGGCTAATTCTAGGTTCAGGTTCATTAATTAGACAGATAACATCATCAACATATCTAAACCAATAGATAATGTTGTATCTTTTCTTCTGGATTAATGTTTTTGAACCTAGAATTAGCCAATTACACACAGATATCAACACTACACACAGCAATATAAAATTCACACTGGAAATGGAAACACAAAGAAAACTCAACTTCCTCGACCTCACCATAACTGCTCACAAAACACAACATCAATTCCAAATATACAGAAAACCCACTACAACAGACATGATCATAAACTCAACATCAAACCATCCCCAAACACATAAGGAAGCAGCAATAAGGCACATGCTCAACCGACTAAATAGGACACCCCTAAACAAAGAAAATTACAAATCAGAATTGAACACAATCATACAAATAGCTACCAGAAATGGATATAAAGAAAACCGAATACACCAAATAAACAACAACATCAAAAAACAAATACTAAAGACAACACAAAACACCATTCCAACACTGCTACAAGCAAATACAAACTCAGCATCAGAAAACAAACCACCCACACAAGTGAAAAAAGAAAAATGGCATGTTATGACCTATATCAACAAAAATACACATAAAATAGCAAACATTCTCAAAAAACAAGGTCTAAACATCGCTTTCAGAACCAATAACTCTATAAAGAAAAACATTAAAAACATCACAAACAAAAACAAATACCATAATTCAGGCATATACAGACTCACATGTCAAAACTGTGAAGCTCAATACATTGGCCAGACATGCAGACAATTCGAAACAAGATACAAAGAACACCTAAGAGCACTGAAATACACTAACCACTCCACATTTGCAGAACACCTTCTAGAACACAATCACCAACCGACAGATATCCACAGAGACATGCAAATACTCACCATAAACAATAACAGACCACAGGCATTAACATTTCAGGAAAATTATTACATCCAAAAAGCACTAATTGAAGGAAAGCAGATCATAAATGATTATACAAACTTAACTAATCAGACACTATATGCCACATTAAAAAAGAAATAAATATCCACAAAAAGACAACCATTTCAAATCCCCGCCTACCAACAAAGATAACACAAAGCAGACTGTAAAAACCAAGGACCTCTAACACAATGAAGCCTGAAACATAAACAAACACACACTCTATGGACCTGTGAAAAACATGGCGTGGTGTTTACTTTCTCATGTTTTGAAAACGGTGAACAATAGTATCAATGTGAAATTTGGTCAGTGCAGTGTAGTGCTTCATACCTTCAGCAAATTCTACAAAACATACACACAGAAGCCAACCCTGATCATGAGAAAAAAGTAAAAAAGTAACATGTAAGTAGATTTAATTTCACCTCAACTTTATATTGTTTTGTAAATCAAATGTAACTAAATAAATGAATAAATATCTAACAGATGTCGCTGATGATGCTCTTGATATAGAGCGAAACGCGTACGACACCAAAATAAAACAAATTTCAATTGCATTGGCGTGTTATTCACCTTTATAAAAAATTGACTAATGTACTAAATACTGTATTCAAAAATTCATTTACTGACGAAAATAAGGATAGCATTCCCGTTTTCCCACGTCGTGTCGAGTTGGAGATGGAATCATTACGAATAGATACTGCAGGTATCATAAAGCAATTAGAGCTCCTAAAGTGGGGAAAAGCACCTGGCCCGGATGGTATTCCAGTAAGAGTATTTTCAGAGTATGCGGCGGAAATCGGGCCATTTCTGTCTGATATATTCAGTAAATCCCTAGAAGAGCGAAAAGTACCTTCAGACTGGAAAATAGCGCAAGTAACTCCGATTTTCAAGAAAGGTGATCGCAGCGATCCTGGAAACTATCGTCCCATATCTATAACATCTGTTTGTAGTAGAGTTATGGAGCATATTATATGCTCGAACATTATGAATTTCCTAGATGAAAATAATTTGCTTACAACAAATCAACACGGATTTCGGAAGAAAAGATCATGTGAAACACAGCTGGCCCTATTTACACACGATGTAATGAAAGTTATTGATGCAGGTTCACAAGTAGATGCAATTTTTTTAGATTTTCAGAAAGCCTTTGACTCTGTGCCACACAACCGCCTTTTAGCGAAACTACGAGCGTACGGTATATCGGATCAGCTTTGCGAATGGATAAAGGATTTTCTAACTGGTCGATTGCAGTATGTCGTTGTTGAAGGAGAAAGTTCTTCTAATCTAGATGTGACATCGGGTGTACCTCAAGGAAGTGTAATAGGACCACTTCTTTTTTTAATTTTTATAAACGATCTCGGAGACAAAGTGAAAAGCCTTTTTAGATTGTTTGCTGATGATGCGGTTATTTATAGGGAGGTAAGGAATTTGGCCGATTGTTTAGCAATTCAGCGTGATCTGGATGTTATTTTGGCATGGTGCGCTGAGTGGCAACTCACACTAAATTATAAAAAGTGTAAGACAATGAGCATAACTAACAAAAAGAATCCAATTGTTCAGAAATACGAGGTAAACAGTTCAGTTATTGATGTGGTCGATTCTATGAAATATTTGGGAGTAACAGTACAAAGGAACATGAAATGGGACTTACATATTAATACGTTGGTAGGTAGAGCTAATTCTAGGCTGCGGTTCCTAGGTCGAATTTTGAAAAATTGTAATGAACAAACAAAGGAGATAGCGTACAAATCTCTTGTACGTCCACATTTGGACTATTGTTGTGCCATTTGGGATCCGTTTCGTAAGGGGCTGATTGAGAGTACAGAGAAAGTACAGAGAAGAGCCGCTCGATTCGTGACCGCTTGCTACAGTCCTTATGAAAGCGTTACGGAACTGATTAGTAAACTAGGCTGGGAGTCTCTGGTAGATAGACGACGCACGTTTCGTATAAACTTATTGGTAAACATGCGTACCCCCACTTTCACTTACGAGTGTAGTGAAATACTTCGTCCACCAACCTATTTGGGTCGGCATGACAGGAAAGATAAAATTAGAGAAATAAGGTGCCGCACTGATTCTTATATGAATTCCTTTTTTCCTCGTACCATTAGGGATTGGAATGCACAACAAAGAGATTAGGTTTGGTGCTGAGCACCCTCTGCCACCCACAGTTTTGTGATTTGCAGAGTATATATGTAGATGTAGATGTAGACTTTTCAACTTGCTTGCATAGAATGATTGTATCTCTTCCTTCAAATCAAACACTCTTTTTAACATTTTTGCACGGGACAACCATCTTACCTCAGTATAAAATGTAAGGTCATTGTAGTCAGAATCGAAGTGTTTGAGGAATTCTTGGAACTGACGGTGGTTCAACCCCTTTGATCTAATGAAGTTCACTATTTTGATAACCACGCTCATGACATGATCCATTTTTAAAGACTTGGCACATAAATTCTCTTGATGAATAATGCAATGAAAATTTAATAATGAGGTATTATCAAGTTTGCAGGCTTCATTTTCAATCAGTTTTACTAAACCTTCATGTTTTCCAACCATTGCAGGAGCTCCATCAGATGTCACGCCAGATAAGTTGTGAAGTTAAAACGAAAAACGATTTAACGTTGCTGTAACTGACTCTAACAAATGGCGTGCAGTTGTAGTGTTCTTAAGTGGATATAGAGCCGCTAATTCTTCTGTTTTGATTAAATTGATATCAACACCTCTTAAGAAAATCGCTACTTGCGCAGTATCTTTTAGATCTGTGCTTTCAACCAATGCTAGAGAATAATATACGAAATCAGGCGCTCTGCTTTTCAAATTATCTTCAAAATGTTTCCCAATGTCTTCCACACGCCTGGTAATAGTTTGACGAGAGAGGCTTATTTATGAAAATACCTTTTTTCTTTTCTGGACACAATTTCAACGATGCTCTCCAAATATTCATTCACCATTTCACCATCTGGATACGGCTTCGATTTCTTGGCTAATATGGAAGCTACTGCATAGCTCGCTTTTACGTGGCATGTTGCCTCTACAGCAGTGCTAGTGAATATCTGTTGCTGTGCAGAAAGTTTTCTTTTTAAGTAATTTACCTGGTCTAATCGAAATTGTCCTTGGTACTCATCAAACTTATTTGCATGTTTAGTTTCATCATGCCGTTTCATGTTGTAGTCTTTCAATACAGAAACAGATTCTTTGCATATGGGATTAGCTTTAAATTCTACCAAAAAAAAAAAAAAAAAAAAAAAAAAAGATTATTGTCCACTTATCCTGAAAACTTCTCAGTTCATCTGCAGCTTTTCGCTTCTTTGATCCAAAATCTTTGCTAGTTGAAGCCATTATTTAACTGAACTAGAAAGAGAAATGAATAAAAGTCACGTTGCTTGAATTTTGCAGAAACTACTACAATCGCAACGCTTATAAATAATAATACCGGGAATATATTCGGTAAAGATGCAACAACACAAATATCACGTATTTTTAATACCAGTAATACTTGCATACGACGTATATAAAACAGAAACTAGTTCTTAAAAGTCGATCACGACAAAACGCCACAAATACTTCAGTACAACAGACACATGGAATTTAGACAATGCATTTCGAATCAAATACAACAATCAAAGCAAAGAGTGTACTTCCATCTATGGGTGGAAATATTAACTGCTAGGACATCAATAACCGACACAAGCGCTCCAAGAATCAGTCAGGCGAACCACTAACGCGCTGAAAGTTATAGGAACATTAGCCGTGATAATGCTCGGTTGTACACCCGCACTTTCCATCCCTGCAAGATCAATCGAGCGATGACTTGGTTGAGTATCTGCTTAACTTAGTGTAGATATCACCATTGAAAGTCAAAGCTTACGTAGATAATGAATTAATGATCCAGCTCCGCGGCCCGCGGGTTGGCCATCCCTGGTGTAGATCTTTATGAGTGAAAATAAAAAAATGACGATTTGTTCATTAGGAACACAACATGCGTTTGCCATTGGGCCGAATGCGTCCAACTAATCCCATTTCAATGGGATCGGTCCCTCACTCGGCCGGATTCGGTTGTATTCGGCCGAGCATGGTCGTGTCCAGTGGACGCGTGACTGCCTTTACCTGTCTCGGGATTAGTCGGTCATATTCGGTCGAACAGTCGGCCAATTCGGACGAACATTCGGTGCCATTGGACGTCCGCTCTAAGCGATATTCCGTGCGCCCAAGCACGTCTGGAGTGATGAATTCGATTGGATCCACAATTATTCTGCGGAGATCGCCAACATCGCATACACGTAAGGCATACGCAATGTCTTTCACATAGCCCCACAAGAAAAAATCCGGAGGGGTTGTGTCTGGAGATCGTGGTGGCCAGTTGGGCGATCCATCTCGGCCTAACCATCGCTGTGGAAACGTTCTGTCCAAGAACTAACGAAGCTGACTGTCTGTTTACACTTCCAGTGGCTAGAAATTTGTCATACTAAGTATTAATTGTACCCAGTCAAACACATGTCTGAAATTTCTTTCGATAGTTATTGCTGACTATGTTTCAGCATACCACACCACGCATTGACTATCTAGTGCAGGGTGGCCCTTCGATATTTTTCCGGCCCGCGAGATTAATCACACTTTTACAACATATTTTTTATATTTCATTTTTAGTATTATGTATTTTATGTGCGTTTAGTATCATTATCATATTATCTAGGTTTACATGTAAGAATAATAGTAAACAGTATAATAATAACTTATAATCTTTCAATTTTTCACTCCAAAAGATGTCTATATCTAATATGGGATGTATAATTTTATATGCTGCCCGCGGAGTTATGATGCATTTCCATAATGGCTCGCACGATCATTTGGGTTGGCCACCCCTGGTCTAGTGTAAAACAATTTCTGCTAAACTATTCAACACCTGAGACAAGATTAAAGCACTAACTCAAACAAAATTATACAGAATTGCTTCACAGGATGGTGCAAACCGCAAGATTCTGTGTTTAATGGTACTTTGAAATCAGGGAAGTTTCATGTGGACCGGGTGTGGCGGGTGAGCGGTTAACGTTCTGGCCTCGCATTCGGGAAGACGCCAGTTCGAATCCCCGTCTGGACATCCAGATTTCGGTTTTCCATGGTTTCCCCATATCACTCCATGCTAACGTCGCAATGCTTCCTTCAAAAGGCCATGGCCGAATTCCTTCCCGTTACTTTTCCCCAATTCTATCCCGCCTCTAATGATTTCGACGTCGACGAGGCGAAAAGTCATAAATAAAAAAGAAAGAAAAAAGTGAAAGTCACAGATTGGAACTGGTCGGACACCACTGAATATGCATTTGTTGATAGTTCCAACAGGTTTATACGTAGACCTAATATCTGTATCCAAGGATGTTCAAGGGGGAAAAAAACATGAAGGTAGGTTTAAAGATCATTATCTGAAACACTAGTATCAGTTTTATAACCTGTAGTGACTGATTAAGAAACGAAAACAAGTGAATTTAAACATACAAGTTCTTTCGTAAAGTAACGGTCGTACTCAATCTGTGTATTTTCACTAGTTTACTTCACGCGTATGAATCTGGTAAGACTTTCTTTGCTGCTACCTGCTGACTGTAGTAGCAGATATTCGACACGTGGAGTACGGATTCAGCTGAAGCTCTACGAAGGTCTCTGGCGGACAAGATCAGCGAGCAGGCGGCCTTCAGACTTCGCAAAGTTATGGAACTTCCGTCAGAGTTAAGTGAACTCAAGGACGACGTAAAATCAGACGTCTGTGACGTGAAGAGAGGCGGAACGGGACCTCCTGAATACCGTACCAGAAACATACAGCCAAAACAAGAAATTTTGCTGCTGGGAACAAGCAAAAATCTCAAGTTTTGTTATGCTGACTGCTGCATTGTTTCT
Organism: Vandiemenella viatica; assembly: GCA_031002005.1. NCBI lineage: Eukaryota > Metazoa > Arthropoda > Insecta > Orthoptera > Morabidae > Vandiemenella > Vandiemenella viatica. Next base: position 32,363,931 of record CM061918.1, read on the forward strand.
ACTAATCCCTAGCACGACTTTTTTGTTCGTTTTTCTTGCTTGTCGTTACTCCTCGTATACGTCTATATCATTAGAGGAGGAGGAGAAAGGAAGGGGAAAGAATTCGGCCATGGTCTTTTGAGAAATCATTACGGAATTTGACTGGAGAGATTTGGAGAAACAATGGAAAACCGAAATATGGATAGGGATAGACGGGAATTCGAACCCGCGACCCCCCAAATGCGTTGCCACTCACCAACCACGCACGGTCCAGGAGTAATAAGATACGAATATATGGCAGCATTAAACCCATCCATAGTTCTAATGTATTTCTCCCCTTACTTTTAATAATTTTTGGGTACTTAGTTTCCCTATTAGTTTCACAGCACTGCATTATTAGCGATATTAATTTAGGAATATTTGACAACGCAACTGCATCCACGCACTCTTTATGTTATTCCCCCAAGGAAATCTAAATGGTGCGTTATTAACACGTAAACTAATTCAATAATTGCCTGTTGTCCTTGCAGAGGTATGGTTCAGGGAATGGAATCATTGGAGTGTTCTGATCGCCAAAATAATGTTCCGGGTTCAGCTGACGTTGTTGTCTCCTTCATTAATCAATAAACATTGGCAACAGCTATTTAATGGTTTGTCAACGAACTGGCGACACCATTTCAGGTGGTTTGAGGGAATCTTCCAAGTAAAGTAAATGCTTCTGGCACTATCGGCCGAGATAAACGCCAAGATTTTGGTCGCCTAGTGTCAACAGTTTTGGATCTGTCCTACATACTGTTTCTCCCTTGGGCTGTTTCCCACCGACCAGTCTCTTTTCAGTCTGCGGGATTTTTCCTTCTATGAACCGAATTGCTTGCCCTACCTTGTTTTTATTTTGACGTTTTCTGTTCGTCACATTGCTCTTAGAGCTATTTTTTCCTCTGAAAGGCACTTAAAGTACTTATATCACTCCTCTGTCTCTTCCTATCCTGTGCTTCATTTCAGCACACCCCTTACATTATTTGAATTATTTTGAAGTGCCACTTTAGCAACAGGTTGGCCGAGGAGCAGTCATTTATTTTGGCTCTTAAGGCCGTAACCACGTACTGATCTTAGTGGAACTCCGTGTTCATGTACCTAGCGATCCTTTATGTTTTTGTCATCTTTTGCATTCGCATGTGGGGACTATAATGAGAATATTATATTGCTCCAATCAGGTTGATTTTGTGTCGCGTGTTTTACGAGAAGAATACAAGTATCTCCGACTGTAGTTGTGTGGAATGCGTTTAGTCGGAGCGTTTTAATCTGCGGTCTTGTTATGCCTGAGATGATCGTGTTTGATGCCATTGATTACGTTTCATAGGCAGACATCAAACCAGGGCTGGTGAGACTATAGTGTTAAGGCTCCTGACTTCTGTTCCTGGAAGTTTAGACCGTTGCAAGTCCTTTCCTCCTAGCTGCGAAACGCCTATACCAATAGCGGTCTCCTTTGTTCATCAAAGCCAAGTTTTCTGATATAGAGCAGCACATTTCTTTATAATGTTTCGTCTGCACTGTGTAGTTACGCATCACAGCGGTGACAAATGTCTGCATTAATGTCTACATCTACACTCTGCAATTCACAAATATTGTTGGTGGCAGAGGGTGCTAAGCATCAATCCTAATTCTGTGCATTCAAGTCCCAAACAGAACGAGGACAGAAAGAATACATAAAAGCATCAGTACGCCATCTTATTTCTCTAATCTTATCCCTGACCTAAATAGGTTGGCAGAAGAAGTATTCCATTGCACTCGTAAATTAAAGATTTTCGCATATTCTCCAATAAATTCAAACGAAAACGACATCGTTTGTCTGCCAAACAATCCCAGCCCAATTTATGTATCAATTCTGTGACACTTTCGTATGGACTGTAACTAGCAGTCTTCTCTGTACCTTCACTAACTTGTCAATCAAAAACTTGCGATACGGATCCCAAACTCAACAATAGTAATCCAAATGCGGACGCACCAGTATTTTCTACGCTATATTCTTTGTATGAGCATTACAATTTCTCAACATACGATTTACGAACCATAATCTAGAATTAGCTTTGCCTACGACGGAAGTTATGTGCAAATCCGATTTCATGTTGTTTTGTACTATTACGTCTAGATACTTCTGGGAATCAACCGTGTCAACTGAATTGTTAACTTTGTACTCGTGACCAAACGGATTCTGTTTGTTCTTATTTCCATTTTCTTTCACATTTTGCAGCTAAGTGTAAGGTGCCATTTATGGCACCATTCCGAAATAACATCCAGATCGCGCTGAATTTCCAAGCAATCGTCAAAGCACCTTAATTCCCGTATAGATAAATGCATCGTCAGCAAACAATCGCAACCTGCAATTAACGTTGTCACTGAGATCTTTTATAAAAATTAGGAAAAGAAGTGGTCCTATTAGACTTCCTCGAGGAACGCCCGAAGTAACATCTAGCTTAGTAGAGGCTTCCCCGTCAACAACGACATACTGTTATCGACCAGTTAGAAAAGCGCGTATCCATTCACAAATCTGATGAGATATACCATATGCTCGAATCTTCGCTAAAAGTCGGTTGTGTGGTACATAGTCTAAAGCTTTCTGAAAATCCAAGAAAATTGCATCAAATTGAGAACCTACGTCGGATAACTTCCATTACGTCATGCGCAATTAGGGCCAATTGTGTTTCACATGATCTGTTCTTTCGAAATCCGTGTTGGTACGGTGTAAGCAAATCATTTTCATCTAGAAACTTCATAATGTTAGAGCATATGACATGATCCAGAATTCTACTGAAAACAGATGTTAGAGATATGGACGATGGTTCCTATGATATTTCCGACCTCCTTTCTTGAAAACGGGAATCACCTGGGCTATTTTCAAGTCAGAAGTCTATTAATAGATTATTAATTTAGTTCCGATGTCTTGTGGCAATTTATCTACTACATATGCTCTTTCCCCTTCATGTTCCCGCCTATTGTTCCCTCTACAAATTTTAATAAAGACAATAAAAGAGAATCAGAGCTTACAAATATCTGCAGTTCTATATTAAATGACTAAATTTTAGTAGAAGCTTCATTTAGTCAAAAATGTTCAATTTAATTTAAGTCTTGTTTATTAATTCCAAAACCATTTTATACTGAAATTACATCATAACTGTAAAATAAACATAATGGTCAGTAGGGGCGGATCCAGGGGGGGCTAGGGGGCTCAAGCCCCCCCAAAAGTATCTGGGTCCACCTCCGACATTTTGGAGAGCTTTTTTTTTTAGCTCTACGGATTTGAGACCCGAGGAGACTATAAAGACTGCTGTTTGCCCGTCTGAAGCCCCTCCCCCCCCCCCAAGCCAAAATCCACTGAAGGCAAGCCCCCAGCCAAAATCCACTCAAGCCAAGCCCCTTCCCCCCCCCCAAACCAAAGTCCGCTCAAGCACCCCCCAAAACAAAATCCTGGATCCGCCCCTGATGGTCAGTATTTAAGATCAAATAATTACAGTGAAATGGCAGAAAGAAAACAATGTAGAAAAAAATTACATAAATAAGCAAATAATTACTTGAGAGGCAACTAATACATAAAGCTAATAATTATAATTAAATCGTAGCTACAGAAAAAAAATATTTCAAAATCAAATAATTGCAGGAATAAAAACAAAATGACGAAAAGAATTAACTACAGAAGTAGTTTTTACGAAGAACGTCACTGCTGACTTCGTACATGTATTAATCCTCAAAAACAGCAACGCTGTCACTGGTAAAATCAGGTTGAGGAGGGATTGTATTACACAGTCTCTGTATACAATTCAGTTCATATCTTGATTTATAAATTGGTACGGCTCCTTCCTGCTTCTTATATCTTGATTTATAAATTGGTACGGTCCTTCCTGTTGCTTATCTGAAAGCTTAACAATCTTGTTCCTCCGTTCTTTGTGTCTTCTACTCCAAAAGTCGCTGTTTCTCCCTTTTACCGCAGTGCAATTACTCACTACCATCACATTTTGCTCGCACTTCACGTAATTTAATATTCTGCTTGCGATATTTCCACTTGCAATTTACTATCGGGATCACGGCAACCTTACGTAGATTCTACATTTATCAGTAAAACTGTGTCGCTGCGTCGTTCATGGAGTACTTTTCATGCCTCTCCCGCAGTTTCCTCGGTTCAGTGTGTCACCGTCGAGACCAGAATTCTCGCTTGTCCTTCCATTTAACCTCATTGACCGCAAATATCGCAGCCAAGTCTCTGACATCACTGCCTTGCACTGCCTCGTGCACGCTCAGACTGGTACAAGTATTTTGGTATTTATGTATTTATCGTACGGTCGCATACATTTGTAAAAATAGAAACAACATAGCAGCAAATAATAGCGTAATTTTTAAAAAAAAAAAATGTACACACCAAAAACCAAAAAGTTTAAATTTATACCTTGCTTAAAAGGAAATAAATCTAAATGGACAACATTTTACTTTAGTGTTATTGAAATTTCAACATTAATAAGTTGCCATTGCGAGGAACGAATTATTGCACTTTATTTGCTGTTCGAGGCGACACGGGGACTACTTATGAGAATTCCAAATATTTTATAGCATATAAATAGGAGGAAATTGTTTTTGCGGGATACAAGCGAAACAATCTATACAGTATTTTAATCTGTGTCTCGGCCTCGCTGGTGGTCGAGGCATATCTTTGGTGTTACAATGTCGGCTGGCAGACTGCAACAAACGGTAAAAGTTTCAGTTAATCGAATGTATTATTGTAATTCCTTACTATTGTCATTTTTTTTTTTTTTTTTTGCCTTGGCTGGCACCGACTCCAAAAAGAACTGATTAATGTCAAAATTGCATTAGCAGTAAAATACTGGATATTTAGATTTATTTTTTTCTAAGCAATGTATAAACTTATTGTAAAGTTTTAATGTGTTTTCTAAGGAGATTTTTGATCTTTTTTAGAAAAAAAATTATTAAATTTTTAGTGGTATTATAGCTTGTTTTGTATTTTGAATATCGATAGGCGTTCTAAAGACGCTGCTAGAATGAGACACCGCCGTTTAGACGAAACTAGTAAAGAAAGGGATGTTTGAGAAGAAGCAGGGAAAGAAATACAACAAATATTCCTAAAGAGAGTGATGATCAGCGTGCTTACAGACTTTCACAAATGAAACCTTACAAAAATTTTATCCGGCACAATGAGAGGTCAGGAAAAAACCATGCTCTCCGGCTCGACTTGATACATGATAATCTATTAAATAGTCCACACGAAGAGAGCTCTCACAGAAATATATCCAACAACCAGTAGTTTTGTTTTTAATTTAAATTTCATTATTATTGCTATTATTTATTCGCGGGTTCCACAAAACCAACCGAAGATGACAAACGAGTGGCACAGGTGATGAAGGCGTGGCGCTGCGCGAGGCGTGAAGGGATATTTAGATCTAATCTTAACAATATATATATGTAAGAACATGCATATAGAATTTCCGAGATTTCGCAATCCCGGAATCCAGAACTAATTTTTCCCATATTTCAATTCCGGAATTGAATGGCCTAAAAAAATCATAGAATCTCAATCGGATTCCTTTACTTTTATGTGTATGAACTATGATATAAACTCTCTAATTATTATTATTAATCATAACTGCCCTTGAGGACAGTGTTTAAACTCAAATTATTCATGATTATTCAGTATTTGATAGTATTTGTCTTCTTCTTCTCTTCCCAAAACTTCTTCATACGCTCACTGTGTTCCTGTTTCCTTTGTTCAGTCCATTTTGTTCCTGTTTTCTTCTATATTTTAAATTTTATGTTCATAATTTTGTTCTTGAATTAACAATAATTCAAAATTGTGGTTCTCAAAATTTGCATAGAATTTCAATGAAGGTTATAAGGGACGATTTCGAAATTATACACTAAGCAATAAAAAATCATTAAAATTTGTTCACAATTCATCAAGATATTGTTAAATAAACATATGTTAGGTTCAAAGACCGAAAACGCTAATTAAGTGAAAAAAACGAACACAAGAAGTTCTGGTTTCTTAAAAACGGCCACAACACGTTATTCGCGTTATGGCACTTACAAAAAACAGCCAGAACGCGCTGGTAAAACTCAAAACGGCCGCAACGCGAAATTCGCATTTGGTGCAGATTTTTTTAAGGCCTTGTAACGCGACGAGTAAGAAGAATCATATATATTAAATGCACCCTGGCCTTATTCTTCATGAACACAAAGAGTTAGATACTGATAAGCCACAACGTGTTGTGGCCGTTGTCAAGAAACCACAACACATTGTGATAGTTTTTTCGCTGTTTGAGCCTAACACATACACAAACAAAAAAGGAACAATCGAATTGAGAATCTCCTTTTTTGGAGTCGATTAAAAAGGGTGGTGATTATACAGTATTTGAACGTGAAACGCTCTGATTCATTCGACTGCTCTCGGTTGACTCATGTACAGAATACGGATTTGTTCCCCTGGAATTTTTTGTTGCGACAGTAAAAAACTACGGGATTGATGTAGTCTACTGATAATGAGCACCGCAGTCACAAGCTGGAAACCAGCATATTCCTCACTCAAACAGCGAAACGTTACGTCTGCCAATATTTGTCTAGATTCAGTTTAGCGACACTCAGGGTTTTGCTGGGGTAATTGAAACCTCCAGCAGATTATTAGTAAAAAGGATATAGTTAGCGTTGCTAACTTATTTGGAAGAAAATAAAGTATATGTTTGTAAGAGGAAAATAAAAGGTATATGAAAGATAAAAAAAAGAGCATTTTTAAATTTAAGAATATATTGCCTTAAATGCAAACTAGCTACTAATTTTTGGTTTACATATCAAAATGTTATGAATAGTTTCACATCATAAATCTTGATTTATAAATTAACTAACTAGGGCATTCCGTACCATGAATTGTATATTTTCCCAGAAATAAAATATCTTCGCATAATATGGGGCTAGGGTAAAGTATTCGTACCAAAAATAAAGTATGATACTTTATAATAAAGTATGGTTCGTAACCCTAGATGGAGTGCCAAACAACTGGAGCTTGTTCCGACCATTCGATTATCCAATCCAAATTGCCATCATACCCACTTTCAGAGTTTATAGGAGGATGACGGGAGTTTAATCAGCGAACGGAGGAGCCTTCCTTTATCATGATTGATGGTTAGATCTTGGTTCTGCTGAATTTTTTCATACAATCACAACGGAGCCCGTTTACGACGAATAGAATAGACTATGTTTGAATATGGCTTAAAACTGGTAAGCAGTTGATAGTGGCCGATATTATGCTCATAGTTTGGTTTATTATGGTGTCTAGTTTCTTGACGTGACAATGTGCAGCCAAACAGCACAGAAAGATTCGGCTGCAGAGCATACTAGTCATTGTTGAGGAAGATCCTGCAAATTTCGTGACGATGTTTCTAGATTTCAGTTTCTGGGTTAGATTGAACAGGAGTTTATAAAAGAGCAGTGTTCTGTCGCAAATAACTTGGCGTTGTATTGGGATAGATTAATTCATAAGAACATTCAACGCTAAATGGTCTGTCGATTATTTACATGGAAACATCACGATTCTATGTTAGATTTTTACTTGATGTAAGTAGCCATTTTATTTTTAAATAGGAGCATGGAATCCCAAGATCTTCTGATAGAGCCTATTTTATTTTGTAAGAACTTGTATTGTGTTGTGATAATAAGATTCCGAAGCCCCCACCCGGTCATACAGATTTGGGTTTTCCATCGTATTCTCAAATCACGCCAGGCGAATGCCGAGATGGTTCATTCAAAAGTCCATGGTCAAATTCCTTCCAGTTTCTTGCTCTCAGTCCCATTCTGCCTCTAATAATCTCGACGTAAAGCCAGAAATAAAACATGATCTGCATAAACAGTCCTGAACACTGTCGACTCGGAATGTTTAACGTGTTATGAGATATTGTATGACAGGCTCTGCATTAGATTAATATGTAGAGAAACAAGTACAAAGCTAACTTTTCTACAGAGATCACTGTTACACATTTCTTCCACCCAACTGACAGTTTCTTAATTCCTCCTTCACAAAAATTTAAGTAACATGTAGGTTACATATGTATATCTATACCTCTTCGTCGCTAGTAATCTTTTTTGTACCTCAATGTGTATTGCGAATCCAAACACTTGTTGCACCACAGCAAATTGAGTGAGCACCACACCATCTTGGGTCTATTGAACCAATGCATAGTGGACCAGAATCGCACAAAAGTGCAAAAAACTAAACTTTTTGACTTTATTATTAGAGACGTGTTTTCTGGTATGAATTTTATGTTTTCATATCTTGGAGAAATTTTAAAAGAAACAATTGTCACTCCTGTATTTCCCCGTTTTAGAATATTTCGAGCGTGTAGTGAACATTCTCTTTGATGCTGTATTATCAGCCATTGTTAAAAGAAATGGTGGAAATAATGGCCGCAGTAGGAAGCTTTATCTTCGAATATTAATTTATCTTCACATCCTGATTAAATTGAATATATTGTTACTCTGAGAGTGAGGTATATTTTTTGGTTATTTGAACCTTCTATTAAGTTTCCATTGACTTACAAATAATTTGTGAATTTGAGATTTTCTGGGGTTGGTTACACAATTTTTTTTATTTTTTAGATAGTAATGGTAAAATTATTTGGCCATTTTTGTTCAGTAAAAACATCAAAACTTACCACCGTTTCAACACGCCTACAAAACACAAACGTTATGTTTCAACAGTACTAAGTAGATTAAAATACAAAAATTGTTTCGTAAATTTTAAAGAATTACAAAAATACTTTCATACCAGCTTATATTTATTAATCAGCTGACATACGGATTTTTTTAACTATAATTGCATTCGAACAGCAGAATGAAAAAAAAAGGATGTATATTTTTGAAAAGTTTTTAAAAGAACGTGAAGGTAGGAAAGGAATATAGAAAATGCTCGACAATCATCATCACGTTATTGTCATTATATTGACATAATATTTAAAAAGTAAAATGAAGAACTTACCAAAGAAAACGTGAACAGTATTGAAGAACAAAGAAGAAGCCTTGAGCCACCGACTTTTAACAGTATTTTGCTGTTGAATGTGCAGTAAGAACTTGTTACATGGTGGAGGGCAAAGTATGTAATTATCGAGAACAAGACTGCTAAGGTATGTTGCATACGCGGTGCAATGTTTGAGGTCATTGAAGTCGGCAGATTTTTACTTCTTCATGATTGGATTTCATTTCTACAATGTGTGTTACATATGGCGTACAGGATAGGTATCAAAAAGTGAGAAGTCAATTACGAAAAGGTACTGCAACCAAAGATGTTAATAAAGTAAGATTTCAATACTGCGAGGAACCACAACTGCGTCATCTGGTACCCGCATCAGATCCGTCCACCCGATTATCGCTGTGCTTATTTTCATTGGATCGCCTTTCGCGGAAACGTTTAATAACGCATGAGCCCTGCGAACGTCACAGCCGGCGGTTCGTTCACCTCCCTCGTTCACTCGGGGAACATTGAAGACAGCACTACTGTATCAGTTATAGGTCCTAATCGGCCAATACACATTTCAATAGGGCTGACCGTGTACCTGTTTCTTTCTGCACAGCTCAGCTAGGTTACTAGTAGGGATGCAGAACTTGGGTGGAATAACATACTTCAAAGAATGGGTGATTTCTAAAAGGCTTTTTTTTTTTTTTTTTTTTTTTTTTTTTTTTTTTTTTTTTTTTTTTACTAGCCATGATTCTTTTCTCCCTTCATACTTAACCCTAATCGTTAAATGAGGTATTTTAAAAATTAAGTTCTCCACATTGGTAACATTAATTAAGAAAGGAATTTTTCTAGATTCAATCCATAAATGGCATAATTACGAGCAATCAATGTGATGGGTGTGCTACAGTTCAGAGACAAGACATTGGGTTTCGCTGGCGTCTATAAGGAGTGATCGCATTAAAAAATAATAGCACAACAAATCGAAATTGCCGCCAGACATTTCAGTTGTCAAACAAACAATTGCTACAAAATGAGATAGTTCAGAGGAGAGCCGCGGGGCTGCGCTGGTATCGACGACAGGAATTGTATTCCCGCTAGATAGCAGCACTTATAATCACAGTGTGGCGGATCCTTGCCCAGCCTAAAGTACAAATCTTCGCCACCAGTCGGCGCCGCAATCGACCACGCCATGGTTCATCTCTTTGCCAACAGCCGGCGCCCTGATCGAGCCGACGGGAGCGCCAACTAGACCAGGTGGGAGACAACCGTACTACTTGGAGCGAGTCGGCTGCTAGCCACGTGCCGCGTATGAACTTGTTATCTGTGTCGCGCTACCGCGTGTTCTGTTTTTGTGTATGCAACCTCTTGCATAATAAATAGCTGTGCTTAAGTACACCTCAGCTTTCATTTATTACTGTGTAGAGTGTAGTTACTCCATAACTGGTGACCCCGACGTGATTGTGTGCGTGCTTCGTTGTAGCATAGAACACATGCTTCATGCTTCAGCTAACGCGTGACTATATCGAATTCTGTACTCAGTGTTAAACTGTGTGTTGTGAAGTTTTAAGTGCTTTGCCGAAGCGTTCTCCGACGAGGAAATCACTCGAAACACGCGCTCCAGAAACCATCATGAATGCAAACACAGATACTTTGCTTGAAACGGACAACAATGACAAGCCCACACCGCCTCAGCTAACGGACGCTGCCCCGACTGTGTTGTCTGCCGGCGCTATGAAGTTGCCGCCGTTCTGGAAACATTGCCCGCATATGTGGTTTATTCAAGTTGAGGCCCAGTTTTACACACACCGCATTACTTCCGACGCTGCGAGGTATAATCTTCTTGTTGGCGCACTTGACTCTGAAATCATGATGGAGGTAGCAGACCTGCTGTCTAATCCGCCTAAGGAGAACAGATATGATTGCCTAAAAACCGAGATTATCAGCCGGCTGACAGATTCAGCCGACCGCCAACTTCACAAGGCCCTCACCGAGTTGGAGCTCGGCGACAAAAAACCAACACAGCTCCTCAGGCAAATGACTACCCTGGCCGGCGGCAGAGCAACTCCGGACGTCATCAGGGTTCGCTGGTTTGCCTTGCTGCCTCCATCAATCCAACGCTGTTTGAAGCTGGTGAAAGGCATCTCCCTTGACGAACAGGCGAAGATCGCGGACGAGCTACATGAGATGCAGTCTCCTCCAACCGTTATGGCCGCTGGCTACACGCGTTCCAAGTCACGATCTCCGGACCGCCTGCCTGCCGATCCGCTCGAATCGCTCACAGAAGAAATCTCCAACTTGAAGCTGGCCGTGGCTGAGCTGTGCAAGATCAACGCCACGCTCATCAGCAGCTTCAATGAACGTGGCCGCGCACGTGAGCCTAGCAGTGTTCGCAGCAGCTCTCGCTACCGCAGACGATCCCCATCAAGTGCCTCAGTCTGTTTCTATCACCGCCGCTTTGGAGAAGACGCTAGGAGCTGCGAGCCGCCCTGCTCTTACGCATCCAGACAGTCGTCGGAAAACTAGAGGCGCTGTCGATCGTTCAGGCGGCCGGCGACAGCACCACAAACGCCCGCCTCACCAAGGAATACCGATTGCACCTCTACGACCGTACAACGAACATGAGGTTCTTGGTCGACTCTGGCTCGGTTGTTTCACTGGTACCTAAGGCCTCCATTTCCGGATGTTGCAAGAAGGATGACTTCCAGCTGTACGCCGCCAACGGAACCGTCATTCACACCTATGGACAAAAACTCCTGGCGCTGGATCTTAACTTACGCCGAGCATTCAAATGGTCCTTCATTATTGCAGATGTCAAGGCAGCCATCATTGGAGCGGATTTCCTAGTTCACCACTCTCTGCTCCTGGACCTGAAGGGGAGATGCCTCATCGATCCTCTTACATCTCTGACGACCACGGGCCAACTCTGTGAAGCCACCATCCACACAATCTCAACCATCAACCAGAACGCCTGTATGGGTGACCAGGACAAGATCTATGCCGACCTGCTCACACGCTACATAGACATCACGAGGCCTAACACTGTTCCTGTCACCCAGTCTGACAATGTTGTGGTTCACCACATTGAGACCACTGGCCCTCCTGTCTTTGATCGCCCTCGCCGACTTACTGGCGAGAAATTGAAGGCCGCCAAGGAGGATTTCGACCTGCTGCTGCATCACGGCGTGATACGACCCTCAAACAGTCAGTGGGCCAGCCCGATTCACATGGTTCCGAAGAAACTCGGTGGTTGGCGAACTACCGGCGACTACAGGCGGCTGAACGGGATCACTGTTCCTGACCGTTATCCTGTCCCTCACGGAGACAGCATCCTTCAGCGTCTCCATGGCTGCTCAGTGTTCTCCACAATCGACTTGGTCCGTGCCTACCACCAGATTCCGGTTGCCAAGTCAGACATTCCAAAGACCGCAGTGACGACGCCCTTCGGACTTTTTGAGTTCGTCGGCATGCCGCCCGGGCTACGCAATGCTACACAGACCTTTCAACGCCACATGGACAATCTGCTTCGAGGTCTGGACTTTGTTGGCTGTTTCATCGATGACTTGATCATTTTCTCCAAATCACACGAGGAGCACTTAAAGCACCTCACCACGGTGTTCGACATCCTTCGTGCAAACAGACTAACAATCAATCATAAGAAGTGCCAGTTCGGGAAGTCAGAGGTCATCTACCTGGGATACACAGTCAACGCTTCCGGTTACAAACCCCCGGCGGAGAGAGTCCAAGCCATCGCGTCGTATGCGCAACCTCAGACCATCTCCGATCTCCGTCGGTTCTTGGGAATGGTCAACTACTACAGGAGGTGCATCCCTGGCGCTGCACAGATGCAGGCCCCACTTAACGACCTGCTGAAAGACTCTAAACGAAACGACAAACGCCCAGTTCCTTGGACTCCCGCTACTGAGCAAGCGTTTGCTGCCTGCAAACGTGGTGTTGCCCACGCTATACAAACGACTTTCCTCTCGCCGTCAGCGAGCCTTTGTCTGAGGACTGATGCATCCGACACGGCCATCGGAGCCGTTCTTGAACAGCTTCAGGATGGAACCTGGAGACCACTGGGGTTTTTCTCACGGAAGCTCATCCCAGCTGAAACCCGTTACATCATATACGACCGAGAGCTTCTCGCAATCTATGCGGCCATTCGTTTCTTTCAGCACATTCTTGAGGGCCGACACTTCGTCATCCAGACAGACCATAAACCCATCACGTATGCTTTTTCGCAGCGACCGGAGAAGGCATCTCCACGCCAGTTACGCCACCTGGACTATATCTCACAGTTCACCACTGAGATTGTCCACACACGGGGTGAAGACAATGTCGTGGCCGATGCACTCTCCCGCATAAACTCCATCTCCATGCCAACGACGATCAGCCACGAGGAGATCCACCAGGCGCAGATGGCCGATGAAGAGCTGCCAACACTCCGGGAATCAACACTACTCAACTTGCAGTCTCTGCGTATTGATGGCCTCGATATAATTTGCAACGTTCTGGAAAATCGAGTGAGGCCCTACATACCACAGAATCTCAGGCGACGGGCATTCGACGCCGTTCATGGGCTTTCGCATCCTAGTGGCAGAGTCACCGCCCGGATGCTGAAGGAACGCTACGTGTGGCCAGGTATCAGACGGGATGCACTCCTATGGACTCGAAGATGCATACCGTGTCAGCGAGCTAAAATTCACCCGTCACAACCGACTGACACCACTCAACATTGCTGTTCCCAATAACCGGTTCGACCACATCCACCTGGACCTCATCGAGCTGCCGCAGGTCGCAAGTTTCCGGTACTGCCTCACCATTATTGACCGTTTCACCAGATGGCCAATGGCCATCCCGCTCAGCAACATACTGGCTGATACAGTTGCCTCAGCCTTCTATACACAATGGATCTGTCTATTCGGCACTCCACTTACGATCTCCACGGATCAAGGTCCACAATTTGAGTCAGCTCTCTTTACCGCACTATCGCGCCTGATAGGAGCTCAGCGAATTCGCACCACGCCGTACCATCCGCAGTCCAATGGACTCGTCGAACGCTGGCACCGTTCGTTAAAGGCCGCTTTGATGTGCAATACTCACCTACGTTGGCCAGACCTACTGCCAACCATTCTCCTCGGCCTACGCACCGCCTACAAGGAGGATCTGAAGGCCTCTCCAGCTGAACTGCTCTTTGGGACGCCGCTTCGACTGCCTGGCGAATTCTTCACCTCTGAAGGACACTCCAGCTGATCCACAGTTCTTCCTGGAGAAGTTTCGAGACCACATCCGCGCCGCCAGGCCCACACCAACGGCTCACCACACCAAGGCTCGCCTGTTTCTACTGAAAAAACCTATACACCTGTACCCACGTCTTCAAACGTGTAGACTCTGTGAAGAAGCCTCTTGAACCACCTTACACAGGGCCGCATGAGGTCGTTAGGGCGCATCAGTGACAGAGTGTTCGTGATTAAAATCAACGGGGAGGACAAGGCAGTCTCAGTGGACATGCTGAAACCTGCCTTCATCGCCAAAACAGACCACGACCAGACCGACGCCCCCCGGGCAGAACATCCACCAGCACTGACGCACACATCTACATCAATGGACCGACCCATGAGAACCTACGCGAGGGGTTCTCATGCAGACACCAGCACCGGTGGCAAGAAGCGAGTCTCGTTCCTTACTCTCCCTGAGTAAGTCACTGGGGGGAGAGTGGTTGTGGCGGATCCTTGCCCAGCCTAAAGTACAAATCTTCGCCACCAGTCGGCGCCGCAATCGACCACGCCATGGTTCATCTCTTTGCCAACAGCCGGCGCCCTGATCGAGCCGACGGGAGCGCCAACTAGACCAGGTGGGAGACAACCGTACTACTTGGAGCGAGTCGGCTGCTAGCCACGTGCCGCGTATGAACTTGTTATCTGTGTCGCGCTACCGCGTGTTCTGTTTTTGTGTATGCAACCTCTTGCATAATAAATAGCTGTGCTTAAGTACACCTCAGCTTTCATTTATTACTGTGTAGAGTGTAGTTACTCCATAACAGAGTTATGAATAAACTGCGTGCGTTTTCTACAGCAAGGAACCTTCCGGATATTTTTGTTTCTGTTAAGGAAACATTTCATAATTTCTAACTGTTTTGTAGACATTTTAGGTGTTTTAATACTTTTTCAGTGATAAACGATTGCTACAAATGGGCAGATTCTTCTTCCATCCTAATGCAGACCACCTACCTCGGTATTGATCGTATAACATTTTCGAAATTTTCTAACAAGCCACCTAATTAACTCATGTTTACACACATAAAAAACCACAGTTAAAACACAAATCTCTACACTTGTACGACGTACGTGTATTTTAAATGACCATCTGAAATAACAGCGCGGTACAATTGTTTCAGCAACTTGCCAACCATCGAAAAAAATCATAAAAAATAAAATAAACACACAGCGCATGGCTTAAACGGTAGAGAGAGAGTGAACTGAGTATCGGAATACTGATCAGTCACTATCAAGGAGGATATTTTTCCTGGAAACTAAACATCTGGAATTGTCCAGCAGCAGTCGTAGTGCGTGTCACTGCCGGTACCCAGGCATAGGCGCTCTCTATAAAGTTTACTACTCGACTATAACAAAGTGCCGGGGAAGACGAACTGGGGTAGTTTCCCGTTGCCATCCCCAGTGTAAAAGTATTCGTAAGGGAGCGTCCGTCAACTACGTGGCTCGGTCTAATTTTGGGGGGGGGGGAGGGGTTGAGTAAAAAGCTACGCAGGGTGGGGTGTTACGGAGCCAAGCCACGTGGCTTTCCGGTCATAATATTTATCACATTATCACATTATTTATTCATGTGAGGTTCAGAACACAAAACAGCGTGTATTTTCGACATTTAATCATCTCCGTACCCAATTTACAATAGTCTGACAAGAGAAAACAGTACAAAATGTCTTCTGGAATCACTAGGCAAAAAAGCAACGTGATACGGGAGGGGGGGGAGACAAAAGTCACTTCGAACTACGTGTGGGGGGGGGGGGAAGGGGGTCAAAGCGGAGCTGCGTTGTTAATGGGCGCTCCTTAAGTGCTACTCTATATCTGGATTATTGTAATGTGTGTCTTCACTGTAGAATGTTCTTTGCGATATCCAAAAGTCGCCGGAATCTTTTAATTCCGTACCGACGGACGAATCAGCATCAACAATGTCGTATGCCTTCAAGCTATACGCACTGAGGATAGGTTTTGTTTTAACCCAGGAGTCGGGTGTGATATCTGGTGATTATAACGTGTGCACCACCACCTCTTCTACCCTGCCTGCCAAGCCCTGACGATGAATATTTCCACCATCGCTGTGCCGCAATTACCTAGTCGGGTGTCGAAAGAGTACCGACTAGCCTTAGGCCTCGTATCCACATGAGCACGCTCAGGCGAATGAGCCGCTCAGTGATGCGAGCGGCTCAAGTGTAGACGCCTGAGCACGCTCGCAACGAACGACAGAGAGCGCGCTCGGGGCGAGCCGATCGGTTGTCGGTATTTTGGAATGCTCAAAGCGAGCCAGTGTTTGTTCGGCGCTCAGTGTGGACGGTATTTGGCGGTTTCTACAATGAGCGCGAGCACGTGGGACAATGAAACTTGCTTAACTCTAATTGATGCGTATGAATCAAAGAGGGTGTTATGGGACAGCTCCAGTATTATAATCGAACTAAAAAATAAGGTGCATGGCGTGAAATCAGCGAGATATTAAACTTTAGTATCGATGATGTAAAGAAAAAAATAACAAGCCTGCTAGGGTCATTCAGGTGAGAACGATCCAAACAGAAGAGAACTTCTATAATGGGAAGTGGTAAGTCTATTTTAATAGTATTTCTCACAGCTGAACGGATTGATATCCTAAGTGCCTAAAATCATATTGATTTTGTGCCAGGCAATATAATTCTTTTAGGAATTTTTATTATAAACTTGAAATCAATGCCATAATTTAAAAAAAAAACATAAAAATAACCTTTAAATCTATATTTGTAAACACAAATTAAAAATAGGTACCAGCCTTCATTTAATTTTGGAGTGACTCAATAGTGCCATCATAGACTACCCGAACTAAACGGATGATGCTTTGTTTATATACTTTGAACATATACTGCAGGCTTGTGTAGGGACTTCCTGAGGCTAGCAATCTTAAAGTTATTATAAATTTATCTTCTCACGCATAGGCGTATCGTGCATTTTAATATGAGGTCCAACTAATGAAAGCAAATGTTCGAAATCTATCTCGTAAAGTTCTGAAATATCTCATTGTCTTTTTCTAATGTCAATTCGCGAATTAAATTATTAAGATAATGTCTTCGCTGACGATGACTTTCT
Organism: Vandiemenella viatica; assembly: GCA_031002005.1. Taxonomy (NCBI): domain Eukaryota; kingdom Metazoa; phylum Arthropoda; class Insecta; order Orthoptera; family Morabidae; genus Vandiemenella; species Vandiemenella viatica. The sequence goes on from CM061918.1 coordinate 32,381,256, forward strand.
CTAATCCATCAACTTGGTAATTTTCTTCTCTGTTTTGACATCGTATGGATAATAATAAAGGCCGCAGCTACGCGTGACGACACGTCAATAGCAGAGCGTTTTCTGAGCACTGAAGCCAGGCTCGTTCGACCAAAATTTCTTTTTCCTTGAGCACACTCGAACGAGCGCGCTCAAATGAATGAGCGGCTCATTCGCCTGAGTGTGCTTAAGTGGATGCGAGGCTTTATATGATCGGTCAGTATAGCGCCGGATATACTACTTACAGGCAGCTGCTACAGTTGGGGAGTGCGCAGCGTAGCTCAACCTCCGCTTCCTACGGCCAGCAGGTCATTAGTAATGTGGAATTGAATGGAACCGCGTTTAAGGTGCATTCCCACGGCGCGTGGTTTAGTAGGTAGCACCATGCAGCAGGAGTGTGCGATCAGGAAGCGCCACAGGCTAATCCTCGCCGCCTTCCCGCCACGTTGCCTAGTGTCGTTTGAGCCAACCGGGCGTTTGATCTTTACAGACGGATAGAGAAGCACCATCCCTGCCAGCAAAAGCGAGAAGACTCTTCCCCCGGCCCGCTTTTGGTAGCTGGACCGGCCCGGCCGGCAAATGCACGGGCCGTGGGAAGCGAGCTTTAAGACTGACTGTAGCAGGTAGGTCCCTCAACAACACTACACATCAGCGTTTTTCAAACTTTTGCCAAAAATAATGCTGCGGACCACCGACTTATATGGTCCTTATTTTTTACCTATATGCATCTCACTAATATCTGCGAATTATTGTACCATTATAACCTAATAAATCTGAAAACAGGTTTTAATTCCAACAGAAACACAATTATGAAAGTGGAAATCAATTATAAAACGTTAAATACATATTAACCAGACTCTTAATATTTAGTAACTGGATGAATAATAATGTTAGCGTTGGCTGAATGCTACGCTATACCACCGAAATATAAAGGGTGCTACAAAAAGGTACGGCCAAACTTTCAGGAAACATTCCTCACACACAAACAAAGAAAATATGTTATGTGGACATGTGTCCGGAAACGCTTATTTTCCATGTTAGAGCTCATTTTATTACTTCTCTTCAAATCACATTAAACATGGAATGGAAACACACAGCAACAGAACGTACCAGCGTGACTTCAAACACTTTGTTACAGGAAATGTTCAAAATGTCCTCCGTTAGCGAGGATACATGCATCCACCCTCCGTCGCATGGAATCCCTGATGCGCTGATGCAGCCCTGGAGAATGGCGTATTGTATCACAGCCGTCCACAATACGAGCGGTGAATCGAGGAAGTACAGTACATACTAACGAAACTAAAATGAGCTCTAACATGGAAAGTAAGCGTTTCCGGACACATGTCCACATAACATATTTTCTTTGTTTGTGTGTAAGGAATGTTTCCTGAAAGTTTGGCCGTACATTTTTGTAACACCCTGTATAAGCACGAAGAAACGAGACCTGACAACTTTCATTGTTCTTTTCAGCAATACCACGTTGTGCAGACCCTCACTCCAAGTAGGGTTGCCAACCATACTTTATTTTTGGTAGTTATAATTTCCTTATCAATAAAGTATGCGAAAATATTTTATTTCCAGTAAAGTATACAATACATGGAACGGAACGTTCTTAGGCTGGTTCCGCAACTTCGTTCAAGAAAAAGTGCTTATCGACAAGGGATTTTTTGTCCGCTCGCGTCCTTTGATCTGTTTACTTAACCACTTCGCAGCCGAGGCAACAAGGGCGGACCATCCACATTGCTGCATTCTTGGTGTCTTGTGTCTGCTCGCCGTTATTTCTGAACGGAAAGGTGGATGTCAGTCATGTGATTGACAAACGGAGAATTCGCGGTTTCTTCTGTTTCTCGTCGTTTGTCTTTGCGATTACGTTTCGAGTTTTACCATTCAGCCACCGCTACCTAGCAATGATCCTCGATGTTTGGATTTGGTAGTAGCATGGTTTCCTATCGTGCACAACGTTGGCTTAATGCCAATAGCTGTGTGGGTGTGTGAGATATGGTGGTTAAAAGTGGTCGTCGTACGTCATTTTCATATTTCGACCTAAGACATGTGTGTCCCTATGCTTCTCTTTCCTGGCACAACCACATAGCGCATGGGAGATATGGTGGTTGAATGTGATCGATCAGGGACATTTTCGTATTTCGACCAATGACATGTGTGTCCGTACATTTCACTGTGCTGCCTCAACTATAGCTGTGGGCAAATCTATAGGAGGGTGGCGTCAAATGCGCCGTTGCCAAACCCTGCGCGTAACAGTTGTATTCACTTCTTTACTTGTAATAGTTTGTAGCGTGTTTTAAGTAATTTATAATCACTATTCTGTGATAAAATATTGATGTCATTTCGTCAAGAAAGTTATGTCATTGCAGAAATATTTAATATAATTGGAGGTTTCAAAAGACCTGTTATTTATTATTCTATTACCTGGGCAGAAAAAATAAGACTTTCTCGACAGAATAACGAAACTTATTGAAATACTTTTCTTCTTTTATTTGTGGCTAAAAATCCACGTATTAAATTTTATTTTCAGTTTTGTATATTTATGACTAAAATCAAAATTTTATTTTGTTATCCTCTATAGTGAAAAACTTGCATAATTAACAACAAAATTATTTGTTTATATATTAACACTCGTCACTGTCGTAAATTCGTCTATTGACCTCCTGACAATGTCCCTGTCAAAGTCGCTAAACTTTTTTAAGAGTAATGTATTGTTTCATATGTAGGTTATTTTCCTACACGACACACGCGCTGTACAGTTCTCAACCGACATCACAAGCTGCAGCGCAAATAGCCTGTGCATTCCCTAATTTTTTCGCAATATGGTTGTTTTTTTGCGGTAAGAAATCGCTACAGTTTTTGATGTTCATTAACTTCAAATATGTTCATATTTTTCAAGTCTTTTCTCACCAGCGTACATGTAGATAGCAAAATTTCACCATCATTGTCCACAAGATGTTTGAAATATTTGTACACATTGTGAATGATAGATTTATTCTGCCGACGAAACTCTGTTGTCTTCTTCAGCCGCGCTCGTTCTGCTGTCGATGATGTGCGTCTTGTTGGAGTCGTTAGTCCCGAAACACCTGGAGTAGGAGAATAAGTATCTTCCCGAGTATTCATTTTTAGTAGCACCATTCTCTTGCTAAATTATCCCAATTATAAAATACTACACTTCTTTGTTCGGTAAAATTATTACAGTAAATTACTATAATTAATAAATAACTAAATCGAATTAATATCACACGTAAAAATCGCACACAACTAAGAATCAAAATATCCTCTCTCGAGCACGCTCGCCCTCACACGGACACACTTTCTAATTCCCATTCACAGGATCACACATTTTTTGTGTGTTGGAAGGGAGGTGGAAGGTTTGGGGTTGGGTTGCGAGCTGTTGTCGCTCGTATTAGGCAACTCCGGCCACTCAGCGTTGCAATTTTCTAGTAATAGAAAGAGAGCGCAACAGCGCGTTTACACAGACCCGCCAACACATTTGGCCACAGCTATAAATTGTGGCGCACTGGCCAGAAGCGTAGGGTTACTAACCATACTTTAATATACATTATGTGTAGTCGGTATATTTTACCCTAACCATACGTTATGCAGAAATACCATATTTCTCTTAAACTATAGCGTAGGGTTACTAACCATACTTTAATATACATTATGTGTAGTCGGTATATTTTACCCTAACCATACGTTATGCAGAAATACCATATTTCTCTTAAACTATGCAATTCTAATAACGCTATTAATTTTCAAATAATATATTAGTGCTTATGACGAAACGGAAATGAATGTAAAATATTGAGAAGGGAGAAAAATAGCGCCCTTAAATTTATTTAAAAATCAGTTGATCATTTATTTATAACTCTAGTTTTACAATGTAGTACCAGCTGTAACAGTTTGAAATAAAACAAAAAATAGTTTCTGTTTAATGTACTTTACATTTTCCTCTTTTAAGGATAAATATCCAATTCTAACTACAAGATCCCCAGAAAACAGTCATTAACGAACGGCGCTTTGCTTGAGGCCGACTGGAAAGTTATTTAGTGTATAGTCTATTGCAGGTTGATTGGTATTTGGTTGCTTGAAATACTCGTAACAACTCCGACGAATCACTTTCCACTTATGTTTATTTTCCTGCGCTCTATAATAACATTACACAACAAGGCATCGTCTCGATCCAAAGATACTAAGAACAAATTACAATGTTCCAGCGATTAATCTCACACACTTCCGAAAAACTACTGACTGAAAACTCTCTTTTAACTAACTTTCAGCTACTGTTACTAACTCGTATCTGCCGCTCGTTGTATATAGACGCTACACACGCTACAAAAGGTACAGAATAACACAGAGAAAGTCGCTCGATGGTTCTCGAACGGCGCAATGCAGCTTGCAATCAAAACCACATTAAAACAATCAGAATTAGTACAAAATTATTCACAGATCATCACGAAACACGGAAATGAAAATTGAAGACATTTGCAGGTATTTACAAACCAAAATCATCTACATAAACCAGTACAAACCATCGCAAACATCGGAGCTCACATCACTAGTAACAATTTATAAAATGCTCTCGGGTAACTAGCCTAGTTAACGAAGTCACCAGAAGATGGCGACAGTGATTTGATCGCCGAAATATCGTGTGATAACACTTCGTTAACTCGAATAGTTACCCGAGAGCATTTCATAAATTCTCAACATCGACAGAAACTTCGTTCTTATGTCGAAATAATAATAGTCGGAGGGCGGTGAGCGATCGTATATACACACTGTCGCCAAGTTAGCTAGGAAGTGAGCTCCTCTGTAGATTACAGGCGAATCAGAGTGATTTACTACTATTGTGTTTCTGAGGCTAACTCTGTGGCGCTACATTGCCACGGATTCTGTAATGATCTCTGCAACTGTGTGTTACTATGCGGTAAATCTTTGCCTGAGTAAAATAGAAGTACGGGACTCAGGTATCTATTAGAGCACGTGTGCCGTAGAGCAACACAACCAAACAGAATGTTCCCAATATGAATTCATGCAAATAAAATCGACAGAACTAAAAAATGGTACTGGTGTATCAGTGTGTATACGCCAAGAAGAGAAACTTCTATCGGCTCTACACACTTTTATTTATTTGGATGATTAGTGTATGCATTTTGAATAGAAGACTTTGTCTCAGAGCAATGGTGGTGATGGATGTCAACATCAATTTTGAAATTCCATTGAATTTCCAGATACTACCATAATAAAATACGAAAAATCTAAAAATAAAAACTTTCCTTGATAAATAACTTTTATGTCGGTCAAAACTGACAGGTTGAAAGCAGATTTTTTTTTTAATAACATTTCTTAAAAACTTAAATAACACATTTCCTCTGCTGCAAAGACGAATACAGCACTAATATTTCTGCACTGAGTCGCGATTTAAACATGATTCCTCATTTCTTTTCTTACTATAACACCAATCAGATAATATAATAAACCACCAACATTGAAGGAATATAAATAAACAAATAGCAACTAATATACAAAAAATCAATCAAAAATATTGGTGCTTGTATCAGTGTGTAATAATGTCGACTCCACCAGTTGTAAATATTCCATCTGACGTCGTCTCGTAACTTCCAGCGAGCGTTGAAGTAATTTAAGCTTTAACATTTTTGGTACAGTTTAGGTAAACTCATGAAACATATATATTCGTTCTAGTACTCTACATGCATAGAAAACGTAACGCGAAATAAGCCAAAAAAAAAAGATAGAGTGAATACTCACTGTGTAGCGTGACTTTAAGTGACGGTGGGTACTTCTTAACTGCTTGCATCAAAGTATCGTTAGATGCGCATGCGCAGAACGTTAAGTGCGCATGCGCAGAACGTTAAACGCGCATGCGCGGAACGTTAAACGCGCATGCGCGGAACGTTAAACGCGCATGCGCGGAACGTTAATTGCTCATGTGCAGAACATTAATTGCGCATGTTCAGAACGTTAATTGCGCATGCGAATTTAACGTCACTTACACCACACATCGAATACTTTAACTATACAGACGCACTGTATCACAACTTTTTGTTATTTCCCATCTTTATGCAGAGCTTCATCCCTCTAAATTAGGCACTTCCAACCACATTAAATACTTGTCTCTGGCGGGACAAGGGGACCAGTGTGCCGTCATTTCACTGTGAAACGATTAATTTTTGCGTTAAGACCACATTTTGTTTGTAAAATGTGTAATTTACGAGACATGAACTGGGAAGACAGGTTGTTGTTGTACACATTGCGGTGATTGTTGTCCGCCGACATTATGTCCCCATGCTACTGCGAATCACGGGCCTAACTAAATCCATAAGCACTGCGGATTTAACCTGTACTCAATCTGGTTACTAGTAATTCTGCTGTACCACCTCACCTAAATTGATAGACATGTCTCGTTGATCACCAGGCTCCGAACGAGAAGGCGTCGTTCTTCGTCAAGTATAGTGTTCAAAGCATCTGTTCGCAGACTTTCAATCAGCCGCTAATGGATCTATAGCTTAACGTCGTATCCCAACAACTTATAATAAGAGCAGTTTCTGACGACTATACGTCAATGCCCTACAGCACAAGTTTAGACTATTAGCTGAGGAAAGAAGTTCTTTTCTATAATCTTATGCCAATGTTTGACTATGACATCTTCGTTATGTCTCCCTGGAAGGAGAAAAACAATTTGCTGTGTGAAAATCAACGAGACATCATTTACAGAGGTATCCGAACGTTTGAAAAGCCACTTGTCTATAGACACACGGAATTTTTCTGCGATACGTACTGCCGAACGACAGGTAAAGACAATACAGACATCCATACGTCACAGCTTCTACTTACAACACAGCTGACCAGCACATCAAGAGAATTCGGCAGGCCACACGTCACAACTTCTGATGATAACATATGTGGATGGCACATCAATCAATGTATAGCTTCTAGAGACAACACCGTTCGACGACACATCAAGGAGAATTTGACAGCCCACACGCCACAGCTTCTGGTAAAACACCGCTGGCTGGCACATCAATACAATACGGCTGTTCATACATAACAGCTTCTGGTGACAATACAGCACATCCAGGTATATTAATAGCCCACACGTCACAGCTTCTGATCATAATAAAGCGCGCTGGCACAACAAAATAATACGTCGTACATATGTCACAGTTTCTGTGACGGCACATCAAGACGATACGGTCGCCTCAGAATCTGTTGACAATACAGATCAGTGGCACATCAAGATAACACGCCACAAGTTGTGTTGTCACCAGAAGCTGACTGCACATCGAGAGAATACAGACATCCACATCTCGCAGCTTCTGGTACAACACCGCTGGCTGGCACCTCAGGACAATACGACTGTCCACATGATACAGCTTCTGGTGACAACACCGTTGAAAGGCACACCAAGACAATACGTCTGCCCACACGTCACAGCTTCTGATGTCAAAACAGTATGACAGTATATCCGTCGTTCAGGATATGTGCTACGCGTACACCCAGGGAGGGGTACATGAGGTTGCTTTAAAGGGTACGCGAGGTAATCTCTTGCCTATGATAATCACAAAAATAACTATAAAAAAACTATTACGCAAACGTTGCAATTGTCAAAATATATTTTAAGACAGTCGAACTGTGTGTGTACGTACATGTGTGGATTATATTAGTGTAACGCTATGGTTGTGCGAAGCACTCATCTAGTTTGAACAGAGACAGGGGTACGTCAGGTTTGACTCTTTTTTTGAAGTGGTCCTCGAGGAAAACTAATTGGGAACCACTGTAGTGTATCACGCGAATACGCTTGCTCACAAAACGGCAAGAACATCCATCGTCACAGCTTCTGGAGACAGTATAGATCGATTGTATAACAAGCTGATACGATCATTTGAAAGTCAGAGATTCAGATGATAACAGCTCTGGATGACACACCAAAACAATACGATCGCCGGCATGTCACAGATTCTAGTAACACTGCTTGACACCACATCAAAGCAATACAGCCTTCCACGAGTTACGACTCCTCGATGGAGTATCTATATCATAACGCCACCCAAACGTCACGAATTCAGTTGACAACAGTGCCAGAGTGGTACATCAAGACCATACGGTCGCCCAAAAGTCACAGCTTCTACTAACAACACAGCTTGACACCATATCAAGGCAATACAGCCTTCTACACAGTTTCTGGCAACAGCATCTTTGGACGGCGCATCGCGATAGTAGATTGAAGCTTCTAACTAACAGCGATGCTCTCAAGTCGATTTCCTTTGTTATCCTAAGACATTTCGAGCGATCACTCTTATGCAGCCAGTTAGGCCAGTTTAAAATGTGGTGAAATAATCAGTCTCCATCACGCAGTCAAATTAAATAGCTCCAAGTAATTAGGACAGATTTTGACAGCAAACCAGCATTGAGTAGGAAGAAGTATTTTGGGATAATCGAAAAAAAGAAATATTAATTAACAGGAAGCATTTTTGAAGGAAGGTGTCAGATCAATTTGTGCTAACGAAAATGAAATGTTAAAGTTATTCGTTATTGGTTATTATTTCATAAACTATGATCCTATCATTTAATCAAACAAACTGCAGAATTTCAAGAAGTGAAGCGAATTTTTTTCATAACCAGTGCGACACCTCAGACCATGACATGTTGTATATTTTTCGGAGAGGGTGCGGCGAAATAACCAAATAAGCAAACGTGTTAATTAAGTAATTACTCTGATAAATAATAGTAGTTTATAAAGGCGACAGGAATGAGTATCTTCTGAGCGAGACTATGGAATCAAAATTAGAGACGCAAGTGACGATGACGTCGACAGCAACCGTTGACCGCCGCGGGCTATATAAGGGCAACCGCTCAAGGAGCATCAAGTTGAAAGTTGTTGTGAAGTTAGCCTACCCACCATTAGTTTTGGTTAAGAAAATATCTTAGATACCACAACAGACCAAGACATTAACAATTTTCCAGCAAATATTAAGTACCACAGATATGTGGCATAGGTAAATTCAGGTTCGCGAACGGCATAATGGGCTGTGCCCATACATCTGACAGTCCTGTCCTGAACATGATGTTGGATAGAGATTTCGAAACGTCGCAATCCGAGTGACGCAGTTCTCCGGTGGGAGGCAAGGGAATATTTTATACAGTTGGTAAACCTGGAAAGCTACCATTATTTCAAAATTAGTTTGTATACTTTGGAGACATATGAGTACCGAGCTTTTAATGGTACAATCTCTCCAGATATAAAAATGGATTTATGTATATTTGTATGTTATTTACACAAATCCGCAGTTTTTGACTCGATAAATTTTTGCCCACGTATACTTGTAAAACAAGGGGGAAAATACTGACTAAATTTAGTGTGGAAAAACCCACCCCCTCTCCTCCATTACCCCTTTAAGGAATGTTTATACATCTCTACAACTCTAAAACCGTACGGAAAGCGGCCAAAGTGGATGTGATGGAGAATGTTTACGACAGTCCGATCAAACAAAATAAAACATCACAACTTTCATACCCAGCCCTCGAGCAGTGCCCGGTACCCTGATAGTTGTTAACAACGCTGGATGCGTAAATGTTGAATCAAAGTTTCAGCTGATGTAATCACCTCAGATGCCGAGTAGTCTGATGAAGATGGCGGTGACTGAGTCTAAACGTTGTTTCAACAAGTATGCAGTTCCAGTACCATATTACTTTTAAAGACTCAGTTTATACTGCACATGTGTAAGCACACGAAAGTGATTGCAGTTTCGCGTCGTCAATAAATTAGAACAAACGGTTAGAAACTTTTGAGATGTGGAGAAGAATGGAGAGGATAAGCTGCATGGATGAAGTAAGTAATTTTGAAGTGCTGGATAGGGATGGTGAAAGGGGAAAACTACTCCAAGTCATCAAAGATGGTAACAGAGGTAGGTTGGCCAGTTCCCTTCCTCCTTAGCTAACTTAACCCGGTAATCCTACCGGTTAACGGGGACCTACAGTTTTAAGTCGAATCCGAACCACGGAAGCGTTCTTATGTACGTTACATTACACAGCAAGCTGTGCCAGAGGTTAAGGTCGGGTTAAGGGTCTTTCAAAATCCCCGCAGAGACAGGGATTCGAAACGGGGACCTTTCGACCTTCAATCAGACGCCTTAACCACTGAGTCACCGGATCACTCTAAATGTCACGCAACAGAACCATAATAACAATGTTCCAAGGAGTTGAAATGAGAAGCAAACGCCTCGCGTTGTGACACTTACCAGGCACCGTAACTGAACTCTTGAGCGCGCAGACTGAAGCCGGGTCGGGTCCCTCCAGGGACGCCCTCCTCTGCTCGTGTGACGTCAGGAGTTATCCTTCGACCGGTTACCAGCACCACCGCCTCATGTTGACTTGACCAGACACGACAGAAAGCAGGAAATGGGTGTGTCGATTGGAATCTGAAGATTAAGTCGTTTTACTTCTAAAAACCACGCTGTCCCATGGGCGAGGGCACACAGGCGTAGTAACAGTGGCTGGTACTCGAGCAGAAGTTTGGTGGTTCGATTCTCTGCTAATGGGAGAAATTCCTGTTCTTGGCAAGCAGGATAGGAGAGGCGCTGGTGGACGATTCCTAGTCACCAGATCATGTAACGAAGCCCTGGGTTAAATTTGGAAGCTCTCTGTAGTGTGTGTAGAGTGACCCAGACGACACTGTTAGCGATTCTAGTGCCAAGTAGTACACGTTGGCGTCTTTTTGTGGACTGCAGACAGAAGTGAAAACTTAAAACTATAAATATCATACAAGCAGCACGTTATTCTGTTGTTTTTTGTTTTTTTTTTGTTTTTTTTGTTTTGCTGTCGTCAGTCTTTCGACAGGTTTGATGCAATCCTCCATCCCCTTTCCTATGCTGTGCTAACCTCTTCATTTTTCATTTCTACATACCCCTCACAACCCAAGTCCTCAATTATCTGCTTCACGGTATTCTTATAGCTGCAGATATACTAAATAATAATTCCGTGGGGTGTAACGACCTGTTGACAGGGTTTCTATTGGCAGAGAATTCCGCCCCTATCTTAGCAGTATTAACGTAACCCGTAGTGCTTCCAGGTACAGGGACCTACAGTTTAACGTCGAATACGAACCACGGAATGTTCTGGCGTACAAGCTGTGCCAGAGGTGGAGGTCGGTTGGCGGGTCAATTAAAATCTCCACGGAGACGGGGATTCGAACCGCGGACTTTTGGTTTTCCAGTTAGGCACCTTAACCACTGAGGCGCCAGTCCAGTCCGAGTTTACTGTTAACATTAGCATGTCGGTGACGCGAACTCACAAGATTTACCCATCCAAAAATCACCCAACGCTCCTAAAGACGTTTCCACTTCAGAAACTAGAAATCTGAGTTAGTCCACAATCCGACAGGTGGTCGAATATTCCCGAAGGAGATGTGCAAAGCTATTGTGTCAGAGGCAGGAAGAACAATTCCTTTCCTTAGGGGTCTACAGTTTAATGTGGAATCAGAACCACAGAACGTCCAGGCGTAACTCATATAATGAAATACAACCCCTAAAAATTTCTGCTCACCATGGGATTTGAACTCGCGACTGGAGAGAGAAGCTTTCGGAAGTAAGCGTCTCAACCGCCTTGTTTTGAAGTATACGTGTACTATATACTATCAAAATCCAATAAAAACTGTCTGTTTGTATGAACAACACTGAAAGAAATTAAGATGATAGGGGAAAGGAGGAGAGTTTTTTCTTTTTTAAATCAAACGTACAGAATATTTTTCTATTTCTTTTAAAGTATATTTATGTAAAATTGCATCAAAATAGGATAAAAACTGTGTTTGTATAAAGAACATTGACAAAAAACTTTGGGTTTGTATGTACTACGGTGACTGAAATTAAGAGGAGTGAGGGGGGGGGGGGTAGGAGATGGTTTAGTGTGTTTGTTTAAAGATTTTCCCTAAAGCGTCCGACGCGCATATCATACGCACTACAGGTGGCGTAATGTGTCATGATGGTGACGCGCGCAACAGGTGGCATCTTTGTGACGGTGACGTCACGAACTCACAGATTTACCCCCGTCCAAACATTGCGTAAAGCACTTACAGAAGTTTTCATTTAAAAAAATAAAAAAAAAGGGAAGGTCCTGAAGAGTCCAGCATCGGGTTTAATCCTCTCCGTTCCTTTGTCTCTCTTGGGCAACACTAACAGACTACACACTCTCCAGCACCTCTGAGACCTTTGATCAGTTGTGTACATTAGTAAGTGTGCTCTTACATTGCTGGCGAAACACCAAATGGTAAAAATTTCGTCCTTCACCGACCCTGAACGAGTCCAGCGCCCGACATAGCTACTGCACACTAGCGATCTCCGTTACGGGGCGGACTACAACAACTTACCTCTTTCCTCCGCAAATACCTGCTCACACTTCGATTTGAATTTCTTTCAATCTTTCCTTGGGAAGACCGACATCACCTGTTCCTTTGATTTCATATTTTGCTAATCATCAACATAGTGATCTTCGTCTTCGTCATCACCTCCAATTTTCAGAGTATGGTTTTCCGAGTCTGCCAGTTTTCCGGTTTTTCCACTTTCTCCTGTCTAAGAAAATTCCACTGTCTGTAACAGATTCACAATTCCTTCCTCTTCTCTGTGTATTCTTCTTCAGTTGGTACATCCATCATCTTCTTGATCTTCAAAAATGTCCTTTAAAAAAAAAAAAAAAAAAAAAAAAAAGCTTGTGTTATTCATTCTTATAATATGACCTAAGTCTTCTTCTATGGATTTATTTAACTCTACGTTTGATATACTTTCATCAATTTTTTGTGATCAAGCCTAGTTTTCTAAAGGGAATTTCATTTCATAGGCTTGCATATGTGATATTTTGGCATTAGTTTCGTTAATCTGTTATCCCGCATGCAGACCATGTGTTTGTTCCATTTTCCTTTTTATCCTTTCTGTTATATTTTAATCTTTTAATACTGTTCTTAAGTCGTCTGGTCTGAAACAACATTCCGAATTTCTGCAAAATCTCATTTGAGCCGTCTTGAAGCCTTGTTGTGTTGACGCCCTTGATTGTAGTAAGGGAGCGTACATTAATTACGTAAGGTGTTTTTCCGGAATTCCGGCCCCCCCCCCTCTCTCTCTCTCTCTCTCCCTCTCTCTCTCTCTCTGGTGAGATTCCGTGAGATCTGGTAGGACTCCCTCTCCCCCCTCTAAACCCTCTAAAATGACGTGAAATTTTGATGGAGACCCCACCCCCCTCATAATCGACATTTTTTTAGGTCTTATGCTTCCAAGGGCGGTTATACCCCCCCCCCCCCGTAAGGTCGGTTTTTGGACCATATACCCTCATATAGTAGACTTTAGCGTCAATTGTAGACTTTTTTTTTAGCTCTACTATCCTTCAAGAATTTCAAATCCTCACGTGAGATTTCCGTTTACCCCTTCTCCCCCTTGGCGAAGTTTCGTGAGATTTCACCGGACCCCCCCCCCCCCCCCCCCACCGCGCTATATTTCACCTCACGTAATTAATGCACCCCCCCTAAGATAAGCGTTATCTTTATATCATTAACTTCCATGGGATAACAATTAATAAAGTTAACAATAATGCGGAGAGAAAAAAATTATTCAACATTTCATTGCGAAATAGCTTTAAAGGAATACCACAACGTTTAGTAACAGCGTGGGATACCGCCACAAAACAGTGATTTTTCGTAATGATTGGATTACAATGTCGGAAAACAAGTTTACATGAAAATGAGGGTTCTGACGTCACACTGGTGCCAGTTTTGGGTGGAACTACTTGTGGCCTTGGTACACGGCGGACAAAACGGCTTTTACGGTTAAGAAATAAAACAGGTGGTTAGGCTCCAATGACGACTGCCTCCAATAAGATGGTGCTGCCAGTGTAACGCATGGCCAAGTGGAAAATTAGATTTTTTTTTACATTCATTTACAGATTTTTTGTTTTACGCCTCTTCGGCGGCTAAGGTCATTAGAGGCGGGATGGGAATGGGGACAAGGAACGGGAAGGAATTCAGCCATGGCCTTTTTGAAGGAAGCATCTTGTCATTCGCCTGGAGTGATTTGGGGAAACCATTGAAAACCCAAATCTGGATGCCTGGACGGGGATTCAAACCCGCGTCCTCCCGAATGCCAGGACAGAACGTTAACCGTTCACCCACCACACTCGGTGACAAAGTAGAGGCCTGGTTCGATATCAATTCCTTTAGTTTTTCATGGTTTTCCGTAGTGACTCGAGTAGGAACAGTTATATGCCCTCCATGGTAATTGTTATATTCTATGCCCGACTGCAACGACCTGTCGTTGCCCGAATTACTACGAGTCCGAAGGTAATATTAGTTTTCAAATATTTGTGTTTACGGGAAGTTCATCAAAGCGATTTCAGAAAAGTTTTTTTTTCAATTTTTGAACGTACAGCTTCTAGAACTATCAGAATCCAGGGAAATAGATGATTGGCACACACAGCATTCGAATAACGCGAAATGTAAGTTTATAAAACGTGAAAACATCTAAACAATTTACAAATCCGACGGTTATTACTCAGCAATATACCCGAGTTAAACGATATAGTGAGAACAATATCTGGAACTGTAAAATCTACACCTACAGACTGGCTGCCTGTTCTCTCTAACATCCCCCCACCAAACCTCCGAAGACAAACGGCTTAAAAAAATAAAAATAAAGGAATGGCAAAAATGATTAAGATATCCACACCTTCCAATTCATCAGAACTGGACACATAAAATCTCCGAATAGATTAAATTCCAAGTATTCAACGTAGAAGTTAGGTCAAGTGATGGTCCAAAATCAAATCAACATAAACGAAGCATGGTGCGCTGAGTGGATAAATTCCAATCCTGACAAACAAGCACTAACCAAAGATCCTACAAGACAGCCTCCTGGATTCAACCTACCTGAGAAAACCTGGACGACACTGAACCGTGAGATAACAGGCCACAGTAGATGAAACTACTGGATGTACAAGTGGGGAGTCAGAGAGAACCCTTATTGTGACTGCGGGAACCATCAGCAAACCATCCAACACATCACCATGGTATGTCATCTTAGGAGATTCAGTGATACAATGCATCAGATTCATGAAGCAACCAAAGAAGCAATCGAATGGCTGCAATTTTTGGACATCTGTCTCTAAAAATATACATGTTTGATTCTATCTATTGTGATTCAATATAGTTACGGTATCCTTGTGCTATAAGAAATATAACATAGGGTTGGATAGAGGGTTGAATAAAGTATGACAAAACTAAACCTCCCTCCCTACAGTCATAGAGGTCAAAGTTGGCCGCAAACCTATACGATTTTATGCGCCCATTTCATTTCAGTCATCTTCTGTTCAAACTTTCACTGAGGTGAGTGGAATAACACATTTTAATTTCCATATTTTTCCATTTACTGGAAAAATTTATTACTTTTTCAGACTGTAAGGCCATATAGCCAACTAGCATCAGCGGGTAGAGGAACTTGTTAGTTGAAAAATACCGCATTCACAGTACCTTGTATTTCCTTATTCGACAGACCAACCTTCAGATTCTACGTATTACCTACATCGTAGCAGTACGCCTTTCAAATATGTTCGTGGTCTCATATATTCAACAATTTTCATCTTTATTATGGGTTTCTGTCTCCATACCCAACTTCAGCTTTTTCTGAAATCACGATGTATTTCGAGTTTCAAATTTCTGGTGCTCTTTCATATTATGTCTTAGCAAGTATATCAACTATTTTCTTGCCCGAGACCAAAGGTTGCCTGAGGGTAAATAATGGTCGAATTTCTATCAATCCAATTTGATGTATGGCCTTACCGTTAGATAAAATTTGCATTTGCAACTCTCTAAGTCGCCGTGTTATGAGTGTTTATTCGTTGATGCCAGGTAGGACCACATCA
Organism: Vandiemenella viatica; assembly: GCA_031002005.1. Classification (NCBI taxonomy): domain Eukaryota; kingdom Metazoa; phylum Arthropoda; class Insecta; order Orthoptera; family Morabidae; genus Vandiemenella; species Vandiemenella viatica. The sequence goes on from CM061918.1 coordinate 32,397,198, forward strand.
AGCCTTCTTGCATTTGGCAGCGAGTTTCACCTTCTTTTAGGCCCAGAACTCCTTAATTCGTTTTGAGTGGCCTGTTTGCGCTCCTCTATCCAGAGTGTACCGCGTCTTCTTTTGGTGTATACGTTTCGGCTTGTCCCATTTGTAATAAACGTCTTCAGAAAAAGATCTCTATTGGAAGCATCTTCAGGTTCTAATACCATCAAATAAAGGTCTCCTTTAATATTTATAAACCACGCCATTGCAGTTTTGGGTTTGAATCAAATAAATTTAAGATTTTTTTTTAGTTAGCCCGTTTTTTTTTTTCAATTCGTTTGAGGTGGCTTTAGAAACGTGCCCCTCTTTTGCGGACTTTTTCCGTGATTTTCTCTATTTTCTGTAGACTTCTTTGTTGGATATCTTTTGATGGACCCAGAATTCCTCTAATAATTTTTCGCTCTTTTTTCTCCAATTCTCCCAACAGCCTTTTATTGGCATTCGGGAACAAGGTTTCGTCTGCATACAAAACTTCTCTTTCATAATGACGTATCTTAGTATTTTTTGAAAGACATTTTTTGCTGTACATCTCAAATTTGATAGGCTATTTCCAGTTTGATAATTCTTTCCCAAACAAATCTATAGATATGCTGTGTCTGTCTGTCGCTATGTTACAGCATGGTGAAAAAGCTACATAAAAGATACAGATCGAGTTTTAACGATTTCAAAGTTTATATGGTGTTGATTAAACTCTGTGGTATATGTCGTTAATCTACGTAACTGTGGGACGGAGCAAGAAAAGAATGTGTAACAACAACAGCCAGGAGGCAGAGATTATACTGCATATAAGGTAAACACTCTTTTCTTAACCTCAATATATACCCGCCAAAGTTTACATTACATCACAGATAGACAGTCAATGTTATTTGTGATAACATAAATTTAGTTATTAATATCTACATATGACTGAAAATAGATCTTTTAAAATACACAGAAAACAAACTAAAGCAGCGCATCAAAGATTATCACTCCAATAAGCACAAACATTCGTAAAGAAACAGAATAAAAAACCAGCTAATTATATGAATATGTTGGTGTCTTACCTGCATGTTTCGGTTTTTTAACTGAAGCATTTTGTGTATAAATTAAGCAGCATTAAACTTAGTGGTTAGTTATTGCGTTTTGATCAAGTGTTAGTATCTTATAACGGTATGGTTCTTCTTTGAGGAAACAGTTTTGCCATATTTGACTGAATTATCCCCCTTCTTGCTCATTCCAGGCTCAACAGATCTCTACCAGACTCTTGATATCAGTTCATTTACTCGTACATTGCCTTGGATGGCACCGCCATTTTACGTAAATAGTTACCATTTTCTAATACTAATGTCAGTTTGTATATTGTCATGAACAAAGTTTTAACCGTGACGGTAGCTGTAGCTTGAATTAGTATTACACCGAGAGCAGACTGCTAACCGCTAAACGTCATAATTAAACCTCGCGCAACCGCTTCGAAGTTATCACGTTTAACCATTTCTTTTCTTACAAAAAAATGCGTATCGGAAATAAGTATGTATTGCTTGCCCGCTGTCTGTTCAATCTGAACATAAACTGCTAACCTTGTTCAGAACGGATAAAACTGTTTGCTTTTTCAATATCATCTTCGGTTAGTAGCCAAAATTCAGCGTAGCACAGGAATTGATAGGTTGTTTGCCGGGTTAAAGACAATATTCAAATGATTGCGTAGACTTCCGTGGTCACTGTACGTATTATCTTTGTCCTCCGGGTGGAGTTGCACCGATTTAATAAAACCTAACATATCAGCCATCTTGTTGAGGCATACTCTGATGAAAGCCACAGTCTGATGGCTGAAACGTTAGCTTTTAATAAATCGACGCGGTTCCAAGATAGTAAAAACAATATTATTGCTAAATTCTTCCAACTGGCATCTGAACATGATGACTCCTTTTTACTGGACCTAACCCGGAAACAGCAGTATTCGTAAATTAGTACGTGAACTGAATCAACCTCTATTAACCACAGGAAGTAAGAAACTGAAGTGTCAAATAATAACTAAAGGTGAAATGAAATGTCACTTGTCAAGCGTGAGAGATACAAATCAATTATATAGCTGTCAAAAGTTTTTGGTAACATTGCTTGCTCGATGAAGTAAGCCTCCAGTATCCTTTCAACGGCCGGCTGGAAGCATAACGCAACTCATGCGGCAGTCAACGTGTTAACACTGGCTAAAAGCCTATTTGTCTCCCTGAGCAAAGTAGCAAGGCTGACCAAACAAATCCCACGTGTAAACATTGCGCCGTAGTCTGATGTTTTCCGAACGGACTGTCGCCGCAGAGGTCAGTGTTCAGCTGTTACGTCACACTGGTATCATACCCGAACGGCGGAGGCGTGGTAATCCAAAAGGACCGCACAGCCCGCCATCAGTCTCGTAATACGACCCGCATACTCAGGTCGGTACAGTATACATGCAGATACGAGATAGGAAACAAACGGTACTGTACAAACGTAGCTCAAATCGTGATGAAACAGATGATAAATTCTGGAAACTCTTCCAGGTGCCATTCAAGAAGCCTACTGTCAAACACGTACGGAGGCAGCACATGTCATAGAACGGAATGTGTACCTCTACCTCCAACTGCATCATTATACTGGCGTTGACCCCCTGACATTAATATGTTGAAAATCCCGTGAATGCCATTCATTTTCACTGCAGGTGAAACTGGTAACGGAGTAATACAATGCCTTGCTCCATTACAATCTACATGCTGCGTCCCTTCCCAAAGGGAAACTCAGCTTTATAGCTATTACAGTTCTCTAACCCGTAAATGAAATAATTTTCACAATCCAAATTTGGAAATTTTGCGTTTCGTTGATCGAAAATCGATTACTGTAAAATCGGATATTCTACAAAAGTGAGTTGTTACAAAAAAAACTTTTAGAAATAAGATATGATTTTTTATGGAGTCACTTATCCTCGTTCATAGCTGAACGAACTCTATAAATGAGGTATCATTTTTCAGTGGCGGATCTAGGAATTTTCCAAGCCGAGGCAAAAACTGTGAGATTGCAACTCCTTCGAACGTTATTTTGCCGCCCCTACCCGATTATCATCCATTTTCGTCGCCCGGGGCAGTAGTGGAACTAAAAAAAATGATTTTGCCGCCCCCCTGAAGTTGCCGCTCGGGACAAGTTCCCCAGGTTGATCCCCCCGCCTAACCCTAGAGCCACCACTTTCATTTTTAAGATTAAGGTAACGCCATAAATTCAGAAAGGAATTTTTCGGAATCAGGCCCTTAAAGGGCTTCTTAAAAGCTGTTTTTGCCACGAGCTATTTATCTTCCTTTATATTTAATCTAAATCGATAGCTGAATTATCATTAATTAAGAAAGGAATTGATCTGAATTCAACGCGTAATATTAACTATCAGGGTCACGCGTATAAGACACCTCACAGCCAAGCCGCCAGGCTTCGCTGCACTGGAAAAGGACTGATGTCATCATCGCTGAGATGTGGATATGACGCGTGCGTTTTGTTCAGATTAGTGGTATTTGTGATATTTTGGCACGGATCATCTAGTATGCTGTTTATTAGTGTGCAATACACTTTTGATAAAATCGTTAATTACAGGGCAATGTAGCAGTAAAATAAAAAAAAAAAGTCTTTTCCTTTCTTGGCTTGTAACCTATGTGTAATATAGTTAATAAGTATTTTTAGTATTCTTTGCTTGTTTAAATACAGTCTATTGTCGTCATAGGAGAGAAATTTTATGTTTCTACTTAGAAACGATTTTAATGTAGACCTGTAAGGAATGTTGTTTTAACTTTAATATGAAGCAATTAAAAAAATATGTTTGTCCTGTTCCTGCCGAGTTCTAACAACATCAAGAACTATGGAGAAAAAAGCTTTATGTTCCTTTTTTTCAGAATGGGACTTTGCTGAAATTTAATCCCATAAAAATTTCAATATGTTATTCAGTTTTCGGTGAATGTAATGTGTAACATCTGCCGATTGAAGTATCGACCTTACGTCGCTCACTAGCTAGCGGCGCTTCACTGCGAGTGGTGAAGACTGCCGTCATTGGCACAGGCTAGCGTGTTCATTCAACAGAGGCGGCCAGTCTGCTGTATCCCTGCTCCGTTGCCCTCACCACTACATGAGGAGGGAAAATTTACCACGCGGCTACCTGGACGCTGTAATCAGCTCGGAAGAGGCAGGGAAGGAAGGGGTACGGGAAACATTGAGCCGCCAGTTGCGAATGAACAAGGTATAGTACTGCTGTTCTCGCAAAAACTAAAAACGTTCGGAAAGACAGGCGGCGTTTCAACACTTTTGAAATACTAGTGGGACTTGGGTGCCATTAACCGTCTCTTTATAATTGTATTTCAGTTCATAATCTTCTGAACTCCTTCATGCAAGCTAGTGCGATAGCTTCAGCAGCGTGGTACGGCGCCAGTATGGTCGTGTGCGAGCTGGTCGAGTAGTTGGTTCAGTGCTACAACAAGGCGGTACTTGTGCTCCAAGATTTCCTCGATTTGCGGTCGGCGGTTTGATAGTCAACATACCCGTCAGAGTGGCTCCCTCCTCAAGTAGATTGCTGGGACGGTCCCTAATCTCCGTCTCATAAACTACACATTTTACACAACAAAAAATGTACTTAACACACACAGAACATAGTTACAAGTTTACAGGACAGACACCTCACTTCCTCCATTAGTTCGTAGAGGTATAAACATCTTGGCGCCAGCAAGGGGATGTGGCCAAAAAAAATAACAGCTCCAAGTTTGACCATTCAACGATAAGAAAAACTCATCAAAGGAATAAAGAAATGATATGCTGTGATATTTTACTAAACACTGAACTCTGTCAGGATGGAGAAACTATTTTTGAAGTGAAATTTCACTAAAATCGTTTCATGAAAAGCTGAAGAGTAATTTTAATACATTGCATCGACAGGCGATATCGTAATGCCATCTACTGGTTCAGGTCTACGAGTATTGGATAATTTGTCTTTAGACCAATAAATGGCCTTAGAGTAGCAACATGGCCCCCTCCCAGTGAGTGGAGCCAAGTTACGGAGGACACAATATATGGAAAATAAAAATAAACTTGATAGGCGAAACAAAAACAAGGTGGCTAGTGCGAAAATTTCCCGACAGACATACGATCAATAGCGAGGTTGGTAGTATGTAGAAGAATGAAATAAGATGCAGTTCATTTGTAGGAATGGTTTGTCAATTGAAATAGATACGTAGCAAAACGCTTACAACGTCTCAAAAAATAATTAGAAATCCCTAAAAGAAACAAAAATATCTAGAAAACATACGCAGTTTATCAATATATTTCTCTGATATCTAGTGCAGCTATCTAGTGGTAATGCGATCACTTGTTATCAACGACAGCAAAACCGAGCAGCTTGGATCTGAACTATTGCTTAACAGTGACTTTGATTCTTTACAATTTTGCCTTTTACGGGTTGAATGTCGAAAAATTCCGTTTTTTATGTTACCCAAGTGGAGGAGATAATCTTTAAAATGATACCACATTTATCAATTTTGGTTAAATATGAAGGGAGAAAGATGACTTGTCACAAATAAAACTCCTTTTAGAAATTATATACGTGATAATTGCCGTCAATACCGAGGACGATAAAGTCTGCTGATTGTAACCTGACTACAGTTTTGGTCACTCAGCATACACTATGTATTCCTGCAAATAACTGTCTTGTGCGAGTCAACTGACCCAGTGGTAGAGATAAAACTCAGATCCCAAATGTGTAATGTTTATGATTACAATCGCATATACTTTATTCTCTACTTAGAAGCACACAAACAAGAGAAGATTCATACGAACCTCCCTTTGTCTATATATATATATATATATATATATATATATATATATATATATATTACACCGCAGAAATATATATATATATATATTTCTGTGGTGTAATACCTATTCGGAATGTCCTCCATTTTCTAAGGACTTGACGAGAGTTCCTGATGCACAATCGCAGATTCATACTACTTCCATTGTTTTTCAGTATACCATAGATTACCTTGTCAACAAGTAGCCGAATGTGCGGAGTATAGCAACAGGTTTATAAACGCGTAGTGGTATCGCATTATGTCGTAATAGGTGAAGCCTGCTATAATACGGATGTAATAACGAGTGTTCCACGAGGAAATGCAACGGGAGCACTTATTTTTCGTTATACATCATCTTGTAGGCAGTATCTACGGTACAAAGCGTTAGTATTGTCGAGTTAGAAACACGTGTATATAGACAGTTACAAATATCACGTTACAACGTTTTGCATAATGTTGTACATCGGAACATGACCACATCCAATCGCAGGAAAGGGTTTCAAAATTCTGCACTTGTTGGAGCTGGGTTACAAAACTTTGGTCAGACCATTGCTCGAATATGGTAGTGTAGTATGGGACCCACATTTTGAGTACGGTATCAAATACAGGAGTTGGAGAAGGTGCAAAAAAAAGGCTGCTAGATTTGTTTCTGGAAATTATCGCAGAATGCAATCAGTAACAGATATGATAAAAGAGTCGGGAACGGATTCATTGCAAGACAGGAGGTGGATGAGGAGAGTCATGGGAGTGTACAGAGCGTATATTGGCGATGAGGCATGGAAAGATTTTGATGTAGGTATGAAAAGTAGTGCATGGAAGGGAAATGATGACCATGACCACAACTGGCACTCGATTTCAGGCACAAGGGTGTGGGAAGATTCTCTTTTTACGTAAAGGTGTCAGGAATTGGAATGTTACCAAGGAAAATGATCAATAATTTACCAAAAACGTTGAAAGAATTTAACGTTAAAATTTGTAAAGGACAAATACAGGTGGGTGCAGGAAAGGAGGAAGATGGGTGTTTAAGGAAATTGCCACCGGAGCATGCGCTCCATTGCAGTTTAATTAAACATTACTATTATTATTATTCAAATACGCCTGATTTGCGTTTTTATCGCTGTTTAGACATCCAAAACAAACTTGGTATCATTTCATTATATTTTAAAATCACCGTGTACTATAATAAAAACACAGACAAGAGAAATTTTCAAGGCCCGTGGATGTGAGAGTACAATAAGCCTAAAACAGGAAGCGAAATCAGTAAATGATAATCATCGTACGAAACGGTCTGATTTGTAAGGCCTCCAACGAATACAAGAAGGAATTAAGGTATTAAATTATTGTACCTTCTCACCTACAGATCCCTCTCCTGGTAGTATTACCAGAATAAGTTAGGTGGCTACGATAGAAGTGCACTGCGCAGCCGGTAGCAAACTCTATGATTATGTATTTGAGACAATATATAATTATAATAACAATAATAATAATAATAATAACCCAGCATCCTCAACGTCTGTATTTAAATTAAAATTTATAATGATCTGATTCTTTATTAAGAAATAATATCGAATGAATCGAAAGTAATCATAACCAAAACAAACACGCTAAGTGTGAAGTGAGTGACGTTGATATTTCATTGTAATTGTATTCAGAAACACAATAATCTTTGTATCCAAGATCATGGAATAAAATACCCCAAAGACTTTTGATGGTTTGTTAAGACCGATCTTTTACGCACAAAAATAACACTCAAATTCACCCAGTGAGATGAAAACACGAGTCATGTAACAAAAGTATTTTAACGTAATTTATTATAAATTAAGCCTTGGCATAGTGTAGTAAAATTCTCCGTAATAAATCAGGGGTGGCAACTCTAGCTGTGACCTCAACTTTGAACATTGATTCCGTGATACAGCCACGTGTAAACGTTAAAGGAGACTGAAAAGCAAGTAGGAATCTGTCCGTCACATGGCCGTGCTACGGACCAGTGTGGACGCGAGGGGGGCTAGCCGACACTCGGCCTAGTGTCGGTGCGGTGACGGTGCGGGCTCGGCTGGGTCTAGTGTGGCCCGACCTGCACACAGCACACTAGAATAACGAAATCTATTACTAACAGTCCCTGCGTACCATGAAACATTTTCTTCTGGCGCAATCAGTAATTCGGTAGTAATTGTAGGTGCTTCAGCAATAAGGTGAGGTAATTATTAGCGGTGGTAACGAAAAATGTATAGTGGTCTTACCTACGAGATACGTAGTTCGGTGGAATTAGGATTCTCTTGTGTTCGTAGATCTGATTTCCGACTGTCATATTGTGCTGGATCTGAGTGCCTGGGTGCGACACTGCACAGTGCGAGGTGGTGCGGGGAGGGTGATGCAGGTGTCTCCAAGGCCGACCCGCGCACGCAAATGACGCTCTCTGACGCACGAGGCGCCACTGTGCTTCGCGGGCTGCGGGCTCCACGCCGACAGGGGCAGCGCAAGCCGGCACGAGTACGCCTCCAACGAGGGTCACCCCGTAGGCTCTTAACCCGATGTGAGCAAACTGTTCCAACAAACTCGATATAAATATCTTTGTCTAATATATTTCTTCGGGTGGTTTCATCTCTGATTAACGTGTAGGAGATATCATTGCTGGTTATCAAATCAGTGATTTTGTTGCATTGCTAGATGATTGTTATCTTATGGGAAAAAGCTAATTAAAGTAATATTGTACGGCAGAAATACCAGGAATAAACACATTACTTTCTTCTTCCAACTTTATGCAACTTTATACAGTTTTTATATTAAACTAGCCTCCAAGCTAATCAAAAATGACGGGTGAAAGGAATGTTCTGAAAACTCATTTTTTTGCGGTTGCCTAAATAAATAGAATTGTTATGTAATGCTCATAACTTTAGTTTGTAATTTGTACGTATTATGGTTGTAGTTTACACACTGATAGATATCGCACTTCTACTGAATTAATGATGTCAGAACTATGGAACCAATTAAATTAAAAATAAATTAAGAATCCCAAAACCTTATCCTATAGCGCGTGATATTGGTTTTATTCCTGGTCCAGGTCTCATTCAGCCTGATGAATACGGAACTACTTCCACCCGTATCATAATAACTTCAGTAACTGGGAGCTAATGAAAGCAGCTTAAATTATTTATAACACTAAATACATTGTGAAGTATTCTGTAAAAAAAAAAATTGTCTCAGTTGTCTTTCTTGTCCTGTCTGCATTTCGACACAACCAATATTGCTGTTCAAAATTCATAGATTCTATTACCCATATCCGATTACGATCTAAATTTGAACTACTGGAAGTATTTACACACGTCTGATGTAGTGACTTCAGTAATAAAAGCAACTAATAATATATTAATTTAAACGCAATACATATTTTTATTTCAGTGTTTCCGTAAATAATTTCTTCGACTATATTACACAGTGATTTAAAATATCTACATCGAATATATATATATATCTTGTAAGCCCGTAAAATGACGTGTTGAACACAGTATTGTAGCAATTCGTTTCTTTGCTAACTAAGTACAATTTTCACCAAATAACGCCCATAATCTTGAAAATGGTATAATGTAGATATTTCTTAGCTTACTATATCGACGGTATTGCTGTACAGAGAGCATAAGGAAAGTCTACATGGAACGAATTTTAAGCAACTAATAATTAATATGTAGATTTTTACAAAATACATACTTTTCTTTTAATGTGCTGGCAGCTCATTTACTAGTGGATGCTTAGCTGAATAGAAGCGTTATTAAATAACGCTCATAAGCTCAAACATCTCCGGTCGTTGTTGGTTGGCCAGCGGAGGCGGGAAGCGTGACGTCAGAGTGTGACAGACATCGCTACATCGTGACCAAGAATAGCGTTTTATATAAATAGATTCGTAACAATTTAGTTACGTTTAGCATTTCGTTGTTGGAAAATTATCTATTTTTAAAAAAGGTTGCAGACTAATGATAGTTATACAGTAATAGCTCTGGGCCTTACGCGGGATAACCCAAAACTGTACAGTGTGGCACACAGGACGCTGCCCATCGGAATCTAGCCTCTTTTGGAATGATCACTTTGCTCAAGCGTTCATAATAACACACAGGATCATGAAGTTCCTCGTAGCAAACACCTTCAGCATCACAGTATTAGATGGTTCGTGGTTTTAATTACGTATATTAAATAACTAGTCCACGATACAGTTTCAAATTCAACTTGTTTTTATTTTCATAAGCACATCGAACTTCAAAGACACTGGACCCATGTAGACAACTCCAGCGATTACATTCACCACCTCTTCCAAAGACAACACAGTCACTCGCCGAAAAAGTAGAAACTGTCTCTTTCTCTGCTGATCGGTTTATATAAGTTACATCGAAAGTGCTAGAACACTACAAAGGCTTCCGACAGATATTTCTCGAACATTAACAATACTTAAACAATTGAAAACCTATTAAATCAATTAGAATTAATACATAATCATTTACAATCATTACAAAATGCTTAGAAATGAAAGTTAAAGATACTTAAACACAAAATTATCCATATAAATCATTTTAACTGTAGTAAATCATCCTTTAAACATCGTAGCTCTTCTTAATACCTACAATTACAAACATTTAAGCAATTATCTTGCATAGTTCTATCCCATAACATATTAAATGGTATTTCCATAATTTCTTTTCATCAGAAAAAGTCCTTTTACAATGATTTACAGTAAAATACAAGACAAATATACAAAATCATTTTCAATCACAATCTAGCTTGCTACAAATGCTTCATAAAATACAATTTCAGTTGAAGTTTAGGTTTGAGGGCTGTTACAACAGCCTTACCAGCGGGTTTTCGTCCCATTTAGAGTTGGTTGGCCACCCCGTCTCCTTGTTTAACTCGTGACAAATCATATCCTGACACAGAGCGCTTCATAAGCTGCCTTTTGATTTGCAATGAAGACACTTGGTACCAACATTGAAGTGATTTTCAATAAACATGATTGTTTTTAATAAGTGACTGTGCTTGTGCATAGCTTACCCCAGTTACCGCAGTAATTTCGTGTGTGCTCGCGAGTAAATACTGATGTTGCAAAGTTGTGTGTGGTGTGAGTTTTGTTTTGTTTTGGGAAGGCGTTAGTGTGAGAGGTTATTAACTACTGTTCGCCCTACACAAAAGAACTGAGACCACTTGTACACTTGAGACGTAAAAAATATTACCAACTATGTTACACAGCGGTATGGTAACTCAGTGGTTGTCTGACTGGAGGTCGAAAGGTTGCCAGTTCTAATGCTGGGCTCGACTGGGATTTTAACACAACCTTCACTTCTGGCACGACTTGCTGTGTAATGTGAAGAACACCAGAGGGATTCCGTGATTCGGATAAAATGTTAAACTGTAGATGCTATTACCGGGTTAGGTGAAGGCGCTAAGACAGACGCGGATTGCGCAGCCAATATAATACCCTCGCATCAGCTCATTACGACCAGAAATCACCCCAGGCGAATGGTGTGATGATCCTTTCAAAATGACCGTGGCTGAATTTCGTCCACTTCCTTGCTCCAGTCCCTTCTTGTCTCTAACGAAGTTGATGAGGCGTAAACCCATTGAGGAAAAAAAAAACAACCTAACTATGCATACAGTCTGCAATCATTTAATGCGTTCACTTAATAGCTGTGCGATGCACAATGGACACGTTAATATCTTGTTCTCTCATCATAATAATAAATAAACAACAGACCGCAGAATGTGTAGCATTTATCACTCATACCAATCCCTTGCTGTTGCCACAAAAACGAACGTTTAAAGTATCCCACGCCCATTTCAAAAGACAAGTCCATATTTTATCGCGGAATTAAGGTACTTGTTACAAAAACTATTTATTCCATTTCCATAAGGCATTCGGCGTCGAGCACAGAAACGAGTAATAGACGGGAATGACTTGGGTTAAAGTCTTTTAAAGGAACGAAACCGGCGGTGAAATGTCGATTCACAGGAGGAGTATAAAAAGGAGATTGCGTACCTAAATTTATTGTACTGTGTGTGATCCGTTTTTTATTTTGGTTGCTTATGGTTCAGGAACGAGGTTATTAGAGACTGGAGGCAAGGAACGCCCATGGCCATGGCATTTTAAAGTAATAACCACTCCAGTAATCACCTAGAATGATTTGAAGAAACCATAAAAACACACAAATTTGCATGGCCGGACGGGGATTCGAATCCGCGTCCTCTCGAATGCGAGGCTGTGTGATCCATATTGCTAGCGGGCCTCCCACCGTCGGAGCGCGTAAATCTGATGCGAGTTTTCTAATTCGTTCTTCAGCTTTACCTTCCGGTATAGTGTCGGGCACCCGGATAGAACGCGCTTATATAGCCTCCGGACTGGCTTGGCTATATAAGGGCAGTCACTCTGGAGTATCGAAGTTGAAAAGTCACAGAGCTAATTCGAAACGTCCTATCAAACTGAAGCGCTTCGCCTGTGGGAGACCCGAGAGTATTTTATACTGTCACAGAATCGATGCAGATATTGGAAATATGACTAGTACTAGGACTTACAAAGAACTTTTTAAAAATGAATAGAGCATAGCACTTTACGGTAGCGAAGCATGGACTTCAGGAAATACCAGAAAGAAAGAAAATTGAAGCATTTGAAATGTTGTGCTACAGAAGAATGTTGAAAATTAAGTGGACAGATAAAGCACGAAGTAAACAAGTTTTGTAAATGATGGGTGATCAAAGAAGTTTGTGCAAGAAGCTTACAGAAAGAAGGGACAGGCTGGTAGGTCATATTTTGAGACATGTTGGATCGGTTAATTTGTTAGTGGAGGGAACAGTCGCAGGTAAGAAGTGTAGTGGAAGACAGAGATTGGAATATATGAAGCAGATAATTCAGGACGTGGCTTGTAAGGTGTATGTAGAGATGAAAAGATTAGCTCAGAATAGGAAGAGATGGAGGATTGCTTCAAACAAGTCGAAAGACTGACGACAGCAAAAAAAATATTGGACTGCATTGTATGACAGCCAGGTGACGTTTTTGTTTTCTGTTTCCGTTTATCAACTGACATGCAACCATCCGTTTTTATTTCAACTCAGGCTGAAATAATAACATATTTGTGTGGCATTGGCAGGAGAGCGAGATACCGTGCCAATAAAGACTGGAATGCTGCCGGATAAATTTTCTCAAAGAAGGTAATTATGACAGTATCCGTTGACAAAACCAAATTGGAAACATACAACAAATTATATTTACAAAGGACTGGAAAAAGAACTAGATTGAAACAGTTGTCCAACGTAACAAAGCTCAGGTGCCTATATTATATAGTACAGCAATCAATAGCTAAGATCTTACAACCGTACATGTTGGAATGACGTAAGAACTGAACAAATACACGTTAACGGACATTTAAGACCAAACTGAAAACTAAAACTGTTATGGCAGTAAAATATGTTCCTACAGAAAGAGTTTTGTTTTTGCAGTTTGCTATCTAAACGTCACAATGATAAATATAGGAGATGGACATAGCCCTAAAATTAGCCATTGTTTAACATCTGATGAAGGATTTTTGGAAACTATGTAGGAGTGAAGCAATTAAGACTTTCGAACCGAGCGTGGTGGGTGCGCTATGGTCTCCCTTTCGAGGGACGCGGATTCGAAACCCCGTCCGGCTATCCAGATTTTTCCATTGTTACCTAAATCACTCCAGGCGAGTGCCGTGATGGTTTCTTTCAGAAAACCTTGGTCGAATTCCTTCTTGTTAATCTCACCCACTCTTTTCCCGCCTCTAGTGACGACGTTACGTATAAAGCCAAAAAATACTTTCACTATATCGCATTTAAATATAGCAATTACTCTGGAAATCGTTTGTTTTGTAGTTGACACTGGGAATTTTGTATATATTACTGGTTTTAATGATTATATGTACTGTTCTATATTCCTGAGAGTTCCTTTTTTTTTTGCTTTCATCAGTTTTTCGAATGACTTGATGCTATCTTCTGCTAACCTCTTCATCTCTGCATATCCCTTACAACCCACGTCCTCAATTATCTGCCTCATATATTCTAATCTCTGTCTTCCTCTACAGTTCTTACCTTCAACTGTTCCCTCCACTAATAAATTAACTAATCCAGTATGTCTCAAAATATGACCTACCAGCGTTTCTCTTCTTTCTGTAAGCTTCTTCTACAAACTTCTTTCCTCACCCATCATTTCCAAAACACGTTCATTTCGTTCTTTGTCTGTCCACTTAATTTTCAGCATTCTTCTGTAGCACCACATTTCAAATCTTCAATTTTCTTTCTTTCTGGTATTCCTAAAGTCCATACTTTGCTACTCTACGCATAGAGTTTTAAAAAGTTCTTAATAATTCCTAGATCAATGTTTGAAACTAAAAGGTTTCTCATTTTCATGAAGGCTCTTTTTGCTAGTGCTATTCTGCTTTTAACATCATTCTTGCTTCCGCCATCGGTTGTAATTTTGCTTCCGAAGTAACAGAACTCACTTACTTCTCCTATTGCATCCGATCCTATTTTTATATTTAATCTACTAGTATTGGTATCATTTCTGCTACGTTTCGTCACTTTCGTCACTTTTGTCTTTGTTTGATTTATGTTCAGTTGAAATTCTTCCTTCAGTATTTTGTTCATGCCATTGAGTAACTTCTCAACATCCTCAGCCTGTTCTGCTAACAAGACAATGTCATCAGCAAATCGTAGCATACTGATTTTTTTCTCCCTGAACACTTTTGCCACATGAATTTTTTGCTTTTACTTCCTTTATTATTTCTTCTATACACAAGTTTAACATTAATGGAGATAGGCTGCAACCTTGCCTCACACCCTTTTTAACTGATGAATGTCTCTCATGGCTCTCTACTTTATTTATAGCCACATGATTCTTATATATTTTATATTCTTCTATCTCGATATTTTAGAGCTGACATCTTTAAAATTTTGAACATCTTGTCCCACCTAACATTATCAAAAGCTTTTCTAAGTCAGCAACGCCATAAAAGTATCTTTTTTTAGATTGGGTCAAAGTGAAATTATCTAAACTAACCCAGCCATTAGTACCTATTCTTCGTCTAATATCCACTGACAATAACCAAAACTGGTCGGCCACTTGTCATTGTGTCCTCTGCTTGGCCCACATATTGACAGCAAACCCTCGAAATCGACTAGGTTGGTGTTCCAGGTGGATAGCCTCTTCACCTGTGGGTCGGAAGGTGCCTGTAGCACCCGCACTATCGCAACATACTCGAGTACTTACCCACACTACCGCGTACCGACTCGCTGTTGCTGAATGAGGCTGCCCGACAGCTTTCGCAACAGTAGACCTTGCCCTAGAAACTCGGCCCAAGACCAGCCACCTAGAAATATATACTCCATTCTGCTCGCATTCAGTTCTGCACCGAATACTATTTCAGAACAAAGCTTGTGTATTTTTTCTTCTTACAGCTATTATCCACTTGTTTTTCATCTGTTATACAAACACTTAAACCCAACAAATAGAAGAAAACTCAATATTTAATTTGCCTGGAAACAGACATTAAAGAAAAAAAATACCTGCTAACCTTCTAATACTTTTCCTTTTTAGATAAGAAACTTGCTTTATAAATTTTTATCATGCATCGTTACAGCTGTTTATATGCTAACAATATCCATCTGCACATACAGAGGACGCGGGGTCGAATCTCCGTGCGGCCGTCCAATTTGAGTTTTCCTTGGTTTCCCCAAATCACTCCAGTCAAATGCCGGGAGGAGTCCTAAAAAGACCATGACTGAATTTCTCCCCTTTCATTGTGTCCGATCATTTCCCACCTCTAATGACCTCGAGTTCGACGTGGCATAAAGCCATTAGCAAAAAAAAACTGCTTTTTTGTGGGTCGTAGGTCAAAATTAGATGCTAACAAGAAGAATCTGTCTAAGATATCTGCATATAGTACTGTTACTTCTATATCATACTTTCGTTCGCAATTTTATGGTAATTTTTGTGCTTAAATAACGGAGTTACCCAACTTGTGTCTACTACTTCATATTATTCTTCGCGTTCGTGCTGTAGTACAACTGATTTCTTCTTATTTAACTTACTAGCTGATATCCGCGACTTCGTACGAGTGAATTAAAAATTTCATTGCCAGAATTGAATATAGACAGTTGTTGGTAACGAAGGATTGGTCCCAAACAATACCGAGTCGGCATAATATGACAGGAAAGCTGTCACTATATCATTCTACTGTCGAACCTGTCTCTTGAAGAGAATCAGTTTCCAGCATATTTCTGTCACCATTCGATAAGTTCTCAAAATTTCGTGATTACAACTTTTATCATACCGGAAAAAATGTCCTGTGCCTTTCCTGCAGATTTTCTTATCAAATTCCATCAATATCGATATAGCCATTTAGTCGTCAAAATGTAACAAAAATACAGAGACTTACTTCCGCATTTATAGTATTATTACTGCAAATCACACACACACTCTGCGAACAACCCCTGAGGGATCATTATAAGGTAAAAAAGGGTACACCTACAGCATTGCAAGACTACCTACGATTTGCCTCTCATTGAACCACTAACTTTGTGATATCTACAGTGTAACATTCAATCCGAATAACCGACGGTTCAGGCGTGACTCCAACGATAAAAAACAATTTTTAAAAATCTTTGCCTCCAAGGAGATTTGAACCGGAGACCACGATACAACAATAGTAAGTAAGCGTTTTAACCAATGAGCTACCAGACTGCTATATGGATTCGTAGTACAGAGACCTACACATCCAACGCGTCTGTTTATCGCCGACAGTGATTTTTCGAAATTATATGACAACATGTATTACTTACACAGAAAATTCTTCAACCAAATGTAGGCAGTATTTTTCTCCTTGTTTCAAAGGATAAGTGTGCAAACTTTCATCGAAATCGAATGAAAACTGTGGATTTGTATGAAGAACAAACAAACAAACATACATACATTGATCTTTATATATATATAGATATTCAACTGGCAAGCCAACTATCCGTACCAGACAATAACAGTCACGAAGTCTAACAATTTGTTAACTTATTGGATTGCTTCTTCTTCGTATATCAGGCTTACACGCAGTCTCCAGATTCGTATATAGATTACAGGATACGATGATATCTCTGAGCATAACAACTATTTAGATCTCTGCTCCTGCGAGCCTGCCAACTGAGCAATACTCATCACATCCTCTATCTTTGCGTTTCTCAACCTTTTTCAACCAGAGTACCAGTTAAATGTCAAAAATAATTCCACGCACCACTAACATATATGTGCCCAAGTACTTACCTCTGTATAAATTATCTGCCAAACCCACCAGTTGTTACCAACACGTATTGTGGTTGCTTAAAACCTACGCCAATAATGGGGACCCCATAAAATGGTCGTTAACTTAATCCTCAATGAAACGCCGCTGTCTCTGATGCTGAATGGAGTCTGTAGACTACTATAGTAACAATCCAGTCCTTACGTTCTGCAGATACAGGGTTTGTGTCGATATATTCCCGGCCTTAGCATACGGCTTATATTCCCTTACAACCAGTGCCGTATCTAGGGGGGAGGGTGGCAAACCGGGGCGTTTAGACCGGGCGGCAACCTGGGGGGGGGGGGGCGACAAATTTATGTCGAGGCAGACTTTCTTTTGTTGAGTGAAAACTGCTATAGGGGTGTTAGGCGATCTTTGTGAATTTTCGACATCCCGTCACCGACATGGTATCACGTGATGCGTGTGTGATACACGTATTGCACACTTTTTGGATAGGCAAAATCTTACGAGTTAATTTTTAGGATTTGTATTTTATTATACGAGCTATGCCGGGACGTTCCATGGTTTTCATTTTGATCCCACATTAAACTGTAGGTCCCCTGTACCTGTTAGCACTACCGCGTAAGGTTAAGACGGCTACGACTGGGGCGGAATGCGCAGCCAGTAGAAACCCTGTCAACAGGTCATTATGACTATACGGAGTTATCATTATTTTGTATATTTGTATCCATAAGTACGATGCGTTGCGCGTATGATATTCATAGTTTTAAGTTTGCACTTACATCGTTCGTTCCTAATGACAGCCATTTTTTTCTGTGAAAAACAGTAATAAATGGAATTTTGATTTCAAGAGACAGGATTTAAAAAAGCAACTCCACTACTGCCCCGAGCGGCGACACATTGGGGTGCCGACAATGGGGACGGCATTCTCAATTTTTGACCCGGTTAAGAAAATTCGTAGATCCGACATGGCTTATAGCCTTATACAATAGGAACACAGCATCCATTTTACTCATATATGAACGATTTTTAGTAATTTATTATTTGTCATGCTATTTAATTCAGTTACAATAAAGTTAGCAATATTCCTACTGCAGACCACAGGTTGAGAAACCCTGCGGTAGAGAAATGTTTCTACCAACGTCAGTTCAATACAAGCGAGTTCTCTCACTGGAAATCAAATTTAAACACTTAGTAATAGAAAATTGTCGAATTAAATATGATCAGACAGCAAACAACGTAAGAAACGTGACCACTGAGTAATTGATGCTTTATCTAAAAGTCAAAATGAAGGGTGAATCAAGAATTTAAAAAGCTGCAATGAGTACAATACTGGTAAATATACAGCGAGACATCAATAAGGGGAAAAAATGAAAGGGGTGCAAAACCTATCAACCAAAAAATACAGGAGGGAAAAATAATAAAAATGTTTAACGTAGAGAGCATTAATAAAATAAGATAAAATGAATGGAACACGCACAACAACCGACTTTTTATGGCTTTACGCCTCGTCGACGTCGAGGTTATTAGAGGCGGGATGGGACTGGAGACAAGGAACGGGGAGGAATTTGGCCATGGTCTTTTGAAGGAATCATCCCGGCATTCGCCTGGAGTGATTTGGGGAAACCATGGAAAACCGAAATCTGGATTGGAACCACTGTCCTCCCGAATGCGAGACAATAATCGAATAGATGAAGAATGAAAACGAGCGATACAAGAAAAGTTACGGTATGACTTAAGACATGTTCCGATACCACACTAGATGACTACTTCTTTCGTGTCGATGGCAGCCTCAGACACAAGGTAGTTTTTCCGCCAATGCGGTGGCTTTGTCAGTGGCTGATTGTAGGTCTGACCGACATAATTTATTCCGAGGTTTGGGTATGACAACTAGTGTTGCCCAAAATCGGTCTTGGTCTTGCAGTCTTGGTCTTGGTCTTGCATTTTTGCAAGACCAAGACCAAGACCAAGACCAGGTGTATTGATGCAAGACCAAGACCAAGACTGGCCAAGTCTCGTCTTGTTCCTGCATTTGGGCAACACTAGTGTTGCCCAAAATCGGTCTTGGTCTTGCAGTCTTGGTCTTGGTCTTGCATTTTTGCAAGACCAAGACCAAGACCAGGTGTATTGATGCAAGACCAAACACCAAGACCAAGACTGGCCAAGTCTCGTCTTGTTCTTGCATTTGGGCAACACTAATGACAACAAATGTGCCGGTTGTTCTGTCAAGTATTCTCATGAAGCGAGAGTGTGACTGAGGACAGAAAATGGGATGAAAAATAAATGGAAACAACCACTGTCTGGACATAGGATTAACCATTAACTGGACTTCACAATTTGCCTTGAGTTCTGCTGATTAACGAAGATACGTTTCTTTCGGAAAGAGATTGCTAAGGAATGTATAAGCAGTATTTTTTTTCAGTGCTTGGCTCAACAGCATGTGAGCGCACTCGTTTAATTTAATTAATTACATATTACTCAAGTTATTTAAATGGCTTGAGGTTCTTCCATAAATAATTAACTTCACAATTAATTTCAGTTCACGTTAATTCCAAACTATGGTACGCGTACGTACATACGTCAGTACTTCCGTCTCCAAAGTTTACCAAGGCGCAGGCTAGTTAAATTACACTGTGAGGCGGGTACTGACTATTTCATAATACTAATAATGCATGAAGAATAGACCAAACAACAATCTATAGTGAAATATCGTAATAAAAATATACATTTTATTAGCTTTAATACACTAATGCAAATAATACAAGGGTTATTCATATTACTTCAAGCACAATAAATACCTAAGAAGCGTAGAAATTTTTAAAACTTTATGTGTGGAGCACAACATTTTATGGTAGTGAAGTATCGAATATCACAAAGAAGGAAAATTGGAGCATTTTAAATATGGTGCTATAGAAGGACGCCGAAAATTAACTGGGGAGCTGAAGTATGCAATGAACGTTTTTTTTTTTTTTTTAATAAATGTTTCTCGGGAAATAAATCGAGTAATAGCCTATTATTATTGATGCACAATATTTCGGCGACATAAAAATCTCTGTCGCCATCTTCAGGTGCAGTTGTAAGCCTTGAAGTCAAACAACGCGTTCATGGCAGACTTCAAGGCTTAAAACTGCACCTGAAGATGGCGACGGGGTTTTCTGTCAACGAAATATTGTGCATCAATAATAATATTACTCGTTTTGTTTCCCGAGAAACATTTATAAATAAACAAAGCATTCATTCATGAACGTGTTTTGTTGATTATGTGTGAGGTAAAGAGTCTTATAGAGAGAAGAGGCAGGATGATGGGTCACATGCGGAATTGGTTAATTTGTTAGTGGGAGGAACAGCTGAGGGTAAGAACTGTAGAGGAAGACAGATTAGAATATATGAAGCAGGTAATTGAGTACGTGGTTTCTAAGAAATATGTTAAGATAAAAAGGTTAGCATAAGATAGGAAGGGATGGAGGATTGCATCAAACCAATCGACAGATCACTTACAGAAAAAAAATTACATTTTAATCGTGTAATCTACAATAAACACAGTATAAAACATTATACTGATGAAATTAATTAATTAAAAGGATGTTTCAATGAGGGTTACTGTTACGTTACAATTCACTCCATTCTTTTTCTTCTTCTTCTCGTGTCGATGACAGCATCAAAATTAGTGTATTAAACCTAATAAAATGTATATTTTTATCGCGATATTTCACAATAGATTGTTATTCGGTCTGTTCTTCATGCATTATTAATATTATGAAATAGTCACTAGCCGCCTCACAGTGCAATTTAACTAACCTGCGCCTTGGTAAACTTTGGAGACGGACGTATGTATGTATCTCTGGCGACACAATATACAGCACACCTTGCTCTTCCTCTGACATGTATATAAACCCACCAGTGCGCCTGCGCGCATCAAGGCTATTCTGGACAGGGGAGGTACAACGGGACCATGTCTGAGCCGTATCCCTCGCGTGCCGTTAGCCCTGATCAGGTTTTTAGATAGTTTTCCGCAATCGCCATGTAAATTGATGGGATGGTCCCTTATTGCCTCAAACTACGCAAACAAAATTACACCTGTCGTAGAGAACGTAGGTTCCACGAATCGCATACAGATGGCAATACTTAAGCGCTCCCCTATTGCTCGAGGAAATGACAATCCCAGGTTCTTACCTACCCAGTGGAAACATCGAACAAATTCCTAATTACAAGCCATGTTGTGAACCAAGGTTTTCTGTGATCCAATAGGGTCCATTCGCGCAGTAAAGTAATATAAAAGGCGCAAAGTAAACGTACTGTGAGTACAGGGAGATATGTATGAATACATTCATGCCTATTCCACTCCTTTTCCGCGTTATTCCTTTTCCTTATATCATAGAGCAGAATTCTTATTCATCATCGCATTTTCGGATGCAATCCATTCATTCCTATACGTCTTCTGTACCGTGGTAAGTCGAATATAAAAGATTGCGGAAAGTTTTGTACTGGACTATAGTTTGCTAGGAGAATTTTTATCCTGATTCTGTTTCCAGACTGATGGCAGGGCGCCTGGTTAACCATACTAAAGCCAGCCACACACAGAACCGGGCGGGGCGAGGCGCTACGAGTCGCCTGACTTGCCCTGTCGTGCTGCTGTCACACACAGAACGAGGCGGGGCACGACAAGTCAAACATTTAGCAAATTTTCTTCATTGCCCCAGTCACGTGTCAGTGAACTCAGTAGGAGCACACTGGTGTGTAGTGTATCATTTTGAAATGAATGTTAATTTGGAACTATCTGCAGCTCTTGGACCACAATGTTAACAACAGAGAGATATAGGTATACACCCTATAAACCTGAAAAGGAATATAGGAAGTTTTATTTCTGAGCTTCGAGCCGAACCCAGACAAGTTTTTTAATTATTGTCGCATGTCAATTTCGACATTTGACTTTGTACTTGAGAGCATTCGGAGCAGAATAGAAAAGCAAAATACCAACTGGAGAACAGCCATACCCCCAGAGGAGCGGCTTTAGATAATCTTAAGGTCCTCTTTTTCCTGACCATTAGTTATTCAACCATATAATAACCCTGTATAGCCATATAAATTTTAAATCTTACAGTCATACATGGCACACATACAAATCAGTCGAATATTCCAAACACAACCAGACCGCGAGATAGTGGAGCCCGGGGAGGGAGGGTGGGTCCCGTGACAGCGCATGCGCAGAACGTTCTGCCCGGCAGCGACTTGCCCCGGGGCATAATTTGTTTCAGCTTCGCATTTTGCCCCGGGGCGTCTTTTCGACGTGCCCTGCCCCGCCCGCTCCTGTGTGTGATGCTCCATAGGCGCCCGTGCGTTTCCCGTCGCACAAGACGCCCCGGGGCAAAATGCCCTGCTCCGCCCTGCCCCGCCCGGTTCTGTGTGTGGCCGGCCTAATGCGTGCAATCACAGATCAAGTGCCGGGTATGTAACACACATGGCTCAGCGTGCAGGAGTAACATGCACACCCACGCATCCACAAAACAGAACCCTGCCTGAATTTAGTGTCTCGTAGGCCTATTTTTGACACACCACAGTATGTCATGGGCCTCTAGGTTGAAAACTTCAAATTTGTATAGACTATGTGCTTGTAGACATAAAACCAATTATGGCATTTAGTATTTCCTAAAATTAAAATTCCTGTTTTCTATATAACAAAGGGAGACAAAAAGAATTGTTTTGTACCTTGGTTTTAATGGTACGAAATTAGTCCTCAGGGAATACTATTTTTATTTTTTCTTCTCTGAGTAGATTGAATTCGAGTCTTTCCGAATAGTAGTTCCGACCCACCAAGCACTGAAAAAGTACTTGCACCTAAAGTTTTTAAATTTATCCATAATATCCGGCATCTAAACGACAAATACTTTCATATACCTACTATTGCGACCAAAGCTAACACGAACTTTTACTCTGAGGCTACTGTACCATCAATGTTTGTATACTCTTTACACAACTCCACAGTTTTTATCGGATCTCGATGGAACTTGGCAGACATATTCTTTAAAACAAAGAGAAAAATACTGTCAACATTTGGTTTACAAGAACCCACTCCCTATACCCCATCACACCAAGTAATGAAAATTTACATGTGCAACGGTTCAGTTTTTTCATATGGGTTGTAGCAGAATGACCAAATCTGGGTCATTTCGTACATTTTTATATATAATATTTTGTATATTTTTATATATAAAAAGAATAAGAAAAGAATTATCGGAGAGGATTGTCAGTGTGTTTGGGACCTCCCAACTAGACGCGACAGATTGTCGCGACAGGCCGGCGGCTGCCAGGGACAATGGACACCAGCTACCCTTTCTCACGCATTTGGTCAAGCGTTTAATCCCTTGGCTCCGGGATAACTGTACGATGGGGCGAATAAACTATCCAAGCCCCAGGTCTACGGACGGGCAGTTTGGAGGTCACAGGTGACGAATAAGTCCGAGGCTATCCCGAGTTCGCACGAATCGAGAAAGACAAGGTTCGCCTATCGTGACAGCCGGAAGGAGGAGCTTAAAAATGGCAGAACCAATCGAGAGGGACTATCCTTTGCATTTTGTAATGCCGGTGTATTTTTTTCTCTATGTAAACCACGAGCGACGGAAGGAGGCTTTTTCCGGCGGACGCTGGAGAGGACTTGACTCCGAGCCTTCAGACTGGAAGGATCGGATCTTCCGAAGCTGGAGATCGCTCCATCTTGGCATCGAACCTGAGGGTCGATAAGCGTGTCTTGTACAGTGAGGTCACTGTGCACACATCCAGTACCCTTGCTGACGGATGTGGTGCATTGTACGCTATAGCCAAGGGGCTATAGTAATTCCGCCGTCGCGGGAAATACATCGCCGTCACGGTAATAATTCTACAAGTGCAGTGTGCTACTTTTATTCGGTCATTGAGTACAGCCCTGTAACGACCACTGAATGATTAGGAGTTCTCGCACCCCCAAATATTGAGCTAGCTGGGGCAGACTTTCTTAAAGCCACACTTGGTGGATAATTTAAATTATCCTGGCGCCCGGCATTTGAGATCGGATACAGTTAATGTCAATACTGTGTTTGATTTATGGTTCCCCATCATTGTGAAGGGAACGTTCATTTAAAAAAATCAAGTGTGTAGCTTTCTTGCTTGCCAATTAACATTGAGAGTTTGTTTCAAGATTAATTTCAAAAGTGGTTGTGTTTTAATGCTTTGTTTATTTGTTAATATGTGTTGGCAATTGTAAGAAGAGGCTTTGCATAGTTCTTTTTATCATATTTCAATGTGTCAATGTTAACTATAAATAAGCCTCGCCTGTACGCCATTATGAGTACCCAATAAATTAGCAGCCTAGGGTTTCTTTTAATTATAAAAAGAAGTAAAAGGTTTTCACCCTTACCTCCCCAAGGGCGTAAACCACCACAGGGTCTAAAACAGTAGGAAAATCGGTCAAGGCGGATGTTGATGGAGAATGTTTACGATAATTCGAGGAAAC
>CM061918.1:32422814-32567713 GCA_031002005.1 Vandiemenella viatica
TTTAAGAGGACATATTAAGAATGTAATACGAGGCCTTTAACGATTTTCACTCCAACTCTCTCTCTAAGAGTCTCACAGAAAACCCAAAGAAATTTTGGTCGTATATACGAAAAGTTAATTGTACCAACAGCAATATTCCAGCACTAATTCGTGAAGGTTCCGAGGTTAATGAAAGCCGCAATAAAGCTAACGTACTAAATACTGTATTCAAAAATTCATTTACAAATGAACATAAGGATAGAATTCCCGTTTTCCCCACGCCGTGGCGGGTCGGTGAAGGAGTCATTACGAATAGATACTGCAGGTATCATTAAGCAATTAGAGCTCCTGAAGTGGGGGAAAGCACCGGGCCCGGATGGAATTCCAGTAAGAGTATTTTCAGAGTATGCGGCGGAAATCGGGCCATTTCTGTCTGATATATTCAGTAAATCATTAGAAGAGCGAAAAGTACCTTCAGACTGGAAAATCGCGCAAGTAACTCCGATTTTCAAAAAAGGTGATCGAAGTGATCATGGAAACTATCGTCCTATATCTATAACATCTGTTGTAGTAGAGTTATGGAGCATATTATATGCTCGAACATTATGAATTTTCTAGATGTTAATAATTTGCTTACATCAAAATCAACACGGATTTCGGAAGAAAAGAACATGTGAAACACAACCTGACCCTATTTACATAAGACGTAATGAAAGTTATCGATGCAGGTTCACAAGTAGATGCAATTTTTTTAGATTTCCAGAAAGCCTTTGACTCTGTGCCACACAACCGCCTTTTAGCGAAGCTTCGAGCGTACGGTATATCGGATCAGATTTGTGAATGGATAAAGGATTTTTGTAATGGTCGGTCGCAGTATGTTGTCGTTGAAGGAGAAAGTTCTTCTAATCTAGATGTTACATCGGGTGTACCTCAAGGAAATGTAATAGGACCACTTCTTTTCTTAATTTTTATAAACGATCTCGGAGACAAAGTGAAAAGCCTTTTTAGATTGTTTGCTGATGATGCGGTTATTTATAGGGAAGTAAGAAATTTGGCCGATTGCTTAGAAATTCAGCGCGATCTGGATGTTATTTTGGCTTGGTGCGCTGAGTGGCAACTTACTCTAAATTGTAAAAAAGTGCAAGACAATGAGCATAACTAACAAAAAGAATCCAATTGTTCAGAAATACGATTTAAACAATACAGTTATTGATATGGTCGATTCTATGAAATATTAAAGGAACATGAATTGGGACATACATATTAATTCGGTAGTAGGTAGAGCAAATTCTAGGCTGCGATTCATAGGTCGAATCTTGAAAAATTGTAATGAACAAACAAAGGAGATAGCGTACAAATCTCTTGTGCGTCCACATTTGGACTATTGTTGTGCCATTTGGTACCCGTTTCGTAAGGGGTTGATCGAAAGTATTGAGAAAGTACAGAGAAAGTACAGAGAAGAGCCGCTCGATTCGTGACCGCTTGCTACAGTCCTTATGAAAGCGTCACAGAACTGATTAGTAGACTAGGTTGGGAGTCTCTGGTAGATAGACGACACACGTTTCGTTTAAACTTATTGGTAAACATGCGTACTCCCACTTTCACTTTTGGGTGTAGTGAAATACTTCTTCCAGCAACCTATTTGAGTCGGAAGGACAGGAAAAGATAAAATTAGAGAAATAAGGTGCCGGACTGATTCTTATATGAATTATTTTTTCCCTCGTACCATTAGGGATTGGAATGAACAGCAAAGAGATTAGCTTTGATGCTGAGCAACCCTCTGCCACCCACAATTTTGTGAATTGCAGAATATATATGTAGATGTATATTAATTTAGGAATATTTGCAACTGCATCCACGCGCATTTATCATTTACACTTTGTATTATTCCACCAAGGAAATCTAAATGCGCGTTGTTAACACGTAGATTAATTCAATAATTGCCTGTTATCCTTGCAGAGGTATGGTTCAGGGAATGGAATCATTGGAGTGTTCTGATCGTCAAAATAATGTTCTGAGTTCAGCTGAACGTTGTTGTCTCCTTCATAAATCAATAAACATTGGCAACAGCTATTTAATAGTTTGTCACCGAACTGGCGACACAATATCAGGTGGTTTGAGGGAATCCTCCAAGTAAAGTTGTTGTTGTTGTTGTTGTGGTTTAAGGGCGCGTCGACGGCGAGGTCATTAGCGCCCTAACAACGACCGGCTTAGCAATGTGGCTAAAACTCCAAGTTCTACCGTCTGTATGGCCGACTGTAGAGGGGTCGGCCACACAGACGGCAAATAGAGTAAAATGCTAAAATGTTGGCTGTAAAGGGGCCATTAAAAGACTAACATCACAGCTCATGTCCGGCTGGCTGTAAAGGGCCAGCCAGACATAAAAACTAAAATCTAACAGTAAAACGAACACAAATAAGACAAAACAAAACAATAGCTATGCACACGGATGAGTGGCTGTAAAATGGCCACTCATCCACCTTAAAAGATTAGGCAGGTCTTCCCAAAATTTTTGGGATCAGACCGCCCAATAAACAGAATTTTAAAACTTTAGCCACATTGCTAGCTTCATTACTTAAAATAAGGGACAGATCGTTGGCTAGGCCAACCTCTGCCCTTAAGTCAAAAAATAAAACACAATCTGTTAAAATGTGGCGTACCGTCAGAGGTACGCCACAAGCATCACATTCCGGTGGGTCCTCCCGGCGGACAAGAAAGCCGTGTGTCAGAGGACAGTGCCCTATACGGAGGCGAGTAAGGAGAACCTCATCCCTCCTCGCCCGCTGGAAGGAGCTGCTTCCACGGCTGAACGGTCGGTTTGACCAGCCGGAGCTTATTATGCTCAACTTCCAGCCACTGCCTCTGCCAAACATCAAAAACAAATCTCTTCGCCGCCGAGGCAAGGTCAGACTTTGGGACCGGAACAAAGTCAATTCTGACCTTGTCACAGGCTAACTTGGCAGCTTCATCAGCTGCCTCGTTCCCCCTGATTCCCACATGGCCCGGTACCCAGCAGAATAACACCTCCTTTCCACGAGATTGAAGGGAAAGGAGGGCGTCCTGGATGTCCTGGACTAGACGATATGCTGGATACATATTTCCTATGGCCTGAATACAGCTGAGGGAATCACAGCATATGATGAAACACTTATCGCGATTTACTTTCATATGCTGGAGCGACTTTAGCACGGCGTAGCACTCGGCAGTAAAAACGCTGCACCTGCCGTCAAGTTTATATGTGTAAGTCGCTCGAGGGAACACGACGGAGCAGCCAACTCCGTTAGCCTGCTTAGACCCATCCGTAAATACCGGGGTAAAATTATGATGCTCGTTCAAGACATCTGTAAAAATTCTGATAAAAACGTTATCTGCGGTACACAGCTTGTTGTGCCGCGATAAATCTAAAATCATTCTGGGCCTCTTTAAAAGCCAGGGAGGAGATTTACTCCAACCCTGGTGATAAAAAGAAGGGAGCTCGAATCCGTATTGTTCTAAAATTGCCTTTGTACGGTAGCTGAACGGTTTAGTGGCTCTATGCCGGTTGGTATAGAGCCGCTCGTAGTTGGGGTGTAGAACTACGTCGTGAACGGGACTGCCTGGTGTTATGGCAACGTGCAGGTAGTATCGCACCATGAGGAGTCGCCGGCGGATGGTAAGCGGCGGCTCGCCCGAGTCAGCACAAATGCTGACAATAGGGCTGGTGCGATATGCACCCGTGGCGAGCCGAATTCCAGCATGGTGGACACTATCCAATATACGCAGGTAACTGTCCCGTGCCGAACCATACACGATACAACCGTACTCCAGCCGCGACCGTACAAAGGCTCTGTAAAATTGTAGCAGACAGGAGCGGTCAGCGCCCCATGACCTGCCACACAGACATTTTAAAACATTGAGAGCTTTTGAGGCTCTGGCTTTCACATCTTTAAGATGTGGCAGCCAGGTTAGCCTACTGTCTAAAATGAGGCCCAGAAACCGAACAGTATCGGTAAAACGTAAAACAGTGTTCCTCAAGGTAAGGTGGGGTCTCTGGTAAAAGAGTCCTACTACGACTAAAAAGTACACACCGGGTTTTCTCGGCAGAGAAACGAAATCCGGTGTGCACTGACCATTCATCCAGCCTGTTCAGCGTGAGTTGCAACTGCCGCTCAGCGCTTCTCAGGCTGGATGATGCAATAAAAATTAAAAAATCGTCTACATATAAGGAGTACCCTATTGGACTCCTTATAACACTTAAAATGCTATTTATCGCGATAGCGAAAAGAGTCACTCTTAAAACTGACCCCTGAGGAACACCGTTTTCCTGAATAAAAAGATCAGACACTTCACCACCGACTCGGTACCGGAAGCAACGACCAGATAAAAATGATTTTAAAAAACGGGGCAGGTTACCCTTAAAACCCCATTCGTGCAACTGCTTTAAAATAACATGCCGCCAGGTAGTATCGTAGGCCTTCTCGAGATCGAAAAAGACACCCACAAGATGTTGGCTGCGGATGAACGCATCCTGTATTGCCGCCTCCAGGAGGATCAGGTTGTCCAAGGTGGAACGGAACTTCCTGAATCCACACTGAAAGCGGCTCAGCAGATTACGGGATTCAAGACACCAGACGAGGCGGCGGTTAACCATCCTCTCCAGTGTCTTACCCACGCAGCTAGTCAAGGCAATACTACGATAACTACCTGGAAACAATTTGGCTTTGCCAGGTTTTAAAATTGGAATTAGTGTTGCTTCTTTCCACGAGTCGGGGAAGTGTCCTCCGGTCCATATGTCATTAAAAGTATCCAGAAGGTACTCTTTAGCATCTTTACTAAGATGCCTCAGCATCTGGTACTGGATCAGATCAGGCCCTGGAGCAGTGTCGTTAGTGCTATTCAACGCTGACTCCAGTTCCCAAAATGTAAATGGGCGATTGTATGCCTCTGTATTCGACGAATCGAAGCACAGCGCGCGCCTCTCGGCAGCAACTCTTTGTCGCTGGAACCGAGGTTCAAAGTTGGCCGATGAAGTGACGGCGGCGAAGTTCTCCGCCATCAGCTGCGCTATGCTTGGTTCGTCGGTAACAATACGTTCCATGATCCAGTAATCCAGATACTGGTGGGCGAGAGTACCTTCCGGATATACGGCGGATGGACTCCCATACTTTTGACGAAGGAGTGGAACGATTAATAGTGCTCACAAAGTTCTGCGATGACCTTTTCTTGCTGTCTTTAATAACTCGACGCGCCTTAGCTCTAGAAATACGAAACGCTGCTAGGTTGTCAGTTGTAGGGCACAACCTAAAACGACGTAGCGCCCGTCTACGGCCCTGGATGGCGGAACGACAATCGTCGTTCCACCAGGGGACGGGCGTCCTTCGCAGCGTTCCGGAGCTTTTCGGCATGGAGACGTCAGCTGCACGGTGAATCACTTCTGTGAAGTGATTCACCTTCTCCTGTATACTGCCACAGGGTTGTAGCAGTACAGAACGGCAGAAGAGCTGCCAATCTGCACCACTGACGTTCCATTTACGCCGGTTATTACCTCCTCCCCGCTCACACTCGACGTGCATCCAAACAGGGAAGTGGTCACTTCCATGTAGGTCGCGATCCACCTCCCAATGCACGGAGTCCGCGATGGAGGGGGAGCACAAGGAAAGGTCAATGGCAGAAGACGTACCGGTAGCAGCGGTGAAATGAGTCATTTGCCCTGTATTCAGGATACAAATTTCCTCCTGCTCTATCAATCTACCAACCACTCGGCCCCGAGGGCAATCGGTGGTGGAACCCCACAACGCACTGTGGGCGTTGAAATCTCCCAAAAGGAGAAAGGGCCGAGTGAGTTGTCGTGTAATGCCAACCAGGTCGTCGTAGTCGACGGACAAACTGGGTGGCAGATAGATAGAGCATACGGTCAGTTGTATTGGACCGTGTATTTTCACCGCTACTGCTTGTAGATGAGAGGTGAGAGCAACGGGTTCGGAGTGGACCGTGTTCCGAACAAACACGGCCACTCCGCCCTTCGCTCGATCACCCTCGGTATCGTCTTTTCGGAATATGTCATATCCTCTTAGCACTGGTTCATGCGATGGTCTAAAATGTGTCTCCTGTATGCAGAGACACAGTGGATTAGACCGTGCTAAGAGTTGGACTTCCTCTTTGTGAGCCTGAAAGCCGTTTACGTTCCACTGAAGTATGGGAGCCATTCTACCCATTTAAAACCACCCGCCCCGGGTCGGGTGGGTCAGGGTCTGGTGTCTGCTGAGGAACGGGACCAGGGTCTACGTCCACCAGCATAACGTCATCTTCGGGGTCCGAAGACGACTTTTGTTCTAAGGCCTCGGCGTCTTGGGAATCTTTCTTCCGCCGAGGCCTTCCCCCCTTCTTCTCCCTGCCAGTTGGGGAACTGGGTGGGGAAGTAGAAGGGGACTTCAAGAACACAGTGGGGTCCGTGTGTTTAAACTTCGGACCCCGAACCTTCTGCACAGTTTGCCATCCGCTTCCGTCAGATGGCGTTAATGCTGCTACTAAGGCTGTAGATACAGCTTTTGCCATGGGTGCTGCTTCTGCTGTTGCAGAGGCACCCACGGCTGCAGCTACTGGAGCGGATGGCCGTGCTTTCGCTGGTGGACTTGATGACCCTGCTGCTGTATTGGTCGAGTTAGCAGAAGCGCTACTACCGACGACCGCGGTCCTTGCTGTTAGGACCTTTGTGGGCTGCGCACCACATTTACACTGGCACGAGCATGTCGTGCTCGTGCCCGTGTCTACAACGGCCGTCTGCGTAGCAACGCTCTCCTTCCTGACGGGAGTTGATAACGTTTTGGCGAAACTAGTGGCGAAGACCGGTGGCGCCAGCGCCTTAAACCGTTTCTTCGCCTCGCCAAAGGATATTCTTTCCTTAGTCTTCAACTCCTGTACCTTCTTTTCTTCAAGGTACACTCGACACTCCCTGCTCCATGCTGGATGTGACCCGGAGCAGTTAATGCACACCTGTGGGAGGGTGCAATTTGCACCCGGTTCGTGCGCCGACTTTCCACATCTCCCACAAGTGGCGTTGCCTTTACAGTTCGCCGTCGTATGCCCGAACCGCTGGCACTTAAAGCAGCGCATTGGGTCCGGGACATACGGGCGAACATTCAGATTTAAATATCCAGCTTTAATGGATTTCGGCAACGTCGGAGTGTCGAACGTCAGGACGAAGGTGGCAGTCTTCTCAAGATTGCCGTTAACCCTTCGTTTGATTTGCCTGACCTCGACCACATTTTCTGATCTCCACTCCTTAAGGAGTTCCTCTGACTCTATATCGATCAAATCTCGGCAGGTGATCACGCCTTTGCTGCTATTTAGAGTCTTATGGAGATCACATTTCACTGCGAACTCCCCGAGCTTCTCACACTTAAGGAGTAGGGCAGCCTGCTTATAGTTAGATGTCTCTAACAGCAGTGTCCCGTTCCTCAGCTTCTTTACGCTTTTTAGGGTACCAGATATTCCCTCTATACCTTTCTGTATATAGAACGGAGAGACCTTTTCAAAAGACCCCTCCGTTCTTGCCATGATCACAAAGGCGTTGTCTATGAGACAACCCTCTCTGTTACGGTTCACTTGTTCCGGAGGAGGGCTGTCAACCCTCGCCCGCTTATTGGAACTGGGTGTGTTTTTATTAACCTGCGACACACCCGGGCCGCAGGGGTTTTTAGGTTTTTTGGTGGAAGGAATTTTGGATCCCACGAGAAAAAACCATTTTAAAAAGGAAGTGCTTTTACAACAGGGGTGCGCAGGTGCCCCTGAGGTTGCACGTTAGCGGGTGGTTCGCCTCACCACTCATCCACCTCCTCAGCACGTGTCCGACCTTGAGGTTGAGGGTTTTTTTATAGAGGTTTGTACCGTCCTCGCGATCCGGGCGATGAAGCCAAGATCCCCGTTCTCCTAGGCACACAACGTTCCACCGCCACGCCCTACGGTGGTCGTTGAAGCATGGTAGGAGTTTACGGTGTGGGAAACTTGCGGCGCTCACAAGTTTCCAGCTCGGGCACCGCGGGTTCGCCAAACCCGTACCTGGCACTTGCGTACCAGGCCCCTGCGGGGTCCAAGTAAAGTAAATGCTTCTGGCACTATTGGCCGAGATAAACGACAAGATTTTGGTCGCCTAGTGTCAACAGTTTTGGATCTGTCCCACATACTGTTTCTCCCTTGGGCTGTTTCCCACCGACCAGTCTCTTTTCAGTCTGCGGGATTTTTCCTTCTATGAACCGAATTGCTTGCCCTACCTTGTTTTTATTTTGACGTTTTCTGTTCGTCACATTGCTCTTAGAGCTATTTTTTCCTCTGTAAGACACTTCACGTACTTAT
The DNA here is from genome assembly GCA_031002005.1 of Vandiemenella viatica. Classification (NCBI taxonomy): domain Eukaryota; kingdom Metazoa; phylum Arthropoda; class Insecta; order Orthoptera; family Morabidae; genus Vandiemenella; species Vandiemenella viatica. The sequence goes on from CM061918.1 coordinate 32,431,125, forward strand.
ATCACTCCTCTGTCTCTTCCTATCCTGTGCTTCATCTCAGCACACCCCTTACATTATTTGAATTATTTTGAAGTCCCACTTTATTAACAGGTTGGCCGAGGGGCAGTCATTTATGTCGGCTCTTAAGGTCGTAACCAGGTACTGATCTTAGTGGAACTCCGTGTTCATGTACCTAGCGATCCTTTATGTTTTTGTCATCTTTTGCATTCGCATGTGGGGACTATAATGAGATTATTATACAGAGTGTTACAAAAAGGTACGGCCAAACTTTCAGGAAACATTCCTCACACATAAACAAAGAAAATATGTTATGTGGAAATGTGTCCGGAAACGCTTACTTTCCATGTTAGAGCTCATTTTAGTTTCGTTAGTATGTACTGTACTTCCTCGATTCACCGCCAGTTGGCCCAATTGCAGGAAGGTAATGTTGACGTCGGTGCTTGTGTTGAACCCGGTACCAAATGTGGAGACTCTTCGTGCTCGTATTGTGGACGGCTGTTATACAATACGCCATTCTCCAGGGCTGCATCAGCGCATCAGGGATTCCATGCGACGGAGGGTGGATGCATGTATCCTCGCTAACGGAGGACATTTTGAACATTTCCTGTAACGAAGTGTTTGAAGTCACGCTGGTACGTTCTGTTGCTGTGTGTTTCCATTCCATATTTAATGTGATTTGAAGAGAAGTAATAAAATGAGCTCTAACATGGAAAGTAAGCGTTTCCGGACACATGTCCACATAACATATTTTCTTTTTTTGTGTGTGAGGAATGTTTCCTGAAAGTTTGGCCGTACCTTTTTGTAACACCCTGTATTGCTCCAATCAGGTTGATTTTGTGTAGCGTGTTTTACGAGAAGAATACAAGTATCTCCGACTGTAGTTGTGTGGAATGCGTTTAGTCGGAGCGTTTTAATCCGAAGTCTTGTTATGCCTGGGATGATCGTGTTTGATGCCATGATATCGTTTCATAGGCAGAGATCAAACCAGGGCTGGTGAGACTATAGTGATAAGGCTCCTGACTTCTGTTCCTGGAAGTTTAGACCGTTGCAAGTCCTTTTCTCCTAGCTACAAAACGCCTATACCAATAGCGGTCTCCTTTGTTCATCAAAGCCAAGTTTTCTGATATACAGCAGCACATTTCTTTATTGTGTTTCGTCTGCACTGTGTAGTTACGCATCACAGCTGTGACAAATGTCTGCATTAATGTCTACATCTACACTCTGCAATTCACAAATATTGTGGGTGGCAGAGGGTGCTAAGCATCAATTCTAATTCTGTGCATTCAAGTCCCAAACAGAACGAGGACAGAAAGAATACATAAAAGCATCAGTACGCCATCTTATTTCTCTAATCTTATCCCCGACCTAAATAGGTTGGCAGAAGAAGTATTCCATTCCACTCGTAAATTAAAGATTTTCGCATATTCTCCAATAAATTCAAACGAAAACGACGTCGTTTGTCTGCGAAACAATCCGAGTCCAATTTATGTATCAATTCTGTGACACTTTCGAATGGACTGTAACTAGCAGTCTTCTCTGTACTTTCACTAACTTGTCAATCAAAAACTTGGGATATGGATCCCAAACTCAACAATAGTAATCCAAATACAGACGCACCAGTGTTTTCTACGCTATATTCTTGGTATGAGCATTACAATTTCTCAACATACGATTTATGAACCGTAATCTAGAATTAGCTTTGCCTACGACGGAAGTTATGTGCAAGTCCGATTTCATGTTGTTTTGTACTATTACGTCCAGATACTTCTGGGAATCAACCGTGTCAACTGAATTGTTAACTTTGTACTCTTGGGCAAACGGATTCTGTTTGTTCTTATTTCCATTTTCTTGCACTTTTTGCAGCTAAGTGTAACGTTGCATTTATGGCACCATTCCGAAATAACATCCAGATCGCGCTGAATTTCCAAGCAATCGTCAAAGCACCTTAATTCCCATATAGATAAATGCATCGTCAGCAAACAATCGCAATCTGCAATTAACGTTGTCACTGAGATCTTTTATAAAAATTAGGAAAAGAAGTGGTCCTATTAGACTTCCTCGATGAACGCCCGAAGTAACATCTAGCTTAGTAGAGGCTTCCCCGTCAACAACGACATACTGTTATCTACCAGTTAGAAAAGCGCGTATCCATTCACAAATCTGATGAGATATACCATATGCTCGAATCTTCGCTAAAAGTCGGTTGTGTGGTACATAGTCTAAAGCTTTCTAAAAATCCAAGAAAATTGCATCAACTTGAGAACCTACGTCGGATAACTTCAATTACGTCATGCGCAATTAGGGCCAATTGTGTTTCACATGATCTGTTCTTTCGAAATCCGTGTTGGTACGGTGTAAGCAAATCATTTTCATCTAGAAACTTCATAATGTTAGAGCATATGACATGCTCCAGAATTCTACTGAAAACAGATGTTAGAGATATGGAACGATGGTTCCTATGATATTTCCGACCTCCTTTCTTGAAAACAGGAATCACCTGGACTATTTTCAAGTCAGAAGTCTATTAATAGATTTAATTTATTAATTTAATTCCTATGTCTTGTTGCAATTTATCTACATATGCTCTTTCCCCTTCATGTTCCCGCCTATTGTTCCCTCTACAAATTTTAATAAAGACAATAAAAGAGAATCAGAGCTTACAAATATCTGCAGTTCTATATTAAATGACTAAATTTTAGTAGATGCTTCATTTAGTCAAAAATGTTCAATTTAATTTAAGTCTTGTTTATTCATTCCAACGGCAAACCCATTTTATACTGAAATTACATGATAACTGTAAAATAAACATAATGGTCAGTATTTAAGATCAAATAATTACAGTGAAATGGCAGAAAGAAAACTTTGAAGAAAAAATTACATAAAAAAGCAAATAATTACTTGAGAGACAACTAATACATAAAGCTAATAATTATAATTAAATCGTAGCTACAGAAAAAAAAATATTTCAAAATCAAATAATTGCAGGAACAAAAAAAAATGACGAAAAGAATTAACTACCGAAGTAGTTTTTACGAAGAACGCCACTGCTGACTTCATACATGTATTAATCCTCAAACACAGCAACGCTGTCACTGGAAAAATCAGGTTGAGGAGGGATTCTATAACACAGTCTCTGTATACAATTCAGTTCATATCTTGATTTATAAATTTGTATGGGTCATTCCTGCTTCTTATATCTTGATTTATAAATTGATACGGTCCTTCCTGATTCTTATATCTTGATTTATAAATTGGTACGGGTCATTCCTGCTTCTTATATGTTGATTTATAAATTGGTACGGTCCTTTGTGTTGCTTTTCTGAAAGCTTATCAATCTTGTTCCTCCGTTCTTTATGTCTTCTACTCCAAAAGTCGCTGTTTCTCCCTTTTACCGCAGTGCAATTACTCACTACCATCACATTTTTCTCGCACTTAACGTAATTTAATATTCTGCTTGCGATATTTCCACTTGCAATTTACTATCGGGATCACGGCAACCTTACGTAGATTCTACGTTTATCAGTAAAACTGTGTCGCTGCGTCGTTCATGGAGTACTTTTCATGCCTCTCCCGCAGTTTCCTCGGTTCAGTGTGTCACCGTCGAGACCAGAATTCTCGCTTGTCCTTCCATTTAACCTCATTGACCGCAAAATATCGCAGCCAAGTCTCTGACATCACTGCCTTGCACTGCCTCGTGCACGCTCAGACTGGTACAAGTATTTTGGTATTTATGTATTTATCGTACGGTCGCATACATTTGTAAAAATAGAAACAACATAGCAGCAAATAATAGCGTAATTTTAAAAAAAAAAAATGTACACACCAAAAACTTTAAATTTATACCTTGCTTAAAAGGAAATAAATCTAAATGGACAACATTTTACATTAGTGTTATTGAAATTTCAACACTAATAAGTTGCCATTGCGAGGAACGAATTATTGCACTTTATTTGCTGTTCGAGGCGACACGGGGACTACTTATGAGAATTCCAAATATTTTATAGCATATAAATAGGAGGAAATTGTTTTTGCGGGATACAAGCGAAACAATCTATACAGTATTTTAATCTGTGTCTCGGCCTCGCTGGTTGTTGAGGCATATCTTTGGTGTTACAATGTCGGCTGGCAGACTGCAACAAACGGTAAAAGTTTCAGTTAATCTAATGTAATATTGTAATTCCTTACCATTATCATTTTTTTGTGTTTTTTCCTTGCTTGGCTGGCACCGAAAAGAACTGATTAATGTCAAAATTGCATTAAGAGTAAAATACTGGATATTTAGATTTATTTTTTTCTAAGCAAGTATAAACTTATTCTATTTTAATGTGTTTTCTAAGGATATTTTTCTTCTTTTTTTGAAAAAATTATTTAATTTTTAGTGGTATTATAGTTTGTTTTTGTATTTTGAATATCGATAGGCGTTCTAAGGACGCTGCTAGAATGAGACAGCGCCATTTAGACGAAACTAATAAAGAAACGGATGTTTGAGAAGAAGCAGGGAAAGAAATACAACAAATATTCCTAAAGAGAGTGATGAGCAGCGTGCTTACAGACTTTCACAAATGAAACCTTACGAAAATTTTATCCGGCACAATGAGAGGTCAGGAAAAAACCATGCTCTCCGGCTCGACTTGATACATGATAATCTATTAAATAGTCCACACAAAGAGAGCTCTCACAGAAATTATGAGGTTGCGTTATACATCCAACAACCAGCATTTAAAAAAAAATTATTTCAATGTTATTATTATTACTATTTATTGGCGGGTTCCACAAAACCAACCAAAGATGACAAACGAGTGGCACAGGTGATGAAGGCGTGGCGCTGCGCGAGGCGTGAAGGGATATTTAGATCTAATCTTAACAATATATATATATGTAAGAACATGCATATTGAATTTCCGAGATTTCGCAATCCCGGAATCCAGAGCTGATTTTTCTCCCATATTTCAATTCCGGAATTGAATGGCCTGAAAAAAAAATCATAGAATCTCAATCGGATTCCTTTACTTTTATGTGTATAAACTATGATATAAACTCTCTAATTATTATTATTAATCATAACTGCCTTTGAGGACTCAAATTATTCATGATTATTAAGTATTTGATTGTATTTGTCTTCTTCCTCTTCTCTTCCCAAAACTTCTTCATACGCTCACTGTGTTCCTGTTTCCTTTGTTCAGTCCATTTTGTTCCTGTTTTCTTCTATATTTTAAATTTTATGTTCATAATTTTGTTCTTGAATTAACAATAATTCAAAATTGAGTGGCCTCAAAAGTTGCATAGAATTTCAATGAAGGTTATAAGGGACGATTTCGAAATTATACACTAAGCAAATGAAAAATCATTAAAATTTGTTCACAATTCATCAAGATATTTTTGAATAAACATATGATAGGTTCAAAGACCGAAAACGCTAATTAAGTGAAAAAAACCGAACACAAGAGTTCTGGTTTCTCAAAAACGGTCACAACACGTTATTCGCGTTATGGCACTTACAGAAAAACAGCCAGAACGCGCTGGTAAAACTCAAAACGGCCGCAACGCGAAATTCGCATGTGGTCCAGTTTTTGTTTAAGGCCTTGTAACGCGACGAGTAAGAAGAATCAAATATAGAAAATGCACCCTGGACCAATTCGTCGTGATCAAAAAGAGTTTTATACCGATAAGTCACAACGTGTTGTGGCCGTTGTCAAAAAACCACAACACATTGTGATAGTTTTTTCGCTGTTTGAGCCTAACACATACACACACAAAAAAGGAACAATCGAATTGAGAACCTCCTTTTTTGGAGTCGATTAAAAAGGGTAGAGATTATATTTGAACGTGAAGCGCTCTGATCCATTCGTCTGCTCGCATTTGACGCATGTATAGAATACGGATTTGTTTCCATGGAATTTTTTGTTGCGACAGTAAAAAACTACGGGATTGATGTACTGATAATGAGCACCGCAGTCACATGCTGGAAACTAGCATATTCCTCACTCAAACAGCGAAACATCACGTCTGCCAATATTTGTCTGGATTCAGTTTAGCGACACTCAAGAGTTTTGCTTGGGTAATTGAAACCTCCAGCAGATTGTCAGTAAAAGGGATAGAGTTAGGGTTGCTAACTTATTGCGAAGAAAATAAAGTACATGTTTGGAAGAGGAAAATAAAAGGTATATGAAAGATTAAAAAAAAGCATTTTTAAATTTAAGAATTTATTGCCTTAAATGCAAACTAGTTACTAATTTTTGGTTTCCATATCAAAATGTTATTAATAGTTCCACATCATAAATCTTGATTTATAAATTAACTAATTAGGGAATTCCGTACCACGAATTGTATATTTTCTCAGAAATAAAATATCTTCGCATAATATGTGGCTAGGGTAAAGTATTCGTACCAAAAATAAAGAATGATACTTTATTATAAAGTATGCTTGGCAACCATAGATGGTGTGTCAAACAATTGGAGCTCGCTCCGACCATTCAATTAGCCAATCCAAATTGCCATCATACCCACTTTGCAGAGTTTATAGGAGGATGACGGGATTTTAATCAGCGAACGGCTGAGCATTCCTTTATCATGATTCATGGTTAGATCTTGGTTCTGCTGAATTTTTTCATACAATCACAACGGAGCCCGTTTATGACGAATAGAATAGCCTATGTTTGAATATGGCTTAAAACTGGTAAGCAGTTGATAGTGGCCAATATTATGCTCATAGTTTGGTTTATCGTGGTGTTTAGTTTCTTTACGTGACAATGTGCAGCCAAACAGCACAGCAATATTCGGCTGCAGAGCATACTAGTCATCGCTGAGATGCGAAATATTATCGCATTGGATCTTCAAGAAGATTCTGTAAGCTTCTGGATGATGTTTCTAGATTTCAGTTTCTGGGTTAGATTGAACAAGAGCTTATAAAAGAGCAGTGTTCTGTCACAAATACCTTGGCGTTGTATTCCAAAGTGGGATAGATCAATTCATAAGAACATTCAACGCTAAATGGTTTGTCGACTATTTACATGGAAACATCACGATTCTATGTTAGATTTTACTTGATGTAAGTAGCCATTTTATTTTTAAGTACGAGCATGGAATCCCCAGATCTTTTGATAGTGTGTGTTCTATTTTGTAAAAACTTGTATTGTGTAGTAAAAACAAGATTCCGAAGCCTCTCATCCGGCCAATCCGATTAAGGTTTTCTATCGTATTCTCAAATCACGCCAGGCGAATGCCGAGATAGTTCCTTCAAAAGTTCATGGACAAATTCCTTCCACGAGGCGTAAAGCCAGAAAAAAAACATGATCTCCATAAACAGTCCTGAACACTTCCGTCTGGGAATGCTTAACGTGTTATGAGGTATTGTATGACAGGCTCTGCATTAGATTAATATGTAGAGAAACAAGTACAAAGCTAACTTTTCTACAGAGATCGCTGTTACACATTTCTTCCACCGAACTGACAGTTTCTTAATTCCTCCTTCACAAAAATTTAAGTAACATGTAGGTTACATATGTATATCTATACCTCTTCGTCGCTAGAAATCTTTTTTGTACCTCAATATTTATTGCGAATCCAAACACTTGTTGCACCACAGCAAATTGAGTGAGCACCACACCATCTTGAGTCTATTGAACCAATGCAGTGTACCAGAATCGCACAAAAGTGCAAAAAACTAAACTTTTTGACTTTATTATTAGAGACGTGTTTTCTGGTATGAATTTAATGGTTTCATATCTTGTAGAAATTTTAAAAGAAACAATTGTCACTCCTGTATTTCCCCGTTTTAGAATATCTCGAGAGTGTAGTGAACTTTCTCTTTGATGCTGTATTATCAGCCATTGTTAAAAGGAATGGTGGAAATAATTGTCGCAGTAGGAAGCTTTATCTTCGAATATTAATTTATCTTCACATCCTGATTAAATTGAAAATATTGTTACACTGAGAGTGACGTATATTTTTTGGTTATTCCATTGACTTACAAATAATTTCTGAATTTGAGATTTTCTGGGGTTGGTTACACAATATTTTTTAGATAGTAATGGTAAAATTATTTGGCCATTTTTGTTCAGTAAAAACATCAAAACTTACCACCGTTTCAACACGCCTACAAAACACAAACGTTATGTTTCAACAGTACTAAGTAGATTAAAATACAAAAATTGTTTCGTAAATTTTAAAGAATTACAAAAATACTTTCATACCAGCTTATATTTATTAATCAGTTGACATACGGATTTTTTTTTAACTGTACTTGCATTCGAACAGCAGAATAAAAAAAAGGATGTATATTTTTGAAAAGTTTTTAAAAGAACGTGAAGGTAGGAAAGGAATATTGAAAAATGCTCGACAATCATCATCACGTTATTGTCATTATATTGACATAATATTTAAAAAATAAAATGAAGAACTTACCAAAGAAAACGTGAACAGTATTGAAGAACAAAGAAGAAGCCTTGCGCCAACGACTTTTAACAGTATTTTGCTGTGAATGTGCAGTAAGAACTTGTTACATGGTGGAGGGCAAAGTATGTAATTATCGAGAACAAGACTGCTAAGGCATGTTGCATACGCGGTGCAATGTTTGAGGTCATCGAAGTCTGCAGATTTTTACCTCTTCATAATTGGATTTCATTTCTACAATGCGTGTTACATGTGGCGTACAGGATTGGTATCAAAAAGTGAGAAGTCAATTACGAAAAGGTACTGCAACCAAAGATGTTAATAAAGTAAGATTTCAAAACTGCGACGAACCACAACTGCGTCATCTGGTACCCGCATCAGATCCGTCCACCCGATTATCGCTGTGCTTATTTTCATTGGATCGCCGTTCGCGGAAACGTTTAATAACGCATGAGCCCTGCGAACGTCACAGCCGGCGCGGCGGTTCGTTCACCTCCCTCGCTCACACGGGGGACATTGAAGACAGCACTACCGGTACTGTATCAGCTATAGGTCCTAATCGGCCATTACACCTTTCAGTAGGGCTGCCTGTGAGGAAGGTACGGCCCGTGTACCTGTTTCTTTCTGCGCAGCTCAGCTAGGTTACTAGTAGGGATGCAGAACTTGAGTCGAATAACTAACTTCAAAGAATGGGCTAACAGGAATCGTATACATGATTTGCTTTAACCCAGGAGTCGGGTGTGATATCTGGTGATTATAACGTGTGCACCACCACCCCTTCTACCCTGCCTGCCAAGCCCTGACGATGAATATTTCCACCATCGCTGTGCAGCAATCACCTAGTCGGGTGTCGAAAGAGTACCGACTAGCCTTATATGATCGGTCATTATAGCGCCGGATATACTACTTACAGGCAGCTGCTGCAGTTGGGGAGTGCGCAGCGTAGCTCAACCCCCGCTTCCTACGGCCAGCAGATCGTTAGCAATGTCGAAGTGAATGGAACCGCGTTTAAGGTGCATTCCCACGGCACGTGGTTTTGTAGGTAGCACCATGCAGCAGGAGTGTGCGATCAGGAAGCGCCACAGGATAATCCTCGCCGCCTTCCCGCCACGTTGTCTAGTGTCGTTTGAGCCAGCCGGGCGTTTGATCTTTACAGCCGGATAGAGAAGCGCCATCCCTGCCAGCAAAAGCGAGAAGACTCTTCCCCCGGCCCGCTCTTGGTAGCTGGAACTGGCCCGGCCGGCAAATGCACGGGCCGTGGGAAGCCAGCTTTACGACTGACTGTAGGTCCGTCAACAACACTACACATCAGCGTTTTTCAAACTTTTGACAAAAATAATGCTGCGGGCCACCGACTTATATGGTCCTTATTTTTTACCTATATGCATCTTACTAATATCTGGGAATTATTGTACCATTATAACTTAATAAATCTGAAAGCAGGTTTTAATTCCAACAGAAACACAATTATGAAAGTGGAAATCAATTATAAAACGTTAAATACATATTAACCAGACTCTTAATATTTAGTAACTGGATGAATAATAATGTTAGCGTTGGCTGAATGCTACGCTATACCACCGACATATACAGGGTATTACAAAAAGGTACGGCCAAACTTTCAGGAAACATTCCTCACACACAAACAAAGAAAATATGTTATGTGGACATGTGTCCGGAAACGCTTACTTTCCATGTTAGAGCTCATTTTATTACTTCTCTTCAAATCACATTAAACATGGAATGGAAAACACACAGCAACAGAACGTACCAGCGTGACTTCAAACACTTTGTTACAGGAAATGTTCAAAATGTCCTCCGTTAGCGAGGATACATGCATCCACCCTCCGTCGCATGGAATCCCTGATGCGCTGATGCAGCCCTGGAGAATGGCGAATTGTATCACATCCGTCCACAATACGAGCGGTGAATCGAAGAAGTACAGTACATACTAACGAAACTAAAATGAGCTCTAACATGGAAAGTAAGCGTTTCCGGACACATGTCCACATAACATATTTTCTTTGTTTGTGTGTGAGGAATGTTTCCTGAAAGTTTGGCAGTACCTTTTTTGTAACACCCTGTATAAGCACGAAGAAACGAGACCTGACAACTTTTATTATTATTTTCAGCAATACCACGTTGAACAGACGCTCACTCCAAGTAGGGTTGCCAACCATACTTTATTTTTGGTAGTTATAATTTCCTTATCAATAAAGTATGCGAAAATATTTTATTTCCAGTAAAGTATACAATACTTGGAACGGAACGTTCTTAGGCTGGTTCCGCAACTTCGTTCAAGAAAAAGTGCTTATCGACAAGGGATTTTTTGTCCGCTCGCGTCCTTTGATCTGTGCACTTAACCACTTCCAGCCGAGGCAACAAGGGCGGACCATCCACATTGCTGCATTCTTGGTGTCTCGTGTTTCGCCGTTATTCCTGAACGGAATGGTGGATCAGTCATGTGATTGGCAAACGAAGAATTTGCGGTTTCTTCTGTTTCTCGTCGTTTGTCTTTGCGATTACGTTTTGAGTTTTACCATTCAGCCACCGCTACCTAGCAATGATCCTCGATGTTTGGATTTGGTAGTAGCATGGTTTCCTATCGTGCACAACGTTGGCTTAATACAAATAGCTGTGTGGGTGTGTGAGATATGGTGGTTAAAAGTGGTCGTCGTACGTCATTTTCATATTTCGAGCTAAGACATGTGTGTCGCTATGCTTCTCTTTCCTGGCACAACCACATAGCGCAGATCACTGGTGTTTGTGTGTGGTAATAGCATCGAGTCTCCCATCTTGCACTATGGTGGTTGGATATCGGTAGCTATGGGGGTGTGGGATCTATGGTGGTTGAAAGAGGTTGACCTGGGGCCCTTTCGTTTTTCGATCAAAGACGGGTGTGTACCTATAATCCACTTATTGGCCACGACTACCCAGCGCAGATTACTGGAGTTTATGTGTGGTTGTTGCATAGAGTACACATCGTACACAACGTTGACCGAATGTCAGTAGTGTAGGAGATATGGTGGTTAAAAGTGGTCGATCAAAGCCATTTTCATATTTCGACCAATGACATGTGTGTTCGTATATTTCACTGTGCTGCCTCAACTATAGCTGTGGCCAAATCTATAGGAGGGTGGCGTGAAATGCGCCGTTGCCAAACCGTGCGCGTAACAGTTGAATTCACCTCTTTACTTGTAATAGTTTGTACCGTGTTTTAAGTAATTTATAATCACTATTCTGTGATAAAATATTGATGTCATTTCGTTAAGAAAGTTATGTCATTGCAGAAGCATTTAATATAATTGGAGGTTTCAAAAGACCTATTATTTATTATTCTATTACCTGGGCAGAAAAAAAAGACTTTCTCGACAGACTAAGGAAACTTATTGAAATACTTTTCTTCTTTTATTTGTGGCTAAAAATCCACGTATTAAATTTTATTTTCAGTTTTGTATATTTATGACTAAAATCAAAATTTTATTTTGTTATCCTCTATAGTGAAAAACTTGCATAATTAACAACAAAATTATTTGTTTATATATTACCACTCGTCACTGTCGTAATATTCGTCTATTGACCTCATGACAATGTCCCTGTCAAAGTCGCTAAGCTTTTTTAGAGTAATGTATTGTTTCATATGTAGGTTATTTTCCTTCACGACACACGCGCTGGACAGTTCTCAACAGACATCACAAGCTGCAGCGCAAATAGCCTGTCCATTCCATATTTTTTTTCGCAATATGGTTGTTTTTTTGCGTTAAGAAATCGCTACAGTTTTTGATGTTCATTACCTTCAAATATGTTCATATTTTTCAACTCTTTTCTCACCAGCGTACATGTAGATAACAAAATTTCACCATCATTGTCCACAAGAAGTTTGAAATATTTGTACACATTGTGATTGATAGATTTATTCTGCCGGCGAAACTCTGTTGTCCTCTTCATCCGCGGTGGTTCTACTGTCGATGACGTGCATCTTGTTGGAGTCGTTAGTCCCGAAACACCTGGAGTAGGAGAATAAGTATGTTCCCGAGTATTCATTTTTAGTAGCACCATTCTCTTGCTAAATTATCCCAATTATAAAATACTACACTTTTTTGTTCGGTAAAATTATTACAGTAAATTACTATAATTAATAAATAACTAAAACGAATTAATATCACACGGAAAAATCGCACACGACTAAGAATCAAAATATCCTCTCTCGAGCACGCTCACCCTCACGCTGACACACTTTCTAATTCCCATTCACAGGATCACACATTTTTTGTGTCTTGAAAGACAGGTGGAAGGTTTGGGGTTGGGTTGCGAGCTGTTATAGCTCGTATTAGGCAACACCGGCCACTCAGCGTTGCAATTTTCTAGTAATAGAAAGAGAGCGCATCGCGAGATTGTTCCCAGGTACGGCAACTGCGCGTTTACACAGACCCGCCAATATATTTGGCCACAGCTATAAATTGTGGTGCACTGGCCAGAAGCGTAGGGTTGCTAACCATACTTTAATATAAATTATGTGTAGTCGGTATATTTTACCCTAACCATAAGTTGTGCAGAAATACCATATTTCTCTTAAACTATGCAATTCTAATAACGCTATTAATTTTCAAATGATATATTAGTGCTTATGACGAAACGGAATGAATGTAAAATATTGAGAAGGGAGAAACAAAGCGCCCTTAAATTTATTTAAAAATCAGTTGTCCATTTATTTATAACTCTAGTTTTACAATGTAGTACCAACTGTAACAGTTTGAAATAAAACAAAAAATAGTTTTTCTTTAATGTACTTTATATTTTCCTCGTTTAAGGATAAATATCCAATTCTAACTACAAGATCCCCAGAAAACAGTCAATAACGAACGGCGCTTTGTTTGAGGCCGACTGGAAAGTTATTAATAGTCTATTGCAGGTTGATAGGTATTTGGTTGCTTGAAATAACTCCGACGAATCACTTTCCACTTATGTTTATTTTCCCGTGCACTCTATAATAACATTACACAACAAGGCATCGTCTCGATCCAATGACCTCGTTGTCGACGTGCCCTAAAGCAAAAAAAAAATCGATCCAAAGACACTAAGTACAAATTACAATGTTCCAGCGATTAATCTCACACACTTCCGAAAAACTACTGACTGAAAACTCTCTTTCAACTAACTTTCAGCTACTGTTACTAACTCGTCTCTGCCGCTCGTTGTATATAGACACTACAGAAAAATCCAGAATAACACAGAGAAAGTCGCTCGATGATTCTCGAACGGCGCAATGCAGCTTGCAATCAAGATCACATTAAAACAATCAGAATTAATACAAAACTATTCACAGATCATCATGAAACACGGAAATGAAAATTAAATACATTCGCAGGTATTTACACACCAAAATCATCTACATAAACCAGTACAAACCGTCCCAAACATCGGAGCTCACATCACTAGTAACAATTTATGAAATGCTCTCGGGTAACTAGCCTAGTTAACGAAGTCGCTAGAAGATGGCGACAGTGATTTGATCGCCGAAATATCGTGTGATAACACTTCGTTAACTCGAATAGTTACCCGAGAGCATTTCATAAATTCTCAACGTCGACAGAAACTTCGTTCTTATATCGAAAATAATAGTCAGAGGGCGGTTAGCGATCGTATCTACACACTGTCGCCAAGTTAGCTAGGAAGTGAGCTCCTCTGTAGATTACTGGCGAATCAGAGTGATTTTCTACTATTGTGTTTCTGAGGTAACTCTGTGGCGCTACATTGCCACGGATTCTGTAATGATCCCTGCAACTGTGTGTTACTATGCGGCAAATCTCTGCCTGAGTAAAATAGAAGTACGGGACTCAGGTATCTATTAGAGCACGTGTGCCGTAGAGTAACACAACCAAACAGAATGTTCCCAATACGAATTCATGCAAATAAAATCAACAGAACTAAAAAATGGTACTGGTGTATCAGCGTGTATACGCCAAGAAGTGAATCTTCTATCGGCCCTACACACTTTTATTTATTTGGATGATTAGTGTATGCATATTGAATAGAAGACTTTGTCTCAGAGCAATGGCGGTGATGGATATCAACATTAATTTTGAATTTCCATTGAATTTCGAGATACTACCATAATAAAATACGAAAAAATCTAAAAATAAAAACATATCTTGATAAATAACTTTTATGTCGGTCAAAACTGACAGGTTGAAAGCAGATTTTTTTTGTATAACATTTCTTAAATACTAAAGTAACACATTTCCTCTGCTGCAAAGACGAATACAGTAGGCCTACTAATATTTCTGCACTGTATCGAGATTTAAACATGATTCCTCATTTCTTTTCTTACTATAACACCATTCAGATAATATAATAAACCACCAACATTGAAGGAATATAAATAAACAAAAAGCAACCAATATACAAAAAATCAACTAAAAATATTGGTGCTTGTATCAGTGTGAAATAATGTCGACTCCACCAGTTGTAAATATTCCGTCTGACGTCGTCTCGTAACTTCCAGCGAACGTTGAAGCAATTTAAGCTTTAACATTTTTGGTACAGTTTAGGTAAACTTATGAAACACATATATTCGTTCTAGTACTCTACATGCATACAAAACGTAACGCGAAATAAGCCAATAAAGATAGAGCGAATACTCACTGTGTAACGTGATTTTAAGTGACGGTGGGCACTTCGTAACTGCTCGCATCAAAGAATCGTTAGGTGCGCATGCGCAGAACGTTAATTGCGCATGCGCAGAACGTTAATTGGTCATGTGCAGAACGTTAAAAGCTCATGTGCAGAACGTTAATTGCGCATGTGCAGAACTTTAAGTGCGCATTCGCACTTAAAGTCACTTACACCACACATCGAATACTTTAACTATACAGACGCACTGTATCAAAACTTTTTGTTACTTTCCATCTTTATGCAGAGCTTGATCCCTCTAAATTAGGCACTTCCAGCCACATTAAATACTTGTCTCTGGCGGGACAAGGGGGACCAGTGTGCCGTCATTTAACTGTGAAATGTTTAATTTTTGCGTTAAGACCAGATTTTGTTTGTAAAATGTGTAATTTACGAGACACGAACTGGGAAGACTGGTTGTTGTTGTACACATTGCGGTGACATTATGTCCCCACGCTTCTGCGAATCACAGGCCTAACTAAATCCATACGCACTGTGGATTTAACCTGTACTCAATCTGGTTACTAGTAATTCTGCTGTACCACCTCACCTAAATTGATAGACATGTCTCGATGATCACCAGGCTCCGAACGAGAAGGCGTCGTTCTTCCTCAAGTTAAGTGTTCAAAGCATCGGATCGCAGACTTTCAATTAGCCACTAATGGATCTATAGCTTAACGTCGTATCCCAACAACTTATAATAAGAGCAGTTTCTGACGACTATACGTCAATGTCCTACAGCACAAGTTTCGACTATTAGCTGAGGAAAGAAGTTCTTTTCTATAATCTTATGCCAATGCTTGACTATGACATCTTCGTTATGTCTCTCCGGAAGGAGGAAAACAATTTGCTGTGTGAAAATCGACGAGACATCATTTACAGAGGTATCCGAACGTTTGAAAAGCCACTTGTCTATAGACACACGGAATTTTTCTGCGATACGCACTGCCGTACGACAGGTAAAGACAATACAGACGTCCATACGTCACAGCTTCTACTTACAACACAGCTGACCAGCACATCAAGAGAATTCGGCAGTCCACACGTCACAACTTCTGATCATAACATATGTGGATGGCACATCAAACTATTTATAGCTTCTAGAGACAACACCGTTCTACGACACATCAAAGAGAATTTGACAGCCCACACGTCACAGCTACTGGTAAAACACCGCTGGCTGGCACATCAGTACAATACGGCTGTTCATACATAACAGCTTCTGGTGACGATACAGCTGGTGGACAGCACATCAAGGTATATTAACAGCCCACACGTCACAGCTTCTGATCATAATATAGCGCGCTGGCACAACAAAATAATACGTCGTCCACAGGTAATAGTTTCTGTGACGGCACATCAAGACGATAAGGCCATCAGCTCGCCTCATGATCTCTTGACAATATAGATCAGTGGCACATCAAGATAACACGCCACAAGTTGTGTTGTCACCAGAAGCTGACTGCACATCGAGAGGATACAGACATCCACACCTCACAGCTTCTGGTACAACACCACTGGCTAGCACCTCAAGACAATACGACTGTCCACATGATACAGCTTCTGGTGACAACACCGTTGAAAGGCACACCAAGACAATACGTCCGCGCACACGTCACAGCTTCTGATGTCAAAACAGTATGACAGTATATCCGTGGTTCACAATGAGTGCTACGCGCACCCCCCACAAGACAGTAAGACCACCCATCGTCACAGCTTCTGGAGACAGCATAGCTCGATGGTATAACAAGCTGATACGATCAGTTACACGTCGCAAGATTCAGGTGACAACAGCGATGGATGGCACACCAAGACAATACGATCGCCTACATGTCACAGATACTAGTAACAACACAGCTTAACACCACATCAAGGCAATACAGCTTTCCACGAGTTACAGCTTCTGTGAAAATATAGCTCGATGGAGCATCTATAACATAACGCCACCCAAACGTCACAAATTCAGATGACAACAGGGCCAGAATGGTACATCAAGACCATACGGTCGCCCACAAGTCACAGCTTCTACTAACAACACAGCTTGACACCATATCAAGGCAATACAGCCTTCTACACAGTTTCTGGCAACAGCATCTTTGGACGGCGCATCGCGATAGTAGGTTGGAGCTTCTAACTAACAGCGATGCTCTCAAGTCGATTTCCTTTGTTATCCTAAGACATTTCGAGCGATCACTCTTATGCAGCCAGTTAGGCCAGTTTAAAATGTGATGGAATAATCAGTCACCATCATGCAGTCACATTAAATAGCACCAAGTAATTGGGACAAATGTTGACAGCAAACCAGCATTGAGTAGGAAGAAGTATTTTGGGATAATCGAAAAAAGAAATATAACAGGAAGCATTTTTGAAGGAAGGTGTCAGATCAATTTGTGCTAAATGAAATGTTAAAGTTATTCGTTGTTGGTTATTATTTCATAAACTATGATCCTATCATTTAATCAAACAAACTGCAGAATTTCAAGAAGCGAAGCGAATTTTTTGTCCAAACCAGTGCGACACCTCAGACCATGACATGCTGCTTACTTTTCGAAGAGGGTGGGGCGAAATAACCAAATACGCAAGCGTGTTAATTAAGTAATTACTCTGATAAATAATAGTATTTTATAAAGGCGACAGGAATGAGTATCTTCTGAGCGAGACTATGGAATCAAAATTAGAGACGCAAGTGACGATGACGTCGACAGCAAGCGTTGACCGCCGCGGGCTATATAAGGGCAACCGCTCAAGGAACATCAAGTTGAAAGTTGTTGTAAACTTAGCCTACCCACCATTAGTTTTGGTTAAGAAAATATCTTAGATACCACAACAGACCAAGACATTAACAATTTTCCAGCAAATATTAAGTACCAGAGATATGTGGCATAGGTAAATTCTGGTTCACGAACGGCAGAATGGGCTGTGCCCTTTACATCTGACAGTCCTGTCCTGAACATGATGTTGGATAGCGATTTCGAAACGTCGCCCTTCTCCGGTGGGAGGCAAGAGAATATTTTATACAGTTGGTAAACCTGGAAAGCTACCATTATTTCAAAATTAGTTTGTATACTTTGGAGACATATGAGTACCGAGCTTTTAATGGTACAATCTCTCTAGATATAAAAATGGATTTATGTATATTTGTATGTTATTTACACAAATCCGCAGTTTTTAACTCGATAAATTTTTGCCCACGTATACTTTTAAAAGAAGGGGAAAAATACTGACTAAATTTAGTTTAGAAAAACGACACCCCCTCTTCTCCATTACCCCGTTAAGGATGGTTTATACATGCAACGGTTCAGTTTTTGCAAATATATCTAAAACGATAGGGAAATAGGCCAAAGTGGATGTAATGCATAAAGTTAACCACAGTCCAATCAAACAGGATAAAACACAACTTTCATACCCAGCCCTCGAGCGATACCGGGTGCTCTGCTAGTTGTTAATAAATAGTTCTCGGAACGCTGGTTGCGTAATTGGTGAATCAACGTTTCAACTGATGTAGTCACCTCAGATGCCGAGTAGTCTGATGAAGATGGCGGTGATTATACGATTCTAAACGTTGTTTCAACAAGTATGCAGTTCCAGTACCATATTACTTTTAAAGACTGAGTTTATACTGCACATGTGTAAGCACACGAATGTGATTGCAGTTTCGCGTTGTCAACAAATTAGAACAAACGATTAGAAACTTTTGAGATGTGGAGAAGAATGGAGAGGATAAGCTGCATGGATAAAGTAAGTAATTTTGAAGTGCTGGATAGGGATAGTAAAAGGGAAAACTACTCAAAGTAGTCATCAAAGATGGTAACAGAGGTAGGTTGGCCAGTTCCCTACCTCCTTAGCTAACTTAACCCGGTAATCCTAGCGGTTAACGGGGACCTACAGTTTTAAGTCGAATCCGAACCATGGAAGCGTTCTGATGTATGTTACATTACACAGCAAGCTGTGCCAGAGGTTAAGGTCGGGTTAAGGGTCTTTCAAAATCCCCGCAGAGACAGGGATTCGAACCGGGAACCTTACGACCTTCAGTCAGACGCCTTAACCACTGAGCCACCAGACCACTCTAAATGTCACGCAACAGAACCGTAATAACAATGTGCCAAGGAGTTGAAATGAGAAGCAAACACCTCGCGTTGTGACACTTACCAGGCAGCGTAACTGAACTCTTGAGCGCGCAGACTGAAGCCGGGTCGGGTCCCTCCAGGGACGCCCTCCTCTGCTCGTGTGACGTCAGGAGTTATCCTTCGACCGGTTACCAGCACCACCGCCTCATGTTGACTTGACCAGACACGACAGAAAGCAGGAAATGGGTGTGTCGATTGGAATCTGAAGATTAAGTCGTTTTACTTCTAAAAACCACGCTGTCCCATGGGTGAGGGCACACAGGCGTAGTAACAGTGGCTGGTACTCGAGCAGAAGTTTGGTGGTTCGATTCTCTGCTAATGGGAGAAATTCCTGTTCTTGGCAAGCAGGATAGGAGAGGCGCTGGTGGACGATTCCTAGTCACCAGATCATGTAACGAAGCCCTGGGTTAAATTTGGAAGCCCTCTGTAGTGTGTATAGAGTGACCCAGACGACACTGTTAGCGATTCTAGTGCCAAGTAGTACACGTTGGCGTCTTTTTGTGGACTGCAGACAGAAGTGAAAACTTAAAACTATAAATATCATACAAGCAGCACGTTATTCTTGTTTTTTGTTTTTGTTTTGCTGTCGTCAGTCTTTCGACAGGTTTGATGCAATCCTCCATCACCTTTCCTATGCTGTGCTAACCTCTTAATTTCTACATACCCCTCACAACCCAAGTCCTCAATTATCTGCTTCACGTTATTCTTAGCTGCAGATATACTAAATATTAATAATTCCGTGGGGTGTAATGACCTGTTGACAGGCTTTCTATTGGCAGAGAATTCCGCCCCTATCTTAGCAGTATTAACGTAACCCCGTAGTGCTACCAGGTACAGGGACCTACAGTTTAACGTCGAGTACGAACCACGGAATGTTCTGGCGTACAAGCTGTGCCAGAGGTGGAGGTCGGTTGGTGGGTCTATTAAAATCTACACGGAGACAGGGATTCGAACCGCGGACCTTAACCACTGAGGCACCAGTCAACCCAAAGTTTACTGTTAACATTAGCATGTCGGTGACGCGAACTCATAAGATTTTACCCACCGAAAAATCACCCAACGCGCCTAAAGACGTTTTCACTTCAGAAACTAGAAATCTAAGTTAGTCCACAATCCGACAGGTGGTCGAATATTCCCGAAGGAGATGTACAAAGCTGTTGTGTCAGAGGCGGGAAGACCAATTCCTTTCCTTAGGGGCCTACAGTTTAATGTGGAATCAGAACCACAGATTTTTTTTTTTTTTTTTGTAACAGTTTAACGTCCCTTTTTAACAACGTGGTCTTTAGAGACGGGAAAGGATGGGGGCAAGGAATGGGAAGGAATGGGAAGGAATTCGGCCATGGCCTTTTGAAGGAAGCATCCCGGCATTCACCTGGAGTGAGAACCACAGAACGTCCAGGCGTAGCTCATATAATGAAATACAACCCCTAAAAATTTCTGCTCACCATGGGATTTGAACTCGCGACTGGAGAGAGAAGCTTTCGGAAGTAAGCGTCTCAACCGCCTTGTTTTGAAGTATACGTGTACTATATACTATCAAAATCCAATAAAAACTGTATGTTTGTATGAACAACATTGAAAGAAATTAAGATGATAGGGGAAAGGGGGAGAGTTTTTAGGTTTTAGGTTTTTTTTTATAAAATCAAACGTACAGAATATTTTTCTATTTCTTTTAAAGTATATTTATGTAAAATTGCATCAAAATAGGATAAAAACTGTATTTGTATGAAGAACATTGGCAAAAAAACTGTGGGTTTGTATGAACAACGGTGACTGAAATTAAGTTGGGGGGGGGGGAGGATTTTTTTTTTTTTAACAGTTTAACGTCCCTTTTTAACAACGTGGTCTTTTACAGACGGGAAAGGATGGGGGCAAGGAATGGGAAGGAATTCGGCCATGGCCTTTTGAAGGAAGCATCCCGGCATTCACCTGGAGTGATTTGGGTAAACCATGCAAAACCCAAATCTGGATGCCCGGACGGGGGGGGGGAGGGGGGAGGAGATAGTTTAGTGTATTTGTATAAAGATTTTGACTAAAGCGTCCGACGCGCATATCATACGCGCTACAGGTGGCGTAATGTGTCATGATGGTGACGCGCGCAACAGGTGGCCTCTTTGTGACGGTGACGTCACGAACTCACAGATTTACCCCCGTCCAAACATTGCGTAAATCACTTACAGAAGTTTTCATTTTTTTTTTTTTAACAAAAGAAAGGTCCTGAAGAGGCCAGCATCGGGTTTAATCCTCTCCGTTCTTTTGTCTCTCTTGGGCAACACTAACAGACTACACTGTTTACACAGTCTCCAGCACCTCTGAGACCTTTGATCAGTTGTGTACATTAGCAAGTGTGCTCTTACATTGCTGGCGAAACACCAAATGAAATTTCGTCCTTCACCGACCCTGGAACGAGTCCAGCGCCCGGCACATCTACTGCACACTAGCGATCTCCGTTACGGGGCGGACTACAACAACTTACCTCTTTCCTCCGCAAATACCTGCTCACACTTCGATTTGAATTTCTTTCAATCTTTCCTTGGGAAGACCCATATCATCTGTTCCTTTGATTTCATATTTTGCTAATCATCGACATCGTCATCTTCGTCTTCGTCATCACCTGCAATTTTCAGAGTATGGTTTTCCGAGTCTGCCAGTTTTCCGGTTTTTCCACTTTCTCCTGTCTAAGAAAACTCCAATGTCTGTAACAGATTCACAATTCCTTCCTCTTCTCTGTGTATTCTTCTTCAGTTGGTACATCCATCATCTTCTTGATCTTCAAAAATGTCCTTTAAAAAAAAAAAAGTTTTTGGTAATCTTGTGTTATTCATTTTTATAATATGACCTAAGTCTTCTTCTATGGATTTATTTAACTCTACGTATGACATAATTTCATCAATTTTTTGTGATCAAGCCTAGTTTTCTAAAAGGAATTTCATTTCATAGGCTTGGATATGTGATATTTTGGCATTAGTTTCGTTAATCAGTTATCCCGCATACAGACCATGTGTTTGTTCCATTTTCCTTTTTATTCTTTCTGTTATATTTTAAACTTTTAATACTGTTCTTAAGTCGTCTGGTCTGAAACAACATTCCGAATTTCTGCAAAATCTCATTTGAGCCATTTTGAAGCCTTGTTGTGTTGACGCCCTTGATTGTAGTAAAGGAGCGTACATTAATTACGTAAGGTGTTTTTCCGGAATTCCGCCCCCCCCCCTCTCTCTCTCTCTCTCTCTCTCTCTGGTGAGGTTTCGTGAGATATGGTAGGACTCCCTCTCCCTCCTCTAAAATGACGTGAGATTTTGATGGAGATCCCACCCCCCTCATAATCGACATTTTTTTAGGTCTTATGCTTCCAAGGGCGGTTATCCCCCCCCCGGAAGGTCGGTTTTTGGACCATATACCCTCATATAGTAGACTTTCGCATCAATTGTAGACTTTTTTTTTAGCTCTGCTATCCTTCAAGAATTTCAAATCCTCACGTGAGATTTCCGTTCACCCCCACTCCCCCTTGGCGAAGTTTCGTGAGATTTCACTGGACCCCCCCCCCCCCGCGCTATATTTACCTTGATATAATTAATGCACACCCCCTAAGATGAGTGTTATCTTTATATCATTAATTTTCATGGAATAACAATTAATGAAATTAACAATTATGCAGAGAGAAAATTAAGATAATTATTCAAAATTTCATTGCGAAATAACTTTAAAGGAATAGTACAACGTGTAGTAACAGCATGGGATACCGCCACAAAACAGTGATTTTTCGTAATGATTGGATTACAATGTCGGGAAACAAGTCTACATGTAAATGAGGGTTCTGACGTCACACTGGCGCCAGTTTTAGGTGGAACTACTTGTGGCCTTGGTACACGGCGGACAGAACGGCTTTTACGGTTAAGAAATAAAACAGGTGGTTAGGCTCCAATGACGACTGCCTCCAATAAGATGGTGCTGCTAGTGTAACGCATGGCCAAGTGGAAAAGTAGATTTTTTTTTTTTACATTCATTTATAGATTTTTTGTTTTACGCCTCTTCGACGGCTAAGGTCATTAGAGGCGGGATGGGAATAGGAACAAGGAACGGGAAGGAATTCGGCCATGGCCTTTTTGAAGGAAGCATCTTGTCATTCGCCTGGAGTGATTTGGGGAAACCATTGAAAACCCAAATCTGGATGCCTGTACGGGGATTGAAACCCGCGTCCTCCCGAATGCGAGGACAGAACTTTAACCGTTCACCCACCACACTCGGTGACAAAGTAGAGGCCTGGTTCGATATCAATTCCTTTAGTTTTTCATGGTTTTCCGTAGTGACTCGAGTAGGAATTGCTATATGCCCTCCATGGCCCTTGTTATATTCTATGCCCGACTGCAACGACCTGTCGTTGCCCGAATTACTACGAGTCCGAAGGTAATATTAGTTTTCAAATATTTGTGTTTACGGGAAG
The DNA here is from genome assembly GCA_031002005.1 of Vandiemenella viatica. Classification (NCBI taxonomy): domain Eukaryota; kingdom Metazoa; phylum Arthropoda; class Insecta; order Orthoptera; family Morabidae; genus Vandiemenella; species Vandiemenella viatica. Next base: position 32,454,756 of record CM061918.1, read on the forward strand.
TTCATCAAAGCGATTTCAGAAAAGTTTTTTTTTCAATTTTTGAACGTACAGCTTCTAGAACTATCAGAATCCAGGGAAATAGATGATTGGCACACACAGCATTCGAATAACGCGAAATGTAAGTTTATAAGACATGAAAACATCTAAACAATTTACAAATCCGACGGTTATTACTCAGCAATATACCCGAGTTAAACGATATAGTGAGAACAATATCTGGAACTGTAAAATCTACACCTACAGACTGGCTGCCTGTTCTCTCTAACATCCCCCCACCAAACCTCCGAAGACAAACGGCTTAAAAAAATAAAAATAAAGGAATGGCAAAAATGATTAAGATATCCACACCTTCCAATTCATCAGAACTGGACACATAAAATCTCCGAATAGATTAAATTCCAAGTATTCAACGTAGAAGTTAGGTCAAGTGATGGTCCAAAATCAAATCAACATAAACGAAGCATGGTGCGCTGAGTGGATAAATTCCAATCCTGACAAACAAGCACTAACCAAAGATCCTACAAGACAGCCTCCTGGATTCAACCTACCTGAGAAAACCTGGACGACACTGAACCGTGAGATAACAGGCCACAGTAGATGAAACTACTGGATGTACAAGTGGGGAGTCAGAGAGAACCCTTATTGTGACTGCGGGAACCATCAGCAAACCATCCAACACATCACCATGGTATGTCATCTTAGGAGATTCAGTGATACAATGCATCAGATTCATGAAGCAACCAAAGAAGCAATCGAATGGCTGCAATTTTTGGACATCTGTCTGTAAAAATATACATGTTTGATTCTATCTATTGTGATTCAATATAGTTACGGTATCCTTGTGCTATAAGAAATATAACATAGGGTTGGATAGAGGGTTGAATAAAGTATGACAAAACTAAACCTCCCTCCCTACAGTCATAGAGGTCAAAGTTGGCCGCAAACCTATACGATTTTATGCGCCCATTTCATTTCAGTCATCTTCTGTTCAAACTTTCACTGAGGTGAGTGGAATAACACATTTTAATTTCCATATTTTTCCATTTACTGGAAAAAATTTATTACTTTTTCAGACTGTAAGGCCATAAAGCCAACTAGCATCAGCGGGTAGAGGAACTTGTTAGTTGAAAAATACCGCATTCACAGTACCTTGTATTTCCTTATTCGACAGACCAACCTTCAGATTCTACGTATTACCTACATCGTAGCAGTACGCCTTTCAAATATGTTCGTGGTCTCATATATTCAACAATTTTCATCTTTATTATGGGTTTCTGTCTCCATACCCAACTTCAGCTTTTTCTGAAATCACGATGTATTTCGAGTTTCAAATTTCTGGTGCTCTTTCATATTATGTCTTAGCAAGTATATCAACTATTTTCTTGCCCGAGACCAAAGGTTGCCTGAGGGCAAATACTGGTCGAATTTCTATCAATCCAATTTGATGTATGGCCTTACCGTTAGATAAAATTTGCATTTATTTTGTAATAGAGCAACTCTCTTAGTCGCCGTGTTATGAGTGTTTTATCTATTTATTCGTTGATGCCAGGTAGGACCACATCAAGCCTTCTTGCATTTGGCAGCGAGTTTCACCTTCTTTTAGGCCCAGAACTCCTTAATTCGTTTTGAGTGGCCTGTTTGCGCTCCTCTATCCAGAGTGTACCGCGTCTTCTTTTGGTGTATACGTTTCGGCTTGTCCCATTTGTAATAAACGTCTTCAGAAAAAGATCTCTATTGGAAGCATCTTCAGGTTCTAATACCATCAAATAAAGGTCTCCTTTAATATTTATAAACCACGCCATTGCAGTTTTGGGTTTTGAATCAAATAAATTTAAGATTTTTTTTTAGTTAGCCCGTTTTTTTTCAGTTCGTTTGAGGTGGCTTTAGAAACGTGCCCCTCTTTTGCGGACTTTTTCCGTGATTTTCTCTATTTTCTGTAGACTTCTTTGTTGGATATCTTTTGATGGACCCAGAATTCCTCTAATAATTTTTCGCTCTTTTTTCTCCAATTCTCCCAACAGCCTTTTATTGGCATTCGGGATCAAGGTTTCGTCTGCATACAAAACTTCTCTTTCATAATGACGTATCTTAGTATTTTTTGAAAGACATTTTTTGCTGTACATCTCAAATTTGATAGGCTACTTCCAGTTTGAGAATCCTTTCCCAAACAAATCTATAGATATGCTGTGTCTGTCTGTCGCTATGTTACATTATGGTGAAAAAGCTACAGAAAAGATTCAGATCGGGTTTTAACGATTTCAAAGCTTATATGGTGTTGATTAAACTCTGTGGTATATGTCGTTAATCTACGTAACTGTGGGACGGAGCAAGAAAAGAATGTGTAACAACAACAGCCAGGAGGCAGAGATTATACTGCATATAAGGTAAACACTCTTTTCTTAACCTCAATAGATACCCGCCAAAGTTTACATTACATCACAGATAGACAGTCAATGTTATTTGTGATAACATAAATTTGGTTATTAATATCTACATATCACTGAAAATAGATCTTTTAAAATACACAGAAAACAAACTAAAGCAGCGCATCAAAGATTATCACTCCAACAAGCACAAACATTCGTAAAAACAGAATAAAAACCAGCTAATTATATGAATGTGTTGGTCTTACCTGCATGTTTCGGTTTTTTAACTGAAGCATTTTGTGTATAAATTAAGCAGTGGTTAGTTATTGCGTTTTGATCTAGTGTCAGTATCTTATAACGGTATGGCTCTTCTTTGAGGAAACAGTTTTGCCATATTTGACTGAATTATCCCCCTGCTTGCTCATTCTAGGCTCGAAAGGTCTCTACCAGATACTTAATATCACTTCATTTACATTGCCCTGGATAACAGCGCCATTTTACATCAATGGTTACCATTTTCTAATACTAATGTCAGTTTGTATATTGTCGTGAACAAAGTTTTAACCATGACGGTAGCTGTAGCATTAATTAGTATTACACCGAGACCAGACTGCTAACCGCTAAACGTCATAATTAAACCTCGCGCAACCGCTTCGAAGTTATCACGTTTAACCATTTCTTTTCTTACAAAAAATGCGTATCGGAAATAAGCATGTATTGCTTGCCCGCTGTCTGTTCAATCTGAACATAAACTGCAAACCTTGTTCAGAACGGATAAAACTGTTTGCTTTTTCAATATCATCTTCGGTTAGTAGCCAAAATTCAGCGTAGCACAGGAATTGATAGGTTGTTTGCCGGGTTAAAGACAATATTCAAATGATTGCGTAGACTTCCGTGGTCACTGTACGTATTATCTTTGTCCTCCGGGTGGAGTTGCACCGATTTAATAAAACCTAACATATCAGCCATCTTGTTGAGGCATACTCTGATGAAAGCCACAGCCTGATGGCTGAAACGTTAGCTTTTAATAAATCGACGCGGTTCCACCGAGAGAACCAAAATAGTAAAAACAATATTATTGCTAAAATTCTTCCAACTGGCATCTGAACATGATGACTCCTTTTTACTGGACCTAACCCGGAAACAGCAGTATTCGTAAATTAGTACGTGAACTGAATCAACCTCTATTAACCACAGGAAGTAAGAAACTGAAGTGTCAAATAATAACTAAAGGTGAAATGAAATGTCACTTGTCAAGCGTGAGAGATACAAATCAATTATATAGCTGTCAAAAGTTTTTGGTAACATTGCTTGCTCGATGAAGTAAGCCTCCAGTATCCTTTCAACGGCCAGCTGGAAGCATAACGCAACTCATGCGGCAGTCAACGTGTTAACACTGGCTAAAAGCCTATTTGTCTCCCTGAGCAAAGTAGCAAGGCTGACCAAACAAATCCCACGTGTAAACATTGCGCCGTAGTCTGATGTTTTCCGAACGGACTGTCGCCGCAGAGGTCAGTGTTCAACTGTTACGTCACACTGGTATCATACCCGAACGGCGAGGGCGTGGTAATCCAAAAGGACCGCACAGCCCGCCATCAGTCTAGTAATACGACCCGCATACTCAGGTCGGTACAGTTTACATGCAGATACGAGAGAGCAAACAAACGGTACTGGACAAACGTAGCTCAAATAGTGATGAAACAGATGATAAATTCTGGAAACTCTTCCAGGTGCCATTCAAGAAGCCTACTGTCAAACACGTACGGAGACAGCACATGTCATAGAACGGAATGTGTACCTCTACCTCCAACTGCATAATTATACTGACGTTGACCCCCTGACATTAATATGTCGAAAATCCCGTGAATGTCATTCATTTTCACTGCAGGTGAAACTGGTAACGGATTAATACAATGCCTTGCTCCATTACAATCTACATGCTGCGTCCCTTCCCAAAGGGAAACTCAGCTTTATAGCTATTACAGTTCTCTAACTCGTAAATGAAATAATTTTCACAATTCAAATTTGGAAATTTTGCGTTTCGTTGATCGAAAATCGATTACTGTAAAATCGGATATTCTACTAAAGTGAGTTGTTACAAAAAAAAAATTTAGAAATAAGATATGATTTTTTACGGAGTCACTTATCCTCGTTCATAGCTAAACGGAATCTAAAAATGAGGTATCATTTTTCAGTGGTGGATCTATGAATTTTCCGATCCAAGGCAAAAACTGTGAGATTACAACTCCTTCGAACGTTATTTTGCCGATTATCGTCCATTATCGTTGCCCGGGACAGTAGTGGAACTAAAAAAATATGATTTTGGCCGCCCCCCTGAAGTTGCCGCCCGGGACAAGTTCCCCAGGTTGATCCCCCCGCCTACCCCTAGAGCCAGCACTTTCATTTTTAAGATTAAGGTAACGCCATAAATTCAGAAAGGAATTTTTCGGGAATCAGGCCCTTAAAGGGTTTCTTAAAAGATGTTTTGCCACCAACTATTTATCTTCCATTATATTTAATATAAATCGATAACTGAATTATCATTTTAAAGATTAAGGTCTTCGCTTTAGAAACATCATAAATTAAGAAAGGAATTGATCTGAATTCAACGTGTAATATTAACTATCAGGGTCACGCGTATGAGACACCTTACAGCCAAGCCGCCAGGATTCGCTGCACTGGATAAGGACTGATGTCATCATCGCAAGATAGGAGCATTATATATCGCTGAGGTGTGGATATGACGTGTGCGTTTTGTTCAGTTTAGTGGTATTTGTGATATTTTGGCACCGGTCATCTAGTATGCTGTTTATTAGTGTGCTAAACACTTTTGATAAAATCGTTTATTACAGGGCAATGTAGCCGTAAAATAAAAAAAGTCTTTTGCTTTCTTGGCTTGTAACCTATGTGTAATATAGTTAATAAGTATTTTTAGTATTCTTTGTTTGTTTAAATACAGTCTATTGTCGACATAGGAGAGAAATTGTATGTTTCTACTTAGAAACGATTTTAAAGTAGACCTGTAAGCAAAGTTGTTTTAACTTTAATGTGAAACAATTAAAAAAATATGTTTGTACTGTACTTGCCGAGTTCTAACAACATCAAGAACTATGGAGAAGAATAGAAAAAAGCTTTATGTTCCTTTTTATCAGAATGGGACTTTGCTGAAATTTAATACCATAAAAATTTCACTATGTTATCCAGTTTTCGGTGAATGGAATATGTAACATCTGCCGATTGAAGTATCGACCTTACTTCGCTCACTAGCTAGCGGCGCTTCACTCCTGGTGGTGAAGACTGCCGTCATTGGCACAGGCTAGCGTGTTCATTCAACAGAGGCGGCCAGTCTGCTGTATCCCTGCTCCGTTGCCCTCACCACTACATAAGGAGGGAAAATTTACCACGCGGCTACCTGGACGCAGTAATGAGCTCGGAAGAGGCAGGGAAGGAAGGGGTACGGGAAACATTGAGCCGCCAGTTGCGAATAAACAAGGTATAGTACTGCTGTTCTCGCAAAAACTAAAAACGTTCGCAAAGAGAGGCGGCGCTTCAACACTTGTTGAAATACTACTGGGACTTGGGTTTTACCAGCGTTCTTATTCTTACGCCATTACCTGTCTCTTTATTATTGTATTTCACTGCATAATCTTCTGAACTCCTTCATGCAAGCTAGTGCGATAGCTTGAGCCGCGTGATCTGGCGGCAGAATGGTTGTGTGCGAGCTGGTCGAGTAGTTGGTTCAGTGCTACAACAAGGCGATACTTGTGCTCCAAGTTTTCCTCGATTTGCGGTCGGCGGTTTGATAGTCAACATACCCGTCAGAGTGGCTCCCTCCTCAAGTAGATTGCTGGGAGGGTCCCTAATCTCCGTCTCATAAACTACACATTTTGGATAAAGGAAACAAAGAAACTGCCGCGAGGCACTGAAAATAAGATAGGATAGGGAAAATAACAGTTACCCGTCACTTACCACAGATGAAGGCAGGAGGGCGAGACACGTAAAAACACAAAAACAAAAGAATTACACAATATTTCGACTTAAGTCTTATTCATGTAGGAGGCGAGACATAAGGCAGGGGGAAAGATGTGGTCACTCGGATGTGACCACATCTTTCCCCCTGCCATATGTCTCGCCTCCTACATGAATAAGACTTAAGTCGAAATATTGTGTAATTCTTTTGTTTTTGTGTTTTTACGTGTCTCGCCCTCCTGCCTTCATCTGTGGTAAACTACACATTTTACACAACAAAAAATGTACTTAACACACACAGAACATAGTTACACGTTTACAGGACAGACACCTCACTTCCTCCATTAGTTCGTAGAGGTATAAACATCTTGGCGCCAGCAAGGGGATGTGGCCAAAAAAAATAACAGCTCCAAGTTTGACCATTCAACGATAAGAAAAACTCATCAAAGGAATAAAGAAATGATATGCTGTGATATTTTACCAAACACTGAACTCTGTCAGGATGCAGAAACTATTTTTGAAGTGAAATTTCACTAAAATCGTTTCATGAAAAGCTGAAGAGTAATTTTACTGCATTGCATCGACAGGCGATATCGTAATACCATCTACTGGTTCAGGTCTCCGAGTATTGGATAATTTGTCTCTAGACCAATAAATGGCCTTGGAGTAGCAACATGGCCCCCGCCCAGTGAGTGGAGCCAAGTTACAGAGGACACAATATATGGAAAATAAAAATAATGATGAAAAACCTGAAATAAACTTGAAAGGCGAAACAAAATCAAGGTAGCTAGTGCGAAAATTTCCCGACAGATATACGATCAATAGCGAGGTTGGTAGTATGTAGAAGAATGAAATAAGATGCGGTTCATTTGTAGGAATGGTTTGTCAATTGAAATAGATACGTAGCAAAACGCTTACAACGTCTCAAAAAATAATTAGAAATTCCTAACAGAAACAAAAATATCTTGAAAACATACGCAGTTTATCAATATATTTCTCCGATATCTAGTGCAGCTATCTAGCGGTAATGCGATCACTTGTTATCAACGACAGAAAAACCGAGCAGCTTGGATCTGAACTATTGCTTAACAGTGACTTTGATTCTTTACAATTTTGCTTTTTACGGGTTGAATTTCGAAAAATTCCCTTTTTTATGTTACCCAAATGGAGGAGATAATCTTTAAAATAATACCACATTTATCAATTTTGGTTAAAAATGAAGGGGAAAAGATGGCTTGTCACAAATAAAACTCCTTTTAGAAATTATATGCGTGATAATTGCCGTCAATACCGAGGACGATAAAGTCTACTGATTGTAACCTGACTACAGTTTTGGTCACTCAGCATACACTATGTATTCCTGTAAATAACTGTCTTGTGCGAGTCAACTGACCCAGTGGTAGAGATAAAACTCAGATCCCAAATACGTAATGTTTATGATTACAATCGCATATACTTTATTCTCTACTCAGAAGCACACAAACAAGAGAAGATTCATACGAACCTCCCTTTATATATATATATTACACCGCAGAGAAATGAGGCAGCGGACAGAACAGTACCGTACGTCGCCACCTTACTGCTGCAGAAACAGGTACCCTGTACAGACTTCAAGGCCATTGTTACCGACATGGTTAACACTGAGTGGGAGAAGAGATGGTTTGCCGACTGCCAGGGAAAGGGACTTTGGTATCGAGCCATCTGCAACAACATAGTAAGCGAGCCATGGTACCCTCAACTAGAACTGAACAGGAAAGAAATTACTTTAATGAACAGACTTAGGACAGGACACACTTTATTACGTGACAAGAAATACGTCATGCGGTTGGTGGATTCACCGATGTGCCCATCGTGTGATTCTGTAAAGGATATTTATCACTTCATGCTGAACTGCAAGCATCATCAATCAGCGAGGAAACTACTGCTAGAAGATGGTCTGAATATAACTGATATAACTTCTCTGATGCAATCTCTCTCAGTTCCGAGCAAGAAATCGGTCAAGATAATCTCCCTGTATGTTAAATGTATTAAAGGTGTAATTTAAAATTCATTCGATCATATTGTATGAGGTTATTGGCTGTATTAGCCTTTGGCTAAAGCCATAAAATATATATATATATATATATATATATATATATAATTTCTGCGGTGTAATACCTATTCCGAATGTCCTCCATTTTCTAAGGACTTGACTAGAGTTACTGATGCACAATCGCAGATTCATACTACTTCCATTGTTTTTCAGTATACCATAGATTAAATTGTTAACAAGTAGCCGAATGCGCGGAGTATAGCAACAGGTTTATAAACGCGTAGTGGTATCGCAGTATGTCGTAGTAGGTGAAGCCTGCTATAATACGGATGTAATAACGAGTGTTCCACGAGGAAATGCAACGGGAGCACTTATTTTTCGTTATACATCATCTTGCAGGCAGTATCTACGGTACAAACCGTTAGTATTGTCGAGTTAGAAACATGTGTATATAGACAGTTACAAATATCACGTTACAACGTTTTGCATAATGTTGAACATCGGAACATGACCACATCCAATCGTAGGAAAGGGTTTCAAAATTCTGCACTTGTTGGAGAGAGTGATGAGGGATTATACGAAAGAAGTAAAATTACTGGGTTGCAAAACTTTGGTCAGACCATTGCTCGAATATGGTAGTGTAGTATGGGACCCACATTTTGAGTATCAAATACAGGAGTTGGAGAAGGTGCAAAAAAGAGCTGCTAGATTTGTTTCTGGAAATTATCGCAGAATGCAATCAGTAACAGATATGATAAAAGAGTTGGAAAGGGATTCATTGCAAGACAGGAGGAGAATGAGGAGGGTCATGGGAGTGTACATGGCGTATATTGGCGATGAGGCATGGAAAGATTTTGATGTAGGTATGAAAAGTAGTGCATGGAAGGGAAATGATGACCATGACCACAAGGGTGTGGGAAGATTCTCTTTTTACGTAAAGGTGTCAGGGATTGGAATGTTACTAAGGAAAATGATGAATAATTTACCAAAAACGTTGAAAGAATTTAACGTTAAAATTTGTAAAGGACAAATACAGGTGGGTGCAGGAAAGGAGGAAGATGGGTGTTTAAGGAAATTGCCACCGGAGTATGCGCTCCATTGCAGTTTAATTAAACATTACTATTATTATTATTCAAATACGCCTGATTTGCGTTTTTATCGCTGTTTAGACATCCAAAACAAACTTGGTATCATTTCATTATATTTTAAAATCACCGTGTACTATAATAAAAACACAGACAAGAGAAATTTTCAAGGCCCGTGGATGTGAGAGTACAATAAGCCTAAAACAGGAAGCGAAATCAGTAAATGATAATCATCGTACGAAACGGTCTGATTTGTAAGGCCTCCAACGAATACAAGAAGGAATTAAGGTATTAAATTATTGTACCTTCTCACCTACAGATCCCTCCCCTGGTAGTATTACCAGAATAAGTTAGGTGGCTACGATAGAAGTGCACTGCGCAGCCGGTAGCAAACTCTATGATTATGTATTTGAGACAATATATAATTATAATAACAATAATATTAATAATAACCCAGCTTCCTCAACGTCTGTTTTTAAATTAAAATTTATAATGATCTGATTCTTTATTAAGAAATAATATCGAATGAATCGAAAGTAATCCTAACCAAAACAAACACGATAAGTGTGAAGTGAGTGACGTTGACATTTCATTGTAATTGCATTCAGAAACACAACAATCTTTGTATCCAAGATCATGGAGTAAAATACCCCAAAGACTTTTGATGGTTTGTTAAGACTGATCTTTTACGCACAAAAATAGCACTCAAATTCATCCAGTGAGATGAAAACATGAGTCAAGTAACAAAAGTATTTTAACCTATTATTAAGTAAGCCTGAGCAAAGTGTAGTAAAATTCTCCATAATAAATCAGGGGTGGCAACTCTAGCTGTTACCCCAACTTTGAACATTGATTCTGTGAAGCAACAACGTGTAAACGTTAAAGGAGACTGAAAAGCGAGTAGGAATCTGTCCGTCACACGGCCGTGCTACGGACCAGTGTGGACGCGAGGGGGGCGAGCCGACACTCGGCCTAGTGTCGGTGCGGTGACGGTGCGGGCTCGGCTCGGTCTAGTTTGGCTCGAATTGCACGCAGCACACTAGAATAACTAAATCTATTACTGTATAGTGGTCTTACCTACGAGATACATAGTTCGGTGGAATTAGGATTCTCTTGTGTTCATAGATCTGATTTCCGACTGTCATATTGTGCTGGATCTGAGTGCGTGGGTGCGACACTGCACAGTGCGAGGTGGTGCGGGGAGGGTGATGCAGGTGTCTCCAAGGCCGACCCGCGCACGCAAATGACGCTCTCTGACGCACGAGGCGCCACTGTGCTTCGCGGGCTGCGGGCTCCACGCCGACAGGGGCAGCGCAAGTCGGCCCGAATACGCCTCCAACGAGGATCACCCCGTAGGCTCTTAACCCGATGTGAGCAAACTGTTCCAACAAACTCGAAATAAATATCTTTGTCTAATATATTTCTTCGGGTGGTTTCATCTCTGATTAACGTGTAGGAGATATCATTGCTGGTTATCAAATCAGTGATTTTGTTGCATTGCTAGATGATTGTTATCTTATGGGAAAAAGCTAATTAAAGTAATATTGTACGGCAGAAAGACCAGGAATAAACACATTAATTTCTTCTTCCAACTTTATATTAAACTAGCCTCTAAGCTAATCAAAAATGACGGGTGAAAGGAATGTTCTGAAAACTCATTTTTTTGCGGTTGCCTAAATAAATAGAATTGTCATGTAATGCTCATAACTTTAGTTTGTAATTTGTACGTATTATGGCTGTAGTTTATACACTGATAAATATCGCACTTCTACTGAATTAACGATGTCAGAACTATGGAACCAATTAAATTAAAAATAAATTAGGAATCCCAAAACTTTATCCTATAGCGCGTGATATTGGTTATATTCCTGGTCCAGGTCTCATTCAGCCTGATGAATACGGAACTACTTCCATCCGTATCATAATAACTTCAGTAACTGGGAGCTAATGAAAGCAGCTTAAATTATTTATAATACTAAATACATTGTGAAGTATTCTGTAAAAAAAAAAAAAAAAAAAAAAAAAAAAAAAAAAAGTCTCAGTTGTCTTTCTTGTCCTGTCCGCATTTCGACACAACCAATATTGCTGTTCAAAATTCATAGATTCTATTACCCATGTGCGATTACGATCTAAATTTAACCCACTGGAAATATTTACACATGTCTCTGATATAGTGACTTCAGTAATAAAAGCAACTAGCAATATAGTAATTTAAACGCAATACATATTTTTATTTCAGTGTTTCCGTAAATCATTTCTTCAACTATATTATAAAGTGGCTTAAAATATCTACATCGAATATAAATATCTTGTAAGCCCGTCAAAAATGACGTGTTGATCGCAGTGTTTAAGCCACTCGTTTCTTCGCTAAATACAATTTTCATCAGATAATGCACATAATCTTGAAAATGATATAATGTAGATATTTCTTAGCTTTCTATAACCACGGTATCGCTGAACAGACAGCACAAGAAAAGTCTACATGGAACGAATTTTAATTAAGAAAAAGCAACTAATAATTAATATGAAGATTTTTACGAAATACATACTTTTCTCTTGGTGTGCTGGAAGCTCATTTACTCGTGAATGCTCAGTAAAATAGGTTATTAAATAACGCGCATAACCTCGAGCATCTCCGGTCGTTGTTGGTTGGCCAGCGGAGGCGGTAAGCGTGACGTCAGAGTGACAGAAACCACTACATCGTGACCAAGAATAGCGTTTTATATTTAAATAGATTCCTTCTTCGTAACAACTTGCTGTAAGTGTATTTAGTTACGTTTAGCATTTCTTTGTTGGAAAATTCTCTTTTTTTTTTTTTAATGTTGCAGACTAATGATAGTTAGTAATAGCTCTGGGCCTTAGGAGGGATAACCCAAAACTGTACAGTGTGGCAGACAGGACGCTGCCCATCGGAATCTAGCCTCTTTTGGAATCATCACTTTGCTCAAGCGTTCATAACAACACACAGCTTCATGAAGTTCCTCGTAGCGCACACCTTCAACATCACAGTATTAAATGCTTCGTGGTTTTAATTACGTATATTAAATAACTAGTTCACGATCCAGTTTCAAATTCAACTTGTTTTTATTTTCATAAGCTCATCGAACTTCAAAGATACTGGACACATGTAAACAACTCCAGCGATTACATACACCACCTCTTCCAAAGACAATACAGTCACACCACCTTGCTCATAAACTCGTCGAAGAAACTAAACTCTCTTTCTCTGCTGATCGGTTTGTATAAGTTACATCGAAAGTGCTAGAACACTACAAAGGATTATTCCCGATATTTCTCGAACATTAACAATACTTAAACAATTGAAAACATATTAAAAACAATCAGAATTAATACATAATCATTTACAATCATTACAAAATGCTTAGAAATTAAAGTTAAAGATACTTAAACACAAAATTATCCACATAAATCATTTTAAACTGTAGTAAATCATGCTTTAAACATCGTAGCTCACCTTAATACTTACAATTACAAACATTTAAGTAATTCTCTTGCATAGTTCTGTCCGTAAACATATTGAATGGAATTTACATAATTTCTTTTCATCAGAAAAAGTCATTTTACAATGATTTAGAATAAAATACAAGACAAATATACAAAACCATTTTAAATCACACTCTAGCTTGCTACAAATGCTTCATAAAATACAATTTCAGTTGAAGTTTAGGTTTGAGGGCTGTTACAACAGCCTTACCAGCGGGTTTTCGTCCCCTCGGGAGTTGGTTGGCCACCCCGTCTCCTTGTTTCACTCGTGACAAGTCATCTCCTGACACAGAGCGCTTCATAAGCTGCCTTTTGATTTCCAATGAAGACACTTGGAATCCACATTCAAGTGATTTTCAATAAACATGATTGTTTTTATTAAGTGACTGTGCCTGTGCATTGCTTACTCCAGTTACCGCAGTAATTTCGTGTGCGCTCACGAATAAATACTGAAGTTGCAAACTTGTGTGTGGCGTGAGTTTTGTTTTGTTTTGTTTTGGGAAGGCGTTAGTGTGAGAGGTTATTAACTACTGTTCACCCTACACAAAAGAACTGAGACCACTTGTACACCTGAGACGTAAAAAATATTACCAACTTTGTTACACAGTGGTATGGTAGCTCAGTGGTCGTCCGACTGGAGGTCGAAAGGTCGCTAGTTCTAATGCTGGGCTCGACTGGGATTTTAACACAACCTTCACCTCTGGCACGGCTTGTTGTGTAGTGTGAAGAACAACACCAGAGAGATTCCGTGATTCGGATCACACGTTAAACTGTAGATGCTATTACCGGGCTAGGTGAAGGCGTTAAGACAGACGCGGATTGCGGAGCCAATAAAATACCCTCCCATCAGCTCATTACGACCACGTTCCAGAAATCACCCCAGGCGAATGGTGTAATCATCCTTTCAAAATGACCGTGGCTGAATTTCATCCACTTCCTTGCCCCAGTCCCTTCTTGTCTCTAACGAAGTCAATGCGGCGTAAACCCATTAAGGAAAAAAAAAAAAATTAACTACGCATACAGTCTGCGTCCATTTAATGAGTTCACTTCATATCTATGCGATGCACAATGGACACGTTAATATCTTCTTCTCTCATTATAATAATAAATAAACAACAGACTGCAGAAACAAGCGCGTAAAATTTATCACTTACAGGGTGTCCAGAAAAGGACTCCCTGATTTCAAGATAGAGGAATGCAGTAAACGGTATGTTTATTGTGACAGCTGTAAGAAGTGTATACAGCAGTGTGAAATAATAGTTACAAAAGCTGCTAACAGATGGCGCTGTAATCACCATATGTAATGCCTAAATAGTGATCCGAAACTCAGGGCGATCAGTTCCACCATTGAAACGTGCCAATGGTGAACATTTTGAAAACATTGTGATGTGATTGTTTGCAATGATTGTTTTCATACGATTATTCACTTATGTATGTTGATATGAGCGTACAGCGCCATCTGTTAGCAGCTTTTGTAACTCTCATTTCACACTGCTGTATACACTTCTTACAGCTGTCACAATAACCATACCCTTTACTGCATTCCTCTATCGATCTTTGTTTTCGAGATATTTAATTGTGAAATCAGGGAGTCCTTTTCTGGACACCCTGTATATCAACCCACTCACTGTTCCGACAAAAACGAACGTTTAAAGTATCCGTTGCCCATTTCAAAAGTCTAGTCCAAATTTAATCACGGAATTAAGGTATTTGTTACAAAAACTTTTTATTCCATATCCATAAGGTATTCAGGCTTGTCAAGCCCTGCACAGAAACGGGTAACAGATAGGAATGCCTGGGGTCAACGCCTTTAGAAGGAACGGCACCAGCATTCATCTGGAGTGATTTACGGAAACCACAGCAAACTGAAATCTGGATGGTCGGACAAAGGACTGAACCTGCGATCTCCGGAATACTAAGCCTACAGATTAAACGCTCAAACATCGAACTTTAGCTGTCGGAGAGTTTCAACGTTGAACTATCTCTGAATAAAATGTAATCTTCGCTGAATATCTTGGCTGAATCTAAAACCGGCTTCTTCCCCTTTTAGTACAGTCTTTCGTTTAATAATCTGAAAATTCATCTAGTTATTTATAAAGACTTACCGAGACTTCTGAGCTATTACAAAATGATATAAGATAAAAGTATAGATACATGTAAAATAATGCAAATAAGGGCCCAGATTAGATACTAGGTGCTGGGCTATGTTGTATATGGGAAAATAAATAAATAAAAATATTACAAAATGATGCCCCCACTTGAAATGAATCGAATCGCATACTCACGCGTTCAAATTACACTTTCCTACTCGCTGGAAACATTGTTTTGTTTGTAATAGTACAAAGCTATATGAAGCGGTATATCGTGAAATGTCGATTCACAGAACGAGTATAAAAAGGAGATGCCTCACCTAACTATTTTTCACTGTGTGAGATCCGTTTTTTTTTTTATTGTTGCTTGTGGTTTTACGCTTCGTCAGCAACGAGGTCATTAGAGACTGCGGACAAGGAACTCCCATGGCCATGGGATTTTTAAGGCATAATCATCCAGTAATCGTTTAGAGTGATTTGAAGAAACCATAAAAAAAACCAAATTTACATACCCAGAAGGGGATTTGAACCCGCGTCCTCTCGAATTGCAAACAGGCCTCCCATCGTCGAGTTTTCGAAGTCGTTCTTCTGCTATATCTTCCGGTGAAGTGTCGGGCACCCGGAGTGAACGCCCTTATATAGCCTCTGGACCGGCATGGGCTATGTAAGGGCAGTCACTGTGGGGGATCGAAGTTGAAAAGTCACAGAGATAATTCGAAACGTCGCATCAAATTTAAGTCCTTCGCCTGTGGGAGACCCGAGAGTATTTTATTCTGTTACAGAATTGATGCTGATATGGGATTTAAGACTAGTACTAGGCCTTAGTACTTTTTAAAACTACGTGTAGAGCACTTTATGGTAGCGAACCATGGACTTCAGGAAATACCAGAAAGAAAAAAAGAAAATTGAAGCATTTGAAATGTTGTGCAACAGAAGAATGCTGAAAATTAAGTGGACAGATAAAGCACGAAATACACAAGTTTTGGAAATGATGGGTGAGGAAAGAAGTTTGAGGAAGAAGCTTACAGAAAGAAGAGACAGGTTGGTAGGTCATATTTTGAGATATGTTGAATTGGTTAATTTGCTAGTGGAGGGAACAGTCGCAGGTAAGAACTGTAGAGGAAGACAGAGATTGGAATATATGAAGCAGATAATTCAGGACGTCGGTTGTAAGGTGTATGTAGAGATGAAAAGATTGGCTCAGAATAGGAAAAGATGGAGCATTGCTTCAAACAAGTCGAAAGACTGACGACAGCAAAAAAATATTGGACTGCATTGTATGACAGCCAGGTGACGTTGTTTTCTGTTTCCGTTTATCAACTGACATGCAACCATCCGCTTTTATTTAAACTCAGGCTGAAATAATAACATATTTGTGTAGCATTGGCAGGAGAGGAAGATACCGTGCCAATAAAGACTGGAATGCTGCCGGATAAATTTTCTCAAAGAAGGTAATTATGACAGTATCCGTTGACAAAAACAAATTGGAAACATACAAAAAATTATATTTACAAAGGAATGGAAAAAAGAACTAGATTGAAACAATTGTTCAACGTAACAAAGCTAAGGTGCCTGTATTATATAGTACAGCAATCAATAGCTAATATCTTACAACCGTAAATGTTGGAATGACGTAAGAACTGAACAAATACACGTTAACGGACATTTAAGACCAAACTGAAAACTGAAAATGTTATGGCAGTAAAATATGTTCCTGCAGAAAGAGTTTTGTTTTTGCAGTTTGCTATCTAATACGTCACAATCCGATAAATACAGGAGATGGATATAGCACTAGAATTAGCCATTGTTTAACATCTGATGAAGGATTTTTGGAAACTATGTAGGAGTGAAGCAATTAAGACTTTCGAACCGAGCGTGGTGGGTGCGCTATGGTCTCCCTTTCGGGGAACGCGGATTCGAAACCCCGTCCGGCTATCCAGATTTTTCCATGGTTACCTAAATCACTCCAGGCGAATGCCGTGATGGTTTCTTTCAGAAAACCTTGATCGAATTCCTCCTTGTTACTCTCACCCACTCTTTCCCCGCCTCTAGTGACGACGTTACGTATAAAGCCAAAAAATACTTTCACTATATCGCATTTACATATAGCAATTAGTCTGGAAATCGTGTGTTTTGTAGTTGACACTGGAAATGTTGTATATATTACTGGTTTTAATGATGATATGTACTGTTCTATATTCCTGAGAATGATTTTTTTTTTTTTTTTTTTTTGCTTTCATCAGTTTTTCGAATGATTTGATGCAATCTTCCACCCCTTCCTATCTTCTGCTAACCTCTTCATCTCTGCATATCCCTTACAACCCACGTCCTCAATTATCTCCTTCATATATTCAAATCTCTGTCTTCCTCTACAGTTCTTACCTTCCACTGTTCCCTCCACTAATAAATTAACTAATCCAGCATGTCTCAAAATATGACGTACCAGCATTTCTCTTCTTTCTGTAAGCTTCTTCCACAAACTTCTTTCCTCACCCATCATTTCCAGAACTCGTTCATTTCGTACTTTGTCTGTCCACTTAAATGTCAGCATTCTTCTGTAGCACCACATTTCAAATGCTCCAATTTTCTTTCTTTCTGGTATTCCTAAAGTCCATACTTTGCTACCATAAAGTGCTGTGCTCTACGCATAGAGTTTTAAAAACTTCTTAATAATTCCTAGATCAATGTTTGAAACTAAAAGATTTCTAATTTTCATGAAGGCTCTTTTTGCTAGTGCTATTCTGCTTTTAATATCATTCTTGCTTCGGCCATCGGTTGTAATTTTGCTTCCGAAGTAACAGAACTCACTTCTCCTATTGCATCAGATCCTATTTTTATATTTAATCTACTAGTATTGGTATAATTTCTGCTACGATTCATAACTTTTGCCTTTGTTTGATTTATATTCAGTTCAAACTCTTCCTTCAGTGTTTTGTTCATGCCATTCACTAACTTCTGAACATCCTCAGCCTGTTCTGCTAACAAGACAATGTCATCAGCAAATCGTAGCATACTGATTTTTTTCTCCCTGAACACTTTTGCCACATGAATTTTTTGCTTTTACTTCCTTTATTATTTCTTCTATACACAAGTTTAACATTAATGGAGATAGACTGCAACCTTGCCTCACACCCTTTTTAACTGATGAATGTCTCTCATGGTTCTCTAATTTATTTTTTTTATAGCCACTTGATTCTTATATATTTTATATTCTTCTATCTCGATATTTTGGACCCGACTTCTTTAAAATTTTGAACATCTTGTCCCACCTAATATTATCAAAAGCTTTTTTTAAATCAGAAATGCTATAAAAGTATGTTTGGTTAGATTGGGTCAACGTGAAATTATTTAAACTAACCCAGCCATTAGTACCTATTCTTCGTCCAATATCCATTGACAATAACCAAAACTGTTCGGCCACTTGTCATTGTGCCCTCTGCTTGGCCCACATACTGACAGCAAACTCGAAAACGAGTAGGCTGGTGTTCCAGGTGGATAGCCTCTTCACCTGTGGGTCGGAAGGTGCCTGTAGCGCCCGCACTATCGCAACATACTCGAGTACCCACACTACCGCGTACCGACTCGCTGTTGCTGAATGAGGCTGCCCGACGGCTTTCGCAACAGTAGACCTTGCCCTAGAAACTCGGCCCAAGACCAGCCACCTAGAAATATATACTCCATTCTGCTCGCATTCAGTTCTACACCGAATACTATTTCAGAACAAAGCTTGTGTGTATTTTTTTTATTTATCTTCTTACAGCTATTATCCACTTGTTTTTCATCTGTTATACAAACACTTAAACCCAACAAATAGAAGAAAACACAATATTTAATTTGCCTGGAAACAGACATTAAAGAAAAAAAATACCTGCTAACCTTCTAATACTTTTTCTTTTTAGATAAGAAACTTGCTTTATAAAGTTTTATCATGCATCGTTACAGCTGTTTATATGCTAACAATATCCATCTGCCCATACAGAGGACGCGGGGTCGAATCTCCGTGCGGCCATCCAATTTGAGTTTTCCTTGGTTTCCCCAAATCACTCCAGGCAAATGCCGGGAGGATTCCTAAAAAGGCCATGACTGAATTTCTCCCCTTTCATTGTGTCCGATCATTTCCCACCTCTAATGACCTCGAGTTCGACGTGGCATAAAGCCATTAGCAAACAAAAAACTGTTTTTTTGTGAGTCGTAGGTCAAAATTTGATGCTAACGAGAGGAATCTGTCTAAGATTTCTGCATGTAGTACAGTTACTTCTATATCATACTTTCCTTCGCAATTTTATGGTAATTTTTGTGTTTAAACAACGGAGTTATCCAACTTGTGTCTACTACTTCATATTATTCTTCGCGTTCGTGCTGTAGTCCAACTGATTTCTTATTATTTAACTTACTAGCTGATACCCGCGACTTCGTACGCGTCGATTAAGAATTTATTTGCCAGAATTGAATATAGAAAGTTATTGGTAACGAAGGATTGGTCCCAAACAACACCGAGTCGGCATAATATGACAGGAAAGCTATCACTATATAAGTCTACCGTCGAACCAGTCTCTTGAAGAGAATCAGTTTCCAACATATTTCAGTCGCCATTCGATAAGTTCTCAAAATTTCGTGACTGCAACTGTTTATCATACCGGAAAAAAATGTCCTGTGCCTTTTCTATAGATTTTAGTGTCAAATTCCATCAATATCGGTATAGGCATTTAGTCATCAAAACGTAACAGAAAAACAAAGACTTACTTCCGCATTTATAGTATTATTACTGCAGATCACACACACACACACACTGACTGCGAACAACCCCTGAGGGATCATTATAATGTAAAAAAGTGTACATCTACAGCATTGCAAGACTACCTACGATTTGCCTCGCATTGAACCCCTAAATTTGTGATATCTAAAATGTAACATTCAATCCGAATAACCGACGGTCCAGGCGTGACTCTTACAATCAAAAACAATTTTTAAAAATCTTTGCCTCCACGGAAATTTGAACCGGAGACCACGATCCAAACAGCAGAAAGCAAGCGTTTTAACAACTGAGCTACCAGACCGCTATATGGAAAGACAGTACAGAGACCTACACATCCTACGCGTCTGTTTATCGCCGACAGTAATTTTTCGAAATTATAAGACAACATGTATTATTTATACAGAAAATTTTTCAACCAAATGTAGACAGTATTTTTCTCCTTGTTTCAAAGGATAAGTGTGCAAACTTTCATCGAAATCGGATGAAAACTGTGGATTTTTATGAAGAACAAACAAACAAACAAACATACATACATTGATCTTTATATATATAGATATTCAACTGGCAATCCTGTCTAAGCCAACTATCCGTACCGAACAATAGCAGTCACAAAGTCTCAAATTTTTTTAACTAATTGGATTGCTTCTTCTTCGTAAATCAGGCTTACACGCAGTCTCCAGATTCGTATATAGATTACAGGATACGATGATATCTCTGAGCATAACAACTATTTAGATCTCTGCTCCTGCGAGCCTGCCAACTGAGCAATACTCATCACATCCTCTATCTTTGCGTTTCTCAACCTTTTTCAACCAAAGAACCAGTTAAATGTCAAAAATAATTCCACGCACCACTAACTTATGTGGGGCCAATTACCTACCTTTGTATAAATTATCTGCCGAACCCACCAGTTGTTATCAACACGTATTGTGGCTGCTTAAAACCTAAGCCATTAATGGGGCCCTCATAAAATGGTCGTAAACTTAATCCTCAATGAATTGCCGCTGTCTCTGATGCTGACTGGAGTCAGTAGACTACTACAGTGACAATCCAGTCCATACGTTCTGCAGATACAGGGTTTGTGTCGATGTATTCCCGGCCTTTAGAAAGGTTAGCTTACGGCTTATACTCCCTTACAACCAGTGCCGTATCTAGGGGGGAGGGTGGCAAACCGGGGCGTTTACCCCGGGCGGCAACCTCGGGGGGGAGGGCGGCAATTTTATGTCGAGGCAGACTTTCTTTTGTTGAATGAAAACTGCTATAGGGGTGTTAGGCGATCTTTGTGAATTTTCGACATCCCGTCACCGACATGGTATCACGTGATGCGTGTGTGATACACGTATTGCACACTTCTTGGATAGGCAAAATCTTACGAGTTCTCGTCACCAACATGCTGTAATAGCAGCATACCTGTAGCTATAAGTATGACGTGTTACGCTTTGAAAGAAGTGAAAGTATAGATTATAGTTGTATCCAATATATAAAAACAAAAAAAATTTAATTTTTTTTTTTTTTTGCCAATGTTCTTCATATACAAACACACAGTTTTTATCCGATTTTGATGGAACTTTGGATACCTATTGTAACAGCCCTCATACCTGAATTTTGAATAGCATTGTACTGTATGAATTATTTGTAGTGAGCTAAAGTTTGCTTGAAAGTGATTTGATATGTTTATTTTGTAAATTCTTGTAAATCAGTGTATATAGACTTTGTTTTATGTAAGAAAATTATTTAAAGTCCATTTAATATGTTCAAGAACCGAATGGTGCAAGAGAATTTCTTAAAAGTTTGTAATTCCATGTATTACTGTAAGTTACGATGTCTACAGGACAATTTTATACCGTTTGAAAGGATTTCTGTAAATAATTTCGTATTTAAGTATCTCTAATTACCATTTCTGATCATTGTGTAATGTTGTTAAGTAATTTTGTATTAATTTTGATTGTTTGAGTGATTGTTAATGATCGAGAAATATCGGGCGGATGCCTTTGAAGAATTCTCGTAATTTCGATAGAGACTATATAAACAGATCGCCTGGACAGAGACATTCATTCATTCAGTTAGGAAGTTAGTTAGTTGACATCATTCAGTGTTACAGAGAGTTTCTTTGCGACTGTGCAGAAGTGCATCTCTGTATTGTATCTATGCTTGTGAATATCGCTGACTTGTTGATTTGAAAGAAATAAACTAACATCTTGAACATAATTTTTTTTGGTGGACTTTTCAATTAATTAATCAGTAATTAAACCACCGAGAACCTTAATACTATACTTAAAAACAATTCGAGAAATACTGTTTACGTTTGATTTAAAAAAACGTAAACCCTCCCCTCCTCTCTCCGCCCTCCCCTCTTTTTACCTTAATTTCTGTTAACGTTGTCATACTAACCCACAGTTTGTATCCGAGTCTGATAGTACTTAGCAAACATATACCTAATTTTTTTTTTTTTTTTTTTTTTTTTTTTTTTTTTTTTTTTTTTTTTTTTTTTTACTGCTTTACGTCTCTCAACAGCGAGGTCTTTAGAGACGGGAAAGGATGGGGGGCAAGGAATGGGAAGGAATTCGGCAGGGGCCTTTTTAAGGAAGCATCCCGGCATTTGCCTGGAGTGATTTGGGAAACGATGGAAAACCCAAATCTGGATGCCCGGACGGGGATTCGAACCGCCGTCCTCCCGAATGCGAGGCCGGAACGCTATCCGCTACACCACCACTCTCGGTATATACCTCAAAGCAAGACGGTCTGTTAGAGAATCAGTTAAGGAGCTTCGTTCTGAAAGTTCCTCTCTCTGGTAGCGGCTTCAAATCCTGTAGTAAGCAGGAATTTTTAGGAGTTGTATTTTATTATATGAGCTATATATGCTGGGACATTCCTTAGTTCTCATTCTGATTCCACGTTAAACTGTAGGTCTCCTGTACCTGGTAGCACTACCAGGTAAGGTTAAGACGGCTACGACTGGGGCGGAATGCGCAGCCAGTAGAAACCCTGTCACCAGGTCATTACGACCACACGGAATTATTATTATTAGTTTGTATGTTTGTATCTATAGGTATGATGCGTTGTGCATATGATATTCATAGTTTTAAGTTTGCACTTACATCGTTAGTTCCTAATGACAGCCATTTTTTTCTGCGAAAAACAGTAATAAATAGAATTTTCATTTCAAGAGACAGGATTTAAAAAAGCAACTCCACTACTGCGTCGAGCGGCGACACATTGGGGTTCCGACAATGGGGGCGGCAATCTTAATTTTTGACCCGGTTCGGAAAATTCCTAAATCCGACATGGCTTATATAGCCTTATACAATAGGAACACAGCATCCATTTTACTTCATATATGAACGATTTTTAGTAATTTATTATTTGTCAAGCTATTTAATTCAGTTACAACAAAGTTAGCAATATTCCGACTGCAGACCACAGGTTGAGAAACCCTGCGGGAGAGAAATGTTTCTACCAACTTCAGTTCAATACATACGAGATCGCTCGTCGGAAATCAAATTTAAACACTTAGTAATCGAAATTTCTGGAAGTAAAGATGATCGGACAGCAAACAATGTGACCACTGAGTGATTGATGCTTTATCTAAAAATCAAAATGCGAGAACTGGAGGTGAATCAAGAATTTAAAAAGCTGCAATGAGTACAATACTGGTAAATATACAGCGAGACATCAATAAGGGGAAAAAATGAAAGGGGTGCAAACCCTATAAATAAAAAAATACAGGAGGGAAAAATAATAAAAATGTTTAACGTAGAGAGCATTAATAAAAGAAGAGAACACGCACAACAACAGACTTTTTTATGGCTTTACGCCTCGTCGACGTCGAGGTTATTAGAGGCGGGATGGGACTGGGGACAAGGAACGGGGAGGAATTTGGCCATGGTCTTTTGAAGGAATCATCCCGGCATTCGCCTGGAGTGATTTGGGGAAACCATGGAAAACCGAAATCTGGATTGGAACCACTGTCCTCCCGAATGCGAGACAATAATCGAATAGATGAAGAATGAAAACGAGCGATACAAGAAAAGTTACGGTATAACTTAAGACATGTTCCGATACCACACTAGATGACTACTTCTTTCGTGTCGATGGCAGCCTCAGACACAAGGTAGTTTTTCCGTCAATGCGGTGGCTTTGTCAGTAGCTGATTGTAGGTCTGACCGACATCATTTATTCCGAGGTTTGGGCATGACAACAAACGTGCCGGTTGTTCTGTCAGGTATTCCCATGAAGCGAGAGTGTGACTGAGGACAGAAAATGGGATGAAAAATAAATGGAAACAACCACTGTCTGGACATAGGATGAACCATTAACTGGACTTCACAATTTGCCTTGAGTTCTGCTGATTAACGAAGATACGTTTCTTTCGGAAAGAGATTGCTAAGGAATGTATAAGCAGTATTTTTTTTCAGTGCTTGGCTCAACAGCATGTGAGCGCACTCGTTAATTTAATTAATTACATATTACTAAAGTTATTTAAATGGCTTGAGGTTCTTCCATAAATAATTAACTTCACAATTAATTTCAGTTCACGTTAATTCCAAACTATGGTACGCGTACGTACATACGTCAGTACTTCCGTCTCCAAAGTTTACCAAGGCGCAGGCTAGTTAAATTACACTGTGAGGCGGGTACTGACTATTTCATAATACTAATAATGCATGAAGAACAGACCAAACAACAATCTATAGCGAACTATCGTAATAAAAATATACATTTTATTAGTTTTAATACACTAATGCAAATAATATAAGGGTTATTCATATTACTTCGAGCACAATAAATACCTAACAAGCGTAGAAATTAAAAAAGAAATGTTTAAAACTGTATGTATTTTATAGTAGTGAAGCATCGAATATCAGAAAGAAGGAAACTTGGAGTATTTTAAATGTGGTGCTATAGAAGGACGCCGAAAATTAACTGGGGAGCTGAAGTATGCAATGAACGTATTTTTTTAAAAAATAAATGTTTTTCGGGAAATAAACCGAGTAATAGCCTATTATTATTGATGCACAATATTTCGGCGACATAAAATCTCTGTCGCCATCTTCAGGTGCAGTTGTAAGCCTTGAAGTCAAACAACGCGTTCAAGGCAGACTTCAAGGCTTAAAACTGCACCTGAAGATGGCGACGGGGTTTTCTGTCGCCGAAATATTGTGCATCAATAATAATATTACTCGTTTTGTTTCCCGAGAAACATTTATAAATAAACAAAGCATTCATTCATGAACGTGTTTTGTTAATTATGTGTGAGGCAGGATGATGGGTCACATGCGGGATTGGTTAATTTGTTAGTGGGAGGAACAGCTGAGGGTAAGAACTGTAGAGGAAGACAGATTAGAATATATGAAGCAGGTAATTGAGTACGTGGGTTCTAAGAAATATGTTGAGATAAAAAGGTTAGCACAAGAGAGGAAGGGATGGAGGATTGCATCAAACTAACCGACAGATCACTTACAGAAAAAAACTTCCATTTTAATCGTGTAATCTACAATAAACACTATAAAACATTATACTGATGAAATTAATTAATTAAAACGATGTTTCAATGAGGGTTACTGTTATGTTACAATTCACTCCCTTCTTTTTCTTCTTCTTCTTCTCGTGTCGATGACAGCATCAAAATTAGTGTATTAAACCTAATAAAATGTATAATTTTATCGCGATATTTCACAATAGATTGTTATTCGGTCTGTTCTTCATGCATTATTAATATTATGAAATAGTCACTAGCCGCCTCACAGTGCAATTTAACTAACCTGCCCCTTGGTAAACTTTGGAGATGGACGTATGTATATATGTATCTCTGGCGACACAATATACAGCACGCCTTGCTCTTCCTCTGACATGTATATAAACCCACCAGTGCGCCTGCGCGCATTAAGGCTATTTTGTACAGGGGAGGTACAACGGGACCATGTCTGAGCCGTGTCCCCCGTGTGCCGTTAGACCTGATCAGGTTTTTAGATAGTTTTCCGCAATCACCATGTAAATTGATGGGACGGTCTCTTATTGCCTCAAACTACACAAACAAAATTACACCTGTCGTAGAGAACGTAGATTCCACGAATCGCATACAGAAGGCAACACTTAAGCGCTCCCCAATTGCTCGAGGAAATGACAATCCCAGGTTCGTACCTACCCAGTGGAAACATCGAACAAATTCCTAATTACAAGCCATGTTGTGAATCAAGGTTTTCTGTGATCCAATAGGGTCCATTCGCGCAGTAAAGTAGTAGAAAAGGCGCAAAGTAAACGTACTGTGAGTACAGGGAGATATATATGAATACGTTCATTGTATTGTTTGCTTTTCACCTATTCCACTCTTTTTCTGGATTATTCCTTTTGCTTAGATCATAGAGCAGAATTCTTATTCATCGTCGCATTTTCGGATGCAATCCATTCATTCCTATACGTCTTCTGTACCGTGGTAAGTCGAATATAAAAAATTGCAGAAAGTTTTGTACTGGATTATAGTTTGCTAGGAGAGTTCTTATCCTGCGTCTGTATACAGACTGATGACAGGGAGCCTGGTTAACCATACTAATGTGTGCAATCACAGATCAAGTGCCGGGTATGTAACACACATGCCTCAGCGTGCAGGAGTAACACGCACAACCACGCACCCAGAAAACAGAACCCAGCCTTGAATTTAGTGTCTCGTAGGCCTATTTTTGACACACCACAGTATGTCATGGGCCTCTAGGTTGAAAACTTCAAATTTGTACAGACTATGTGCTTCGTAGACATAAAACCAATTATGGCATTTAGTATTTCCTAAAATTAAAATTCCTGTTTTCTATATAACAAAGGGAGTCAAAAAGAATTGTTTTGTACCTTGGTTTTAATGGTACGAAATTAGTCCTCGAGGAATACTATTTTTATTTTTTCTTCTCTGAGTAGATTGAATTCGAGTCTTTCCGAATCGTAGTTCCGACCCATCAAGCACTGAAAAAGTACTTGCACCTAAAGTTTTTAAATTTATCCCTAATAGCCGGCATCTAAACGACAAATACTTTCATATACCTACTATTGCGACCA
The DNA here is from genome assembly GCA_031002005.1 of Vandiemenella viatica. NCBI lineage: Eukaryota > Metazoa > Arthropoda > Insecta > Orthoptera > Morabidae > Vandiemenella > Vandiemenella viatica. Next base: position 32,481,602 of record CM061918.1, read on the forward strand.
AAGCTAACACGAACTTTTACTCTGAGGATACTGTACCATCTATGTTTGTGTACTCTTTACACAACTCCACAGTTTTTATCGGATCTCGATGGAACTTGGCAAGAGAAAAATACTGTCAACATTTGGTTTTTTTTTTAATTTTTTTTTTTTTTTTTTTTAAAACCAAACCACTGTCCCCTTTATACCCTTCAATTTTAGAAATGTACTTTAATACAAGTGCACAGTTTTTATTCGATTTTGATGGAACTTTGCACTTATATTATTAATTAAAGGAAAACATACTGTCTACATTTGGTTTGCAAATCCCAACCACTTCTCATTCCCCCTTATTTTTTACGAATGTTATTTTATACAAATCCACAATTTTTATCTAATATCAATGGAATTTTGCAAGTGGATATTTTAAAACAAAGAGAAAAATACTGTCAACATTTGGTTTACAAGAATCCACTTCCTATACCCTATCAGCCCAAGTAACGAAAATTTACATGTGTAACGGTTCAGTTTTTTCATATGGGTCTAAAACAGTAGGAAAATCGGTCAAGGTGGATGTTGATGGAGAATGTTTACGATAATCCGAGGAAACTGGATAAAATATCAGAACTTTGATATCCAGGCCCCGAGCAAAGGCGCGTACTGTGTTAGTGCTTTCTATAATTTTGCTGTCAAGTGTTCCGCGTCGAGAGTACATTGCATCCTGTCGATTGGCATACGAGTCATCTATAACATATTTGCACTAGTGTTCTGAGTTGGAACGTGATCGGGCGTCGAGTCTGCTGCCTAACCTGAAAATTTTTAAAAAAAAAAGTCTGATACTTGCTCCAAGCGAATTTCGTCTGATCTTCCACTTGCAAATCTTAAGGTCGTTGAACTATCGGACTATAATCTTAAATGCTGCACTTCAACTTTGCCTGCTAGGACTTTGTGGTTGGTCGACGTCTAGGTCATTACAGCCGGGTAACAGCTGTAGGCAAAGAATTTCGACCACAAAGTTTTGAAGAAACCATCCCGACATTTAACTAAAGTGGTTCTGGATAACTTGGAAACCGAAATTTGGATGGTCACAACGGAAATCGAACCGACATTCTTCCGAAAGCCAGGCGCGGTGTTATTTAAGTCAGCCATCTCCGTTTCGTGTTGTCCTGTCAGTGTGTGGGTGTGTGTGTGTGTGTGTGTGAGAGAGAGAGAGAGCTCGCGCGCGCGCGCGCGCGCGCTATCGTTTGGTCGTGTGCGTGTTTGTTTTTTTGTGTGTGTTGTGTGTGTTTTTTTGTGTGTGTTTTGTGTGTGTTTTTTGTGCGTGTTTTTTGTGTGTGTTTTTGTGCGTGTTTGTGTATGTGTTTTAGTGCGTGTGTTTTTGTGTCTGTTCGTGTTTGTATGTTTGTGTGTGCGTGTGTTTGTGTATTCGTGTGTGTGTGTGTTTTTTTATGGATTTACGCCTCGTCAACGTCGAGGTCGAGGTCATTAAGAGACCGGAAATTATTGAGTGCAAGGAACAGGAAGGATTTTGGACGTGGATTTTGAAAGGAACAATCCCGGAATACGCCTGAACTCATTTGGCGAAGCATGGAAAACCCAAATCTGAACAACCGGACCGGGAATCGAACCGATGTTCTCCCAAATGTGAGACAGAGGTTCTGTCGTGTCTGGAGCAGCAATAAGGATCACGGAGTTGCTTAACATCCTTAACATGATGAAAGCAAAACTTTGTCACAAGTGAAGGTGAGGTTAAATGCGAAAATTCGCGACCACAGCGGTATTCGAGCCAGAGACCGATAGTTTAGAAGTCTGCCTCCGCGCCCGCTGTGTGAGCGAGTCGATGTGGAGCGACTGAGCGGCTGTTGCGAGTCTCACTTTCACTTCTGAATGCGGTCATAGCAGCACCGGCAGCGGCGGCCGACGCACCAGTCAAAACCTAGTCACAATACCGAACACAAGATCCACGAAACACGAACACACAATGCTTTCTCAAATTTGATAGGGTACTAAAAAACAAGAAATAACAGTGTGGTATTGCTGTAAATATATATAGTATACTGTATAGTCAGCCCATGTACAAAATGCAGGATGTCAGCTAAATTGAAATAACGTTTATTTTATTGCAGTAAGGAAATGTTGTTACGGAGTGTTGAATCATACGGACTATTGCCTATACACTTACCAACTGTTTTTGTACAATAACAGAATGATACCGAAAGTAACCATAATCTTCGGTTAGGATGAACGTCAATCTGAAAGAAAACAGATTTTTGACACTCCTTACTACGCACAAGCTCTTTTCCTAGGAAGTTATTTCATTCAGCTCCAGTTTTTCAAAATTATTTTTTACCTGTTGCCCTATGGTCTCGTTACCACGCATGGTAGTTAGTTCGGCGCCTCCATGTTGCTACTAAGTCACATTGCAACATGGTAATAGGGTGGCGGGAAATCTAGGTGAAACGGAATCGAAATACGCTTGACAGTTCCAGCAATTTTTTTTTTTTTTTTTTTTTTTTTTAATGCATTTACGTCTCTCAACATCTAGGTCTTTAGAGACGGGAAAGGATGGGGGGCAAGGATGGGGGCAAGGAATGGGAAGGAATTCGGCCATGGCCTTTTGAAGGAAGCATCCCGGCATTTGCCTGGAGTGATTTGGGAAACCATGGAAAACCCAAATCTGGATGCCCGGACGGGGATCGAACCGCCGTCCTCCCGAATGCGAGGCGAGAACGCTATCCGTTACACCGCCACGCTCGGTGTAGTTCCAGCAAACCTAGAAAACGAAATTCAACATCAAAAAGAGTACGATCAAGTGCAGTAGAGTCGGAAGCAACGCATTTCCAACTGGTTATTTCCATTCCTAGTTTTCATAATTTGTGTAATCAAACCCAACAATGCACTAGCATCTTGCGAATAATCGCTACTACGATGCCTCAAACAGTCGACCAGAAAGGCAGTCATTTGGCGAGACTAATTGTCATAACTTCCGTAAGTTGACTTTTGTCCTCCTACGGTTGCGCATCACATGTAACGCCATTTACTGACGCTTGCATGACCAACACTGCTGACAATCATACAAGGGACTATTTATTGATTTTTGTTTAACTGCTTAACGTCTCTTAACAGCGACGTCTTTAGAGACGGGAAAGGATGGGGGGCAAGGAATGGGAAGAAATTCGGCCGTGGCCTTTTGAAGGAAGCATCCAGGCATTTGCCTGGAGTGATTTGAGAACCCATGGAAAACCCAAAGCTGGATGCAAGGACGGGGATTCGAACTCTAAGAACGCTAACCGTTACACCACCACTGACGGTAATATTTATTGATACTGTCACGAAAAAACCCACTGACAATGGCAAATATAGGACTACTGACTGTGTAAAACGTAGTACTAGTTATACTACCATACCAAAGACATATAACTCTGCTATACCAAAGACATCTCACTCTGCCATACCCAAGACATCTGACTCTGCCATACCCAAGACATCTGACTCTGCCGTACCCAAGACATCTGACTCTGCCATACCCAAGACATCTGACTCTGTCACACCCAAGACATCTGACTCTGTCACACCCAAGACATCTGACTCTGCCATACCCAAGACATCTGACTCTGCCATACCCTAGACATCTGACTCTGCCAAACCCAAGACATCTGACTCTGCCATACCCTAGACATCTGACTCTGCCATACCCAAGACATCTGACTCTGCCATACCCAAGACATCTGACTCTGCCATCTGACTCTGCCATACCCAAGACATCTGACTCTGCCATACCCAAGACATCTGACTCTGTCACACCCAAGACATCTGACTCTGCCATACCCTAGACATCTGACTCTGCCATACCCAAGACATCTGACTCTGCCAAACCCAAGACATCTGACTCTGCCACACCCAAGACATCTGACTCTGCCACACCCAAGACATCTGACTCTGCCATACCCAAGACATCTGACTCTGCCATACCCAAGACATCTGACTCTGCCACTGAATCTACCGTACCAAGCACCACTGACTCTTTAATAGCAATTTCAACTCACTGCCATACCAAACACCACTGACACTGTCATACCAAATACCACTGACTCTGCCGTACCAAGCACCACTGATGGTCGTACCAAACACCACTGATGGTCATACCAAATACCACTGACTCCGTCATACGAAGAACCACGGACAGAATTCTCACACAACTCACTGGTTAAAATCGATCGGAGAAAAATTTAAAACCTCCTGCAAAAACGCTGGCAAGTCATTTCAGTGCCAGAACTGACGTTTGTAAAAGTAAACTGGTGTTGTTGCGATCAAATTTAAAAAGTTTGCCATACGAGAAATCACTACTGACGGCTCAATAAGTACATCCTGTGGAGATGTACTGGGGTGATTACCCGTTGCCTTTCTCAGTGTAACAGGTTTCGTAAATATTTCTCTGAGTGTGAACGATTCACTGGAGTGTTGTTAGAGTAGTGGATGAAAGACGAAAAAAGGGTTAAACCCTAGCTGGCCCATTCTTGACTACTCTTCTTAATGACGAAAAGGGGTCCGTCCAGTTATAAGTCCCGTTCTATTGGACGAATTACTATGAACAGTGTCGTATGACCTCACTCAATACAAATATATGGGACGTTTTGGATTTAACCCCGTAATTTGGTGATTGGGAATTGTGCACCACAAATTTTTCTGCGCTGCCCACTAAATCCTGTTGATGAAAATGTTTTCCCACACCAGGACTCATGTGACGCAATCACATGCATGATCTTAATCAGGAGAACTGCCTTCGATATAAAAAGACGAAGCAAGAGCCATCAGCTGCGTTGGCTTATACAACTCAGATGTCGAAGTAATTCGTCCACTGTAATGAAAGTTGGCGCGGAGGCATTAAATGTGTTTAGTCACGTGTATAATAGACATATTCGTCGCACATTGTGCAGTAAATTGGTTTAGTAATTAAAGTCGAACGTAAAAAGTGGCAGGCTAAAAAACTAGGCTCGGACGCAGGCCATTCATCTCTCTCTGCTGGCGGCCGAGTCACGCTTCACAGGAACAGCGGCATAATGGGCCTTCCACACAGCTGTTTCAATTACCACTCGCCGACCCCGGCAGTGTAGGGGTAGCGTGCCTGCTTCTCGTTGCAAGGGTCACCGGTTCGAGTCCGGCCTAGGGCACGGGTAGTTTTAATTAAATGTTGGGTTCGTCTTGTGTGGTCCTTACTCAAGAGAGAAAATAATCACACTTATAAAAAATCTATACATTTGAAGAGAAACAAACACATTAAGCTGGCTGAATGGCCGAATGTCTTTTTTTTTTTAAATCACCGCCCATCGTCTTCTGCACATCCTCTTCTATCCCTTCTTTAACTCTCCAACCCCTTCGTCCCCACCATAACCCTATCAGAATCCATCCTTTAACACCACATCCCCATCCTCCTCACCCTCCTCCTCCCATACACGTCCCCATTTTACAACCTTCTTTTCTCCTTTCCTGCTTCATCAGCATCTTTTTCTTACCATCTCCCTAGGTTTCATTGTTTCTCTCCTCCTTCCTGGCTTCTAAGAATGTTCCTTCACCAAGAGGTATATAGCAGATCTATTTCTAGACTTTTCTTTGTTTAATTGCTTTTGTTTTGAGATGCTCTTTTCTTTGTTTATTGCGACGCTTCTCGACCTTTATCAACCAGAAGAACAACAAAGCGCAAAAAATAATTCCGCGGACCATTAACTTATAAGGACCTAATTGTTTACTTCCGTGTAAATTATTAACAAACGAGTGATGTTTTACTTTACCATCATCAGTACTAATGAAACGCTTAGTTTTGTCATTGTGAAGCCATGTCCCCAAGGCTGTGACGTCACGCTCTCCACCTTCGTTGCCGAAATAACGACCAGCGATGTTACTCGAGGTTATGCGCCCTATTGAGTAACAGTTCTACTTTAATTGACAGATACCACTGTTATTGTAAGATAAATATTTATATTGTATGATTTTAAGGTAGTGAGCGTTATACAACAACTGTATTTATTTAGCGAACAAATGAATTGCCAAAATGTTGCGTGCAACACGTTATTTTTGACGGGTTTTTAAGATATTTATATTTGATGTAAATGTTTCCGCTATGTATCACTGAAATAAGAGTATGTATTGCATTTAAATTAACATATTTTTATTGGTTGCTTTTTTTTTACTGATGTCACTATATCCGTCGCATGTTAATATATCCGATGGATCAAATTTAAATCGATATACAGTGAATATATTCATATAATAGAAGGTCTGATTTTCGAACGGCAATGTTAGTGAAGGTTGTGGTTAGGTCGATGTGTAGCCAGGACCAGAAGACAACTGACATTTTTATACAGGATAATCCACGATGAATTTAGTGTTATAAATATTTTTTGAAGCTTTCTTATGCACATTTATCGAGCTGGATGCGCTTGCAGCGGGAATAAACTAATATCACGCGGTATAGCTTAAGGTTTAGGGAGTTCTAATTTATCATTAATATGATTCCATACTTCTGTTCAGTAGAAGTTCCAACTGTATCGCTATGAAAACTACAATCGAAAAATGGGCAACATTGCAAAATCAAGGTTATAACAACAATTCTACTTAGTTAAGCAATTGCAAAGAAATAAATTGCCAGAACATTCCGTTTAACATGTGATTTTAGATGGGCTTTGAGGCTAGTAGTAATAATAACTCTAAAGCATATTTTGATTTCCTACGTAAACATAAGTATGAAACTGGAAGTGAATTTCATTTTGTATTTTAATATCTATTATCCTAACGAACAAAACAAACAGAAACAATTAAAAGTACTGGCGCATTTATCAGTATGCAAAATGTCGTTAGTAGTTAGCTTTTAAGCCCGCCCGAAATGACTGAAAGCAGATAACTTAATTTTTGAAAGCTCAGGTAACTCACTCTGTTATAAAGACTAATGCTAATATTTTTGCATGAAAATTGAAGCTTTTATCGCACGCCCTTTAATACTTTCAATGTATCAGAATATAAATGTGATTACAAATTTATTTTCTGATCATAACAGCTTTTCAAAGCTTATAATGAAACCATCTACATTGAACATCGTATCGGGACCACTGCTATTCATTATTCTAATGAACAATTGTGTTGATTGTTTACTATCTGAAATTAGGTTGTTTGGAGATGACATCACCATGAAGGGTTCTCTGCTATACAGCAGGTCCCCGCACAGTGACAGCCCTCAACGCCTCCCTCTGTTCCGCCATTCTCTTAGTTTCTATATATCTCACGTTTATCATTATATCATCCATCATTTTCATCCTTCGCCGACCTCTTCTCTTCTCTCCGTTTACAGTCCCCTCCAGAGCAGTCTTAAGCAAACTTTCGTTCTGTTTCTTATTGTTTTTATGAGTGACCTTTTCTCTCCTATTAATTTCAGCACTTCCTCATTCCTTACCTTGTCCTCCCAACTTATTTTCTCCATCCTCCTCCATACCCACATTTCAAAAGCTTCCAAACTCTTTAGATCTTCTTTGCGTAGCGTCTACGTTTCTGCTCCATACAGTCCTACGCTCCATACAAAACATTTAGCTAATATTTTCCATAGGCTTTTGTCCAGCCTTCCGCAAAGTAAATTTTTCTTTCTATTGAAAGCTTCCGTTGCCATTGCTATTCTAGTTTTTACCTCCTTCTTGCAGCTCATATCACCACTCACAATACTCCCGAGATATTTAAAGGACTCCACTTGTTCAATTATTTCTCCTTGCAGCGTTATCATCATTTCTTTGCTACTCTTTCCCACCATCATACATTTAGTTTTAGTCCTATTGATTCACTTTCCGAATTCCTCACACCCTTTGTCTAAAGTATCTAACATTCTTGTATCTTGACACTTTCTGCCAGCAAAACCATGTCATCAGCAAACCTTACGTCCACCCATGCATACACCTCCTCTACCTCTTAAACTTCTTTTCATAATTTCCTCCAAATATATGTTAAATAATATGGGTGACAAACAACATCCCTGTCTTACACCTCTTCCAATCTTTCCCTCTTCTGTAAGATCATTCCCCACTCTCACTCCTTGCTCGATGTATAATTTACTTATTAGCCTTCTTTCCTTCCAATCAATACCTTCATTTTTAGAATCGTCATTAACTTCACCCATTTACTCTGTCAAAAGCCTTTTCCAGGTCTATGAAAACCATGTAACAATCTCTTTCCCTTTCAATGTATCTTTCACATATTGTTCTCAGCAAACCAATAGCGTCTCTAGCACTTCTTACTTTTTGAAATCCAAAATGTTCTTCAGCAATTGACATGGACAGTTTGCTAGATATTCGTCTATTTAGCACTCTTAGTAATCTCTTAGCACCATAGCATAAGAGACTAATGGTTCTGAACTCTTCACATTTTACTGCATTCTTTTTCTTTTCAATTGGTGTCAACACTGTTGTTAAAAAGTCTTTTGGCCATTCTCCTCTTTCATATATCTCATTGCACAAATATAGTATTTCTCTTCTTCCCTCATCTTTCAAACTTTTCAGAATTGCTACAGGTAACTCATCGATTCCACAGGCTTTCTTGTTCTTCATCTCCGCCAAAGCCTTCTCCACCTCCCCCTCCAGGATACGGCCTTCCATCTCCTCCTTGCAGACTCTCTCTTCTTCTTCTTCTAATACCAAATCCTTCGGTCGGAGTTGCAGATCATACAGCTCTCCTATATATTCTTTCCATCTTTGCTGTATTTCATGAGCCTCTCTGGCTAACGTTCAATTCTCGTTTTCCACTCCCAGCCTCGCTTTTCTTCTTTTTCCTTGAAAGCATATCTGTACGGCTTCTTTGTACATCAAATCAAATTTTCCCTCTCTTTCTAATTGCTCTATCTGTTCGCACTTACTTCTCATCCAGTTCTCTCTTGCTTTCTCCACTTCTCTTTTCAAATCGACATTTAATTTTCTGTATTTCCTTCTCCCCTCCTCAGTGCCAGTGTTTTTTCACTTCTTTTTCTCTTTCACCTTCTGTAGCATTGCTTCAGTCACCCATTCTTTCTTTATTTTACTGCTTTCCTTAAATCCTATTACTTCTGCAGCAGCCCTTTTCAGACTCTCCTTCATCCTTACTCATTTTTCATCCACACTCTCATTTATATTTCCTCTATCCCAGTCATTTATAAAGATTTTTTCTATTTCTCTACCTTGTCCTTCCTCTTTAAGAGCATCAGTATTGAACCTTTTTATTATCTTCCCTTTCTTAATTCTTTTCAGTCTCATTTCTATTTCTGCTACAACAAGATTATGATCAGAATTAACATCAGCTCCTGGGTACGTTTTTGCATTTTTTAGCCAATTCTTATACCTGTTCTGGATTAGTATATGGTCAATCTGATACCTCTTTCGGTCAAAGCGAGAGGTCCAAGAATACCTTCTTCTTTAGTGGTTTTCAAAAATAGTGTTTCCCACTACCAATTCATTTTCCTTACAGAAGAATACCAGCCTATCTCCACACTCATTTCGCATACCAAGTCCATACTTGCCCATTGTTCCCTCATCCTTTCCCTCTCCAACCACTGCTTTCCTGTCCCCCATCATCATAAAACAAGAATTTCTCTTTTCCTTGTCTATAATTTCCTCCAGCACATTATAACATCCCTCCACTTCCTCATCCGAGTGCTGGCTTCTCGGCATGTACACTTGAATCAAAACTATATCTTTATTTTCTCCTTTTAGTCTGATATACATAATTCTACCATTTATACATTCCACTTTCATTACTTTATTCTTCATAGCTTTCCTGATTACAATGGCTACTCTTAAATTTCCACTCCTCTCGTCTCCTGAATAATAACGGTGATACTCTCCGCTTTCGAATTCTTCATTCCCACCCCATCTAACTTCACATATTCCTAAAATGTCCAACTTAATTTTTCATCTCCTGTTTCAAATTCTCTAATTTTCCCGCTTGCAGAAGAGCTATGTTCCTATCCTCATTCTCTCCCTTCTCTGTATCCCATTCCCACGCTTCAATGTATTCTCTTCCCGGAGATCCGAACGAGGGGATATTACTCTAGAACATTTTACTTGAAGCGCCATCACCATGCTCTTTCTTGGGAATCCTTTAAGATCTTTAATGTGGTAGTTTCCCATTGGCTTCCACATTCTCATGCCGTTGACCATCTACAGGTTCCTCCGCCTTTAGGGATGATTTCTCCTCACTAAGGCAAGAGATTGCCCTGGTTCTTTACCCGCTCATCCACCCTGCAAGAGGCCGTTGGCTCTTGGTAGAGGGTGTCTCCTCATCCCGGGAGCTACTCGGCAGGCTGCTTGCCTTGATAGATGCAGGTGCTAGTTTTGGTCCGCCCCGGGTATTTCTTTTCCCCGGTACCACCCATATCTGGGAGGCATTCCCAGATCCTCCACATGGAGAGGCGCCCAATGGGGGACCAGCAACTAATGAATAATTGTGTTGATTGTTTACTATCTGAAATTAGATTGTTTGCAGATGACATAATGCTATATAAAAGAATCAAAACGATAGAGGATTGTAAACAGTTGCAGGGTGATCTGGACAGGATATCTAGTTGGGTTGTTAAACATGGGATGAAGATAAATGCAAAGAAGAGTCAGCTTATTAGATGCACATATAAAAAACAAAAGGTTAATTATGAAAATAAGGTGGGGAAAGAATTGATTGCTGAAGACTTGAAATGTAAATATCTTAGCATTACATTTGATAACTAGCTTAACTGGGCAGGACACATTGGACACGTGGTAGGAAAAGATTTCAAAATTCTGCACTTGTTGGAGTGAGTGATGAGGGGATGTACGAGAGAAGTAAAGGAATTGGGTTACAGACAATTGCTCGAATATGGTAGTGTAGTATGGGACCCTCATTTTACGTATCAAATACAGGAGTTGGAGAGGGTGCAAAAAAGGGCTGTTAGATCTGTTTCTTGAAATTATCGCAGAATGCAATCAGTGACGGATATGATAAAGGAGCTGGAATGGGATTCATTGCAAGACAGGAGGAGGATGAGGAGGGCCATGGGAGTGCACAGGACATATACTGGCGATGAGGCATGGAAAGATATTGCAATAGGTTTGAAAAGTAGTTCATGGAAGGGAAAAGATGACCATGACCACAAGCTGGCACTCGATTTCAGGCACAAGGGTGTGGGAAGATTCTCTTTTTTAGGTAAGGGTGTCAGGGATTGGAATGAGTTACCAAGAGAAATAATGAATAATTTACCGAAAACATTGAAAGAATTTAAAGATAATATTTGTAGAGGGCAAATGTAGGTAGGTGCAGGACGGAGGGAAGATGGGGTGTAGGGAAATTGCCACCGGAACCTGTGCTCCATTGCAATTAAATTAAATTAAATTAAATTAAACCTATATAATCAAACGCAAAGCAACCAACAGATAAACAAAAAAAGCAACTAAACATACTGGTGCATGTATTATTAAGAAAGGCGACTCCTCCGAATGTAAACAGAATTTTCAGTGAGTATTAAAGCAATTAAGCTTTAACATTTTTGATATTGTTTAGGCATACTCATGAAACAGATATGTTCACATTTACATATACTTGCGTAGAAAACGAATCTCGATTTGGTTTTCCATAGTTTCCCCAAATCACTCCAGGCGAATACCTGGATGTTTACTTCAACAGGCGACGGCCGAATTTAAAAAACTGAATCGCGAACTTATTGAGATAGGAGTAGCGTGTATTACTGTTTTAGATGAGCTTAAAAGAGAGTTGCTAGCATGCATCGGAAGTCCAGTACGCATGCGCAGAACGTTGAGAACGAGTGTACAGAATGTTGCGGCGGATGCGTACTTGACGCATAACGCTGACAAATTACCGCGGGCAAAGAAGTTTCACTTCAAAAATACACATGAAAAAAACACAGAATAATGTTATGCCCGTGTACCATAGGCTGAGAATGGTTGATTTAATGGACTTAGAACTTTTTTTTATGGCTGGTTTAAGCCGCGTCGATGTCGAGGTCATTTGAGGCGGGTTGGGAGTGGGGGCAAGGAATGTGTAGGAATTCGGCCAGGGCCTTTTAAAGGAAGCATCCCGGTATTTGTCTGGAGTAATTTGGGGAAACCATGTAAAATCCAAATCTGGGTGCCAGGAACGTTGTCCTTCCCTGACTGTGGAATCCGACAATCATTAAATCACAATACATATAGCACTAATTTTTATAAATATATATTCCATTACTTCAAGAAAATAATATGGTTAGTGGGGTGTTGTACTGTCACTATTTTAAGCCATGGAATAACCACATTGCCGGCGCAATGTTTGCAGCTACATAAATTTCAGCAGTTCCACTGTTGTATAATAATCTTCACCGTTACAGCATCGACATTTTACAAAAAGAACGTCAGCCGTTACTGAGAAATTTAATGAACTAATTCTCCCCCCCCCCTTTTCCAGTTATCCTCATCCTTCTATGAACTACTACATTGAAGATCGATTGTTGGTGGAGAGAGGATGTAGGAGGGGGTACCCAAAAAAACCAAAATTATTTTTTTTAAACCTATATATTTTCAAGTTTTTTTTTACAAAAAACCTTATCACCTTCAAAATACTCTCGATTACAACTAATACATTTGTCCAACCGGTGCTTCCACTGTTAGAAACATTTTCTGTAGTCATGACAGCTCTTACCTCGTTTTTTTCTTGACCTCTTAGATGTTTCAAAATCGGTGTCCTTTCATGTCCCTGTTCATGCATGGAAATAAAAAAAAGTCGCACTGAGCCATGTCAGGCGAGTTAGGTGCGTGGGGCTGCGGAACCATGCCATTATTAGCCAAAAAGTGCCTAACACAGACAGCTGTGTGTGTAGGTGCATTGTCATGGTGAGTGAACAAGTCTCCTGCCTGCCACAAATCGAGTCTTTTTTGACGAATACTGCTGAGTAATCTTCTCAAAACTTCCAAATAAAAGGTTTGATTGACAGTCTGATGTGGGGGAACAAACTCTGAAGGAAATCTGGATTAATTTCAAGCTGTTGTTTCAAAGTAGGCCTACGACATGTTTTAACACGACGTCCTTTTTGATTGTCAGTCAGAGCCCGAGGAACAAACTTGGCAGCAACCCTTTTAATTCCCAATTCTTCGGTTAAAATTCGCTGAACCTAGCTCCAAGATATTCACTAATAGGCCCGTTTACACGTACGCGCTAAACTGCGGGAGCGTGCGAAGAAAAATGGTCAACACTCCAGTCGTGCGCGCCAGGACTGTGGGTTGGAGCGTACGCGCCAAAAGTGACAGTTATCGCGTGGAGCGTGGACTTTCCGCTGGGTTGGAAAGTTTTGTACATGGTCCAGCATCGATCATTCGGTTTTACAGGTCGTTTTGGTAGAGTGCATGTGTTTATAAGTATATTTAAAATGTCTTCCAGAAATTAGTATGTACTTCTTTACATATTTTTTTCTGTATAGAGAGAATAAAAAAAGTGTATATGGATGAAAAGATGGCACCAAAAGAGAGATCTACGTCTACACATGCCTCTTTTGAGAGAGCTACTGGAAAATGACCCAAATGATTTGAAAAATTATCTACGAATGGTCAATCCGACACTTGACTACAATTCAGAAATATCAAAACAGGACACAATCATGAGGAAGAGTATAACTGCAGAAGAACGTTTGGCTGCTACTCTTCGTTTTTTTTGGCAACTGGAAGATCCCTTCAAGATTTTAAAATTCTTGCATATATTTATTTTTCTCAGTTTTCGAAATGCCCCCCGCATTACTTGAATCTTTTTAATGACGAAATCTTTGTTTGCACTTTCACATTTATTTACCCTGCTGAATTCTACCAACTAATCGTATGCACGATTTTTTTTAATATTTTTATTTTTGTAGTCATCTGATTTAACGATCCACAAACATGGAAAATTCTTATAAAGTTATATAAATTCTTCCAATTTATCTCTTGACCACATTTTTCAAGATTTAAATTTTTATCTGTTAAAGTAGGCTAAAGTTAAATGAAATCACCCAGAAATTCGGACCAATAACGAACAAGTACTGACCCATCAAGACTGCAGACCGATAACGCACGTGTAAACACGTGTTAAGACCACGCCTCTGACCACGGAGCATTTACACGTAAAAGATTGATGCGCCCGAATGGAGCGTACGCTCCGAAACTGTCGGAAAAACCATGCGTGTAAACAGGCCTAATCTCTCTGACAGTTTACCAGTCGACGGTATGAGAGCACAGGCTCTCAAATTTTTTCAACATTTTCGTCGATTCGGACAGTTGATAGACGTCCAGAACGAGGTTTGTCATCAATCGACGTTTCAGCATTTTTAAACCGAGCGAACCACTCGTACAATTGAGTTTTTCCTATAGCGTCATCTCTGTAAGCTGTTTTCAGCATTTAAACAATTTCAGCAGGATTTTTACTGAGTAGAAAACAAAATTTCAAGGTTGCACTTTGTGCTCTTAAACTTGCCATCATCAAAAACGAAATACGTAGTAACAAAACTGCACTAGAAAAGCAATCAATGCAGATTAACAGAACAAGCCAGGTCGGCAACACAGGCGGCACTGAACTGACAATGAGTTGCGCTACAAACTCCTAGCGGCAGGAACTCGTACTTCACAAGCAATGCTATTCCGGCTATTTTTGGGTACCGCGTCGTATATACAGAACTAGCTGATACCCGCGACTTCGTACGCGTGGATTAAGAATTTCTTTGCCAGAATTGAATATTAAAAGTTGTTGGTAACGAAGGATTGGTCCCAAACAACACTGAGTCGGCATAATATAACCGAAAAACCCATCACTATCTCATTCTACCATCGAACCTGTCTCTTGAAGAGAATCAATTTCCAATATATTTAAAAACAGAAAAACAAACGAATGTGAGGGGATATGGGTTGGGGGGTGTTAACTAAGGGCAGCTTTATTTCAGCTATGACTTTTCTTCTTTCTTCAGCATGAGCATCCGGTTCTTGGGTTCTAATAACTTAAGCTGCTCGTGCTCTGCTCGAACTACAACTTAGGCCAGTTTACGTCCGCAAGGTATGTCAAAAAAGAAGGCAAAATAAATTGGTGCCAGAAACATTTAAGCAGACACAAAGTAATAGGACAGAGAAAATCGACATCTATACTGCATAATACGTTTTTTCTCTAAACGAAATTTACTAACAAATTATACACTAACATAATGCGCGAGAAGCATGGCTAGAGCAAGCGACGTAACATTACAGACTAACACACACACACACATCCGTCTCTCCGTCACTATTCGATAAGTTCTCAAAATTTCGAGACTACAACTGTTAATCATACCAAAAAAAAAATGTCCTGTGCCCTCCCTACAGATTTTCTCGTCAAATTCCGTCAATATCGGTATAGGCATTTAGTTGTCAAAACGTAGCATAAGACAGAGACTTACTTCCGCATTTATAGTATTACTACTGCAGATCACACACAAACTGACTACGAATCACCCCTGATGGATTCATATAACGTAAAAAAGTGTACATCTACAGCGTTGCAAGACTACCTACGAATTGCCTCGGATTGCACCCCTAACTTTGTGATATCTACAGTTTATCATTCAATCCGAATAACTGACGGCCCAGGCGTGACTCTAACGATAAAAAACAATTTTTAAAAATCTTAGTCCCCACGGGGTTTTGAACCCGAGACCATGACCCAAACATTAGTAAGCAAACGCTTTAACCACTGAGCTAGCTGACCGCTACACGGAAGAACAGTACAGAGACCTCCATATCCAATGCGTCTGTATCGCCGTTCAGTAATGTTTCGAAATTATAAGACAACATGTATTATTTATAAGGATAATTTTTCAACTAAATGTAGACAGTATTTTTCTCCTTGTTTCAAAGGATAGGTGTGCAAAGTTTCATCGAGATCGGATGAAAACTGTAGATTTGTATGAAGAACAAGCAAACAAACAAACAAACAAACAAACAAACAAACAAACAAACAAATAAACATACATACATACAAACATACATCTTTATATATATATAGATTCTCTCAACTGCACTGCCGCGGCATCGGCTAAATGTGACGGCTCTTCCGTATCTAACAAGCAGAGATATACAATCATATCGACGCAGTGAGCAGGAAATTGTTTTGCAATCATAGGCTTCCGCGGCTGGAATCAGTTCTCTCTTCGCTGTCAAGGTGACGCCGCGTCATGGTGTATGAAACTGACGTTTCGGCCGTCACACTGCGGTCTTCCTCCTGGGAATTATGACTCGGCGTCACCCGGACAGCCAAGAGACATTCTGCTTTAATTTATAGTGTGTAATATCCCGTACAAAGAAATAATTTGGAGTTCTTGCTTCATACGACAGGAGAAGCAGGTTATATAGTCTGCTCACACTTTCTTTATTGTCAGTGACGTCAGGGAGTGACAGCTGTACTCAACCACATGTCCGAGTCACGAGAAACAGTGAGGTTCTTTATTTTTTAGAAAATATTAAAATTTACTTTATTCACTTAAATATAATACTTTTACTTATGTTTCCAGCGTCAGACCAGTACGAATAGGAACTTCATTTATCCCTCTTTGTCCATCGCTGAATTTATTTCGATACGCACGCTGTAAATCAAACCACTATTAACAAAATCATACCATATGAACTTTAAAATCAACTCCTATGTCGATATTAAATAAAACATCTTCTACTTATCTTATATCTTCTATTTTCCACATAATAACCATTATAAATATCAAATTCATATTTCATTATCTTTATCTTTACTCTAATCAGGATTCTTTGCGGCTTCTCCATTGAGCCTTTCTCTTCCACTTCTCTCAATACATTTTCTCTTCAAACCAACTCGTTCTCTTCCAAAAAAATATTTTCTTCAACTTTTTTCAACTGTTCTTTATTGGCCAAAGATCTCGTATATTTGTCTTGACATTCTGTGACCTTGGAACTTAGAAATTCAATCTTAGTATTTACAATTACAAACACTAAAAAAAAAAAGCCTTACTAATGTTGAAAATCGCAAAAGGTGAGGTTGTGTACCTCACACAGCATATACCGCAAGCTCAGTCCATTGAATAGGGCACACCAGACACCCATAACTCCGCGCGCGTGGTGTTAACATGGTAACTAAATCACCACATCAAGACCGATAGCCAACTGACCATGCAGCAACCTACCACCTCTTGTGTGCGTAGTGTGTCCAGGAAACCAGTTAAAATCTATCAAGTATGACGTTTGAACATTGACGTTGCAGCGATATGATTTGCTGGTCTGGTTAATATGAAATAATTTCGGCAAGATTACCTGACGCTATGGATGTTCAGCTCTAGTCTACCAAGCACACATATCGGTATTGTCATTTTTCTTCCCCTCCATTCTTCCAACAAGTTTATAACTTTCAGTATTCTTCAGTTCAAATGAGAGGTGTTATTGCTATCAATTAACAACTGGTAGAATGGGATTCATTGGAAGACAGGAGGAGGGTGAAGAGGGTCATGGGAGTATACGCGGCGTATATTGGCGATGAGACATGGAAAGATATTGGTGTAAGAATTAAAAGTAATACATGGTGGGGAAAAGATGACCATGACTACAAACTGGCACTCGATTTCAGGCACAAGTGTTTAGGAAGATACTCGTTTTTAGGTAGGGGCGTCAGGGACTGGAATAAGTTACAAAGAGAAATTATGAATAATTTATCAAAAACGTTGAAACAATTTAAAGTTGAAATTTAGAGGAAAAATGTAGGTCGGTGCAGGAAAGGGGGAAAATGGGTGTGTAGGGAAATTGGCACCGGAGCGTGCGCTCCATTGCAATTAAATTAAATTGAACTAACATGAAATTCAGTTAATTCTATATCTTTTCAATAATCGAAACACAGAATCTAAATAACTCACTTTTCCTATTACTTGCAATCCTTGAAGTTAAATGTTAATCCTTTAATGACTCTCATCCAGTCCATTCACACAGCCCAAGGCTTTTCGCCCCAACACCTACGCCATTACCACCACTCACTGTATATCCCTCCAAACCGACTGCATTGAATGTTAATATCGATCTCGGGTTGCAACGATATTTCTGTCAACAGATAATATCGAACTAAAACAACGATATTTATATCGATATCTTCACCCTGTCGATAATATCGATTTAGTGCAGTGATAAACTACAAACCACTTAACACTAAAAAGTCCTGCAAATAAATTTGGGACATTGTAACAGCCCTCAAACCTAAAATTAAATGTAACTGTATTTTATAAAGTATTGGTAGTAAGCTAGAGTTTGGTTGAATATGATCCTGTATGTTTGTTTCACAATTAACTGTAAATCAGTGTATATACACTTTGTTTTATGAAAAGAAATTATTTAAAGGCCATTTAATATGATTTTAGAACCGAATAGTGCAAGAGAATTGCTTAAATGTTCATAATTCCAAGTATTAATGTAAGTTACGATGTCTAAAGGACAATTTGCTACAGTTTAAAATGATTTTTGTGAATAATTTTGTGTTTAAGAATCTTTAATTTCCAAATGCTGAAAATTAAGTGGACTGACAAAGTAAGAAATGAACGAATTTTGGAAATGATGGGTGAGAAAAGAAGATTGCGGAAGAAGCTTACAGGCTGG
Organism: Vandiemenella viatica; assembly: GCA_031002005.1. Lineage (NCBI taxonomy): Eukaryota > Metazoa > Arthropoda > Insecta > Orthoptera > Morabidae > Vandiemenella > Vandiemenella viatica. The sequence continues at coordinate 32,500,192 of CM061918.1, forward strand.
TAGGTCATATTTTGAGACATGCTGGAGTGGTTAATTTGTTAGTGTAGGGAACAGTGGAAGGTAAGAACTGTAGAGGAAGACGGAGATTGGAATATGTGAAACAGATAATTGAGGACGTGGGCTGTAAGGGGTATGTAGAAATGAAGGGGTAAGCACAGGATAGGAAGGGATGGAGGATTGCATCAAACCATTCGAAAGACTCACGACGGCAAAAAAAAAAAAATCAATTTCTGACCATTTTGTAATGATGTTAAATGATTATGTATTAATTCTGATTGTTTTTAATATGTTTCAATTATTTAAGTATTGTAAGTATTGTCAATGTTCGAGAATTATCTGGCGGAAGATTTTGAAGTGTTCTAGAAATTTCGGTAGAGTTTATATAAAGCGATCATCCAAGACAGGGTAGTTAGTTCGTAAGTTTTCGGCAAAGATTTTTCACCGACTAAATTATCTGTGGAAGGAGTGTCGTATGCAATCTCTGGATCGTATATATGCATGTAAATACTATCGTTCACGTCGAGTTTCTTTGAGAATAAAAATAAGTCTAAACTGAAATACATTGTGGAATACTTAATTATCGTAGTTTAATTAAACTACAAACAATCTTATAACATTGACCACACTTGACTATGGTAAACGCTGATTTAGATCGATATCAAAATCGATAACTTCCTCTCCTCCACTCCGTTTCACGAGCGTTATTCGCTCCTCGTTCATTTACGTTCACCGTTTTATTATTTAATCTGCTTCGTTACGCTCGTGTTCGCCGGTTGTTGCTTTTTTCTAGGACGTATTACACTATTCTAAACGGTGTAAAAAATATGACTCCATAACTGACGCAACTGCTTATTTTATCAGTGTTGATAATAGACCTTTTAATGAAGTTGAAGACAAAAGTTTTAAGTATTTCATGAAGCACTTAGCACCGTTATACAAACTGCATTATCGTGAAGCTATCAAAACAAAAATTGATAAAACATATTAGTAAATTTCAAAAATTGTGAAGGAGAAACTGAAAAGAGTGAAGCATTTTTCTGTTATGACATACATCTGGTCTGGAGTAACACTGGATATTTGGATAACAGTACATTTTTTGCTGTAAATGCATTAAAATCAATCATGATTGGTAAATGACTTGGATTAAGATATATTCAAAATTGCAATTAATTATTTACTCAAAGTAGCTTCGTCGGTACCTTCTGAACGCCTCTTCTCAAAGGCAGAAGTCGCTGTCACTCAAATTAGGAATAGACTTCACGGGAAAAGGTTAAGCAAACTACTGTCTTCAGGATCGTTTGACGCCGAATATTTGCAGACCCACTTTTTTTCCAAATTTATTACCTGATTTTGATTTACATACTTTTTTCTAATTTCTAAAATAATATATACAATACCGGAAGATATCGATATTAACGACTTGATGCGGCCGATATTATCGATATATCTCTGTCGTCGATATAAATATCGATTTGAATTCAGCTAGCATCATTCTAGTTAATCTATGCTTAGCGCTCTGGCGAGAACGCGCAGTTTCTTAGTAATCAACTAGCATTTACCCGCTGCTTCGCAACCACGGGGTTTGGCGTGTATAAAAAATACCCTTTTTTGTTTTAGCATTTGCATTAACTTGAAGAAGTAAAAAAAAAAAAAAATTCGGTGAAATATCTTCCTTTCCTTTAGTTATTAGACCTAAGATTCGGTTTTCATACTATAGTTCGAAAGTTTTTTGTTATACAGTACTTTTCACACAATATAACATATTAAAAATAAGAAATTCAAATTAGATGAACATACTAAGGACGTATCGAGAATTAGTTGAAATTTTGGTCAAAAATTTGGAAAACAATTTTCTCGATATTAAAAGTGAATATTAAGGCTAAAAGAAATATGCCTTAGACATAAAGCAAAATGAAAGTTACCGTCCGCGGTAATGTTGACAATAGCGAATGGTCATTTCAAAAAATAACTCTGCCGCCAATTATAGATAGCATTTGCAATAACGAATCTGAAATCGCTCGCAAATTTCCGTAATACGATATGTGTACATTCCTATGCCGTGGGTAGTAATATGCATTTCTTGCTTAATAACTTCTATGCATAACACAAAACTCTTCATCGTATCTCAAAGTGGTTAGGTTGAAATGCGGCCTGTACCAAAAAAATAAAAAAGCTGTCTCTAAAGCTATACGTAAATATAGGCTGTACGTGCACAACGTTTGTTTTGTTTCCGGGAATACACGTCATCACTGAAATGGCACTCATTAAAGCAGCTTATAAAAAGGATTTCCAATTACAGGCTGAACAAATCTCACGGTTAAAAATGCCTTCGGCCCTCTTGCTTCCGTTTTCCGAATTTTCCAGAAGCCAATTGAAATCAAAGTTAAAAACACGATTGTGGACATGGTCTTATATTTGCACAATTTCATTCGTATGCGGCCGGATTGTACAAGGTTTTACTGTCCAATGGTATCTTTGGATAGTGAAGATGCCAGCACAGGAACTACTATTCCCGGAACTTGGCGCGGAATTACCGCAAACGACATTGGCTTCACCCCACTTCGGAGAATTCCTCGAAGACATTCTTTGAATGCTTCCCGGAGACGAGATGAATTCGTAGAGTATTTAACGTCACCGACAGGTGGTTTACCATGGCAAGATAACTACTTGCTAATGACATGGCCGGAACATTTTCAGCTCGAGATGTATCTGGAAAATAATGCTGAGTATAGCATACTTTCAATAAATTTGGTATCTGGAAGAAAGAAACCTGCACATTATCTACCCGTTATATCTAATATATTAGAACGAACTGCTCCTGATCCGAGAAAATCTTGCATAGCAATAAGTAAGTTAAGATTATAAGGTGCTAACAAGATGTTGATTGAGTTAATTACTTGTTCATTGTGAAGCCTCTTGATGTTACACCACGTATGCCAAATCTGAATCTATATTTGACATAATAAAAAATGTTGCAGTATCCACAGCTGTCATGATGTAACCATACAATTGACATCGTTTAACATAGAGCATTCCATTCCAATGAATAATCTGAACTTACTGAAATTTTTTAGTAGATGACAGGCGGCTACTATGCAAAATTGTTTATTCAGAATGATCGTTAATAGGCCTACTTTCACATACACACGTAAATGCATCTGACTGCTTATTAAAATTATTTATTTATTATTATTGCAGCTATATCGATCCTTTTTTCAGGATGTAGCGTCTTTAAGCCTAATGAGCTATATATTAGAATTTAATTCTACATAGTGTTGCTGTAGTTCTTTCCAGGCCGATCGATCCTGAGCCGCCCTCTTCCAGTTCACGCCTGTAACTCGACGTATATCCTTATCCCAGCGATCCGGGGGTCTTCCTCTTGCAATTTTCAGGTTTCTCGGTATCCAGTCCAGCACTACCGTAGTCCATCTTTCATTTCTTTTGCGAGCAACATGACCGGCCCATTGCCATTTTTGGGTCATGACTCTTTTTAAGATGTCTGTCACATTAGTTATTGAACGGATGTGCACCGGCCCTTTTCCTGTCTCTTCTTGTAAACCCTAGCATTGCTCTTTCCATACTTCGTTGGGCATTTCTCAGACTTTTGATTTCGTGTGACTATTTAGGGTCCCAAGTCTGGCAGGCATATGTGAGGACCGTAATACACATTGTCACAATACCTGTTTTTTAAGATGTATTGGCATGTTAGATTTAAAAACTATGGAATTTCGTCCGTATGCTCTCCAGCCCAGCTTTATCCGTCTGTAGATCTCAGGCTTTGAGTCACCATTCATATTGTCAGTTGGCCAAGATAGATGTACTGATCTACGAACTCAATACCAGAATCTTTCATGTCCGCCTTGTCTTTATCTTTTTCTGCCCATTTGTTTTGCATGATTTTGCTTTTTGATATATTTATTTTAAGGCCCACTTCACTGCACGCTGTCTCTAGTTCATTTATCAGTTCTTTGAGCTCTTCCAGACTGTTTGAGAGTAAAACTATATCATCAGCGAATCTTAAGTTGTTGAGATTTCTTCCATTTATTCTCAAACCTCGGTTTTGCCATTGGATTTTTGACATTGCCAACTCTAGGACTGATGTGAATAGCTTGGGGGATATAGAGTCTCCTTGTTTTACCCCTCTTTCTACTGGGAACTCTTTGGTGACTTCAGCGATGTTGACAAAAGCAGTGGAAGTGGTGTAGATGTTGTACAGTAAGTCAATATAGCCGGGATTCACTCCTTGTTCTAAAAGGGCTTGCATGATTGCAGAGTGATGGACTGAATCAAAAGCTTTTTCAAAATCGATAAAGGCCAAACAGAGGGGCATCTGTTTAGTGCTGCTTAAATCTGTCTATTGGTATACTAAGTACATACGTTAAACGATATTAAATATTAACTACGTGAATGTACTGTACGACTGCGCAATAAATATTACGCGCCCTGCACCAAATGTTTGTTCAAGAATCTCGGAAAAACAAACAATCCTACATTGTCAAAATTTTTCACAAACCAGTCAATGCAAAATATAATTAAAATGAGCTTGAATTGATTTAAATAATGCGAAAAATTACTAAATACTGATTATAAGTAAGCACTTAAATGAATGTCCAAAAAACCTACGATATAACGTCACAAAAGTGCCGCGATACTGAGTTAGCTTACTGAAATTAGCATCATATTGGAAGCGGAGACGCACGAGAATCCACTTCACCTGGAAACGCTTGTAATACGCCGTGCCTCCTGGTTTGTAGGATCTCGGGCATGCCCCTGACGCATGCCTTCCGAGCCTCTCCCCGTGCAACTTGACGCATGCCTCCGACGACCAAAAGTTGAACAGGTTGACATAGCTTATGGGAGGGAGGGGACATTCTCCAGCTGCCTGAAACTGGTACTGACCTGTTGAATTTTGTTTTAACTGCCCTCTTCACGTTTTGCACTCTCCTTTTTCGGAAAGTTTCCACGAATTGAATTAAAAATGCCGAAATGTGGGAGTGACGGCGCTGCAAAAGCAATGACAATCTTTTGAAATGCTGGTTAAATCCTTTTTGTAACATTTTCTTGCCGTGGCTCTCACTAAAGCAGCTTATTAATTACTATTAATAACTGAATTAATCGTGCCTCATGTTGCTGCAGAAACATTCTGGTCCAGCCTGCATTTCGATCTAACCACAATCTATAGCCCACTGAGATTGGCGCTTCAAAATCAAATGATGGAGATACACCTAAACACATGAAATGCATCGCTATCGCTAAATACATTGCCAGTTTAAGGATTCAAAGTGCGCGTAGCTTAAATTATTACAATTTCATAATACAACTTCAGTTTTCACTACAAGAGGAATAAAACACCCGCAATAATACATTGACCGTATTGCAAATGTAACATTTATTCTTTTTTTTCTTCTTCTTCTTCTTCTTCTTCTAACGGTTGTGGTTAGGTGGAAATTCGGCCTGGAACAGATTAAAAACGTAGCCAAAGGCACAAGGAACTACACACATAACTGATTTTTGTCTTCCGATTTCTCGAGACCTACCCGTAAGCGATGTAACACAAAATTTTATTCTTTACTTTCGAACTGTCTTATGCTATTCAACATCAAAATTCGGCGACCCTGTATCTTTAAAACCCTTTACTATCTACATTAAGCACAAAATTACTTACCGTAAATTTTATGCTGCTGTTACATTGAAGAGTTAAAATATTACATAGTGGTTTGAGTAATGAATTCCTTGTAATTACAATTATCAGAACGGATAAAACTACGAAATTATAACCAAAGACAATATATATACAATCCAGAGATATTCGTCTTTGGTCAAATAAATGATTTTTACAGTTAATTAAACACCGTTATTAGTAATGCTTAGCTTCAGATTCAGATATTCCGTTTACAGCATTAAAGAAAACTGAAAAACTAAATATTTGAAGTCAAAATATTAAACAGAATTCTAAATTATCTCGTGTGACATTTTTGTCAGTTTTGTGCAAGGAGTGAACACCTCAATTATAGTGTGATCCGTATCTAATAATTTCATCTCTAGAATTGTATTTAATTATCCCCTCCGTACATCGGTTCATATAAGTCATTTGCTATTTCCGCAGATTTCAATTGTGATCGTTAGCTCTAAAGATTTGAAAATACCATCCAAATTGCTGCGGTAGTTTTTGCGAGGCTCCCGTTCAAATAATGAGACACACGCAGCCTGCTTACAAATTTATAATAGTATATATTCCCGGGAAACAAATCCCTCGTCGTTAGTACTGAAGCCAGCAATCTTTAAAAGCCGAAACAGTTAATTTAAATATAACAAAATTTAAAATACTGCCAATCAAAGTTAACAGGGACCGAGAATACAGTATGTAGCATTTATATCGCACTTCTATACAGCGTTCTCTACCGTCAATTACTTTTCTTGTACCACCTAACTCACCGATTACAATGTGTTAATTACAAATTTCATATAAGTTTTCTTCGTTAGCAGTCACAGACTTGAACCAAGCACTTCAATCTGGAAAGTCCAGGATGAACCCATAGAATTTCAACTCTCGCAGACCTGGACAATTGTAGGACAAATATTCTTCGAGAACGACGTTTCGCAGCAGTACGCTCTCACAGCATCGCCATACAAAAACAGAGCGTGGTTGGTGAGCGCCAACGTTAGGATCTGGTGTACGAGAGGACACCGCTTCAACCCCAATTAGGCTATCCAGATTCCGGTATTTCCATGATTTCCTGAAATCATTACAGCCGAATGCCTGCATGATCTCTAGAATCGCCCATACTTGACTGAATTCCTTCCCGTTTCTTACAAAACCTCAGCAAAGGAACTACTAATTAACTTTTCGTTGATGGCAGTGTGGTAAACTTTGGAGGAAGATAAGTTAACAACGAGAGGGGCAGAAACATCTATAGTATAACATTATTATTGGCGAATTCTCCAAATGAATGGAAGACGTTAAGCAAATGACCCAATCAAGTTTTCTTTGGGTTCTTCTTTTTGTTCCAATAGGCTTCTTTCCGAGAAAGCTTGTCTGCGTTCTTCCGACCACTTTGGTCTGTATTGGTCTGTGCTGAATATGTCTCTTTCTAAGATGTATGTTGTTCCTATGTTTACGCTTTTGAGATCCTTTCGAATTTCATTCAGCCAAGGTGTTGGAGATAAGTGAAGTTACATAATCTATTATCTCTTTTGTCAGTCGATTTTCTGGTAACTTCTTAAGGTGACCAAAGAATTTCATTCGCCTTTTCTTGATGTCAATTTCGATGTTTGAAAACTTTTCTGTTGTTTTGATTGATTGTAGTCTGTAACCATCTTTACTGAATCCCTTGATCCTAGAATTTTTCTAATGATTTTTCTCTCTACTTTATTTTTTTTATTTCATGTTTTCTGTTAAGTGTCAACGTTTCACTTATATTATTATTATTATTATTATATTATTATTATTATTATTATATTATTATTATTATATATATATGATTGCGATTATTTTATGTGATATGATGATTATTATTATATATAATTATGATGATTATTTGCTTATGGCTCGTCGACGTCGAGGTGATTAGAGGCGGGACAGGACGGGGACAAGCAACGGGAAGAAATTCGACCATGGCCTTTTAAAGGAAGCATCCCGGCATTCGGCTAGAGTGGTTTGGGGAAATCATGGAAAAACTCAAATCCCGATGCATGGACGGGAATTCGAACCCGTGCCCTGCCGAATGCAAGTCCAGAGCGGTACCACTCACCCACCAAGCTCAGTTCAGGGGATTCCAGTGACTAAGTTAAACTGCGTAAAACCTAAAGGAACAAATCTGTAGATGGTCATCGGATAAAACAACTTGCAGAAACGAACTAACGCGAATCAGTGCAAAATAGGTAAAACAGGTCCAGTATAACTATAAATGTTTCGCCGTGGTACAACACGGCCCTTATTTGTATTGGGTGAGGTGTAAGTCCCAAGAGAATTGTGTAATCAGGAGACACAGAAACCGGTTTCCGGGCAAATACAAGTATTGACAAGAAGTGGGTCTGCTTACTGAAGTCCTGTTTACACTTGAGTGGTCAACACGCCTGGCACGAGACAAGAAGAAATGGGGAGTTTTACCAGCGGAATCAGGTAAGTTGTCTCGATAATGTTGTTCTTGATTCAAGTAGTACTAATGTCGAACTACGAACAATCCTTTAGATGCTCTTCTAGATTGCTGATACGCAATCATTTTGCAGCTATTTATGTACTTCCGAGGGTATTCCTTGTTCACTTCTAATGGTAATTCCTTCATGATATTCTCATAGCTTTTGTCAAGATGTATAGTATAAGCTGCTCTTGTCCCAGATTACTTTCTCCGTTTTGTTCATATTTTAGTTTGTAATTAGTCTGTAGTCTTTCAGGCCACCATACAGTTTGTGAACTAACTTCATTTTTTTTCAACTGCTTAACTTCTGTTAACAGCGAGGTCTTTAGAGACGGGAAAGGATGGGGGGCAAGTAATGGGAAGGAATTCGGCCATGGCCTTTTGAAGGAAGCTTCCCGGCATTTGCATGAGGTGATTTGGGAAACCATGGAAAACCTAAATCTGGATCCCCGGACGGGGATTCGAACCGCCGTCCTCCCGAATGCGAGGCCAGAACACTAACCGATACACCACCTAACTTCAATGTTGTCAAGTACAGCCTAACGAACCACGCGGAACAAATCGTCAAACTAACGGATTCCATGAGTGTACTAAAATGCCTAAACAACAACATGTGGAATTATCACCTTCCAAGGACATTCTTAGAAATTAGAAAAAAAAAATGCTGTCAAGAACGGGGAATCACTACCTACCTGGTATGGATACCAACCCATTAGAGGTATGAAATACAATGAACGTGTGGATACTTTAGCAACAAAAAAAAAAAAGCCAGCCTCAAAGGAATTAAAGATGATAGGAACATTCCGGCCTCAGACATAATTCACACAATCAAAAAACGAGTAAAAAAAATGGCAAGAAGAATGGAGCACATCCATAACCACCAAAGCTTCGCACTATGGGAGTATCCAACCAACCATCCCGACCAAACGGTGGTTTTATAAATGTGTCACAAGTAGACGTCCAACAACAATGATCTCCAGATTGTGTTTCAACCACGGAAGATTTCCCAGTCACCTTTTTCGACTAGACCTGAGGGAATCTCCCCTCTGCGATTGTTCAGATCGGGTTATAGGTGACACCGACCACATCATATTTTCGTGCAAAAAATTTAAACGGTCCCAGGATTCTATTATCAAGGAATTAGTCAACATAGCAATCCCCCTCCCCATTAACCGTATCCTACTCTCTCTTTCTTTCTTTTTGTGGTCATCAGTCTCTCGACTGGTTTAATGCAATCCTCCCTCCCTTCCTATCTTGCGCTAGCCTTTTCATCTCAACATTCCCCTGTCTTCCTCTGTAGTTCTTACCTTCGACTGTTCCCTCCACAAACACATTAACCAATCCTGCATGTCTCAAAATATGACCTACCATCCTTTCTCTTCTTTCTACAAGGCTCTTCCGCAAACTTCTTTCCTCACCCATCATTTCCAAAACTCGTTCATTTCTTACTTTGTCTGTCCACTTAATTTTTAGCATTCTTCTGTATCATAACATTTCAAATGCTTCAATTTTCCTTCTTTCTGGTATTCCTAAAGTCCATGCTTCGCTGTCAAAGTGCGGTGCTCCACACATAGAGTTTCAAAAACTTCTTTCCGAGTCCTAGATCAATAACTGAAACTAAAAGGTTATTTTTTTCCGTGAAGGCTTCTTTTCGCTACTGCTATTCTGTTTTTAACTTGATTCCTCCTTCGGCCATCAGTTGTAATTTTACTTCCTAAGTAGAAAAATTCACTCCCCTAGCTATTGAAAAAGAGCTGTGTACGACAGCCTTACTAGATTCCTAAAAATCATGATATAGATCTCCTGAGACCCCACCAATGGTAAATAAAATGTCAAGCACACAAGGCGGGCAAACCAGATCTGATCACCGGGAAGAGTGATATAGTGAGGATCTAATAAAGGAATAAAGCTTCCTTCATATAAAATAATCTCTAAAAACAAGAACACAGAACCACTAACACCAGGTCGGTATTGCCTACCTAGTCCTACTGGAAGATATCAACAAACACAAAAGGAATTTTAACAATTGCTGGAACGAAGCGACTTGAAAGGTTGTAATACATGACTAGATAAGCTTGATTGAAAATTGTAAGCAATAATCAAAACTGTATGGCTTATGCATAGCGATAAATAGTACAAACAAGACTGTAATTGGCACAGTCAAATCTGTAAATAATTAATTATATAGAATCATGTAACGAGTGATGGCTGTGTGGTTACATAACTGAATGTCAATGAATAAATAAAAATAAAAAAAACTTCAATGCAGACTTTTTTGCTCCTTATCCACAAATTCTGTGTCCGGTTAAACCTATCGCTCTGCCAAAAAGTATCCAATCCTCGGCACCATCCCATCTGCTATGTCCCAATCTGTAATATTTATATTACACCTCAACAGCATGACACCACGTTTCGCCCTCTCCCTTCCCACACCTTCATAAACACACTTTTAGTGAATCGCCAGAGTAATAGTAATAGTAACACACATGTAACAAACAATCATCTCAAGTGATCAACAGACGCCGTCTAGCAAACTACAAATTATGGAACAAGTTTCACTCAAAATGCAGCGCAAACTTCAGACTCTTGACTTGTATCAACGACATGTTGTACAAAGAAGTTGGGTGGAAGACATCCACATAGCAAAAGATAAAAAAAGGCCCAGATTTTTTTTTAACTGCTTAACGTCTCTCAACAGCGAGGTCTTTAGAGACGGGAAAGGATGGGGGAAAGGAATGGGAAGGAATTCGGCCATGGCCTTTTGAAGGAAGCATCTCGGCATTTGCCTGGAGTGATTTGGGAAACCATGGAAAACCCAAATCTGGATGCCCGGACGGGGATTCGAACCACCATCCTCCCGAATGCGAGGCCAGAACGCTTATGGTAACACCACTACGCTTGGTGCCCAGATTTCATTCAGAATATGGAACACTAGCTGATACCCGAGACCTTATACGCGTGGATTTTAGAATTTTATTGTTATAACTTGTGTAATCCCGTGATTGTTTTTTGCGTATCGTCACGAATCTAATATTTCCTGTTTTTAGAGTCAAAGATTATGACAGGTAGCCCTGATCTGATCAAATACAAACTTGACCTGTGTTTCGCCTGAGTTCACTGTGCAAACATCGAATAAAATCTCTTGAGCTTGAAGAACTTAAAAGTTTTAATAGACGCATTCATCATGGACAGAGTCAATCGTGCTAACGTAATTTATTGTTTGAAAGGTCTTGGTTGCTAGACTCGAAATACAAACTTGACTTATATTTGACCCTAAAGATTCACTCTTCAAAATTTCAACAATTTCTCTTTAGTATCGCAGCAACAATCGCTTCGAAAGCATCACGTTGTTCTGGAAAGGGGCTGGCCAAACATTCTTTGGTCATGTGTCCATAACGGCCCAAAAAAAAACTCACTACAGACTCCAAATTATTAAATAACTGAGCAGCTCCGTAGAAATGAATTGCCAGAATACTCGTTTAGGTAACATATCTGATGTCCACTTTAAATAATCTAATAAGTCACGTACAGTGAACACGAACAATTACCACTAAGTTAGTGGCGTGGCTTGGTCAACAAGGGCCCCGGTGTAAAACATTTTTTTGGGCGACCTTTTTTTTTGCTTTGTGTTTCTGGTAGGAGCCCCCTGAGCTGAGGCTGGGGGCCTCTAAGTTGTGCTTGGGGGCCCCCTGAGAAGTGGTTGGGGCCCCCTGAGCAGTGAGGGCCTCTTAGTGAGGGAGCTCCCTGTGTCTCAGGGGCCCCCTTACACGACGAGGTCGCCAGTTTGCCGTGAAGGCCCGTGGGCCCTCTGAACTGCGCTTGGGGGCCCCCTCAGCGTAGGGGCCCCGGTGCACTGCACCGCCTAGCCCCATAGTAGCTACGCCCGTGCCACTAACAAAAGTTGCCAGTAACATATGTAAAAAGCAAGTGATCAGGCAGAAACATCAAAGGATTTTTTTTATTAAATTTAAATTTAGCCTAGAGTGGAATGACCATTAGAATTCATGTTACAGCTGATCCTATAAGTAATTTAAGTTTTTTTTAAATAAAAAGTTTATTATTTTCTTCCCATATTTTTTTAAGGAATGAAATGCTACGAAATGCAAACTTAATGAATGTATTGTGGCAATTAATTTCATAGCAGTTGCTTTGCTATAAAACTGTGCATCTAACCTCTAATTACTAATAACTCCGCTTGCTGTTAATTTGCGAGTGAAGGCTGGCACGTGACGTCACCATTCTCCAGCTATCAAGGTAAGAGAGCGAGCTTAAGAAATTATGTAGTAGATTGGGTATAGAAAGATGTAAGTTACGCAAAGGTGTCCAAAAAAGCACGAAGTCTGAACAATATGACGGAAAAGCCATCACCATGCAATTCTACCATAGAACCTGGTTGTCGTTTAAAATTATGTCACTTTCTGGGAATATCTTAATACAGGGCGTTCGCCGGGAAACGCAACCCACTGTTAGCGCTACAAGGAAGAAACTGCTCGCGGCAAGCGAGCGGTCAGCTCCCGGCATTGTTCGACCGTCGGCCGCGGACAATTTCATAAACTTGTATGTGCTAAGCATTTAAATGTGACGTAATTCATTAGCTTACCTTATAAAAGATGCTGGAAGTGTTGACACTCTTGTGTAATGCACATTTCACATCTTCTGAACATATTTCGAGACACACGCTGCCCTAACTGACTTAATGATTTTTTGGGTGACTGTTCTAGTCGAAAAGCGATATCGTAAATTTTCTCCTCTGTGAGAATACGGTTGACCGACAGTCTCTTTTTTTAACCAGACGCAGAATTGTTGATTTAGCTGGCAGTAAAGCGCCAGGATATTCGCGACGAAATTTACTGCGACACTTTTTAAACGACTTCTTCTTCACATATGTATCGTAGAGAAATATTCTTTGTTGCAAACTGTAACGTACCATAATTTTACTCACACTCAAACACGGTACAGATTAGTAAGAGTATGAAGCCCCAAACCAGCCAAACCGCAAAGAAACGTTTATTCACAACACTGATTAATAAGAGACTGAAGTCACAAACTAGCTACAATGCAAAGAAACCGTTCTTAACAATGTAAGGGTCACTGCACTGCACTGTTGGGGCAGCGGAGGTGTTAAACAGTGCGGTGATTCACGGTGCCGCGTGGCGGAAACAGCTGGCTCCGCTGTCCGAGCAAGTTGCCGACGGCAACAGACTGGGAGGGTTGCGTTTTCCGGCGAACGCCCTGTAGAATGCCGTTTAATACATAACGTTTTTGGTTTTGCTGTCCTTTGGTAAGATATATAGCCTTTAAGGGTTGTAAATTGCTGAGCTAGCTACATATAAACACAAAATAAAAATTTGGTGCAAATCCACATCTAATGAATATAGTAAGTTGTGTCTGTAGACGAATAGATCATATACAAACTAACTGCTATGGAAACAAAGCCTGAATGACCGATATAATGATTCCGTTACTTACAAACGCTACTCGTCTATTAGGTTAGTTTTCAAAATTTCATGACAAAATACGTTATTTATCACAAAAAATACCCTATGTCTTTCCTAATGATACATAGTAATTCCTTGTTAAATTTCATCAAGATCGATTTAGCCATTTGGTCGCGAAACAGTAACGAAGAGACAGAGACGGTACTACTTTCGCTTTTATAATATTACTGTAAATTCCGTCGCTAGTAACAGACTATACCACTGAGCTAAAGGCCCTCTCAAATCACCAATCAGAACAAAAATATGCCGGAGATATCTGTCATGATGATTGCCCTCTTCCACTACGCCGACGAAATAGGTTTGAGTCAGGAGGTGAGTAATATTAACAGCAGAATGGTGACGCGCTGGGGGACCTTGAGGTTCAACAGACGGGTGTGTGCCGCTGAAAATACGGAACACCGAACACGACACCAACTAGTACACTGCAAACCAGTAGCGGCTCGTCGTTAAAGGCTCTGAGGCAGAGCCGCCCCAAAAGATATATTAAAATATGTTTTTAAATAAAGTAATACAGAATTTAAATTAACAGGAAGCATTTACAGAATTTTCCACAGACAGTCAATATTTTTAGAACTATTGATATAAACGAATGTTTCTCAAACGAGTAGTATTTTTAAGGCTGCGCCTATGGAACGCTGTTACATTGCATGTAGCAGAGGATAGGGGACGTGGCTTTTAGGAGTATAGCTGTTATAGGTTTGTAGTAGGCTCAGCTTGTAGAGCCTATGGCAGTTGCACCAACCCCATCATGCTTTTCTTGTAACGTTTGTTACAACGCAGGGAAAACAGCAGAGTGGTTGAACTTCCACTCTCGAATCTCTGTCTCTACATCTTCAGTTTATGCTTTCATGCGTCGTTAATCGACGTTAAATATTTATGTTTTGACAATATAAAAAATACTTTTATCTTTCGAGCGTTGCCCATTGTAGCAGCCATAGTGCAGACACTAAGTTTGAAAACATTCCGCAAGAGTGGACTAGAATACGGCGATATAAGTTTCACCATCTAGCGAGAATTTGTCGAACGATTAAATGAAATAAGCGCTCGAAACGTTTCATTATCTAAGTTGTTAAGGGGACATCCATTAATTACGTGAGGTGAAACAGGAGGGGGGGGTGTCCGGCGAAATCTCACCAGATCTCACCAGAGGGGAGGGGGGGGGGGGGTCTACGGAAATCTCACGTGAGATTTTGTGAAAAATTTGGGGACATTAGAGCCAAAAAAAAAAGAAAAAAAAGGTCTACAATATGCGCCTTAGGGGTTTTCACGGACCAGATCTCACCAAAAGGGGGGGGGGGGGGTCTGGCCAGATCTCACGAAATCTCATCAGGGGGAGGGGGGGTTCCAGAAATCCGGAAAAACACCTCACGTAATTTGTGGATGCCCCCTAAAGGTATTTGCAAGAGAAAGCGTGTTATTTGGAAGTTTTCTTTTTGCTAGTGTGTTCGTTGTGTGTGTGCGATTAAGCCTGAACTCTTGTGAGTTATATTTTCGTTTTTGAGAATAGCTGCAGCTTCCCGGCGCTCTGAAAGTACAACATGAATTCGATTTGCAATTTACTGGGAAAAAATTTGGAACACGAGCTTCGGTAGGACTCTAGTCATCGAGACTTTTACCGCAGGGGTAAAAGATTCGCAGCCTTCCCCAGCATCAAAACCACGAGCCGCCACTGCTGCAAACAAAACATCACATATACAAACCAAACTGCTACGAACTAAAAAGCTAATGCCTCAAACCTAATCTCCTCTGTGAATGAGTGTTACTCTTGGTAACAGAAAACGACTCCGGAGATATAGTATGCAAGCTCGCCCCGTTGTCTCTGTTGGTTGCGGCGCCGTAATGGTGTCCGGCGCTGACGCGGGATTAGCTCGTACCAGTCCTGGTTGTGGAGGAAATTTTAAACTCAGGACTTGTAGGAGAGGTGGCGGTTCACAATTCCTAATCACTATATTTCACAGGTTAAAGCCCAAACCCCTCTGCAGTGCGTATGGGGAGATCGCTTTCGGCATATTTGATGGTGATTCATCTGTCGGGTGGGGACATTAAGCCTGGTTCAAGATTAAAATATAGTGGATATTCCAACTGAAGTCATAGTATTGATCAAAAAAAATATTGTTCTTGATAGCATTTTCTATGCTGATCAACAATTGCTATTTTCAACTTTTCATAAAAATGATACCTTCACACTTAAAAAATAAAAGTATTAGAAAAAATGTATGGGAGAAAATCTTTTTTCTCCGGTGCTATATCGAAGTCAAACTTTATGCAATCGTAAATACCTGTCCTATCTAATATTATCACATAAACATTTCTTATGTATCCTTGCGATATTGACTACAGGGCGCGAGTGAATTTCTATAGCTGTGTATATATATTTATGATTTCTTGGAGAGCTTTTCGATAGAAATAAATTGAAAATGAACTTAACTATTCATAGTATACGAAACTACTACAAAATATTTATATTACTAAATATATATTATATAAATAAAACCTCAAGATTTATTACCTCTTTCTCTTTCTGAGACGTGTATGAGAAAGAGAAGTCATAGCTGATTTTGTTTCTTAAAATTAATCGTAATCTTGATATAATTATTTATATATACATTTAAAAATATAAAGAACATATAAAAAATAACATTTATAGTAGTATGATACGTTATTTCTATCGAAAAACTCTCAAAGAAATCCAATATATAGAACTTCACACGCGCCCTGTAGGCAAAGCAGAAAGGATACGCAAGAAATTTTTTGTTGTAATATTAAGTAGGATAAATAATTACTATTGCATAAGGTTTGATTTTGATACAAGGCCGTAAAAAAAAGAGATTTTTCTCCTATACATTTTTTCTAATATCTTACTTTTTAGATGTGAAGGACTAATTTTTATGAGAAATTGAACATAATTATTGATCGGCATAGGAAATACTACCGAAAGAATTTTTTTGATGGATTTTATGACTTCAGTTTGAATTTCCACTGCATTTTAATCCTGAACTACTGTGTGGCGGCCCTCTGGATGTCTTTTGGAATAGTAGGCCCAAATGGGCGGGTACCTCTTTATTCTTCGTCTCTCACAACACAAAAAAAAACACTATCGCAGTCATCCACATCTATAATGATACAAACGAACACGCAGGGGAAGGCTATGGGAAACCAGCTCAGTTCATCTTCCCAAGAGAGCTCCCTCTATGGTGAACTAAATCGGCCATGGCGTCGTAATAAGTAGTATGCAATGATAAGGTGATAGTGATAGTTATGTAAAAATGTAACAATTGGGCCTCTGCAAATTGCAATCAAATACAGTTACTGACATATATATTATCATAGATGACACTGCAAATTGTATGTAGTTTCTGTTAGATCAGTAACTGAATTGTAGCAATAGGTTGGTACTATGACCAATTTTTGTCGAGAGTGGTATATACTGTGCCACATCCCCTACACTACTATCAAAATCGATCAAAGCGGAAGTATCTAATCTATGCGAGTGTTTACAGTAATTTAACTTACATCGCCGTAACGAACGTTATAACCAAGGGAATCAAAAATGATGAGTCCAATCCCCTTACAGTACTGAATTTCTAGCATTTACTACATAATTAGGAAATTTATGAGTTTATTAGTGGATGACAATCAGGGAAGTGTTCTGGCGTCCTCACATACACAAAGCAAGCTTTCCTGTATGTAAACGCCGGGTTAGGGGACTTGAGAAATCGTAACCGAGAACGGTATTCGAACCGAGTACCTCTCGATTCCCAGTCAGGCGTCTTAAGCACTGAGCCAACACGCTGTTCTTCTTATTTACATATATAAAGGCCGCAGATGGACTTTCTTGCTACGCGACCAACTAAGAAAGGAGGAATAAAAGTCATGCGGCTGAATGGAGCCACAGAAAATCTTATCAACCTCCTCTTGCATTAAAAACGACGGGTTGAACGAAGTTTGATGAAAAATAATTTCTTTCCCTGTGCTTAGTTAAATATACAATTGTTATTAAATAACGCTTTTAGCCCTGATTTTATAATGTTGTACATATATTTACATTGCGATACAGTTTGAACTACTTACTGAATTAAAAACGTTAGTAATATTGAGTCATTGAAAGAAAAGCAAAATAAATCTTCCCCACGCCGCGTAATATTGGTTTAAATCTTGATCTTGGCCACATAGATCGTCATAATGTGCAACTACATTCATCCGAATGAAGTAATATTTTCAGTTACATGACGCTCATGAAAACAACTCAAATTACTAAAAACTTACTCATGCCCGCTGTTATAACAATTGCCAGTTGTTTTTCTGGCCCAGCCGCCATTTCAATCGCATATGGGAGGACACAGGTTCCAATCCCCGTTCGGCAACACAGATTTCGGTTTTTAATGGTTTCCTCAAATCACTCCAGGTGAGGATAGAATTCCTTCCCTTTCTTTATCCCCATTCGTTTTCTGCCTTCAAAAACCTCGACGAGGCGAAAAGCCACAAGGAAAAAAAAATAATAATAATTTAATTAAAACTCCCGCTAAGGGGCGAAAAGATAGAGGAAAGAAATTAATCTAACCAAAACTCGCGCTAACATTGCTGCTTGATAATTAAATATTTCACCTCAAATATGTATGTACAAGCACTACAACAAGAATATCTACGGCGAAAGAATATAAATAAATAGTAACTAGTCATTAAAGTGTTAATTTAAACTGAATACATACTTTTATTCCAGTGTTGTGGCATTCCATTTCTACGCGGCTACTTAGTTGAACTCTTGTTAAATGACACGCATAGCCGCGATGTGGTACTGATACCTAGAGCTGTAAAAGTAACGATGTATTCGTTACTGAGTAACGGGTTCGTCGCCTCCTCGAAGTACCGAATCGTTACTCGCAAATTCATTTCGTTACTTGCATGTTTCGTTACTCGTATTTTTCGTATAGATACGAACACGTTCCAGCTCCAGCAGGTAACTAATTTTGACAACGTAAAGACTAATTTGTAGTTTTTTATTTTGTTTAAAATTAAAATTTACAGTGCATAATTTTTAAATAGAACATTTGTATGGATAATTTAGACATAGTTACTGATTTTTCATTGATCGTTCATTAGTGAGGTTTATTGATTTTAAACATTTATGGAATGTGTTTATTTTAAGATTTGATACCTTCTATTTTATTTCATCTTCCCCCCTTCCCTGCATCGACCTACATTTGCCCTTTACAAATTTTAACTTTAAATTATTTTAACTTTAAATTCTTTCAACGTTTTTGGTAAATTATTCATAATTTCTTTGGGAACTTATTCCAATTCCTGACAACCTTACCTAAAAAAGAGAATCTTCCTACATTTTTGTGCCTGAAATCGGATGCCAGCTTGTGGTCATGTTCATCTTTTCCCTTCCAAGCATTACCTTTAATTCTTACACCAATATGGTGTAATATACGCCTTGTACACTCCCATGACCCTATTCAGCCTCAACCTGTCTTGCAATGAATCCCATTCGAGCTCTTTTATCATATCTGTTACTGATTGCGTTCTGCGATAATTTCTCCCCCCCAAAAATATCTAGCAGCCCTTTTTGCAGTTCCAGAATTCCATAAACAAACAATAAGGTACAATATCTTTATTCCTTTTGCCTGAGGTTATTTATTGTATTATTACCGCAGGATCCATGTGATAAATGCGGTACTGTCTTTGATGTTGAACTTTTGTTGTAACCGCATGCAACAACAATTACGAATCTAATCGCATGTTTGTCCTGTAGCTTTGTTATTGGTTTAAAAGTTTTGAATATTGATATTTTTAATATGAAACAAAGCGGGAGTCACTAGCACTCTGCCTGCAGGCCCGATTTGATGGTATGTCCACATTTATTTTAACAAATCTATCACAAAGGATGAAGAATTTACAAAAATAAATGAAAAAAAGTAAAGGAAGACAGTGGTGAATCCTCCTATTTAAAACAAAATACTTTGATGAGATTATAATATTTGTTAACATTATCATTTCAGGCCTGTATGCAGGGTTTTGAGTAAGCTACTTTAAAAAATAACGGCCATTAGTTATTGTCACTAGATATGCCACAGTCAGGTGAAAGGTCAGGTCTTTTTGTGTGTGTGCAAAGATTATTTTTTCGAATATAAAATTCATGACAGCAAATCAAGTGTTCATTTAGAGGTTTTCCGTAAGTTCCATGTGCTAATTATTTTACTTTAAGTTCCATCCAAACAAACAACTTACCTAAACTTATTTTACTAAATAAAAAATGCACTTAAACTTTACCAAGTACGAACGAAGTCGTCCCGATGCTTCATGCTAGTGTTCGATTGTACCGAAAGTAACGAGTACTGATACGATACGATAGTAACGAAGTTATCCCGTACGCGGCGCGACTGGATACAATGCTTCATGCTAGTGTTCCAATGTATCAAAAGTAACGAGTAACGATTCGAAAGTAACGGGTATTGATTGGTTTAGTAACGAATACATACGGGTACAGAATTTCTCGTTACTTTTACAGCTCTACTAATATCTATGCCCGCAGTAGACGTGGTCACGAAATCCGGGCGCGTGACGTCACGATCATGGAGCGACGAGAGATGTAGCGTTCTATTAATATTCATTAACTGAATGCAGTGCAGCAGGTGATCCGGCTTCAAGTGCCAGCAGACATGTTTTTGTAGTGCTCATTAATTACTGTGTTTCACAACTTCCCTGCGCCTGAAGCCACGTAATCGTCTCTCGCCATTGTTACAATGAATTCTTCGCTCAAAATCCATCCAGTCCTCACACGCAGCACTATATTCACCCGCCTCTTGTCCTCCAATGACTCCCAACCCAGCTCGTTCATCAATTCAGCCACTGAATGACTTCTGCAATATTTCCACAAACACTTGTTGCCCGTGCCGCGCCTGTATCTCGACCTGGCCGTGGTTCTGTATCCCACTCCCCTCGAACCAATGGTCTCCAACGTCAAAATGCGAAATCCATAGAGCTGTCTCATAATATCGGTATATTTGTACCTAAAATTGGTATATGAAAACAAAATACAACTCCTCTTACCATAATTTGCGTGGAAATTTAGCACAAGCATATGACGCACAAAGATTAAAGTATATAAATATTGGGCATTTCGGAACCGTATTACAACAGAATTATTACATCGCATCATTACGTTTGGCTCATCGGATGCAAAACCCATTAGATTATTTTTATATGGAATATCATTTCTTCTAGAAAAGTTTACAATGTGTTCAAATAAAGATGCTGCATGGGCAGCTGCTAATGGAATAAGAGCTAAAAAACAAAACAAAAAATGGATGCGATACTTTTTATGCGTATCTCACGAGCACAAGTGTTTTGTTGTGCTAAGATCAATGGACACGTCAACAGTAAGCGAAAACTCAATTTGCCGCAGATCACATAATTTATCGCAACTGTCTTTTCTGTTAATCTTTAATCTGAACAATTAAGGCGCGAGTTTTCG
Organism: Vandiemenella viatica; assembly: GCA_031002005.1. NCBI lineage: Eukaryota > Metazoa > Arthropoda > Insecta > Orthoptera > Morabidae > Vandiemenella > Vandiemenella viatica. The sequence continues at coordinate 32,521,305 of CM061918.1, forward strand.
TCGTTAAAAGTTTTATTTCTTCTGCAATTTTTTAATCAAGACGAATGGTCTGCATCAGTTTCGGTAACTCCTCCAGAGTAATAAATGGTTGATTATGTTCCGCAACAAACGAGGCTAATAACAATGTAAGTACTGGTACTTAGTTCAAAATAATGACATATTTTTACCTTGTTTAATTTCTGCATCAGGTTTTTGAGTTTTTGTGATAGTAAAAGACTACTTTGATAATACGGAATGTGCTTGTAATGAACTGTGTTTCTTCAGAGCGTCTTTCCGTGAAATAATATTAATATCCTTACTACAACTATTACAATAGGCATAGTATGAGCTTTTACAATTTTTTACAGCCAACCTGGAAACTCTTCTCCCCATTGTTTTCTATAAAACTGAAGGTTTTTTTTATTTTTTTACACTTCGTTTGACGACACTTTGGCTACCTAAATTGGAGAAAGATTCTCTTCTAAGAGGTGAAAACAATAAACGAATAAACTAACAATTATCGTTTATATACACAAGCGTATTAGCTCGGGAATACCATACAAATGTCGAAAATGTAGGCACCAGGGTATTCTCCAAAAGATATCGGGAACATTCTGCAATATATAATTACTTATCACTTAATCGATCGAGGAATTTCGCGTAAAACATAAACAAAAAGGGATAGCAACTTGAAAATTTAAAATCCGTAAAAAAAAGTCGGAAAATTTCCATGTATTCTTAGAACTCGTGGAAAAATCGTTACATTTCGGTAGGACAGAATCTATATCGGAAGAAATACCGATAAATCGATAGGTTTCAGATCACCACCTGGAACGTGTATTCAAACACAGAGGTAGTCAATCCCTTTTACCTACCGTCAACTTTTGTATCCCTGTTAGTAGTAAAATTTTCTACCCGCCCGGTGGTTCTACAGTGATTTATGAGGTAGAGAAGTAACTTTAGTTTTTAAACTTTATATCGCAAAGTTACAGCAAGTTAAAGCAATAACAATTACTTACCAAACACTTTGTGTCGGACTTTCACTACGTTTGACAGAATAAATTTTTACAAAGAGATTTATTTATACTTTACGTACGTAGAAAAATGAAGTTATTTAATTTATTAATGATATCTCTGAGGCTCATCCTGCGAAAGTAAACACTGGATATCTGAATCAATTTTTGTAATGAACAAACGAAAGTCTCATCTTTCGGAAATACTCAGACGGTTTCTTTCTTTGGCCATAATATGATTAACAGCACTCAAGCCTGACTTCACGAGATGTGAGATAGGGAAAGATATCAATAAACTTAATATCATTTTCCATACATTTAGATATAAGACTGGTCATTTTATTTTTCCACAACTTTTCGTGTCCACCACTATCGAATTTATATTTGCTTACTTCTTCATATCCATATCTAATTTCCAACAGTTCTTCTTGGCAAGTTCTTTCAGGCTCTTCAATATTTGGTAAAAGGATTTTTCATTTAGTTACACACGTTCAATTTCTAAATATTATCAAATCGTTTTTCCATTACCAACTTAAATAATAATGCATATAATTTATGAAATCCTCTTGTCGATTGATTGTAACGAATTAGTTGAAGTTTGCCAATAAATAATGACACAATACTTTGGCAACCTGTAAGAGTTTTAATAGCTTCTTGAAGCTGCAAAATGACATCAAATCTATTTTTTTTCTTTTCCAAATTCGATCAATTTAAAAAAAATAATGGTTTCAGTGTCGGACAAAACCTCTACCTTACCAGTTGACTATCACTGCTCCATCAGATGGACCTCTCCCCATACTATACCCTGTTCATTCCGTACTGCCGACTCAAGGTCATGTTCCCCTGACCCCGCTCCACACCTCCCTTCCTGCTTCTCCGAGATGAACGCTGTGTTCAGGTAGGCGTGTGGTTAATTTCCCCTTCGCATGTAGTGGTAAGGGCAGCTGAGTGGGGGTAGAGCAGACTGACCTTGAACCGCCTGTGTTAACTGAACGAGATGTAGGGTAAAAAAACCCGTTACATGTGCAGCGTGCGAGACTACTGAAAAAGTTTTCAAGTCCATACCAATAACCATCTTATACAAACTAACTACGTCCACAACCGGAAGGTTTTGCTGGAGTCTCCCAAAGGAGACATACTAAGCCATCGTGTCAGAGGTAGGACGGCCAGTTCCTTTCCCTGCGACCCACAGTTTAACGTGGAATTTGAAATACGAAAACCATCTTATAAGTTGTAATAAAAAAATTACTATTCTACATAGTAAAATCTCGCTTTGCCCTTCGTTTTTTCGCCAATTCTTCCAGAAAACGAAAAGGGGGGTAAACAAAATACATAGTGCTTAATAGCAGTGAAAAGAAAAAAAAACACATGTCTGTTTAGTATGATAATCTTTTTTGTGACTGCCCTCCGTTTTTTAACTACTTGCAATTACTTCCACAAAGCCCGTCAGAAATAACAGAAATTTATGTTGTTATGAAAAAGTAGAGCATATAATTTCAAAAACTGATATATTATTATTATTATTTGTTTAATATTTTGTGTAAACCTTCTGTGAGTTTTTAATAAATTTTCCTGTTTGTTATCTTCTGTCAAAAATTCTGAGGTTATGATGTGACCTGATTATAGTAACTGCTACAGAGACTAGATCGAAAAAATCAAATGCTATTTTCCTTACATCAATTTATACATTTAATCGCCGTAAATAAACAAATTGCAACATGTAATTTGAACTAACTTCGCATACATCACCGTCTCTCATTATATTTTATTTCATCTCTGCCCTTCGTATTTATGATCAGACAAACGTATTTTAGGGGGCATCGCAACTACACGACGTTTTTTTTTTTTTTTTGCTGCCATAACGGAAACCAACCTTTCTGACATGCTTTCTATTAGTGTTTGCATGACTTCCATGCCATTCGTCTAGCAACTATTCCATTGGATGGGCAATGGATTTTAGCTGCTCTTTGCAAGTTCTCACCCAGCGAATCGATTCGTTCCAAAGATGTTTTATAATGTTGATGTTTGGTCTCTGGGCCGTCAACTCCAATCGACGAACATTTCGTTGGCGTAACAGTGTATTTTTTTTTTATCTGCTTAACGTCTCTCTAACAGTGAGGTCTTTAGAGACGGGAAAGGATGGGGGGCAAGGAATGGGAAGGAATTCGGCCATGGCCTTTTGAAGGAAGCATCCCGGCATTTGCCTGGAGTGATTTGGGAAACAATGGAAAACCCAAATCTGGATGCCCGGACGGGGATTCGAACCGCCGTCCTCCCGAATGCGAGGCGAGAACGCTAACCGTTACACAACCACGCTCGGTCACACGACGTTTTAACAATATAAGGGTAAATAAAATCAAATGCAGTTATTTATTCGAAATTTCTTGATTAGCCAGGTAGCGCTATGGTGGCAGCCAGTGGAACCGACACGTCGGGAGTCATCGAGACTTGCGGAAGTTTGCCGAACTATTTAGTTTACGTGCAGTCTCCAGGCACAATGCAATTTAGTAGAGTAGATGATTTTTAACGCTTTATACTTTCAATAAGCAATTCTTCCCGAATATTTTATTCTCTGCCTAGGTTATTTATACTGCCAGTGAACGTTTTAACTAGTTTATACGAAACAAAACTTGCGAAAATTCTGTGAACTACATCTCAGCAAAGGAAGGGAAATTTTGCGATATTGTGTTTGAACCAGTGGCATTTGATCATCGAACTAAATGGTCGATTGTCAAACAGTATTCGTCCGATTCGTTACCACTTTCAAGAGGTCTGCACAACGATTTGGCAATACCATTCACGCCAGTATCACGTCTCTTGCTCATCACCCACGCTATCTTCTCAGTGAAGGACAAGCACGTTCCTAAGAATAAAAAACCTTTCGAAAGATATTTCATGTTCGTAGTACCAAACGATGGAAGAGGAACTCGTTTCTGTGTCACTAATTTTGAGGGTTTTTTTATTTTATTTTACTACCTACTCTCCTTTTGTATTCCACGCTACTTCAACGAATATGCTTCAACCTGCTTTTCTTCGTTTTGCAGTTTTCCACTGCATGTTATTTTATGTGTATACTAAAGTGAATCTCCTCTTTTTTACAACTATTTTTTCACATATTGTCCTCGTGTCTGATTAGGTGCCATGGTCTACTGTTCGGTGGACTGTAACGCTAGGGCCTCGCATTCGGAAGGACGCGGGTTCCGACCCCCGGCTAGCGCTTTGACAAAATATCTCCAATCAATGCGGAGATGATCTCTTCAGAAAACCATGGCTGATTCCATCTCTGTGAATCGTAAAGTCTTATCGGTCGTCAGCTGCCTTGTTCCATTCCGAGTTGGGTTTAGGCACGGTAACTGCAACCGAAATCCGAAAAATGGTGTAAAATCTCTTTACCTTCGACATAAATCAATACTAATAAAAGGCTAAGTTTAATCATTGTGTCCGTAACGCTATGACGTAATACTCCAAGCATTCTTTGTCGACCTAACAACGTCCAGAGATGTTTCTTAATAAACGAGCTCGTGAGCTATATTTAACGACAATTCTATTTAGCTAAGAAACTGAGAACAAATGAATTGATGGAACACTCAAAGAAAAGTTTGAATTTCGTTTAAAGCAACATACTGATTATTAGCTACTTTTTTTTATTAATGTTCGTTCAATGTAGATGTTTTCGTTATATTTTCTGATTGTGTTATAGCAATCTAACAAATATGGGATCACTTTTGTATCGCGAGGCAGTGAATGTGTTAATAGCATGCGATGGAAGCTTTCATATTCGAACAGCTATATTAGGGGGCGCCCATTAATTACGTGAGGTGTTTTTTCTGAAATTCGGACCCCTCCCTTCCCCCCCCCCCTCCTCCTGCTGACGACCTTGTATGTTTTTGTGTCTTTTTTTCCCTTCTTCTCCTGTTCTCAATTGCTGTGTTTTGTAGACCTGTTTTAGCTCTACTGTTCAAGGAATTAAAAAGGTGGCCCGAGATTCCTGTCGTCCTTGCCCCCCATATTTCACCTCACGTAGTTAATAGACGATCCCTTACCATTCGTTATTATAGCAGAGAGAATGAGTTATTTAAAGTACTGTAAGTACCTTTCATGAGCGCCGAGATAAGAAATCATTACTTCGTTTGAATATGAGTAGTTCCACGTTTATTGTATCCGTGCGGCTTGGACCACGATTAAAATTAATATTGTGTGGCACAGTGTAAGGCTGCACGTGTGACTGACGCTTCCATTTTCTAGCGGCAATATTAGCGCAGGTTGTGGTAAGGATAAAATGCAACCTGGACAAGGATGACAACTGAAAGATTTGTTACAGCATTATGCTATTTAAGTAAGCAACTGCGAAGATACGACTTGCCAGAACACTCCGTTCAACCCTTCAGTTTTTACCGGCTTTGAGACTAGTCTATACCTATAAAATGCGTCTCGGTCACGATGTTCTGTCACGCGGTGACGTCACGCGGTGACGTCACGCTTTTCGCCTTCGTTGCCCAACTTACGACTAGAGATGTTGATCTAGTTTATGCACGTTATTTAATAACAGTTCTATTTAGCTAAGCATCCGTCGATAAATTAACTGTCAGAACGCTTAAAGAAAAGTATATATTACATTTGAATCGACATAATAATTATTAGTCGCTTATTTGTTATTCGTTCGAATAAGTATTCTTTGAAATATCTGGAAATTGATATATAAGATAAAAGCTTTAATTCTCGATTATAAATGTTAGCAGCAGTTTTGATTAGATTGTTATTACAACAGGCACTTGACGTTACAGCAGATGGCATGAGTAATTTAATTTTTTTTAAATAATTTAAATTGTTTTCATTAGTGTCCTGTTACTTAAATTATTACTTCGTTTGAATAAAAGTAGTTTCCACACTGATCGGGATCTATACAGTCTAGTCTACAATTAAAACTAATATTACGTGGCATGACGTCAGTTGTTAAGATTTTATTTTTAATTCCCCTTACTTTCACTAATGATATATTTCAACCGCATGTAACTGCGTTAGGCATTCCAACGTTATGATATCGATCTGAATGACGGATAACAAAAAGGAAGAATGTAAGAACCCGTGAAGATTTTTGATTAAGTTTATATCGCGATACATTATTTTTATTAAATAGCGACACAGTAGGTGTATCAATATATGTGTGATTGAAGTAGTGTTTTTCTGGCGGCCAGTTTAGCGATGTATGTGGTTAGGTTAAAATGCAATCTAGACCAGGATGATAACTGAAATTTTTTGCTCCAGCGCAAGACACGAGGAATTTCATTGAGCCTTATTTTATAACAATTCTATTTAATTAAGCTACTACAAAGGAATTATTTGCCAAAACACTCATTTTTGACCTGCTTTGAGACTTGTTTTATTATATTGAGTTGATAAAAGTAACATTGGAACACAGAACATAGATACAGGCCCACTCGCCCCATGAGTTGGTATTACCTTTGGTATGCGGCATTTTTCATCATACGATGATATCATCAAACCCGTTGCGTGCAAAGTGACACCAATTTCCGTGCCTATTTGTAAAGTCATTACTGGCCACTGATAAAATATGCTTCATCAAATTTGTTACAACTCTTCTCTTTACACATTGTTAGAATTGGAAAGAATATAACAAATATCTTACGTCAGCCAGTACACGTCCTGCCATGCAAGACGACCATCCACAACTGTGTTCCCCTAACTTCCCTGTCAGTTTCCTTCCGGTCTTGGGAATGGGTGGTTGTAATTAAGTTAATTAAGTGTTGAGACAGTAATGTGTTGTCTTTTTACTCGTGATTATTGGTAACTTTAGGAAAGATAAACCCGGCTGAATATAATCGACAGCAAACACTGAGCATTGACTGTGCGCCCATTAGGCCGAATGCCATTCACAAAAAGTTTACTTCCGCGATCCCAATCCTGTTAGCCGTTGTCGAATTCTTCACCATTTGCGGAGAGTTTATTCCGGTACACGCGGACATTTGCAAAAAGTAGTGAAAGAAATACGGGGACCTTTTTGTTGAAGATAAGAGAGATTCGTTCCTTTGCTGTCATTTACACGGGTTAAATAATTGAATACTGGGTATTACCCGTGACCGTTTTTTTTTTTTTGCATATGATCAGGGATCTAGGATAGTTTCCTTTCTTAAGGTCATGACAGGTTGACTAAAAAACGAACTTAAATTTTCAGCAAATTCAGTGGTGGGGATCAATTGGCAGTCATTGGGACTGCCAACAAAATAAATATCATACGCGCAACAGGTCATACTTATAGCTACATATATACTAAATAATAATTCCGTGTGGTCCTAATGATCTAGTGACAGGGTGTCTATTGGATGCGCATTCCCCCAGTGTCTTAGCCGCATAACCTAACCCAGTAGTGCTACCAGGTACAGAGGATCTACAATTTAACGGGGAATTCGAACCACGGAAGCGATCTGGCTTACTTCACATTACACAGCAAGCTGTGGCAGAGGTGAAAATTGGGTTAAGGGTCTATAGAAATCCCCACAGGAATTCGAACCGGGAACCTTTCATTCTCCAGTCAGACACCTTAAACACCGAGTCACCATACCACTACAGATATGCTGTTAACATTAGCATGTCGATGTCGCGAACTCATAAGGTTTTACCCATCCAAAAATTGCCCAACGCGCCTAAATAAGTTTTCACTTCAAAATCAAAAAATCTAACTTAGTCCACAACCCAAAGGTTAATCCAATCTTTCAGAAGGAGATGTAGCGAACTATTGTGTCAGAGGCAGGAATGCCAATTACTTTCCGCAGGGGCCTACAATTTAACCACGAAGATTTCGGCGTAGCTCATATAATCAAATACAACTCCTAAAATTCCTGCTCACGACGGGATTTGAACCCGCGACCGGAGAGAGAAACTTTCGGATGTAAGCGCCTTAACCGCTGAGCTACCAGACCGCCTTGATTTGTAGTGTGTGCCAGGAAATATCAAAATTGAATTAAAAACTGTGATTTTGTAAGACAGAAATTAAGGAGAGAGTCTAGGTTTTTGTTAATCAAAAGTAAACAGTATTTTTCTTTTTGTTTTAAAGAATATGTTTGCGAAGTTCCATTAAAACAGGATAAAAACTGTGTGTTTGTATCAAGAACATTGACAGAAATATATATATATATATATGTATATATATATAAAGATGAATGTATGTTTGTTTGTTCTTGATACAAATCCACAGTTTTCATCCCATCTCGATGAAACTTTGCACACTTATCCTTTGAAACGAGGAGAAAAGTACTGTCTACATTTGGTTCAAAAATTATCTGTATAAATAATACATGTTGCCATATAATTTCGAAAAATTACTGAACGGCGATAGACAGACGCGTTGAATTGCCTTTCGATACAGCGGTCGGGTAGGTCAGTGGTTAAAGCGCTTGCTTACTGATGTTTGGATCGCGGCATCCGATTCAAATCTCCATGGAGGCAAAAAAATTTAAAAATTGTTTTTGATCGTAAGTGTCACGCCTGGACTGTCGGTTATTCGGATTGAATTTTAAACCGTAGATATCACAGATTTAGGGGTACAATGCGAGGCAAATCGTAGGTAGTCTTGCAATGCTGTAGTTGTACACTTTTTTACGTTATATTGATCCCTCAGGGGTGATTTGCAGTGTGTGTGTGTGTGTGTGTGTGTGATCTGCAGTAATAATACTATAAATGCGGAAGTAAGTCTCTGTCTTCTTGTTACGTTTTGACGACTAAATGCATATACCGATATTGACGGAATTTGACAAGAAATTCTGCAGGGATGGCACAGACATTTTTTTTTTTTCGGTATGATTAACTGTTGTAGTCACGAAATTTTGAAAACTTATCGAATGGTGACAGAGAGACGGATGTTTGTGTTAGTCTGTAATGTTACGACGGTTGGTCAAGGTGTGCTTCGTGCGCATTATGTTAGTGTGTAATTTGTTAATAAATTTCGTTTTGAGAAAAAACGTATTATATAGTGTAGATGTAGATATTTTCTGTCCTATTATTTTGTGTCTGCTTAAATGTTTCTGGCACCAGTTTATTTTGCCTTCTTTTTTGAAATGCCTTGTGGGCGTAAAATGGCCTAAGGTGTAGCTCTGGCAGAGCACGAGCAGCTAAAGTTATTAAGTATTAGAACCCAAGAATCAGATGTTCATGCAGAAGAAAAGAACAATCTGATATAAACCTGCCCTTAGCTAACACCCCCCCCCCCTTCCACATATCCCATCACCTTCGTTTGTTTTTCTGTTTTTAAATATATTGGAAATTGACTCTCTTCAAGAGACAAGTTCGACGGTAGAATGATATAGTGATGGGATTCCTGTCATATTATGCAGACTTTGTGTTGTTATGGATCAATCCTTTGTTACCAACAACTTTCTACATTCAATTCTGGTAAAGAAACTCTTAATCCACGCGTACGAAGTCGCGGGTATCAGCTAGTAATCTATACTTTCACTGCTGTCCAAGCGCGGCACGTCATACTTATAGCTACGCATAAACTGCTATTACAGCATGTTGGTGACGCGTCTAGCGCGCATATCGTAGGCGCAACACGTCGTAGCATGTTGGTGACGCGAAATCGCGAACTCATAGATTTATCCCCGTCAAAACATCGCCTAATGCTGAGGGATATCAGTAACGTTCTGGCCATTCTTAAGGAGGACGTGGGTTCGAATCTTCCTCCGGTGATCCAGATATGTGTGTAACATGGTTTCCAGAAATTATTCCAGGTGGTTATCGGGTTGGTGTCTTCAAAAGGCCATGGGTGAATTACTTCACGTTGCTTGCCCGCAGTCCTGTAGCGCCTCTAATGACTTTTACAAGATGTAAGGCAAAAAAAAGGTTTCAATAAATGTGATGAAAACATAAGAGGGGACACCAGGAAAGATGTTACATATAGACTAGAAACAAAACAGGCCAACGAGTTTAAAGCAGCTGAGGGTAAGGAGTAAACCAGTAGAAGGTGGCCTGGTGCGAAAGTTTGGAGACCATTACGGTAACAATTATCTCCAAGTCACTTCGACTGCACAGTACATGAGCTTCACTAATAATACGTTATTTCACACCAACAAAATACAGTATTTGGAAACAACTGGCTAAAGCCCACACAAATCTGAACTGCAGTCACCATTGTCATTGTTTATTGTTGTTTATTGCCAATAAACTTGTGTACACAAGTTCCTAGCAAGGACCAATAAATCTTACACAACAAGAATACCTTATAGTATAATGAATTCCATAGCAAGGCCAGGAACTTCGAGTAAGTAAATTAACATTAATTTACAATAATTCAATACAGAAATGCTATTACATACAGTTCACAACTCATTAAGATTATATAAAGCCTTATTACATAGATAATGTTTTACTTCAGTTTTAAATTCATTTCCAGTCAATGACTTTAAACGTGTTGGTAGCTTGTTATACTGTCTTGCTCCCATTTCAAATGCACTTTTATCTGCTGCCTTGGAGTTATATCTTTTGATATGTAAATTAGTTTTGATTGGAGTGTGATATTTATATCTAATAGATAGAAGGGACAGCCTCGCATTAAATCGTGACTGTCAGTATACACGGTCGATTTACTGATCCGGCGCAGTGTTTATGTTGTCCACACAGTGTCGGAAGAAATTCCTCATTCGCTTTCGTGTAGGTAACAGCCCGCTGCTTTACTCGAGCTATGAAATCTGCTGCAAACTGGTATTATTTTGCCGAAACTTAGCCGTCATCCTCACACTGTTCTGCCCGCAGGAACAACCAACTGCACACAAGATCCTATCTCGGATATTTTGTGTTCATATTAAATGTTTGTGTGAACAAAACATTAATACAAATTTTTTGACATTTTCGTTTCGGTGAGGATGGGTCCTACATAGATTTAGTTCACAAGTCATCAAATGGTTAGTACATTTGCTTACACGTTCTTTTGCAAATAAATTTCCAGATCACGATTTGCGCGTGTGATTTTTTTTCTGCTTGTAACCTTATGTCCTGTCGACGTCGAAATTATTAGAAGCGAGAAAAACATGGAGGCAAGGAAATGGGCCATGACATTTTGAAGGAACCATCCCGGCATTCACCTGTAGTGATTTCGGTAAACTATGGAAAACCTAAATCTGGATGCCCGAACGGGGATTCGAACCCGCGTCCTCCCTAATACGAGGCAGAGTTACCACTTACCGACCACGCTCAATGTGTGTATTCTGCAAGCCTTTAAAGAACTCCGTGTGTTTACTGTTACATTTGAAAGAACTTATTACAGCTCTGATGGTTCAGTGGTTAACGAGTCTGAATGGTTCGCGCTTCGAATCTCGGATAGGATTTTCAAATGCTCTTAACCCGAATCAAAACATTAGTCCGAAGTGATAGAACTTGCGTTCAGCTTTTACTGAACGTCGTCTCAATATTCGTGGACCAAGATAAAATATTGGAAAATACAGCTAAAAATCCTTAACACAATACGTAATAAACAAATGCCGATTTTATAGAGGAAGATAAGGAAGGAATGAACATAAGAGGATGAAAAATATTAACAGTTTTACTGATGATATTCTAGCCGACGAAACGGCGATTCTTCAAAAGATAATAAAAATTCTGAAAATGTAATGAACTTGCATGTAAAATAAAGCGGTAAATTCACGGTACAACCTACATGCCATCCGTGTAGAACTACCATAGGATGTGTTAACCCATTCATGCTGATAGAAGGGCTCCAACAAAATGTTCCTAGCGGTCCTTTCCACTCATACCTTTTCGTGGCACACCAGTGTCCTTATCGCACACTCGCAGGATGTTTCCTCCAATATCTACAGCTTGTTGGACAGCAAGGACCCTTTTTGGTTGCCTGGGAGTCCTTTAACCCCTTTCACTGTCCATGAAGAGTAGGTCCTACAAGTTGTACTGTGAATGCGCCACTGGAGTGGTGGGAAGGCGGGTGACAGGCACGGAACCGAGCATGGTGGGCGAGCGTTAACGCTCTGGCCCGCATTCGGGAGGACGCGTGTTCGAATCCCCGACAGGGCATCCAAACTTGGGTTTTCCATGGTTTCCCCAAATCACTCCAGGCGAATGCCTCCTTTAAAAGACCATGGCCGAATTCCTTCCAGTTCCTAGCTCCGACCCTTTCACTCCTCTAATGACCTCGATGTCGATGAGGTGTATAGTAAAAAATACATGCCAACACGGAGACGTGTGGTGGCGTGGTCCTGTGCTTGGCGCTTGAATTAGCCGAGGCACGAGCTCCGCAAAGTTCATACGACAAATATTGGTTTTTAGATGCGTGCGTAGTTATGTAAATAATATAATTCAGTTGTGAAATCGTCCAGGTTTTTGCTGTCGAAAGAGGCAAAAATAAATCAAAATGGCAGTATTATATGGAAATAGACTTTACTTATGAAAAAAGATTTGATTTTAAATTTATTTTTGATGAAATATTAATATATAAATAATTATAAATTTATTTTTCCACCTCCGCTTCCGCAAAACAACGACATCCGCAGATGTCAAGCACTGAACATCCGGATCCGCAAAGATGACATCCGTTACAACCTTATAAGAAAGTACAGACGTGCGTCAGAGATAAGAAGAAAAAAATGGTCCTGGAAGATCTAATCAATAAAAAAAAATGTGTAAGCTAGTGGAATAAATTTGGAAGTAAAATGTTTCATATGTAGTATCCTGCAATGTGGATTTCAAAAATCGAGTCTAAAGAAGAGAGCGGAATAATATTTAAGTTTTTGATATGTGTATTTAGAAAGATGAGAGCCAGTAAGGTAAAGATATCAGAGCCCGTCAAAGATCCTATACATATCTTCTGTCGAGGATATTAACCGGACTATCTATAAGTTTGGAGAATGCAAAGAACGTGATCTGCATACAGAAGATGTTCCCCGTCCCTTGTATAAGTACTGCAGATATGGAGCTTGGTCGACGAATACAGCAAGCTTATCGGTGAAGACGAAATTTGATCCACGATTCCGTCGTCATACCTAGTTAAGCTATCTTTGGATAGTTATTACATTTGCATATTTAAAGAGATAATCTATGAAAATACGCCAATACTGTGCAATTCAATTTTTAAGTCCATAATTTTAGAAAATTATCGCTTGAACTTTATCAATTAGTGAAAATTAGTCCCGATCATACTAAATGTGCGTTGCTGCATTTTCGTTTAATGCGACCCAACGCGGCACGGCCCACTTGCCTTTAAAAAGCTTATCCACTGCTTTATTTATTGCTTTACGCCTCGTCGACGTCGAGGTCATTAGAGGCATATAGGGTCTGGGTGCAAGGTGCCATGGCTTTTAGGAGGAACCATCCTAGCATTCGCCTTCAGTGATTTGAGGAAACTACGGAAAACCCAAATCTGGATGGCCGGACGCGGATTCGAACCCGCGTCCTCCAGAATGCGAAGCCACAGCGTTACCACTCACCCACTACGCTCAATGCGTGTGTATCGCTGCGATTAACCAAAACAGTTTTTAAACGAATAGTATTTCAATCGAAAGGAACGAAGGTTTAATATGACTGAGCTTAAATGAAGAGAGAACATACTTTTGAACTATTTGTCTTTAGTTGTGATGGAGGCTATGATTTGAAACTCGAAACACTGATTCGTTGATTGAAACTGAAATTTATGGAATAAGCCCATTTCGTATTGAATGTTTCCCTCATATCTTAGGGAGCCTCCATAACCCACGTAGCTCCATTTTGGCCTCCAATGAACCCCCTCTCCTCCCCACGTAGCACGACGTGACTTTTACCTCTACCCCCTCCTCCCCCCCCCATCCAACTTAGAACGTAGCTTTTTCCCTTTTGATTCAAGAAGACATTTTGTACTGCTTTCTCTTGTCACACTATCGTAAATTACGTACGGAGATAATTAAATGACGGAAATAAATATTCACACGCTGTTCTGTGTTCTGTACCTCATTTCAACTGTGACAAATAAAATGAAAGAAAAACTACGTGGCCTGGCTCGGAAACCGCCCCGCCACCAACTTTTCCCAGCGTAGCTTTCCAGCTAACCCCCGACCAAGCCACGTAGTTTATGTATGCTCCCTTAAGTGTATGTTACACGAGTAATATTTTCGTCAGTGCCGCTTCGAGTCACGATCGGTTAATCACAACTAACGGAGCAGTATTCCTTTCTTAGAAAATAAAAACACTAGCAAGTTATGAGAAAACCGTTTGGTGAGGAAGTGTTTACAGCCGAAAAAATTGTCTCAAACACGATCCAGAGTGGGACTACAACCAATAACACGCTCAACGTTAAAATATAATGACGACAGAAAGAAGCTAGTTTTGTATAAAGTAACTAGCACAGTACCCGGCGTTGAAGGACCGGTTGGCGTTGATTTACTACTACACAGTCTTTAGTCGCCCAGCGAGAAGCATGTGTACCAGGTTCCATGGAAGTGGCCTCGGCCTGCGAAGAAAAATAAGCTCGTAGATACTTGGTGTCTTTTTGTAAAAATTAATTTTTGGTGTTAAGAGTGAAAAGTGCCGACCTCGGTACCCACCAGTGTGGCTCAGTGCACTGAGGCGGCGCACACTGTGTCGGGGAGGTACAACGGACCGGACACGAGCCATAGCGCCCCCCCCCCCTTACCATCCGTCCCGACAGCGGTTTATGGCAGTTTTTCGCAGCCATCAAGGCCGTGATGGTCCTCAACATCAGACTCACAAACAAAAATTACACTTATCACACACACGCAAAACATAGTTACACATTTCGCAGACAGATAGCAACACTTCACTTCCTCCATTAGTAGGTAGTACGACCTGGTAGTAGGTACAAAATGCTTGCTGTCAGCATGAGTATGCGGTCGTAAAACCAAAGCCCCAAATTTGACCAGGCCAATGATGAGTACAACTCAAAGGCAGGCAACCGCGAGATATTGGCAAATGGGGGTGAAGAAGAATAGCTAGGCATACACACACACATTTGTGCGCCAGCAATTCCGTGGCGATCCATATAGACGATAAAATGTGTGTGTTAATTGTCTAACAACGAGCCGCATCACAAGCCAAATAACAATCGTAACATATTTGAACGTGGCGAGCATGCGCGACGGTAACCATACACACAGATATCTCACTTAACAATTTACTCGCGGCAGATAAGACTTGGTTAGTGTCTAATAAGTAAGATGAGCAGAGAATTTGTAGCTCATTTAATTGTGACATATATCAGCAACATACTCCATTGTGAAAGGTGAAACCAAAAGAATATGCGAACAGAAGTTTAAAATAATTAGGCTATAGTGCATTGATAGAGGTTTGTGAGAAATATAATATACAAGTTGATAGCGCATTAATAAAAAAAGAAAATCCACTCTTTGCGGAGTACTTTTCGCAAGAAATATACAAAAAAATGAAAATTCGACGAGAAATGGAATAGGCGAAGACAAAAACTACAAAACTAATTTACGATATTACTACGACTTACTACTGTTTATGAGAAATCAACACGAACCATTGGACAGTATCAGCAATATAGGAAGCCCAAATTATGAAGGGGAAGATGTATCTGTGCATTTATGGAATACTGAAGAAATCGATGAAAATGCTTTTCAAATAGTACAAGTAGCAGTATATGATCGTGTTTATAATCTTCCTGCAAAGACTTTTTATGTCATACTGTCCGTTTCTTTTTCATTTTTACAGTTCTAATATAAGCTGCTGTACGAATAAATACATTTTTTTGTGTAGAACTTAAAAACATGATTCTTTTCAATATTATCACGTCGCTCGTAACATAACCTCACTATACTTGGCTCGCGATGTTTTGGAATTCCCAGTGAGCCGCAAGCCAGGAAATCATGACGGATAAATCCGTAGACCACTACCATAAACACAACAATTTGAGCGCGGCGAGCCAGCTGAACGACAAATGTGTGGATCTGCTGTTCCTGTGTATGGGCTCTGACAAGTATAGGCTCGTCGCGAGAATATCCGCGCGTAAATGTTTGGCGAACTTACTCGCGCGCAAATGTGTGTGTGTATGGGCAGCTAATAGTGAACAGTGCTAGCTAGCGTCGGCAGCGTAGGGGGTAGATTACTCGCTCCGCGTGCCAAGGGTCGATGCTTCTAGTTCGGCCGATAGTATTGAGTGTTTAAGGTAGACAGAAAGAGACACACAGAGAAAGAGAGAGAGAGAAAGAGAGAGAGTCAGAGAAACAGACAGACAAGAGACAGAGAGACAAGCAGAGAAAGGCAGACAGACAGAGATAGATAGACAGAGAGAGGGGGGCGAGAGACAGAGAGAAAAAGCGAGCGCTAGAGAGAGAGAGAGAGAGAGAGAGAGAGCTAGAGAGAGAGAGAGAGAGCTAGAGAGAGAGAGAGAGCGCTAGAGAGAGCGAGAGACGGAGAGAGCGAGCGCTATAAAGAGAGAGAGAGACGGAGAGAGGTGGTGAGAGACATAGAGAGAGGACGAGAGACAGAGAGATAGGGCGAGAGACAGAGAGAGAGGGTGAGAGACGGACAAAGAGCGATAGACAGACCGAGAGAGAGAGAGAGAAACAGAGAAAGAGGGACACAGAGAAAGTCAGACACAGAGAGACAGACAGAGAGACAGAGAAAGACAAAGCGAGAGTAACAGAGAGAGGGAGATAGAAAGAAATACAGAGAGTTGGAGAGAGAGACAGATAAGACATACAGACAAATAGACATACGGACAAATATTCATACAGACAGATAGATAGAGACAGAGTCAGATAGAGGCAGAAATGATGGAGACAGAAAAAGATTCAGATACAGACAGCCAGAGATGCCGACAGAGACAGTAATTTTAAAAGCAATTGACTCCTTTTTTGTAGACAATTAACAGAGGTCTAAACCATTTTTTTTTTCTTTCGAAAATACATTAAATATATAGATTTTCTTCGTGTTACAATGTTGTTATATGTACAGATAAGGCCAGCAAATTGTCACGGAGTTCCTCGAAAAAATGCTGTTTCTGCCTAGCAAGGGAAGTGTAGTATTGTCATGCTTCCTACTTTATCTGTGCGGTAGGGTTCTGTACGCATTCGACAGCCCGCGTGCATACAGAGGTGGCCCGCAGCGCGCTGCGCTGCTTATTAATCGCGCCTGATAACAGCGTCCCACTTAGCGGCAGGAAGTGCGTCACCACTCCAAACTACTGTGCACCTGTTGCGTGCCCGGTGACAGCTGTTAACACCGCGAGGCCCACTCAGCCTGCTGTCGAATGAGTATCGCACAGGACACCAGGCAAACTATCACTCCTCAATATCACCTTACATACGAAACAATACTCTCCCTCTTCAAACCTCAACTTCAGTTCGTTTCCCCGGACACTCTCCTCAACTCCCGTCAACCTCTAAACCGTCTGATTTTCTAAATCTGACATTTTCCTTCCAATTCTCTTCAGTTTGATGTTTCCATCCTTTTAATCTGGCTATCATTATTGTCTTTACTCCCTGTAGTGAATGAGCGATGACTTTTGGCTTCGTTCCGTAGTCTGGCCACCGACATTTCCGCCCTCCATGACTTCCCGAAATACCTCTATGCGAATGCCAGCATGGTTTCTTAAAAAGGCTATTTACTTCCCGTTTCTTACCCTCCGTCCCCTGACCGCTGTAATGACCACGTCGTTGACGAGCGGAAAAGCCACAGCAACATAAAAAGTTGTTCTCTATAAGGTGTGTTACTGAACCATTCAGCAAAGTCACGATAAACGTCAAGTCTACAAAGTACATGGCGAAATAGAACAGCTAATCTAGAATGAAACAATTATCTTGACGGGAAGTAGTGATATTGAAGTATGTGAGGGCAATCGATTAACGTACCGGTAGGCAGAGAGATGGTTGATAAACCAAACACTAAAAGAAAATAAGAACAGGTATTAAGAAACGCTTGAATGTCATAGAACAGTAAAATACCCGTGCAATATCGGTGATTACACTAAATTTACATAAACATAAAGAAAATTTTGGGAATGATCATAGGCCGAATATGCCATTATATCATTAAACTGTTTTCTGAAAATTATGAAATGCAAAAAATAAAAATTCAATAGTGAAAACGAAAGAAGAGAGAGAAAAGTAGAACACCTATAAGATACAAATCAGTATTTAACTGAATCTACAAACAAACAAACAAACAAAGGAAAGAGCGGAAAACAATAAAGGCAGAAAATAATAAAATTTTAATTAAATTTTGGCATAATTAAAAAAAAAAACAGCACAAAAGCTGCGGCGATGAGAAGATATGGAAGTTTACTGACGAGGGAAGAAAAACAAAAATACTCCGGACGAAGCAACTAAACAGCTTTACTTACATTTCAACAAGTCCGCTAATGTAAGAAAGTCAAACAGAAATGATAAAAGAAATGAAAAATAGGAAAAATCGAGAAATGTCGGGAAAGTAGACGTGACATACAGCAATATCAAATAGGGCTATAGGAAAATGTAAAAGGAAGCGTGGTCAGTGAGCGATTACGTTCAGGCCCCGCTTTCTGGAGCACGCGGGTTTGAATCCCCGTCCGGCCATCCCAATTTTGGTTTTCCCTGGTTTCCCGAAATCACTCCAGGCGGATGCTGAAATGGCTCCTTGAAAAGGCCATGGCCGAATATATTCCCGTTCCTAATACCCAGTCCTTTGCCGCCTATAATAACCTAGACGTTGACGACGCGCAAAGGCATAAGCAAAAACAAAGAGATGGTACACACACAAATACAAAAAGAAGTAATTGGTGAAAAAAAAAAAAACAGAGCTAGCGAATATGTAAACTTTCATATCATGACTTTGACGCTGCAAATGTGGTCTCATTTGAGAAATAAAGGGTGCTGCATAATAGTAAGTCTGCTTTAAGCAACGTTAGACAACAGGCAAACAGACTGTAGGAGTATCGAAGTTGTAGAACACAGCAGGGCACATGTTTACTTAAAATAATACATATTTCAGCAGCTGCTCACAAAACTTCACTATTGCACCAAATTATCGTATAATAACTAAATTATAATTGTGATCAAATATTTTAATTTCGCACACACAAATAAATTTTGTTGTTGTTGTTGCTCTTTGTGTGGGCGGATCACAACTGTAAACAGTAACACAGGTAAACTGTTCCTAAATTAGGTTTTCTGGTGTAGACGAAAAGTTTATGAAAGTAGCGTTTTGTTTCTGTTTCTAGAAACAGACAACAGTTAGAAATAAGAAGTTCTGCTGTGTTCCTTTAGGTGAGGACGCGTCCTTGGGCTTGCGCGTTAATGGCTCTCCCACGGGGTCGGTGGCTATATTGAAGTGGAGTTTTAGTAGGGTTAAACTATGACCTTGACTCCCACCACTGGTGTTAGTCTATCCTGATGTAATACTGTTAATATATCCAACTGCTTCCTATAATTTTGTGGTTTAAGTGAATTTAATCAAAAATATAAAATGTCTCATAATCCCTCCCACTGTCCCAGACCAAAAGTAGGCTCTTATGGTGCTTGGACTGTCCAGGCGTATAGTTTCCTTAAGACAGACTACAACTTTGAACTACAACCCGAGCGCAGCAACAAGGCCGTGCGTAGAGAACGTAGGCAGTTTGCGTAAGATAAACCTCCAAGCGACCAGAGAGATAAAACTTGGGCGCGTGTATTAATAACTGAGTGGCGGCCCTTTATCGGGAGTGCTGCACCGTTATGAAAGGGTTGTCTGACGAGTCCCTCCATGCTACAATGTCTAACAAAATCGGTATGAGGACTTTCATTTCAAAGAAATCTTGTCTGATATACTGCCAAATGTTAGTGAGAAAATAGAACGTTACGACTGCAAACTGTGCAGTCATATTCAGGTGCTTCATCAACAGCTGTTGTGGCATCGCCTGGGTATTGACTAGGGACACGGTATCGAATAAAAGTATCGATACTGTACTCATGAGTAGTATCGGAAGTAAAAAGTATCGTACATACTAAAGTATTGAAAAAAGTAACGATATCTTCAGGTATCAGAAGTATCGAAAACATAATATTTTTCAAATCACTCACTTGAATTTATTTACTAGCGGAGTTCCCGGCGTTGCCCGGTATAGTTGGCGCAGATTTTCTCGTCCCCTATTTTTATTCCCGCAATGAGAAACATTTGTACAAAGTTTCATAACATTCGTGCCAACTTTTTTCAGAATTAAATCAAACCTAGATTCACCCACCCCTACCAGAAAACGGGTGGGTTGAAGTTTATTTCCACGTACACCAATTTCATTCGTCTGAAAAGATACATGTATATGAAGCTCAGTTAATTTGGTTAAGAAATTGCATTACTACATTACTGAACAACATTAGATTATGTTAGAAACTCACATTTGATTCAATTGCGAAGTAAATGGATATACGTTTTGCTCGAAACGCCAGATACTTTAACTCCGCAGATTCAGCCTTATATACAAATATCAAAAGTGGATAATACTATCGTAAACAGAAGGCTGAGGGCCACAGAGACATTGTCCAGAGATCGTGCTTAAAGAACATCACTGTTGTTTTTATGGCTGTCTATGGCGTTTAAAAATTGAAGATCCCGAATAAAGAAAAGAATACTTCAAGTTACGGCTACCTATGGCGTTTAAATTTGAACATCCCGAATTAAAGGAAAGAATATGTTTTGTTTAGTGTGTAAAATTGTTATTACTGTAAAGTTATCTTATTGCTTTAATTAAAGGCTATGGTCAGAGACATTGTAATTGTTTGTTTAGTGCGAAGTATGCAACATCTAATACTTCCTTCCATCTTTGGGATTTGTCATCATACGTTCAGAATTTCATTTAATGCTCCTGCGTTTTTTAACGTCGAAACATAAGACATGCCAAACAACTGAACTGATGTTCTAAGCTTTAAAACTGTGAAAACCCCATCGAAATCTGTTCCGTAGTTTCCTAGTTTTTATAATATCAATTTATCCGGTTTTCGTTTTATAGATATAGATTTATTTTTAAAGGATTAAGGCCTGCCCCTAAGCCTTAATTTCAAATTTTAACCCTTTTTTAATTTTTGCATTGAATTGACCTGTATTTTTATTATGATGAAATTTTCAGCAATAAATCATGTTCCTTTTTGTAGTCCTAATATGCGAAAGAATTCACTTTAAATTAAATAAATTAAAATAAGGTTAAAGTTAGACTCAATTTTTATTTTCGATATAAATCAAATCAACAGCAAATTCCATTATTCGTTAAACTTTGGAATTACGTAACTAAAATATATACTAATCTTACACTTTCCACTCTTCCTCCGTTCAGTCACTTAAAAACAAGAATTTATACGATTCCTCAGACTTCCACGGCCATAAAGCACTGATAAGAGTAAAAGTATCGCATGAAAAGTATCTAGTACAAAAGTGTTGGTATCAAAAGAAAAGTACTAGATACCAAAAGGTATCGATACTTTTTCCGTGTCCCTAGTAGTGACCCCTAGTACAGGGGTAGTGTCTTTCAAACCAGGATTTTTTGAATTTTGTTACAAGGAAAGTAATGTTTGACGAATACCAGCAAAACTTGTTCCGTCCGAAACAAACTGTAAAGGTAGAAAAAACACTCCATTGCAACAGTGCAAAAGAACGGCTGAAAATAGAAATTTATAGGGTAATATAATGGATACCACCATAAGACAGTCAGCAGCTTTACAAAACTCGAATCGAGTGGTCGGTAAAGAAGAATAATGGTCAATAAAAACGATGCTTAATACCACTGGGCCAAAAACGGATCCTTGTGGTAACTTGTTTTTTTATTACTGAAGTTGTTCTAATAGTAATACGCGGCGCCAGTTGGTTGTCGCGCTGTGAAGGGAACGAGTTGTTTGAGATAACTCCTTGTTTGCTGGTGTAACATGAGCCGCGAGCCTAATCGTCTCGGAGATACAGCGCTCTCTGACGCAAATCGGGCCCGTCTGTCTGCCCACTCAGTACTACCAACAAGCTGAAACAAACGCAAACTTCCAAACACAACACTCCTCTGTCACAACACAACACTGACTATCATCCGTTAACAGATTCTATCCTATTTGTCCATCGTAATGCAGCCACTGTTCAGTTTGAATACAACTTGCAGTACCTTCACTGGGCCTCAATTCCAATAGACATCTTAGCCATTAATACTCTAGACCAGGGGTCCCGAAAGTGGTCGATAAGAGTTCTCCAGAGGTCAACTAATACACGTCGGACGAAAGGTTGTCGATTAATACTAAAGATTAAAAATTAAATATACATTTTCAAAGATTATAGTGTAGGCCTATTTTAAGTTTTATGACACGTAAGTTTTAAGAACTGCAGGCAAATTTCCATATATACAACATTTTGTTATAATTTTTTAAGATTATAATAACTGGAAAAATCTCCTTTTTCTGCTAATGTAATTGGGTGAATTTTATAATGTATGAGAACCGTAAATTCTTCCGTTGGCTTGTTATACAGGTCTCCTTATTTCTTAAGATCAGAAATGCAAGAAATGATTTGATGTTTTTATTAAACAGTTAATCTTTTGGTCGATAAGAAGGCAAATATTCTATTAAGGGGTCGACGGGATAAAAATTTGGGGACCCCTGCTCTAGACCAATATTACAAAGGACTACACCGATCTTGATCAAATTTGACAAGGAAATACTAGGCTTCATTAGGCAGAACATATGATACTTTTTTGGGATAAATAACGTATTTTGACGTGAAATTTTGAAAACTAACCGAAAAGTGACAGACAGATGGATAGCGTGTGTGAGTCCCTGTAAAGTTGTTTCGGTTGCTCAGGCTTCGTTTTTCTTTTTATTATGGCTTCACGCCTCGTCGACGTCGAGATCATTAGAGGTGGGGAAAGGACTGGGAACGAGCAGTGGGAAGGAATTCGGCCATGGCCTTATGATAGAAGCACCCCAGCATTCGTCTGGAGTGATCTGACTTGATTTCTCCCATAGTCTGTTTGTCTTACCTGTTCAAGTACTGACTCAACGTTGTGTAGTTGTGGATTTGCGCCGCATCAGAAAAAACATTGGGTCACAAGTGCGTAATTTCGGACATAATAACAGGTCCGCAATGTAACGGCCACCCATGGCATTGCATGCCTCAGCCCTTTGGCGAAAGGAATCACGCACAATTTGAAACTGTCTTGGTTGGTCCTGTATGTGATGAGTGATGACATGCATTGAAGACGCAATGCCATAGGTGGACGTTACATTGCGGACCTGTTATTAACTCCGAAACTATGCGTTTGCGACTCAATATTTATTAGATATTTGTGTCTTATTTTGATGCATACTATCACCTTATAAAATATTTTACACCCTGTATCTCTTAGCAAAGGACAGCATAACAATTTATGATGTATAACAAAACATACCAAAGGTGTGCATAAATATGTACACCACAAGCTCGTATGATGATATATATCTCTGGTTCTAGTGTTTTGATCCATTCAGTTGCATTGATCAACGCATCGTGTATATCCATAATTGTTCCTTTGTAGGCTGGAAGAGGACAGTCTAAAGCGATGTCTGTAAGATGGCTCCAAAGTCATAATTTGTAGCTAACTGACCCAGCCCCATTTGTGTAATAAGTAACCGCATGAGCCTTGTCCTGTTCGAATCCGACTGATGATTCTCCGTTGCCCTCTGGGACGTTGTGTAAAAAACAGTATTGACATAAGATGTCCCTAGAAAGTGATATAATTTTAAACCACAAATATAAATCTGCCGTAGGAATTTTGGTAGGGAGTCTCATACATCCTCTCCCCCCCCCCAAGTCTGTATCCATTTTAATTTGATTGGAATGGAGCACACGCTCCGGTGGCAATTTCCCTACACACCCAACTTCCCCCTATCCTGCACCCACCTTCCGTTCTCCTCTACAAATGTTAACTTTAAATTCTTTTAACGTTTTCGATAAGTTATTCATCATTTCCCTCGGTAACTCATTCCAATTCCTGACACCCTGACCTAAAAAAGAAAATCTTCCCACACCCTTGTGCCGAAAGATTTAAACGTGTTACAAACTGCTTCTCTTCAAGAGAGAGTTTCAGTGGTAAATAGAATGGCGATCGCTTCCTCGACATATTATATCTACTTCGCGCTTTCTAGGACACTTTTTACGTAAGTGTATATGCAATTCTAGCAATAAAATTCTAAATCCAAGCGTTACAACTCGCGGGTAACAGCTAGTTACAATGAGATTTAACAAAGGATTTTGTATGTGTCTGTTTTGTAGCAGCGAATGTATTGTGTAATTCCGTTTGAACAGTTTTTTGTGGCGGTACTTCCCCAAGTGATGACGTACACATCCACCGAGATTAGATTTCAGGGCTCGGTACCTTCCATATAAAAGGCAGAATCCATCAGCCAAGTAACTGCCGAAACAGTCAAAGCAGAACATTGTAACTGTATTCTGCTTTAGTCCTTACTACCCCAAATAATAATATGACGTAAAATCTTGAAAAATTTTATGAGCGAAAATAATTGAATTGGTTTTAGTGGGGTTGAAGGATAAATTTTTCTTTAGATAGTCTTCATGCGTATCAAACACAAGTACGCAAAATGCCGACCCTAAAAAAAAAGTTTGAATTTTTATTTTAATCAGGCTATTTGTACAATTTTTCGCCGAAAAGTCGTAAAAAAAATCTGATACCCCTTTATTCCTAAAACAACTGATCCAAATTTTTTTCAAAGTTTAATGTGATAGGTAGCATCCTAAGGATTGCAGGAAAACTACGCTAAACTTTCTGGAGTTTACTTTTTTTTAAAACAGATAAATGGGTAATTTTAACAAATCATTCGTAAACAAAAACACCATCTCTTAACAACTGATTTTTAATTCATATAAACTCAGATGAGTTTCGCCCTTATGGAACAGGGCATCATCTGTGAGAATGTTGGTGGAAACGTTACTTTGGTAGGAAACAACTCTATCTGCACTTTTGTTGAACCCGATCAGCATTGTTCCTTTTATTTTGTTAACGTTACCGATTTCACTGTTTTTGAATTGGTTAAACGTTTAACCTCGTTTAATTTCACACACCTATTTACAATAAACACTTGTTTCTACCAAAACTACTGATCATGCCACAATACATCGGGGCGAAACGTGTCTGAGCTTAAAAAGTGGTTATTCCATTTACTGTGTTTCCATTTACAAATCTTTAACAAGTAACAGAGGAAGAATGCCTTATAACTGACTGATAATCAAATCATACTTCAGCACATAGTTTTTTCGACAAATATTGTTTCATAGTGAATTTCATGACTTCGATACTAAATGTCATGAAGATGCGTTGTTTGTTTATAAATTTACAAAGTTCCACTCCAACTTGTTTGAGTTATATAAAAAGAATTTCCGCAAACGAACGATGAACTTTATTTACAATTCGCTTGAATTTGTACTAAAAAAAACTCAAAGATTTTATAAAATAATGCACTTTAATCCACATTTTGCGTGCGTGTCATGGAAGCGCGAAAGGAATTCAAACTGGACGGATTTTATTCGCACGCGCACACACACACCCACACACACACACACACACACACACACACACACACACACACACACACACACACACACGCAAGCACACGCGCACACACACGCACACACACACACACACACACACACACACACACACGCACGCACACACACGCACACACACGCACACACACGCACACACACGCACACACACGCAAGCACACGCGCACACACACGCGCACACGCACACGCACGGACACGCTTGTTTTGCAGTAAGTATTCTCCACAGCTGTTTACTCACAGACGATGTGCGTTGCCAATTGTTTTTCACGTGCTTCGTATTTCCTCGTCATCTCAAATAGAGCGGGTGACGCGAGCGTATCTTGAGTCTTGACGTGCGAATACTCTCGACAAACGCTCTTATGGACCCATCAGCAACTCGTTATCTACCTCAGTCTCCACTTGTACGACCAACCTAATCCTGATGC
Source organism: Vandiemenella viatica (assembly GCA_031002005.1). Taxonomy (NCBI): domain Eukaryota; kingdom Metazoa; phylum Arthropoda; class Insecta; order Orthoptera; family Morabidae; genus Vandiemenella; species Vandiemenella viatica. The sequence goes on from CM061918.1 coordinate 32,547,229, forward strand.
ATGCTACTGTAGATGGCAGGCTAACGATTTGTTTTTCTCTTTCTACAGTCACAAATCTTGTAATATTTACAATCATAATAAATGAATTTCTTATAATTATTCATATAAATTATATTTTAATGCTTATAATTTTAACGTTTTATGTACGGGATCAATAAATTAAAGATCTGTAACTGGACAACAAACAGGTCTTAATCCACATATTCAAAATGTGATATGGCAAACATATTATACATACTTATTTAAACTGATCTTAATCAGGATACGAAGCACTTTCATCCAAATTCCGGAATTATTTATTTAGTTGTGCGTTACCAAATGAAATAATATCCTATGTTATTTCAAAGTCACATCAGATATAAAAGTACATTTTCTCATTCATTCTATAATATAAAATCAGTTTCTCGTCGAAACTACAGGAAATAAAATATGATTTCCCAGCTAGCTAATTAAACAACGACAAAGAACTGATTCCATTTGAATTTTTACGTAGAACAATGACATAATCAGTATCTTGACGGCTATGTTACGGTTCACGACTGTCCTAGATGATTCGTTGAAAAGGTAGGATAGCGTAGTTTACCTTAATCTTACGGAAAACTATCAGCCGCTTCACGTCCACAGGTACCAAAACCGAAGATACTTATCGCAAACACCGTGCCAATAGCTGTCCCTTATCTCTAAATACAGACGGGCAAAAGTATGCGGTAATTGCACTTACTGTCAACATGCTTAGGTAGCATCCACCTTAAACCATCAGCCTCTCTTCATTCCGATTCGTTTGACGGAATGCTGCATCCGATGATCAAATAAAATGCGCTGGTATTGGAACCTATATGGATACACACAAAACAAATTAGTCCAGCTTGCCGCTTATATACGTCAGCACGAGACAGCCGGACCTGTACCACACAAGGCTTCAGTACATGACTACTGGAGAAGGCAGCGAAGCAACATCGGAGAGATGCACATCCGTAAGCATCGATTGACGGAATGGCAACAAGAATGGAACAACAGTGAAACAGGTCGAAGAGCATATGATATGTTCTCATCCGTAGAGGAGAGGTTAAGTTGAAGTACCTTCAACCCTCTCCCGGATTGGTACACTACATTATAGGTCGCGGGCCATACTATAGCTGGCTCCGAAGTCGAAATATTGTAGATTCAAACAGGTGCGAATGTGGTGAAGAAAGTACGCCGGAGCACGTGGTATGGGAATGTGAAATAACAGCCAATTTGAGAGAACACCAACAAGCTCGGCTGCAAGGTAGGAGAATATTTGACATACTGCGCGACGAAAGTTTGTGGCATTTGTTGGACGAGGCAGCTGATCTAGCCTCAAAATTTTGGAACGAGAAATTTATAAAAAGGAAAAATGCCGAGCTAAATCAAACGCCACAGATAGCAGAAGAGGAGAACACAATTACAACTCGTGGAATAGAGGAAGCTAATTCCAGAAACAACTGCAGAGGGAACAATGATGCTGGAAGTTTGACTTTCACAACACCGGACTGACGGAAGATATCCTACGACAATGAGCAACATCAATCATCGGAGGAACTTCAGTGTGCTCCAGAGAGGCCGTCTTCTGAGCGACAGATGGGGCCGTCTTGGTATTCCAGGAGGTCAACTCTTGATGGCCGGGGCGGCTGACTTTGCTGCCGGTTCCAGGAGACTCTACCTTTGGAGCGCACTCAACACCAAGAAAAATGAACACTAGTGGACCGAAGTGCGGCTGTGACAATTGGTGGTGGTAATAGTAGTATTAGTAGTAGTAGCAATAATATTAGTAGTAGTAGTAGTAATGTTAGTAGTAATATTAGGGACAATAGCAGTAGTAGTAGATGTAGTAGTAGTAGTGGTGTGGTACCCATTCAGTTTAATAACAGTAGATGTAATAGATATTGGAAATTAAATCAAAATTTTCTTGGATTCATTGTTTGTATGTTAATACGTTATATATATATATATATATATATATATATATATATATATATATATATATATATATATATAGGATAAAATATATGTACATGTTAAAGAATGGAAATAAGGGCGCAGATTAGATACTAGGTGCATGTTGCATATGGAAAATAAATAAATAAATAAATAAAATATATACACAATTGACGAAGAAAAGAAAGTTGTTGGCTGAATGGCTACAAGGCCGAATGACATTAAAAAATAATGTTATTTCACCCAGGACGAGACCATTTACCCGCCAACAAAGCGTTGCTGCGTCGAGAAGTCAGAGATATTAGCGTGGGCTCAACGGACTTTTCAAACGAACTGCCATTCGATACTTCGGATATACTTCCCTGCTCCTGATGTAGCAATATCACACCCATAATTTTCGCTATTAATTTTACTACTACTATTATTATTTTGTTTTGATAAATTATAAACGTCTTGAATAATTATATTAAATTTTGTATTTTATCGGGTTTCCACAAGCGGTAGTTTGTGTAGCCTTGGGGTATCGTAGCAATAGTATCTTTAAGTAGAATGGTAACTATCTTTTGCGCCGGCCAGCACAGCTACTACTATGTTGCAGTGAATCTCGGACCTGTAAATTATTATGCAAGTAACTGTGAATAAATTCAGTAGTATTTCATTCGGAGCCACTTTTATCATTTCTTCAATCGACAATAACACCTTTCAATTGTTTGGAGACATTGTTTGGAGACTGTAAGTCGTTTACTACCTTCAATTCAAGTAAAATGAGCATTCAGCTTGCATGTGTTGAGAGTTGAGATTGGGCTTCTCTCGTCCAAAACACTCTGTTCCTCCGATTGGTACACATTGTTTCGTCCGAAGCTGTATCGTAAATTTCGACAGATAATTAAGCCACACTAATTGAATGGTTATCTCACACTTATTAATTAATAATTTAGTAGCAGGGTTCAAACGAAAACCATTCAATTTGTAACCTCCACGTTATTTCCTCCTCTTTTCGTTGTTACCAAGACACTTGCCATGTGTCTGGCGATATCTGAAGTCTTAATGCCGCACGAGGTTAAAAAAATAAATTAAAAAAATCACAAAATCTGTGTTGATGCACCAGTTTATCTACTAATCAGTTCATTTAAGTGTCGAGGTCAAATGAGAAGTTATCACAAAATTCACCAACCGCATCACTCTCCCACGCCAACAATTACATTGGTCCAGTCCTCTTTTTTCTGGATATCCTTCTCACTGTTCTGTCATCTAGCCCTTGCTACCCCCATTCATGTATCTTTCTTTATATTCTGTCCTCCCTCATTCTCCATACCATTTACCCTTGCGAACTGCTCACCGTTATCCTTGGGAGCGTCCATAAAATACGTGATTCGGTCTAGGGGAGGGGGGAGGGGTTGGTTGGAAAGCTACGCTGGGCTACGTGAGGGGAGGGGGGGGGATCCGAGCCAAGCCACGCAGCTTTTTATTCATATTATTTGTACAGTTAAAATAAGGTACAGAACACACAACAGCATGTCAATATTTATTTCCGTCATTTAAATATCTCCGCATGTAATTTACGATAGTCTGACAAGAGAAAATAGTACAAAATGTCTTCTGGGATCGATAGGGGGGTTCATAGGAGGCTAAAATGGAGGTACGTGGTTTATGCACGCTACTCTTGCATTGATAAGTCCATTGTAAACTGCTGATCTACTTAGCGTGATTAATCTGCTGCTCTGTTTTACCAATGCAACCTACAAGAATCAACGTAAACGGTGATTACGGCGTGCTTTGGACGGTTTGAACCACTCACACTCGCAAGCCGTCAGTTCACTAAATTTTAAATACTTATTTCAGTGGTTGAAACATACCCTCGAGTTAAGCGGGGGGTATTACTATTGAACCACCAAACAAAATACAGAGTTATAATCAGACACGTTAGATTTAGCAACTTCTCCAATCACGCCATTACACGTTTACTTATACATTAATTCGGTAAATCATTATAGCTTGCGTGTACTGACAATACCATCCAAATCCACGTAACATTCGCCTCGCTCGTCCGGAGAGCAGCCTTCGCCACACTGATCTGGTGTCCGACAGTGTCGAACCAAAGATACTATTCAAAACTAACTTAAGCTATCTCGATCACTACAACACACTACTATCTGTGGAAAACCTCGATATATATTTGATTACAGACATTTATACAATCATTCAGACTCTTTATAAATAATGAACAACTTAAACGACAGTAACGGTATAGTCAATGATAATTAAAACAGTAGGGAAAAAAATGGGGGGGGGGGCGGAACAAATGATAGAGTCTCTGCTACTCCTATCCCTTCCTGCTAGGGTTCTTCCTTTACTGCGTTTTACTCTTTCCGTTGCTAACATTGCCCTGTCGCTGGCTTCAAACGAATCTTGCTTTGTTCGAGGTTCTGACATTCTTACTGAAGATAACAGACGAACTAAATCTCGTAACCAGAATCCGTTTCCAGTAACCAATTCTCGAAGTCTAAAAATAGCGTGTAGGAGGTCGGCCGTCGGAGGAAGCTTTCCTTTACATTTATCATGTTCGTCGTTTTGTTCGGCTTTCCAGCTATTGATACGATTAGTTTCTGCAGAACCTTGCCGAGTCCAAGTAGTTGGTAGGAATCTCTACCGCGACTTGAAACGCCCAATGGGTGACGTCGATATCGGGGAATGTAAACCAAGTTAAAAGAAATGTAACACTACTTAGTAAATACGGCAGAATATACATGATAACCACCTTCACGGAACCACGTGATGTCATGGACCAGTTGGCCAGTTTTCTACCAGCTAATTCCAGCAATCCTCTTGATGTATGGCAATCTGTCGTATTCCAGCACTATTTTCTCCTGCTGATATCTTTTCCCCGAGCAATACGGCCGGTGCACAGCCATTACAAGATGGCTGTTTACGGAGCGTCCATAAACTACGTGATTCCATTTTGGCCTCCCTTAAACACACACACACAGACACATGCAGCATGTGCTGGTATTTGAAATTTGCGCCCTTTTCTCTTAACAGATTATCGTTAAAATTATTGCGTATATAATAAACAAGACTCATATTTGCGTTATGTACTTTTCTATAATGATAAATATTATGGTTGAAATGTTGACACTAGCCTCTCCCGCAAATAATTATTGGGAAAAAACTTCTTTCTCAGGTCCAGTCAGTGCTCCTTTTCTTATTAAGGTATTACTAAAGACATTCTCCTTATCTCATTAATCATTGTTAATTAATTGATAAATTAGAACAAACTACAGCTGCCAAGTAGAAAAACTAGTTGTCTTGTGCTTCAGTTCTGTCTATTTTCTTTCTACATTTCCAGTGAATGATTCTTTGATCTGCTTAAAAGATACCTATAACTCACTGGATAATAAAAACTCGTTGGAAAAAGATTTTCGATTAGCTCGATTAAGCTACTTAAGTTTACTGTAAAGCGCCACTTCACGCGTGCACTGCATTGAAATTTACTTGTCACAACAAAATTAAAATTATCAACGAGCTGTGTGGTTGCATGCGACGATTCTAATTAAAACAACTTCAGTTCAAACCATCAATACAATACAAACTTTCATTGCGTAGGAAAATCCCGGGTGACATCTCTAAGCGAATTAGCGTGTCTAATATTTTTCGAATTGTAATGCTCCGTCGCGTGTCTGTTAGTTCAAATGCGCCGGCCGCGTGCAACACAACGCTATGACTACAAGTCACACGCATGCGCAGCACGTTAGATTGTAGGATATCTAAATTACGTACGGAAATACATATCCACATGCTGTTGTGTTTTCTGTATCTTATTAAAATAATAAGGATGGAAAACTACGTGGCTTGGCTCGGACACCCCCCCCCCCCACCCAAGTAGCCCTTTGTAGCTTTGTACACAACCCCTCCCCCTCTCCCCTTTTTACCGAGCTGAAGTTATGGACGCTCCCTCGCTCCAAGATTACTGATATTTTTTTCCGTCGCTGCTCTTGGTTTAATGCTTTTTCTTATCCTGGGTAAATCTTCACCCCAACAAATCCATTACAAAACCGAACCACGTCTTTCGGCTGACCTTTGTGTCATACAATTCTTACCTCTGAATTTTCTCTTCACCAACAGATTGACGGACACCGCAGGTCTCAAAACGTGCCCCACCATCCTGCATACTTTCTGTAAAACGCTTATGTAAAGAAAATTTCTCACCCAGTACTTCCAAAACACGTTCACTTATTTTTCAACATCCCTCATCACATTTCAAAGGCTTCAATTTGTAATATTCCTGAAGTCGAAGTTTCTTTCCATGGAGAGTTGAGATCCATACGCGCTATTTTAGTGCTTAGGACAGTATTTGAAACAAATATTTCGTTTTTGAAGAAGACTTTCTCCAGCTCTATTCTGGTTTTGAGAACTTTACTGCCTCCATCATCAGTAGTAATTTTACATTCTAAATAACAGAATTTTCTTACTTCTTCTATTATATCCGAGTCATTTTTAAATTTAATCGGTTGTTTTCTACTTCGTTAATATTCTCATTCAAGCGGAAAATGTAATCACAAAATTATAGCATACAGATTGTCTCTCGTTGGTCGCGTATACTAAATTATTCTTACACTTCTTTTATTGTTTCGTCTGCATTCAAGTATAATATTAGAAAAATATAATAGGGTCTATTGTCTAACACCCATACTTGCCAACTTTTGAAATTGTTTCCGTAAAGACCCTGGACCACAAAAGTTTTAACATCTACATTTAATCGAGTATGATCTAAAAATCAAGAAATTTGTAAACAGTGGACAGCATATTTAAACGAAATCTTACCCACTTACTTCATATTATTTGCTGACAAAAATAACCTTCAAGATAAATTTTGCGGTTAGTAGACTATCTTAACATTGCTAAAAACTAAGCGAAAAAAATCTTGAATCTGTGATCTCTTACTTCGATTTTAAACTCGCAATGTGTTTACCAGATTTCACATGATTGGTCGTTTCTTCCTCGTGTTACATTTTAATATTACACCAACTCACTGTTAAAAACGCAAATTTTCCCCTTTTTCTTAATTTTAACATGCGTAGAAATTCTACGATATATGCTTCTCTAAATAACTAGTAACAGTGTTTCTTAAAGTTTTTCATGGTTACATCCACAGCTGGGTACAGTTAATCCAAAAGTTAACTTCGTTAATCGTTAATCCGTTACTCAACAGTTAACTTCAATAATCGTTAAAGAGTTACATTTTTTGCAAATTTAACGCAAGTTACAGTTATCCGATAAAAGTTAACCATCAACAATACATCTACCTAATGTCTCTCTGGAAACTGACATCTTACTGAGTTTATACGTTTAATCAGCTTCTCAAACGTATCGGATTCAACAACATGTAGTGGAACCATGGTGGCAACGAAGTAGTTTACAATGCATTGGCCCACACCAGCTTGAGACACGCCGCTGTCGGTAACTACGATGCCAAAAAATTCACATTGAATTGTTGACGAAACATTTTATTAGCAGATGGAGATTGAAAAAAAAACACACTTCTGCTGCTATCGACATCAGATGAGTCCACCGCACTTGAAGAAGGCTTCTGGTTGTTTTGCCCTTCTCCACGAGTTAACCCTGCTTTTAATTTTTCTTCAAACTGTAAATCTTTGGATATATGCATCCTCTTCGTGCGTTATTAGAAAGTTTTGGAAGACACAGTTCGCTTTCATAAATGAACTGTTCTCGCAATCTTGATTTAAATGCAATATAATCGCACAAATGTGGCCAAGGATTTTTAATTTTTTCGTTGATATTGTTAGCTTTGCTGCTTTCACTAATAGGTTCTAAATCTTCAGTTTCCATGATATAATCATGTAACGAATGCTAGTTGAATTTATTTCACTAACAAACTCCAAACCAATACAAACTAAAAAGTAGCACTATATTCCTCGTAGTAAAAAAATTAGGTTATAAAAATTTGAAAATCAGGCACCGATCGAATTTGAAACGTGTAGTGGACGCTGGTTTGCATGTTTTTTTTTTGTTTTTTTTTAACTGCGTTCTCTTTACAGCGAGGTCTTTAGAGACGGGAAAGGATGGGGGGGGGGCGGCAAGGAATGGAAAGGAATTCGGCCATGGCCTTTTGAAGGAAGCATCCCGGCATTCACCTGAAGTGATTTGAGGAAACCATGGAAAACCCAATTCTGGATGCCTGGACGGGGATTCGAACCGCCGTCCTCCCGAATGCGAGGCCAGAACGCTAACCGTTACACCACCACTCTCGGTGTCGGTTTTCAGACGTAAAATATAAACACACTACGACTCTAGCGTTCCTGCCCCCACCCAAGGCACGCCTAGCATAATATTTATCTATGCATCCCACTCGCACTCGCTTTACCTGATTCGTTCGCTATTCGACTCGCCGAACGAACCAGCGTGCCTTTGAAAACAAACGAAATGACGTCAACAACCAATGTAACGGACTAAAATTAACGGAATTTAAGAAGAACGTTTATGATTTTTTAGGTTAACTGAAAAGTTAAATTTCTTAAATTTTGTTAACTTCGTTAATTAACGATTAACGGTTTAACGGTTTTTTGCCTAACTGTGGTTACATCAGGGTCATACATTTTACAGAAATTACTGACGCGCAATACATTGCACGCGGTATTATATGGAAGTGAAAGAAAACGATATTCAAACGACTGCCGATTCGACTTTCAGAAATAGTGTCGATGTAAAATCGGACAGATCGATTAATTATCTTGGCGTAAGCTTCTAGTCAAACGAAGGAAGATTCTAAACACATAAAAGACTACCTACAGCCACGAAACAAATCAGAACCCTATCTCCACTGTCCATATAAACCGTAATAACCTTGTTCCACATAAAGACCTCACCCAGGCGATCTTTATTATTTTACTAATATCAAAACTAAAGTTTATCGCACAACGTAAAATACAGCACATGTTCGTAAATTTTACGGGAAACCCAAAAAAGTTGGCACGTATGAACACTCTTTCTAACCGACGTTACTGTCTCGTGATTGTCTGCTTTTATTGTCGCCACACGATTCTTATACGGCTCATAAATCATTCTTCAGTCTCGATATTCAACACCAGTCTTCTTAAAAATTTTAAGTAATGTCATAAACTACGTTTTTTTTTGTTTTTTTTTTTTTAGATGAAGTTTCTATATCCGTCCGCGTAATACCCCACGACGGCTGAGGAAAGTATTATATAATCATCAGCTGCTAAGAACAGTGACGTCGGTCTCTTTCCAATCAATAACGCCATCTTTCAAGCGTTGTTTTTTTTTATGAATAGCAAAGATACTTTTATGTTGCTTATGGTTTTACGCCTCGTCGACGTCGCGGTTATTAGAAGCGAGCAAGGAATGAGGGAAAGCAACAGGTGGGAATTCGGCCACAGAACCGTTCACCTGGAATAATTTCGGTAAACTATGGAAAACCGAAATCTCGATGATCTGATGGGGATTCGAACCCGCGTCCTCCCGAATAAGAGACCAGAGCGTTAGCTTCACCCTCAATGCCAAAGGTAAATTTTCCTACTGTGCAAGCCACGGATGAGCAATGTGTTTCGAATAGAGAAGATCTATGATCTCTAACATGACCTGTACATCGTGGACAGCAGGATCAGTGGGCATAGATGGCGTTGGAGGTAACCTCGAGTTTATCCGGATCTGAACCCCGCTCCTCCGACCAGACCGTATTATGTAGGGCGCTCCACGCTACTGGAGTGAATGATTAAGACGGCTAAAATAACCTAACGCGGGCCCCCGGAGTTTACACTGCAACACATGGAAGCAGGTTTTTAGTTGGTCGAAGCTCGTAAACTGTGTCGCTTCACTACCGTACGAGTGACACGTGGGTTTTGACAGCTGCTCGGCGCAGAGTGTAAACACTGTATGAGAACGGCAGCTGAGCTACTGTCTATGACGCAGACATACACCCCGCGCGTCTACAGACACACAAACATCGAAAACTTAAAAGTGGCATCCTTAATATCGTACATACATGCCGTTGCCAAACAAGTTTCCATGAAATTTTTGTTTGCGGACATTACACAGAGTAAAATCAGTAACTGGCATGATGAAGGAGGTTGACTGGGATTCATTGGAAGGCAGAAGGCGGTTCAAGAGAATGTTTGGGTTTTTAAAGGCTTATAATCGCAATGACGCATGGATGGATATTAGAATAGGAGTTACTAGTTGTACATCGAAAGGGAGGGATGGCCATAATAATAAGCTGGTACCTGAATTCAAGCGAAAGGGGATGCGAATTATTATTACTATTTTTTTTCTAGGTAAGGGAGTCAGTGACTGAAAAAAAAATACCAAGGGAAATAATGTACGGTTTACCAAAAACATTAAAAGAGTTTAGAGCTGCAATTCGTGAATGGAAGAGGTAGGTGGTGGTAAAAAAATAATAATAAAAAAATTGTAGTTTTAAAAACTAAAATCACGCTTTCGTAGTAATGTGAACTAAAAGGTTAAAAATAATATTTAAATATAAACATTTTGTTTAACAGTGATAGGACGTCCCACAATTCAGGATAAATTAATTTTTTTGAATAAGCTTAAAGAATAAAGTCACTGATTAAAAATTAACTTTAACGTAAAAAAGCATGGGGTGCTATTTCAGTTGTCTTATATTTTTTGTCGTTGGCTGTTTGTAAAGACAGAGGCATTGTCAAAAGTTATGTAGAGCACACCCCACGATTTTTTAACATTAAAGTTAATTTTGTAATCAGTGACTTTATTCTTTAAGCTTATTCAAAAAAGTTAATTTATCCTGAATTGTGGGACGTCCTATCACTGTTAAACAAAATGTTTTTATTTAAATATTATTTTTAACCATTTAGTTCACATTACTACGAAAGCGTGATTTTAGTTTTTTAAACTACAATTTTATTTTTAACTTTTTAGTTCAGATAGTTTAAAAAGTATGTTTCTTACTGTTGGCTTTTCTTCGCCAATCTCTCTTTTTCTTTGAGTTGTAGTTTCATTTTTAATTATTATTCCCACGAGTAAAATACAATTAAATGGTCAACTCAACAAGAGATCCAATAGCAGGGTAAACGAGGAGGGCTACTTTGCTATAATAGTACGAAGTAATATTTCGAATACTTACTATTCAACATCACGTTAAGCGACTGCAGACAGAGAAAACTTTCTGGATAGGAGACAGCGGAAGACGAACGTCTACAGCAACCAAGGCACGTAAATCACCCCCGGGAAACTGGATAACGATGATGATGATGATGATGATGATGATGATGGCTATATTAAGCGGGAAATCTCCGAAGGGCGTGGCCGCCAAATGACGAAGATTTCTCGAATCGCACCTGTGCACTAATGTCGCGGCTGCATTTGCCTAACTCAGTAATCCCATCAAGTATAGGATACGTGTAGTTTAACTTTAAGTCCTTACCATGGGTTATCCTAATCTTTTCCATTTATAATATCCGCAAATATGCAAACCGAAATCGGGATTCGAGCAGGGAATGTCTGCTCGCCAGTCACGCGCCTTAACCAACTAGGCCACAAAGACGATACGGAAAGTGGGTGAAAATGAGCCACATCTTTCATAAGACGGTTAAATCACTTTAGTGTTTTTACTGTCAAAGTAATGAGATTACCAAGACATAGATATGAAATTATTAGATTGTCATCGGTTCTTAATGCATGTACAAAATTTCAAGACAATTCGGACTTTCTGAAGTGGGTGAAAATTGAAATGAAATTTTCCATTACATTCAACCACTTTTAAGTTGTTTCTGACAACGTGGTGAGAGTGAAATTATTGAATTTTTATCGGTTCTTAATAAGTGTGCAAAATTTCAAACGATTCGGACGTCAGGAAGCGGGTAAACACTGAAATGAAAGATTCCATTACATGCAACCATTTTTCTATTGTTACCGTCAGAGTAACGAGAATAGCAGGACGTTGCTAAGAGACTACTGTATTGTCAACGGTTCTTAAAACGTGTGCAAAATTTTTATGTTTTTACTGTCAATGTAATCAGAATATCAAGACATAGCTATGAAATTATTGTATTGTAATCAGTTATTCGGACATCTGGAATTGGTTTAAAATTAAATTGCAAAATTCACGACATTCAACCATTTTTCTGTTGTTACTGTCAAAGTAATGAGAATAGCAGGATAGAGCTATGAAATTATTGTATTATCACCGGTTCTTAATATGTGTGCCAAATTTCAAACAGCTCGGACATCTGGAAGTGGGTCAAAATGGAGTTGTAAAATTCCGTTACATTCATTCATACATACATACATACATACACACAAGTCAAGCTAATATAAAGCGTGTAATAACACGCAATAGGAAGGTGTGGTTGTAGGAACATTGCAACTAAGATAAAATTTTAAAAAATCGTTTAATCAACTGTTTCATTTGACTCATTAATTGTGATGTCGCGTTTGCTATGTCGACGATATATTTTGTCCTGAATTTCACGGTCACCAATTAGTGTTTACTATGATTTAGAACTAAAGAAGCTACACTTTGCTAAACTTCCGGTAATTTTTTTAATCAATCCACTTCCGACTTTAACAGTAAAACTGGACAGTGTGCAAACAAAGATACTTCTTTCTTACAAGGGCATACATTGCAGTCTTTCGATAGTTTTACACGATAATGTGGTTGACTGGTCAATCTAAACTAATATTCGAATTGAAAAGTATTCCAATGGTATCTCTATAATTGTGGAGGGACGATACTACTAATGATACAATTGTAAAAAAAAAATAATAAAAAATAAAAAAAAATGTTGTAAGCTACTTATTTTTATCAAAAATATCTAACTTGCTCTACACAAGAAACGTGTGTAATATTCAGAAACTATGAATTTTTCATCCTTTACACAAGGTTGCCACCAGTACACTAAGAGTATCGTATGTTATTCCGCGCAGGCGTACTTCATAATCCACGAAGGTAATAAAGAACGTTGAAATACTTTTTTTACGAGACTCACATTCTCAGCTCACTGGCTGACCTTATATATATAAGCATAGTATTCGTAAAGCCTTTGGCATACTTTACTCCATGGGAGTGAAAGATTTGCGACTCTCTGAACGCAATCAGAAGAAAGTGTCGAATATCACTCACTTAACATTTGTTTTGCTTGTTTCTTTCTCGATTCGGTCAATATTTTTGTTAAAAAAGATTAAACTCGTTATATATTTTAAGTATGGACAGTAGATAATCAGTGTAAATGTTAAAGAATAAAAAGTATTTGTCCAATGTAGTTAAAAGTAATGAAAAATGTATACTCTAAAGTAAAAAAACAATAATAGCATAGTTCTTTTATGTAAGCAGTGTACTTAATTTTTACCATCGCAAAACAAAAATGTACTCTTCTTATATGTATATATATATATAAAAAATGTATCAATCCAACCTTTATTAACTTTGAAGAAATTTTCTTAAGTGGTTAGGCGGGACAGGACTAGGGGCAAGGAACGAGAGGAATTTGGTTATGGTATTTTCGAAGGAACCATCCTGAGATTTGCCTGGAGTGAATTTGGAAAACCTTGGAAAACCGAATTCTGGAAAGCCAGTCAGCGATTCGAACTCGTGTCCTCCCGAATGCAAAAATATACATCTACAAGGAGCTTACTGTATAATTTAACTGCTACGTAATTGCGTAGTTTTGGATTTTCATTAACCTGGGCTGAGAAATGTATACATGCTTTCCTTTTCTGGTGTTATACTTGAGTACATCTTTCATTTCTACATAATTTATCAGATTTTCCTTAGCGAATTTTATGCTCCTTAAATGTATATTGAAGGAATTATCACCCAAATTCCTGAAAGATAATTTCCTATTTGACGATCCGTTTACACATGATTGCTTTTTTTGAAAAACGAAATTATCATGTGCCCCATTTCTATTATTCCAAAGCATTGTGCCGTACATCAAATGTGAATGGATTATCAGAGATTTTGCTGTTTTCGCAGCCGTAAAACTAATATAAATTGCTTACGAGATTAACGCTGCATCGAAATGCTCTTCTTTCTTCTTCTTCCTGAAGTTTCAACCTAAGCCCAGGTTTTTATATGAAATGTGAATGGAAAAAGCGTGCAGATAACATCCGAGGTTTCACAACACAATTTTTTACTTTCCATAATCAGTAATTCACTCGGCATAGTTTTCTACAGGTATTTCTATGATCATTTCAGTTCATTTTTATGTGTAAAAAGACTCCCAATAACTTCACTTATTATTTTCTTCAAAAAGCTACATTGTTTAGACAGATAAATTTCTTCTGTCTGATTACTATTGAATTCATTCGCCTGCAACCATACCAAAGATTCCTCAGACATTTTTATCTTCTGTTTCTGTAGCTTATGCAACCAGTTATCTGATGTTATCAAAGTAATATCGTCCACAAAAGTCACCGATTTACAGTTCAAAATACCGGGAAGGTTACTGATATCACAATTTTTATATATATATATATATAAGTAAAAAATAACAGGGTTGGACAGTGTTTTGTGACAGTTCACTTTACTAAATAGAACTGTTATTAAATAACTCTCATGATTTTATTAATTTTTCTACGAGAATCGAAAATAAATAAACAAATATTTGATTAGGGAGCATCCATAAACTACGTAGCTCCATTTTGGCCTGCTGTCAACCCCCTTCCCCCCCCCCCGCCCCCCCACGTAGCCTCACGTTGCTTTTTCCTTTACCTTGCCAGCCCCCCCTCCCCTTTTCCGCGTAGCACGTAGTTTTTTTCCCTATTGATTCCAGTAGACATTTTGTACTGTTTTCTCTTGTCAGACTATCGTAAATTACATACGGAGGTAATTAAATGACGGAAATAAATATTCACATGTTGTTGTGTATTCTGTACATAATTTTAACTGTGACAGTAATATGAATGAAAAGCTACGTGGCCTGACTCGGAACAACCGCCCCCCTTTTTTTTGCATGTAGTCCAGCGTAGCCTTTTAGCCAAACCCTCCCACCCAGAACAAGCCACGCTCCCTTAGAGGCGGGAAAGGACTGGAAGCCAGGAACGAGAAGAATTTTGGCCATGGTCTTTTTGAAGTATTCTCTGGAGTGATTTGGGGAAACCAAGGAAAACATAAATCTGGATAGCTGGACGGAGATTCGAGCTCGCATCCTTCCGAAAGCGACGCCAGAGCATTAAACAGAAATCAATCAATAATTAATGCGTGGATATAAACAAAATATGTACTTTTGTTTACGGTTGGTTAACAATTTAAAACATATTGAACCATTGCAGAAGCATAAAAATTTGATATTTAGCTAAATTTGCGACTGGATGTGAAAACTATGTTGCAGTTTTAGCAACTAATAAAGGGAGGGCGCCTAACCTCATTACGGATACGATGACCAAAGAAGCCTTTTATCAATATTAATGATAAAAGATAAATTGAAGAATTAGAGAAAAAGGAAAAATTCTAGGACCAAAGTTAAACTGAAATGGATGAAAGAAAAGGAGTAGACCTAGTAAAGAATTTTTATGGAAATTGAGAGAAAAATTTGCAGAAATGGTAGACTTAGGTCTAAGAAGTAACTCCGAAAGGAGCTCAACCGAGGACGAATGGAACGCATTAAAGACCGAAATAATGAAAGCTGGTAAAGAAACATTAGGCTTTAGGGAACAAGCTGCCCGAAAACCTTGGATCATAGAAGAAATTTTGGAGCTCATGGATCAGAGGAGAAGGTACAAAAATGCTCAGGATGAAGCAGTAAGAGAGCAATACAGACAATTTAGAAATCAAATAACTAGGAAATACAAAATAGCAAAAAAATAAATAAATATAAAATATGGCTACAAGCAAAGTGTGAAGAAGTAGAAAAGGAAATGGTCATAGGAAAAGTAGATGTCGCATACAGAAATATCAAACAGAGTTTTGGAGAAATGAAGAAAAGAGGTGTGAATATTAAAGCTGCAGATGGGAAACCTCTTTTAAGCTCATATGATAGAGCAAACCGATGGAAGGAAAACATTGAGAAACTGTATGATCGCGACGACTTGAACAATAGTGTATTGGAAAAGGAAGGCGATATCAACATTGATGACTTAGGATGTCCTGTTTTGAGAACAGAATTTAATAGAGCTCTGAATGACTTGAAAGCAAATAAGGCAGTTGGAATTGATGAGATCCCTGCAAAACTTCTTAAATCCCTAGGAGAGGAAGGAATCGAAAGATTATTCAAGCTGATATCAAAAAGTTATGAAACAGGAGAAATTCCAACTGATTTTAATAAAAATATCATCTTCACACTTCCAAAAAAAGCACAAGCCGACAAATGTGAGAATTATCGCACCATTAGTCTAACAACACATGCTTCAAAATTATTGACCAGAATAATATACACAAGGATGGAAATGGTAGTAGAAGAGATAGTAGGTGAAGATCAGCTTGGGTTTGGGAAAAATCGTGGAACAAGGGAAGCAATTCTGTCTCTAAGATTAATACTTGAAGGGCGGATCAAGAAAAACAAAGATACTTTTATGGCATTTGTTGATTTAGAAAAAGCTTTTGATAATGTTAGGTGGGACAAGATGTTCAAAATTTTAAAGAAGTCAGGTCTAAAGTATCGAGATAGAAGAATACTCCATAAACTATATAAGAATCAAGTGGCTATAATAAAAGTAGAGAATAACGAGCGACATGGATCAGTTAAAAAGTGTGTGAAACAAGGTTGTAGTCTATCCCCGTTAATATTCAACTTGTATGTAGAAGAAGCAATGAGAAAGTCAAAGAAAAATTTCCATGAGGCATAAGTTTACAGGGAGAAAAAATCAGTATGCTACGATTTGCTGATGACATTGTCTTGTTAGCAGAGAGGGCTGAGAATATTGAGAATTTACTGAATGGCATGAACAAAATATTGAAGGAAGATTTTGAACTGAATACAAATCAAAGCAAGACTAAAGTGATGAAATGTAGCAGAAATGGTACAAATACTAGTAGATTAAATACAAAAATAGGTTCGGATGCAATAGGAGAAGAAAGAGAATTCTGTTACTTGGGAAGTAAAATTACAACCGATGGCCGAAGCAGGAATGATTTTAAAAGCAGAATAGCACTAGCAAAAAGAGCCTTCATGAAAAAGAGAAACCTTTTAGTTTCAAATATTGATCTAGGAATTAGAAAGAACTTTTTAAAACTCTTTGTGTGGAGCACAGCACTTTATGGTAGCGAAACATGGACTTCAGGAATACCGGAAATAAAGAAAATTGAAGCATTTGAAATGTGGTGCCACAGAAGAGTGCTGAAAATTAAGTGGACAGACAAAGTAAGAAATGAACGAGTTTTGGAAATGATGGGTGAGAGAAGAAGTTTGTGGAAAAAGCTTACAGAAAGAAGAGACAGGCTGGTAGGTCATATTTTGAGACATGCTGGATTGGTTAATTTGTTAGTGGAGGGAACAGTCGAAGGTAAGAACTGTAGAGGAAGACAGAGATTAGAATATATGAAGCAGATAATTGAGGATGTGGGTTGTAAGGATGGAGGATTGCATCAAACCAGTGGAAAAACTGCTGACAGCAACAAAAAAAATAAAAATTTCGGATGTTTATTCAAGTATAAATGAGCATAGTAGAAATGAATCGTCACACATAAGAAATACTGAACAAGGTAGTATGTCAGAAAAAGGTCACATAGTTTGATGTTCTCCAAGGAAAACAGTAAAGACAGAAGAAAAAACGCAGCGGAAGGATGAAAATATGCAGGAAGCAAAGAGAATTAAAGGAAGATTAGGGGGCGATGTCGACAAAGAGAAGATAATGAAGCGGACGAATCGAAAGACTGACGGCAGAGGACGGGCGAACACACAGATAACTTGCGTGGGAAGCGTCGGCGACTCAAGTGGGGGTTGTGACGCACGAGGCTTATTCGTTTTCCGCTTTTTATATTCGTAATGCCCTCGCGACCTCTCGACTGCTAACCTCGCTTATTGGATGATCGTCACCAGTTAAGGTCCATTGAGCAAATTGGATCGTCCATCTGGAGTCTAAGATCAGACCCAGCTAGTAGCTACTTTGCTATCAAACACACTGCTTCTCCAGTCCAAGTTCTGACAACTAATATAAACTATCCACTCACCATGAAGCTTACTCAGATGTCCTGTTGAAGGTGTCCGTGAAAGAAAATATTCTTGGAACATTTACTGCCGTTGTGTTCATTTGAAGCAAACTTTTTTTAGAAAGCTCTTCCATGGATTAGTATACAAAAAACATACAAAACTAGTTTTCAAGATAATCATCACTAGAGAACAGATTATATGCATTTGTATATTAAGCCCATTTTCACCGGTTATTGCATGTTTTCACTAAAACCAAGTGATGATGCATATTTTTGTTATATCTATCTATCTATCTATCTATCTATCTATCTATATATATATATATATATATATATATAAAGATGAATGTATGTTTGTTTGTTCGTTCTCCATACAAATCCACAGTTTTCATTCAATATCGATGAAACTTTGCACTCTTATCCTTAGAAGCAAGAAGAAAAATAGTCTAAAGTTGGCTGAAAAATTATCTGTACAAATAATACATGTTGTCTTATAATTTCTAAAAATTACTGAACAGCGATAGACATACGCGTTGGATGTATAGGTCTCCGTACTACCTTTCGATACAGCGGTCAGGTAGCTCAGTGGTTAAAGAGCTTGCTTACTGATGTTTCGATCGTGGTCTCCGGTTCAAATCTCCTTGGAGGCAAAGATTTTTAAAAATTGTCTTTTATCGTATGTGTCACACCTGGACCGTCGGTTATTCGGATTGAATGTTAAACTGTACATCTCACAAATTTAGGGGTGCAATGCGAGGCAAATCGTAGGTAGTCTTGCAATGTAGGTGTACACTTTTTCGTTATATTGATCCCTCAGGGGTGATTCGCAGTTTGTGTGTGATCTGCAGTAGTAGTACTATAAATGCGGAAGGAAATCTCTGTCTTTTTGCTACGTTTCGACGACTAAATGCTTAAACCGATATCGACGGAATTTGACAAGAAAATCTGTAGGGAGGGCACAGAACAATTTTTTCGGTATGATTAACTGTTGTAGTCACGAAACTATGAGAATTTATAGAATGGTGACAGAGAAGGGATGTGTGTGTTAGTCTATAATGTTACGTCGGTTGTACATTATGTTAGCGTATAATTTGTTAATAAATTTCGTTTAGAGAAAAAAACGTATTATTTACTATAGATGTAGATTTTCTCTGTCCTATTACTTTGTGTCTGCTTAATGTTTCTAGCACCAGTTTATTTTGCCTTCTTTTTTGACATGCCTTGCGGGCGTAAACTGGCCTAAGTTGTAGCTCTAGCAGAGCACGAGTAGCTGAAGTTATTAGAACCCAAGAATCGGATGCTCATGTTGAAGAAAAAAGAAAAGACCAATCTGAAATAAAGCTGCCCTTAGTTAACACCCCCCCCCCACATCACCTCACGTTCGTTTGTTTTTCTGTTTTTAAATATGTTGGAAATTGATTCTCTTCAAGAGACAGGTTCGATGGTAGAGTGATATAGTGATGGCTTTCTTGTCATACTATGCCGACTCGGTGTTGTTTGGGACCAATCCTTCGTTACCAACAACTTTCTATATTTAATTCTGGCAAAGAAATTCTTAATTCGCGCGTACGAAGTCGCGGGTATCAGCTAGTTTACAATATTTTTCGGTAGTGTACGTAGTTAATAAATAAAATTTTACGTTGTAGCCGGCAAAACCTACTAGCAGCACAGCTCTTAGTCTACGCCGACTCGCTGAAAAATTATGACCCACGTTATCGCAATAATGCTCATAAAAAAATTGCCATTAGTGCCTTTACCATTGGAACCAGTGCTGTTTTATAATGAACATTTCGAAGCCATGTAGTAAACGACTTTGATAGTGGAGAGGCCATGACAGTTTGTCAGTTCAAGGAAGCGTTTAACAATTCTAGTATTAAAACTATAGCTGTGATTAGCACTCATTTTTCTTACACACTAGCGAGTATTAAAAAGCTTGAAACTCAAGGTTTGACGTGGGCTAAATCTATTCGGATAATGAATAAAATCTGCATTGCCAGAGGTATTCTTGTGTAAACTTAAAGTAAAGTTTGAAAATATTTTGAACCTTTGTGTCAAATTGATAGTTTTAGTAATGGGACGGGTGAACTTTTTCCAGAAACAATGACTGCTAACACAGCACCCAATTTCAAATACTGCCCAATTACATCAGTGAATGTGGAACAGTCCATATCCAGTTTTAAAAACATTTTGAGAGATCGAAGAAACAATCCTACTATTGAATATTTGGAACAGTGCCAGATTGTTTACATTTACAAAAATAAAAAAGTTAAATAATTATTAATTATTGAATTTATAAATATGTTATTCAACTACTTACTAATTGCATGCTGATTTTGAAATAAGATCTAAAAATTACTATTTTTATAGATATTATATAATGTTGCATATTTTGACACTTTTCATGCATATTTTAAGCATTATTCATGCATA
>CM061918.1:32568713-32594698 GCA_031002005.1 Vandiemenella viatica
ATCATGCATCAAGGATTTTTCTGTAAAACCAAAACGCAAATACATGTAATACATAGCCCCATACAGATACATTTTCGTCAGAGTTGAGTTCCACGTCTTTGACCATCGCCGTTCATATATGTGTGGGGAACTGGATAAGTCGCTGAAACTTTTTAACTCCGATGAATACCTCATTTCCTACACGACACCGGAGCGGACATATAATGTATAAAGTTTGCATATCGCAGCTAACACTATAAAATTCACGAAAGGTGAAAGTTTATACGTGCTAACTTTCACTCGTGTCTAAATTTGTGAAAATAAGGTACTTCTCGATCAGAAACCACAACACATTTCGTACAGTGTATACAGACGTATTGTTGAACTGTGTCCAGAAAAACGACTTGAATTATTTCTCTGAAAACAAGTTCAAAACATTCATGATGTGGAGGACTGCTACCACTTGCAACTCAGAATCTGTTTCTGCTACCTGGGTGTCAACATTAGTCGTTATACCTTCTCACACGGTGTAGAAATGGAGACGTTAAATATGTACTGTAAATCGTATATTTTTTTAGCACTTCGATACTGTATTACCTCTTTCCATGGTTCAACTTGACGTTAGTACTGTTTCTTCCCTTGCTGGTGATACTTATGACTGTCTGTTCTATTCCTGGAAGAGTTTCCGTGAGCAATGTCCGATTGCTGTTGACTGACGTTTTCTTCCAGTTTCATCCACAAAATGTATCTCGTGTTCTACAAATACATATTGGCGGGCTGGGTATGATAAATAGAAATGAGACATGTGATTTATGTTATTATTCTCGTCCGGCTTATGAGTTTCCACGCTACCAGAGATATAACATGCGGTTGGAGTAGAGTATAGCTTTGACTACCACATTCCTTGGATTTGCTTGTATTTTAGGGGAGTTTTGAAAACTGTGATACTGAAAAGATGCTTAGCAGGTGAGTTTTCAACTTGCGCATCATATGAATCATTATAATCTGGATAATATTGTGTCTACCGTCTTACTAGTGACAAGTAGCTTGTGTTTTCTCGTATCTGCTACCTTCAAGCTAAGTGTGCGGTCTTCAGCAACCACCTCTACGGTCAAGAATCAAGATCATTTCATTTAGAAAAAATAAACCTAATTCAGGTATCACTAGACACTAACAATCCACAATTGAGTCAGTTAGTTAACAATTCATCAAGCTAACAACAGTTGCTGAGAAAGAACGCCTTGTGATATATATATATATATATATATATATTGCCGTCGATGTAACATCACATCAGTAGGTACGGAAAGTGGCGAACATTAGCGACAGATGTAATATACACAACGTGTTCATGTGTAGCATGTCAGGTGGAACTCTAAGCCTGTTAGTATCTGTATAAATCTCATAAAAGTTTTTGATAAGGGAAATATTCGAACCCACGCACCCTTTCGGGAACCAGTACCTACGTCTAGGAGCTTTAACCACTCGACCACCCTGGAATCTTCCGCTTGGGTCTAAATTTAGCTAGTACTACATATATCGCCCCAATACATTCCCTCACGCTATAGGAAAGAAAGCAGCTGGGTATATCTGACTGAAAAAATAATATAATAAGCTAAACTTAAGAAGAAAGAATGTATGGAATACGGGAAGAACAGAGAAAGGAAAGAATGGAGTAACAACGGAAAGAAGGAAGGACTGAGTATGGGAAGGAACTATAAAACAAATGAGAGAAGGAAAAAAAGGAGAAAATAGTTGAAAGCATTAGGCCCCGAATACATCGATTGCTGCTGTTTTGACCAGATACTTAAAAAAAAAAAAAATATTTGATAATCTACCTACACTAGTAAATGCTATAGTTGATTACTGTGCAAGCATGTCCGTCACGCTATGACGTCACCTATCCAGCCGTTGTTGCTGGATTAATAATGATCATGTACGAGGCGCGTCCAGAAAGTAAGTTCCGTTTGGTAATAAAATGAAATTGTACACAGATACAGAAGAAATTTTTATTGCACAAAATTCTACAACTCTTAAACTACTTTTCCACATAACTGCCGAAATTTTGCAGGCATTTGTCATAGCGTGGCACCAGGTTTTGTATACCTTCTTCATAGAAATCTGCCGCCTGTGTCTTCAACCAGTTGGAAACAGTTTCTTTCAGCTCGTCGTCATTGGTGAAGTGATGACCGCCAAGGAAAGACTTGAGATGTAAGAACAGATGAAAGTCGCTAGGAGCGAGGTCAGGGCTGTACGGAGGATGGTGAAACACGTCCCAGCCAAATCCCTGTACGAGGTTTTTCGTCACGTTTGCAGTGTGTGGTCGTGCGTTGTCGTGAAGCAAAACAACACCTTTTGACAGCAGTCCCCGGCGCTTATTCTGAATTGCACGGCGCAATTTCCGAAGTGTCTCGCAATAAGCATCTGCTTTGATTGTTTGACCACGCGGTAAGAAGTCAATGAGTAGGATGCCTTTCCAGTCCCAGAACACTGTGCACATCATTTTCCGAGGTGTCATGATTTGCTTCGGCTTAACCTTTGGTGGGGATGAAGTGTGCCTCCATTCCATTGATTGCCGCTTACTCTCAGGGGTGTCGTAAGAAACCCACGTTTCATCTCCTGTGACTATCCGTCTCAGAAATTCTTCGCCGCTTTCAGCATAACGGGTCAAAAACTCAAGTGCACTACCCATCCGTTGTGTTTTGTGTTGCTCAGTGAGAATCTTTGGTACCCAACGTGAGCAAAGTTTACGGAATTTCAGTTGTTTGGTAACAATTTCATGCATCAGTGATCGTGAAATTTGGGGGAAGTCCATAGCGAGAGCACTAATTGTAAACCTACGGTTTTCCTGGATCTTGTCATCAATCGCGTGAACCAGTTCTTCTGTAACCAAAGGTGGACGCCCACTTCGTTCTTCATCGTGCACATCACTACGCCCGCCATTGAACTGTCGGACCCATCTTCTCACCATCGAATCACTCATCGCATTTGGTCCGTAAACATCGCAAATTTGCCGATAAATTTCACTTGGTTTCACTTTCCTCGCATTCAGAAACCGAATCACAGACCTGATTTCACAGGCGGCGGGATTTTCAATCAACGCCGACATTTCAAACAAGCACAACAAAGCGTACGTAACTGACAGCGATCTCCAAATGGCGCACGTTCTTCCCCTTGATACACATCGTCTACAGCGCATGTGCGGAACTGCAATCGCAGCGCTGCAGCGGAGATAAATTGAAACGGAACTTACTTTCTGGACGCGCCTCGTATATTACTACATGGTAGAGGTTATGAGGTCTATTCAATAACACATTATTCACTTAAGCATCCGTCAAGAAATGAATTGCAAAAATCCTGAAACAAAAGTGTACAGGGTGTCCAGGAATGAAAGGATAATCCTGCAACCACAGATATATCACAACATTTCCCACTATATGGCAAAATTTTATTTTGGTAAAAGTCCCACAATTATCGAGATATTTATTTTTTTCCGAAACATGTGACTTGTTCAGTTTTTTCCATGCCATTTCCACAAATAAACACTTTTTTAATCATGTTTCTTTTTTTAATTTACTCAAGGATTTGCAGTCATCTAAAACAAAGTTTTTTTTCTTAAAACGTTAAAAAACTTAATTTTTTTCTAAATCATTATCATTATTCTTTGCTACATGTTTAAAAAGCACAATGTCTCTTTAACAGATTGAACTACCATAAAACAGTTATTTTAAAAGAAGTATAAAATTATTATACCATTTTAGGTTTTTATATGTTTTTTTTAACGTTTCAAGGAACAAAGAACAATGTTTTAGATGAATCAAATATCTCTGAGTAAATAAAAAAAAAAGCAGGGTTCACAAAGTGTTAAATTTGTAGAAATGGCTTGGAATAAACTGAAGAAAGCCACATGTTTCGAAAAAATATTTAAAAAATCAATATATCGAAAATAGATTTTTACATAAAATAGTAAGTGACCTTTCTGCGGCTGCAGGATTATCCTTTCAATCCTGGACACGCTGTATATTGCCTTTAAATTAATACAATAATACTACTAGTGATTTTTTACTTATTTACTTTCACTTGAGGTTGACATTTTTGTTAAATTCTTAACTCATAGATAGTATATAAAATAAATGTTCTAATTTTCGGGCACCAGTGTTAACAGAATTTTTGATTAGACTGAAATTTAGCATGGGTGAGAACGACAGCTGGCATTTGACGCTACAGCATAGGGCATAAGTAATTTAAGTTGTTGTTGTTGTTGTTGTTGTTGGTTTTTTTTGTTTCAAATAATTCGAATTGTTTTGATGAGCGCAACGTTACTTTGTTTGAATAAAAGTAGCTCCACATAGGTCGCATTCCATGCGGCCTAGACCATGATTCAAACTAATATTGTGCGGAATAAAGTAGTTATTAAGATTTATTCCTAATTTCCTGCTTTCACTGTCGCCATGTAAATGTCTCAATTATTCAAATGTTGTAATGTGAATCTGCATTACGAAAAAAAAGAGGTAAGAACTCATGAAGATTTTGGCTCAAGTATATATCGCAATGCATGATGTCACTAACATGCGATACAGTGAATGTACAGGGCGTTCGCCGGGAAACGCAACCCACCGTTAGCGCTACAAGGAAGAAACTGCTCCCGGCGAGCGAGCGCTCATCTTCCGGCATTGTTCGACCGTCGGCCGCGGACTATTTAATAATAATTACGCTTCATAAACTTCATAAACTTGTATGTGCTAAGCATTTAAATGTGACGTAATTCATTAGCTTACCTTATAAAAGATGCTGGAAGTGTTGACCCTCTTGTGTAATGCACATTTCACATCTTCTGAACATATTTCGAGACACACGCTGCCCTAACTGATTAATGATTTTTTGGGTGACTGTTCTAGTCGAAAAGCGATATCGTCAATTTTCTCCTCTGTGAGAATACGGTTGACCGACAGTCTCTTATTGTTAAAAAATGAACCCGTTTCTCTTTCTTTTTTAACCAGACGCAGAATTGTTGATTTAGCTGGCAGTAAAGCGCCAGGAAATTCGCGACGAAATTTACTGTGACACTTTTTAAACGACTTCTTCTTCACATATGTATCGTAGAGAAATATTCTTTGTTGCAAACTGTAACGTACCATAATTTTACTCACACTCAAACACGGTACAGATTAGTAAGAGTATGAAGCCCCAAACCAGCCAAACCGCGAAGAAACGTTTATTCACAACACTGATTAATAAGAGACTGAAGTCACAAACTAGCTACAATGCAAAGAAACCGTTCTTAACAATGTAAGGGTCACTGCACTGCACTGTTGGGGCAGCGGAGGTGTTAAACAGTGCGGTGATTCACGGTCCCGTGTGGCGGAAACTGCTGGCTCCACTGACGGAGCAAGTTGCCGACGGCAACAGACTGGGAGGGTAGCGTTTTCCGGCGAACGCCCTGTATTAATTCGCATGTGATAGAAGCTTTGAATTTCTGTCCGCTTTAGTAGCGGAGTTTGTGGTTAGGTTAATATGCATTCTGAACCAGGACGACAACTGAAACTTCTTGCTACAGCGCAAGGCACGAGAAAATGGCATTGTACGTTATTTTACTAAGCAACTGCGAATAAATAGCTTGCTAGAACACTGCGCTTTTTGACGGTGTTTGAGTCTAGTGGTAATAATAATTTGGTTAGATCTCACAACGTGGTGACGATAGTTTTAAATAGCAGCGCACTCTGCCTCTGTAATCCAAACCCAGTAATGGTACTATGAAGAAGGGACTTCAGTTTTACTGACAATAGAACTTCGTAGCGTCTATCACAGAAACAGAATAAAGCTCTATGTGAAAGGATCAATTAGCGCTGAAATTTTGTCAGTTGAGATATATGAGGCTTGTAAGTTGGTAGGCTTATCATACAGCAGTGACGTCTGGTTGCTGCACCAGGGATCATGGAGTGCTAGTTTATTGTAATAGTCGGTAGTGTTTATTAATGTGTCTAGAATTTGCGTCATAAGCACATATCCAGGTATTTATTTCGTTCTGCAGCCGGATCATAAAACAATTGCTTCAGAATCCTTAACCATTAATACAGATTTTATATGTTACGTGTAATCCTCACTAACCCACGTCTTCTAATTACTCTGCGTCCCATGCAAATTAAGTTTTGCTCAATACAGAAAATGACAAAATTTCTTTTCGTAAACAAATTTTTTGTCGTCCTTAATGTGTCTTTGCTGGACTTGCTGCTACCGCTCTGCTTGCTAAACCATGCAAATTTTCCTGTTCCTTGTGAAAACTTGCCGCGCGGATTATCATAATGTTCCCTGCCTGATATCTCACTTCTATCTTTAGAAATGTAGATTTCTCTCCGTTACTAACATAACGTCAGTAGGAGATTTTCGTTTCTGTTACATTTGCTCGGTTCAGACTTACAACAATGTAAAATACGAGGTACACGTAGGGTATGACAAGTCTTTAGTTGCACTGAAACACCAACAGCAACAAAAACTCAAAATGAAAAAAATTAACAACGTCTATAATCAAAACAAAACATTATGTAAATGGAGACTTTCCCGGCGTATTGATTCAATGAAAGTTTCTCGGGAGTCCAGCCGGATGGTGTCATAAAACGACGACGTTTCGACAACCTGCTCGGTTATCTTCATCAGGTCTATTCTTGATATTTCTTCTCAAAATCACAAAAACAGACTGGCTTCGCTGCCTCCGAAATTCGAATGTGTCAAGGAGCTAAGCAGTCTAGCTTTCTTCTTGCGCAGTTTCTCAAACTGCCTAATATGTTGAAACATATCCTCCCCGTAAAGGTATCTGATATGTAAATGGATACTTTCCCGGCGTATTGATTCAATGAAAGTTTCTCGGGAGTCCAGCCGGATGGTGTCATAAAACGACGACGTTTCGACAACCTGCTCGGTTATCTTCATCAGGTCTATTCTTGATATTTCTTCTCAAAATCACAAAAACAGACTGGCTTCGCTGCCTCCGAAATTCGAATGTGTCAAGGAGCTAAGCAGTCTAGCTTTCTTTCAAGAATAGACCTGATGAAGATAACCGAGCAGGTTGTCGAAACGTCGTCGTTTTATGACACCATCCGGCTGGACTCCCGAGAAACTTTCATTGAATCAATACGCCGGGAAAGTCTCCATTTACATATCAGATACCTTTACGGGGAGGATATGTTTCAACATATTAGGCAGTTTGAGAAACTGCGCAAGAAGAAAGCTAGACTGCTTAGCTCCTTGACACATTCGAATTTCGGAGGCAGCGAAGCCAGTCTGTTTTTGTGATTTTGAGAAGAAATATCAAGAATAGACCTGATGAAGATAACCGAGCAGGTTGTCGAAACGTCGTCGTTTTATGACACCATCCGGCTGGACTCCCGAGAAACTTTCATTGAAAACAAAACATTATTAGCCGTCTGATTTATGATTAATTTTCTGTTAACTAATTAACACGAAATAAATCAATTGATTATGTTATTTTTCAATTGGTATAGCTGTTTCCCAGTGCGCTGGTGCGTTGTGGTAGTTTCAATTGCAAGTGTGGTTTATTATTGTTAAATTGAATTGGTTCATGCTAGTTACTTTATGATCAATCACTAAATTGGCGGCTTAGTCAGTAATATCTCTGATTGTGAAGTGGTTTTATGGTTCCAGTGATTAACAGACCTGAAATAGGTGTGGTTGTTGTAATATCTTTGTACGGGCGTGTGGTAACTAGCAGGAATGTACTAGGCAGCGCCGGAGAGAACAGCCATAACCGTTCGGTAACGCTCCGAACTCACATACGAGAGGACGCGAGTTCGAATCCCCATACTGTCATCCAGACTTCATTTTTTATGATTTCACTAAATCACACCAGACGAATGCTGGGATGGTTTCTTTAAAAGGCCATGGCTGAATTCCTTCCCGTTCCTTGCCCCTAATCCCTTCCCGCCTCGAATGACCCCGAAGTCGGCGAGGAGGAAAACAATAGAAAAAACAAAAAACAGCTATTGTGGTGCCCGTCATTATTTTAACAATACCGGATTTGCGCTTACTAAAGACTTCGGTTCAAATACCCATCCAACCATTCTGATTTTTGTTTTCCATGATTTACGAAATTTATCCACGCGAATGCTGTTGGCTGAAGTTGCAGTTTTTGCTGCCGGCATCGGTTAGCATCTGGCTACGAATGGAAACAGAGACTTAGCATTACTTAATTAAAGTGACGTATGTAGCTCCTTGGAATGATCTAAAAAAATAGGGGCAACTAGATTTATTACAAAAAAAAAAACTAATGCAAGTCATTCATTACACAGGTCGGAGGTCTTTGCGATAGTGAAATAGTAGATCATCATATCCGAAGTAGTGGCGATTGCTTCCGGAGCAGGTGGAGAGGAGAGTGGTAAAAACTGCATAAAATGGCGGATATGACTTATAACAGGACTGCCATGCATAACTTGACATCGTGGGCTGGGGATAGCCCCTCTGCCGCCAAGAAGCATCGCCGGCTCTGAGAGTGGGGAATCTACTTCCCCCATTGGCTGTGTATCACGCCGTCTTCGCGTGTACATTGCCTTCTCGTGAACACAAGAGTGCGCCTTAAGGTTCCCACAGTGGGACTGCCGCGCTGGCGACCTTGGACGAGGGCCTCAAGTAGAGTGGTGTGGCGTTACGCCTCTCGTCTGGCTACCCGTCTTAAGGCTAACAAAATGTCTCCAAAAATTAAAACACGCAACAGTCGGCATGGTTTCTTCAAAAGGCGACAGCCATATTACTTCCCGTTTCTTATCCGCAGTACTCTACCGCCTATATTGAGGTGTGAGTCCGGTGTAATCTCACCAACGGGGAGGGGGAGGGGGGTCGACGGAATTCACACGTGAGGATTTGAAATTATAGAAACGACAGTGGAGCTAGAAAAAGACACGGATTTCGATTATAAGGGGGTAAAAACTATGCGGATACCGATTTTAGGGGGAATATAATCGCCCTCGGAGACAGGAGAGCTTAAAAAAGGTCTCAAAAAACTACCAGGATGATCAAGAGCGGGGGGGGGGGGGGGCGGAGGGTCCCGTCAGAATTTCACGTCGTCTTAGGGGGGGGAGGGTTCCGACCAGACCTCACTAAATCTCATCAGAGGGTGGCGGGTCCGTAATTCCGGAAAACACGCGTAATTAATGGACGCCCCTGACCCCGCCGTCGACGAGGCGTAGATTTTTTGGTTTATGGCTTTACGTTTCGTCGACGTTGAGGTCATTACAGGCAGGAAAGGATTGCGGACAAGTGTAATGAGGATTTTAACTAAAAAAGGAGTAAATAAATATTTTTTAAAGTACAGTATTAAACGGCGGCTGTAGTAATGCAGCGAAGCCGAGCGACATTAAGTGGATTGCTGTCGGTGTTATATCAGCAAAAAGCGTGCACCAGTCTGACGTGAGACAAAGGGTATTGAACGGAGTTAAACGTGACCAAATGGAAAGAGGTCTAAAGTCACATGGCACCCTTCTAGAACATTCAAGAGGTCACCGACTCAAGTCACGCGCCGACTTTCGAGTGCATTCGATGCAAAGACAGAGATCGCGTGTACTGTGTGAGTTACGCTATAAAAGCAAGGCAGCAGAGTGCCTTGACCTCTCAGTTTGGAAACAAACCTACGCTGTCACTATGTCGGGTTAAACATCGACGCCGATTCGTCGGGAAAGCCAACCGGTACCTCCTCGCCAGGTCCGCTCCTTGATGCCAATGTTAAACTGTAAGTTACTTCTCCAGTCTGTTGGAATCTAAGCGCCCTGGACACTATCTAGCGGGAATCTCTAAGGCACAGGCGTAATAAATAGGAAATGGTAATTGAAGACTTTGCCTTATTTCGTAACCTGGTTAGTTCATGCAGTCTCCTGCAGTTATAGCTAACTGTCGCAGATGGATGGAAGACGGGCCGGACGGGAGTGGAAGCAGAACTAGTAAGCCAAGTAAGTGCCATAGTGCAGAGGGTCGCACACCAATCAACCATACTGGCTTTCAATCGACCAAACCCCATAAAACGGTCGGTTACACAAGGAACGGAGAGGAATTCGGCCATTGCCTTTTGCAGAAAGAATCACGACATTCACCTGTAGTAATTTCGGGAAACCATGGAAAACCCAAATTTGGATGCCCGAACGGGAATTCGAAGCGCCTTCATCCAGAATGCGAACGAGGCATAGAGCCCTAAGGATACTAAAATATGAATCTGCAAGAGATAGGTGTATATAATATGTTGTTACCTTACAAAAATTTTGTCAGGATATCTTGTAGTGGAATATATTCAGTGGTGTAATGAGCTGTGATGAACCTGGCATGTCGAGTAGAGACGATAGGACTGAGCGAGTAGGTAAAGATCGTTCATAGAAGTTGATCTAGGATCGGACTGAGACATTCGTGGTAGGATTATCAGGATGAGATGGCTTCGTAAACACGTCATATATACACTATTTAATATCACGACACAGCGTTAATATGGTGCTGTACGAGATATGCAAGTTATATGCATTACAACGACTGCCAAAGACTGTAGTAAGGTGCTCTTGTGCTACCTTCCGACAATATTGTTATGACGTACTAGAATACTGACAAATGGTTGATTATTTTATAACTGCGTGAGTATGACATTTACTGTGAGAACGGCAAGCCCGTCTGCGACTGTGGGCGATTGTCTACTTCCCGTTAATTCCAGCTATAGATAATGTGGAGGAACCCAGATCCCCATCTATGATGCAACGACGGCTTCCACGTCCAAGCATACAACCCCACAGTTGAGCCAACCTGTTAGGCGCTGTCTATCGTCTTCGTGTACCGAGCGGGGCGGTGTAACGGTTAGCGTTCTCGCCTCGCATTCGGGAGGACGGCGGTTCGAATCCCAGTCCGGGCATCCAGATTTGGGTTTTCCATGGTTTCCCAAATCACTCCAGGCAAATGCCGGGATGCTTCCTTCAAAAGGCCATGGCCGAATTCCTTCCCATTCCTTGCCCCCCATCATTTCCCGTCTCTAAAGACCTCGATGTTAAAAAGAGACGTAAAGCAGTGACAAAAAAAAAAAAAAAAAAAAAAAAAACAAAAAAAAACGTCTTCGTGTGTGGCGCCATGCCGCATTCACTACCGCCGAAGGGCGACTCGACGTCTGCGTTCGCTCTGCTCCGAGAGTTGCAGGCTCTGAATGAATCATGAAGACAGGACACGTCTCCGATGCCCACGCCAGAGGTTTTAAAGACAACCCCCCACTACGGACCTAATGTGGAGATGCAAATGGTAGACAAATGATGAGGCCTATCAATGCAGTCATCTGCCCTACTTTGCCAAGCCATTGCGCACTTGTTACAGCTGTCAGCGCTACAAATCCCCGGTCGATGTCTCTGTCTGGTTTTTTAACATGCAAACTTTCCGTCCTCATTTCATACTTAAGAAATACAGCACGTAGCTTTTAGTCAAGTGAACAACCCCCTACACTACGGTCACGGTGAAAATAGAGACGAGTGATTTTAATTTGGTTGATTTTTGTAGGAAAGTGTCATAATCAACGTGAACCCTACGTACTTTTCTTCGAAACACAAGTTGAACACTCTACCTACAGATTTGTTACCAAAATGGAAGCATGTCACTTGTTTTCTGGGTTCGAGTGTGGCTTTCACTTATTGAAGTATCTGCCGAAAATGTTACTTGGGAAAACCTTCAGTTGTTTTGAAATTTTCGTGCTGAGTAGCGTACGGGTGTGGGCATGCGACCCTGTTGATAGTAATCTTATATATATATATATATAAATAGATGTGTGTTTCCCTATATTTCACTTTTCAGCCACCACTACCTAACACAGATCACTGGCGTTTGTGTGTGGAAGTAGCATGGAGTTTCCTGTCGTGCACAACGTTCACCGAATGCCGATAGCTGTGGGAATGTGGGAGATATGATGGTTAAAAGTTGTAGATGCAGGGTATTTTCATATATCGACCTATGACTTGTGGTGTATCCTTATACTTCTCTTTCCTGCCACAACTAGGCCGGTTACACATTGGGCGGTTTCGTCCGCGCCGGAAATATCTCCGTCGCCGCCTTTCAGGTAGTGGCGCAAGGGATCAAATGGGAGCTTACACACTGGGCGGAGGGGAAAACCCGCGGTAGCGCTGCCGTCGATGGCAGGTATACGACAACGCGCTGCCACTACATTCGGCGGTTGTTTGACCGCCCCAGTCCAGACAGTGGCCCATGTGGCCAGATGGGCGCTTGCACACTCGACGGATTCCAACCGCTTGTACGTTTTCTGTATGTGTAAAGTTATTATTTTTTGAATTTAAAAATCGTAATATGAGTTAAGTTGTAATAGATAATGATCTTATCATTTCGTTAGTGGAAGCTAGACCAGTTTTAAGAAGCAAAACAGTGGTTTCTTTTAAAAATCAGGGCGCTACCAGGAACGCTTGGAAAGAAGTGTGCCTTGAATGTGGAATGATTTTGACGAAATGGAAAATTAGGAAAAATGCCTTTGGATAGTAAACTATTGATTACGTATTTACATGAATTTCTACACTTCAACTAGAACTTGAAAAATATTGAATCACATTTTATAGAAAGATTTTGATGTTTAATAGTATATAACTGTGTCCTTATATCTTAGACATTTGTCAAGGAACACTTTCACCATATACAGTGAGACAAGCTGTTTAGTAAATTCGGCATCATCTTCTCCATTTACTTTCGATTTTTCTTTGTAGAGTAATAATTTTTAAAACACTCAACATATTACAACTTAAGCAAAAATGTTTAACTAATCGATTGTGCTTGTAAGAATAAAAGCAATGTAGATTAAACTCAACACTGATGAGTCGATTACACAGTGAAGAATATGTATTAGTTACAAATAAATGTAAGTATTAGCCATTATATGGCATAGTGTATTTTTCATACTTTCCTTGTGCACCTATTCGTATTCACCTAAAGGATTTTCACCCTAATTAACATAAAACAAATATAGGGGATTGGAATTATACAAAATTAAATGTTTATCTATAGTAGTTCCATGACAAATCAGCTTACTTCAAGGTGATTGCCAGCATTTCCACACGTTAAATACCATTCATTAACTGGGTATTTCTCCTTTAAATGCCGTACTTTAGTTTCACAAGCAATTGTCGAAATAAACATCCCAAAATAACTGAAAAACTTGGTGTTGTCGTACCTCAAATATTCTGTTCTCCTTTGGTTTTACCTTTTCCTATTTCTATGGTGACTGAACCGTCAAAATAACCATTTTAAAATCTAACTGCGAAGTAGTAAACACCAAATTAACTAAATTAACTTCTAATCTCACAAAATGAAACTCGAGTTATCAAAAGCAAGGTACTGACGCCCGACCATGTCTTCTTTTACCAGCTCTTCATAGCTGCGGAGGTATTACCGCTTAAATAGCAGCGGACGTTCTACCGCCGAATGTGTAAACACCACAAATTTTATAGGCGGCAGCGGTTAAGTCTCCGCTACGGGAAAAACCGCCCAGTGTGTAACCGGCCCTACGTAGGATAGACCATTGATGTTTGTGTGTGGTAATGACATCAAATCTCCCATCGTGCGCTATGGTGGTTAGATGTCGGTAGCTATGGGGGTGTGGGAAATATGGTGGTTGAAAGTGGTCGACCTGTGGCACTTTCATATTTCTACCGGATACGTATGTGTCATGGTGTATCATTTTTCAGCCAAAACTATCTAGCGCAGATCACTGGTGTTTGAGTGTGGTAATAGCATCGAGTCGCCCTTCGTGCACTATGGTGGTTAAATGTCGGTAGCTGTCAATCAAAATTCATTACAAAGACGAACGAAGTCGTGGGCACCACCTAGTCGGTTCTTTTGGAAGAGTAGGCTCGAATGAGACGGCGGCAAGTTTCACCCTGTGGCTTCTCTCAGATATCCACCACAGAATGAAATACAGAAGACCTGTACTGCTTCTGCGAACACCGTAGATACGGGAATGGATGTTAAAGACTGACAAACTCGGGGGTGGATACGTTCTAGAGTATTCTAGACGTGTGTTTGAGTTTCTGTTGAACAGTCCCGTCAAACTGCGGAACGTTATGGAGTTAAACACAGGCAGCATTGGATTGCTGATTAATTCCATTGCAGCAATAAAGGTGACAAATCTGCTTTTATTGGCAGAACTATTTGCCACTGGGGGATTATCGCGCTCGCTGTTTCACCCCCCTTCGGTTTTTGCCGCTGCGTTTTATTGCGAATTCCAGGCTCATTGTGGTTAATATCTACGTTTGATCTCTCCCTTTGAATACTTCATATTCCGAGTTCGTGTTAGCACCGATGTGTTTCAGTATCAGTTTTTACACTTTTCCTGTTTCTTTTTCGTTTATTCACGTTGAATGGGGTAAAAATTATGTTCAAACGTTACTTCCAGGTAACGGACTGACTTGATATACAATTACCCTCTTTGTATTTTCACACTGTCGTAAAGTTTACAAGTCATCTTTCGGTTCATTTCCTTCTATCCCTGATTATTTGCGAGGAGTAAAATAAAATAAGTGAAAGGATGCGCTGTAATGGAGAAGAAGACAGATAAGGTACTTCGTGATCCTGAGCCTCTCTTGGGATACTGACTGTATACCGCTGATTCCAAACTACATACGCACATCCAGCATGCTTTGCCAGACATAAGACACATTACAGACCTTTAACCCCAATCCCATCCCGTCTCTAATGATCTTAGGCGTCGATGAGGCGTAAAGCCATAAGTAAAAAAAAAAGAAACCCTTTCCAGAAGAAGAAGTAGACAAAGACGATTAATTTTCCAATTACAGATAGTACATAGTGTAGAGCAGGGAACTATTTTATGCATCTGCCCACGCGATTCAAAGTTTGCTGTCGATTTGTGGCACTGAGTTTTTCGGTTTACAGTTTTCTTGCCAACTTGTGCCGTCTCAATATTTCTATCCAATTTTACGACAGGTTGCTCCCATCGTTCTAGATACGCTGTAACAATCCTATTTCGCTATATTGCATCATGAATTTTTTGTATTGGGCTTACATGCAATAAATCTTTTGCAGACTAGATTCCCGACCTAGATGGTAATGGTGTTAAAGTTTGGGCTTGAAATTCAGGGGGACGTGGGTTCGATGCCATTCTGATTGTTGTAACTTTATCTATTTTCCAATTTAACGGTGAAACGCGAAGCCAAACTATCAAAGCCAGCTTATCCTAAAGACACCACAGTTTTCGTGCCATCCGACGGACCAATCATCAACAACAGCATAGTAAGCCCTCACTGGCTACGGAGTACGGGGTTTAGTATGTAACCCAGGTTCCGAGTACATAATCTGATGATAGGAACCGCACAACACGACCTATGGTATCATACCAGCGTGGTACCACAACCGGGACTCAAACAGGCGACCCCCTGGCATGTCCCGCAGCGTACTCAACCAGCGTGGCCGGCATCTGAATATAATGGACCCCATACGGGAGTCGTTTATTTGAATGTAGTTCCACACCAGCAATCTCATTTAACGGGTTAAAGTTGTATGTTATTACCTGCCTGTCTGGAACAGCCAACATAATTTAAATATCTGCGATGTAATGTCACAAACCAATAAAACAGAGACACTGATAATAAGTAAAACAGTTTTTCTTGGATATAGACAACGATTATCAGGACAATGGATAAAATTTCTGAAAATAAACTCAAATAGAATTATATTGAAAATACCAGCACAATTATGTGGAAATGACACATGAGTCCTCAGAAAGAAAGACAGAAGCCGAGCCACAGATATAATATCCCTAAGAGGTGATATAAGGTGCAGTAAAGAAGCAATGAAGCAATAAGGCAGAATTTAGAAACTTTTAGACAGTGACAAAATCGAAAAATACAAACATAAAAAGCACGAGCATATTTTAAGAATGAGTGACGAACACTTTTCGAAGTTAGTTATGGAGTATCAGCCTAGAGGTAGAATAAACGTTAGAGAGACCTGAACATACTAGACAGCCTGATCTGTGAAGAAGAGAAAGAAGCTACTGTGAAGAAACAATCGGTGAAATGGACAAGGGAGGCCAAATTGATAGTGTAGCACTAGATCTTTCAAAAGTTTTTGACAGAGTGAGCCATAAAATGTTAGTAAATAAGGTAAAAACTATTGGAGTGGATGAGAAAGTGATTTACTGGGTAGAAGAATTTTTAAAGGTAGAAAATAGAAAGTTATAGTAGGAAATGCAGTTTCAAAAGAAGTGGAAGTAAAAATGGGAGTGCCACAGGGTAGCGTACTGGGACCATTGCTATTCATTATTCTAAGGAATAATTGTGTTGATTATTTACTATCTGAAATTAGATTGTTTGCAGATGATATAATGGTATATAAAAGTATCAAAATGGTAGAGGACTGTAAACAGCTGCAGGATGATCTGGACAGGATTTCTAGTTGGGTTGGAAAACATGGGATGAAGATAAATGTAAAGAAGAATCAGCTTATTAGATACACAAATAAAAAACAAAAGGTTAATTATGAATATAAAGTGTGGAAAGAATTGCTTGCTGAAGACTTGAAATGTAATTATCTTGGCATTACATTTGATATCAATCTTAACTGGGCAGGATACATTGGAAAGGTAGTAGGAAAAAGTTTCTAAATTCTGCACTTGTTGGAGAGAGTGATGAGGGGATGTACGAGAGAAGTAAAGGAACTGGGTTACAAAACTTTGGTCAGACTATTGCTTGAATGAGGTAGTGTAGTATGGGAGCCACATTTTAGCTATCATATACAGAAGTTGGAGAGGGTGCAAAAAAGGGCTGCTAGATTTGTTTCTGGAAATCACCGCAGAATGCAATCAGTAACAGATATGATAAAAGAGCTGTAATGGGATTCATTTGAAGATAGGAGGAGGGTGAAGGCGGTCATGGAAGAAGTCGTATATTGGTGATGATGCATGGAAAGATATTGGTGTAAGAATGAAAAGCAATGCATGGAAAGGAAAAGATGACCATGACCACAAGCTGGCACTCTATTTCAGGCACAAGGGTGTACCGAGCGTGGTGGTGTAACGGATAGCGTTCTGGCCTCGCATTCGGGAGGACGGCGGTTCGAATCCCCGTCCGGGCATCCAGATTTGGGTTTTCCATGGTTTCCCCAAATCACTCCAGGTGAATGCCGGGATGCTTCCTTCAAAAAACCATGGCCGAATTCCTTCCCATTCCTTGCCCCCATCCTTTCCCGTCTCTAAAGACCACGTTGTTAAAAAGGGACGTTAAACTGTTAAAAAAAAAAAAAAAAAAAAAAAAAAAAAAAACACAAGGGTGTAGGATGATTCTCTTTTTCGGGTAGAGGTGTCAGAGATTGGAATAAGTTACTATGGGAAATGATGAATAATTTACCAAAATCGTTGAAAAGATTTAAATCTAAAATTTGCAGAGGGCAAATGTAGGTGGGTGCAGGAAAGGGAGAAGATGGCTGTGCGCTCCATTGCAATTTAATTAAAGAAAATATTATTGTTTCTCTAAAAAGGTTTTTTCCCTTCATACTTAACCAAAGTCAATAAATGAGGTATTATTTTAAGATTAAGTTCTCCGCTTTGGTAATATCATTGATTAAGAATTCATAATGTGTCCTGTAAATGACAAAATTATAAACAATGAAGGTCACGGGTATGCGACAGTTCCAGCCAGGCTGCTAGGACTCGCTGGCGTCGATAAGGAGTGATCGCTTTACCGCTAGATAGATGCACCACATATCACAGAGATATTGCGTATGGTTTCTATAGTAAGGAGCTTTGGGCAATTTTTTTTCTGTTGGGAAAATATTTGATCATTTCTAATTGTTTTGTAAGACGTTGTAAGTAATATGTTTAACGTGTGCAAAAGTGTTTTCTATTTGTTTCTTAAAACATTGTATGCGTATTTCAAGGCAAATGTCAAGAATTTTTTTTAAGGCCTGTGGTGATTACATCTCACATAATTCTCTGAGGGCTTTAATCTCCACGGCGTCCTCGATATGTAAACCAGAAATCAAAATGGGGTCGGAGGGGAGAATTTGTGACCACAAAAAAGTG
The DNA here is from genome assembly GCA_031002005.1 of Vandiemenella viatica. Lineage (NCBI taxonomy): Eukaryota > Metazoa > Arthropoda > Insecta > Orthoptera > Morabidae > Vandiemenella > Vandiemenella viatica. Next base: position 32,586,745 of record CM061918.1, read on the forward strand.
GTGTTGTGGTCCAGAATATCTTGTAACTTTCATTCGTTTCGTCACTTTTAGTTCCTCCGTAGTTGTTTTAAATAATATTTGATATATTTAGTATACTGATAATAATTCCGTGCCGTCAAATTATCTGGTTACAGAGTTTCTATTGGCTGCGCATTCCGCCCCTGTAGTAGCCGCCGTAACATAACCCGGCAGTCCTGCTCGGTACAGGTGACCTACAGTCTAACGTGGAATCCGAACCACGGAAGCGTTCTGGCGTACTTCACATTACACAGCAAGTTGCGCCAGAGGTGAAGGTCGGGTTAAGGACCATTGAAAATCCGCGACGAGACAGGGATTCGAACTCGAGACCTTTCGATCCCCAGTTAGACACCTGAACCACTGAGCCACCAGACCGCTATATACATTTAGTTTAAAATATTAAGATGATATTCAAGTCTGTCATAACTTTGCTAACGAGGAGGTTTTATGACATTTGTAAAAGACATAGCGAACATAGCAAACACTCGACATCAAGTGGGTTTATCGTATTTTAATATACTTCCTGTTAAATATCCTGGTGCGAAACTTCAATGCAAACTTAATCTTTAAACATTTGAGTGATGATAAACTTTCATATAATTCATTATTTCTGTTACATTTCATTAAGACGTATCCGAAGATTACAAAGGTCCTTGGCAAGCAGTAACTAGATATCCTCTACTCAAAAGCGCACACTAAACCTACTCGCTCACCGGCTGGTTCTTGTTACGCTTGTTGTTGTTGCTATAACTACCAATTTCTTTTATAATTTCTCCATGTTATACCACAACACTCCCCAAGTTTACCATATCTTTGTGAAAAGATTTTCGTATACTTTTTTAGGGCTTATGTAGGGACCTTTGTATCCTTCGCTCTGTCTTTAATTACAGTGCATATATAATTTTTTCCGAAAAAACAACAACGAAATAAAACTAGTAAAACTCCCTTTTCGGGTCCTGTCACGGTCGCCATATCGTATTTTAATATACTTCCTGTTGTTAGTTTAATAAGTATTCTTCCAAAGTTGGTGCGAAACTTCAATGCAAACTTAATCTTTAAACATGGCAAACTTTCATATAATTCATTATTTCTGTTACATTTCATTAAGATGTATCCGAAGATTACAAAGGTCCTCGGCAAGCAGTAACTAGATATCCTCTACTCAAAAGGGCACACTAAACCTACTCGCTCACCGGCTGGTTCTTGTTACGCTTGTTGTTGCTGCTATGACTACCAATTTCTTTTATAATTTCTCGATGTTATGCCACAGGTTTTCTTCCGAGCAGGTTGCCTCTTCATCTGCAGGTCCGAAGGTGACTGTAGAGTCAAATGCGGGAAGCAAACAATTTATGGTAACTATGACAGCCATTCACAGGACAGCCCAGATCTTGCCAGTTTTTCTCATCTGTTCATTTTCTTTCTACATCTACATCTACATCTACATCTACATCCATACTCTGCGAATCACAAACATTGTGGGTGGCAGAGGGTGCTAAGCACCAATCCTAAACCCGCCCATTCCAATCCCGAATAGTGCGAGGAAAGAAGGAATACATATAAGTATCAGTACGGCATCTTATTTCTCTAATCTTATCCCTCCGGTCATTGCGACCTAAATAGGTTGGCGGAAGAAGTATTTCATTGCACTCGAAATTTAAATTTTTTCGCATATTCTCCAATAAATTAGAACGCAAGCTACGTCGTCTGTCTTCCAAACTATCCCAGCCCAATCTATGTATCAATTCTGTGACGCTTTCATAAGGGCTGTAACAACAAGTCACGAATCTAGCGGCTCTCCTCTGCACCCTCTCAACTGAGTCAATCAGAACTTTGCGATAGGGATCCCAAACCCCACAACAGTAATCCAAATGCGGACGCACTAGTGTTTTATACGCTATCTCCTTTGTTTGAGCATTACAATTCCTCAAAATACGACCTATGAATCGTAATTTAGAATTGGCCTTGCCTACGACGGAAGTTATGTGCATGTCCCATTTCACGTTGCTTTGTACTATCACCCCCAGATACTTCACGGAATCAACCATGTCAACAGGTGAATTGTTTATTTTGTACTCGTGAACACCCTGATTCTTCTTGTTACTTATCCGCATTGCCTTGCACTTTTTGCAATTAAGTGTAAGCTGCCATTTACGGCACCAATCGAAAATAGCATCCAAATCACGCTGAATTTCTAAGCAGTCGTCGGAGCACCTTATTTCCCTATAGATAACCGCATCGTCGGCAAACAATCGCAACCAGCATTTGACGTTGTCACCTAGATCGTTTATAAATATTAAGAAAAGAAGTGGACCTATTACACTTCCCTGAGGAACGCCCGAAGTAACATTTATCTTAGAAGAGGCTTCCCCGTCAACAACGACATATTGTGATCGACCAGTTACAAAATCACGTATCCACTCGCAAATCTGAGCCGAAATACCGTAAGCTCGAATCTTCGCTAAAAGTCGGTTGTGTGGCACAGGAATCAAAAGCTTTCTGAAAATCCAAAAAAAACCGCATCAACTTGCGAACCTACATCGATAACTTTCATTATGTCGTGGGAAAATAGGGCCAATTGTGTTTCACACGATCGCTTCTTCCGAAATCCGTGTTGACATGGTGTAAGTAACTCGTTCTCATCTAGAAACTTCATTATGTTCGAGCATATGACATGTTCCAGAATTCTGCTGCAGACCGATGTTAAAGATATGGGTCGATAATTCCTAGGATCACTCCGATCTCCTTTCTTAAAAACGGGAATTACCTGGGCTATTTTCCAGCTAGAAGGTACTTTTCTCTCTTCTAGTGATTTACGGAATATATCTGACAGAAATGGTTCAATATCCTCCGCGTATTCAGAAAATACTCTTACCGGTATACCATCGGGACCCGGCGCTTTACCCCACTTCAGGAGTTTTAATTGCTTTACAATTCCTACGCTATCAATTTCTATCGGATCCATCTCTAATTCCACACGATGTGGTAAAGTGGGGATGTTTTCCAAGTTTTCTTGCGTGAATGAATTTTTGAATTCGGTGTTAAATAAGGTAGCCTTGTCGCGGCTGTCTTCAACCTCCCGTCCATCTTTTATTAGAACTGGCTTATTGTTCCCACTACAACTAACTTTTTTTACATACGACCAAAATTTCTTAGGGTTTTCAGTGAGGCTCTTAGAGAGAGAATTTTCACGAAAGTTATTAAATGCCTCACGCATTGCATTCTTAACACGTCCCCTTATCTCCTCTAACTTATCTAAATCAGTCCGATGCATCGTCCTTTTTGATCGTGCATGTATCTTCCTTTGCTTCTTGAGTAACCTTTTAACCTCCCGTGTGTACCATGGAGGATCGTTCTCTTCCCTGATTGTCCGTTTCGGTATATGCAAGTTCATACCTTCCCCAACTATATGTAGGAATCGATGCCACCTCTCTTCAACGGTGCCACCTGCTACTAAGAAGGTTTGGTAATTATGCCTCAAATACGCTCTAAAACACTCTTTTGAAGCCTTTTCGAATCTGTAAACGATCCTCTCTTTTCTCTTTCTGCGCGTGGTTGTTAGTTTTACTGTAGCAATTACAGCTTTGTGATCACTTATTCCTGCGGTGGTAGAAATATCCGTGAATAGTTCGGGCCTATTTGTAAAAACTATGTCTAAAATATTCTCGTTACCGTTGAGGCATCGCGTTGGTTCAGTTACGAGCTGTTCAAGATGGTGATCTGAGAAGAGGTCTAGAATGATTTCGCAAGCTGCTTTATCCCTACCCCCAGTAACGTGAACGTAATTAGTCCAGTCGATATCAGGCAAGTTAAAGTCACCTCCTAGTATTATTGTATGGTCCGGAAATTGCCGTGCTATATTATTTACATTATTTCTCAAGGCCTCGGCAATATTTACGCTTGCATCGGGTGGACGATAGAACGAGCCTATCACAAGTTTTGTCCTAGCTACGTTGAGCTTGATCCATATGATTTCGCAGACAGTATGGACATCTATTTCGCTACATGGGAGGTACTTACTAACAGCTATAAATACACCACCTCCTTGGGAATGCAACCTATCCTTACGGAAAATGTTCATGTTACTATTAAAAATTTCGCCGGAACTTATATCCGGTTTTAACCAACTTTCTGTGCCTATTACGATATCAGCATCTGCACTACGAATAACGTTTTCGAGTTCAGGCTGTTTATTACAAACACTTCTGCAGTTAATTACTAGAACTTTTAATGATCGGGATTCTTTTAAGCTACCCCTAACACGCGGTGCTGAATTTATCTTGGCTGTCCGCAACTGAATTTCCTCCTCAGGGTCATCCTCCCTCAGCCTAAAAAACCCCCCAATGCACTCCACACGGCCCCTGCCACCCGTGTAGCCGATTCCCGTGTGTAGTGCACCCCTGATCTATCCAAGGGATTCCTACAAGACTCAACCCTAGGGCGAAGATCAAGGATCTTTCCTGCGCTGCCTCTTCTCATTCGCTGATCATTGGCGATTATCTTCAAATAACATCGTTTCTTGACGAACAAGTGACCTCCACGATGAGCGGTCAAGGTCAGAGGTTTCCCAGTTGTTATGGTCAGTATCAAATACCTTCATGTTAACCTTGAATCGCTTCCTATGATCTTAAACAAAGCGTTTACTCAACGTTAGTTCTGAGTGGAATTTTTTAAGAATGAAATTACTGGAGATTCAGATCACATTGCCGGCCCATCGCAGTTGTCGTTTCACAATAATGGATTCTCTGCTAGAGGACTGGGCTTGTTCGAGGATACTGATATTGGTGTGTCTATTCCGCTATGTAATATGAAGGAATGTTCTCACGAATCTTTAGTGATATTGCTTACCGTCTTAAGACGTCGCCTGAAGCATATCCATCATTCAGATCCGTAAGAAAGGTGGGAAACAAGAACAGAATTACAGTATACACAAGGAACTTAATTGCGCCAAAGGATGCTCCAACAGGGTGTATTCTGTACTTGATTTCTGAATCAATGTTTGCAGTTGATGTGAAGGTACTGCCAAGATAGGGGAAGGTATTTACAATTTGTAGGCTCGCCCCGTTGATCATAACATTGTTCTTTCTTTGCCATTCCCCAGCAATTGGTTAGTATAGAATCACCGAGCGTGGTGGGTGAACGGTTAACGTTCTGGCCTCGCATTCGGGAGGACGTGGGTTCAAATCCCCTTCCGGGCATCCAGATTTGGGTTTTCCATGCTTTTCCCAAATCACTCCAGGCGAATGCCGGGATGCATCCTTCAAAAATGCCATGGCCGAATTCCTTCCCGTTCCTTCTCCCCAGTCCCGTCCCGCCTCTAATGACCTTAGCCATCGACGAGGGGTAAAGCAGTAAAAAAATAAAAATAATAATAATAAAAAAAGAATATAATCTTTGTTTTACTGATATTCAGTCTAAGACCTATCTTTTTGTACGCAGTATCAAAAGCATTTAAGATGATCATAAGCTGTTCTTCTGTATGTGATGCTACTGAATTATCACCTGCATACTGTAACTCTAGCTATAGAAGAGTCCTTGCCTAAAGCCTGCTTGAGATTAAGAACTTTCCAATTAATTCTGTTGTTAATCTGCATTCTAGGAGAAAAATCGTTTTTGGCGAGCTGGATAAGAGTAGCTACGTAAAGGGAGAACACGGTGGGAGAAATCACAGTCCTGTTTGACACCAGTCAACATGGAACGGCTCTCTCAACAGAGCAAAGGTCATATTAGTGTAAAGCAATTTCAAGTTGGTAATGAATTTTGGTTAAAAACCATACAAAGCTAAAATTCACTGAAACAAAGGCCTTGGTGAGATCAATGACAGCAATGTAGAGGAGTATGTTTTGTTTGCTACATTTCTATTGAAGCTGCCGAGCAGTGAACTTTATTTGTAATGATATCAGTTAGATTGTTGTGAGAATGATATAAAATGGAAACAACTTATCTTTAGGAAGTCTCTTCATTCCCCACTAGCGACTCCGCGACGGAGCCCAGTCCTGCTGGTGTCGGGCGTTCCCCTGCGCAGTGACGTCACCCCGGCCACTGCAGCTGCGGCGCGCTGGCCCAGTGACGTCACTCGTCGTGCCGCCTCTGATCCGCTCCCCATGCGTGTTCCTCAAATAATCTTTCCACATTCCCGTCTGAGGTCATGCGAATCTCAGATTCCGTTCACACGTTCCATAATTCAATTTTTCCAGCCATACGAAATTTTAAGTCCCGTATTATGTTCATTTTGTTCTTACGACATAAGCTGGATGTAAGTTGGTCTGACTAAATATAAACCAGAGCATGACAAAAGATATAAACTGATAACGGTTACGCAATTTTAAGACAAAAATATAGTCCGTGGAGCCCCAATTACTTTCATAAGGAGAACGGTGGTTCGAATCCCCGTCCGGGCATTCAGATTTGGGTTTTCCATGGTTTCCCAAATCATTCCAGGAAAATGCCGGGATGCTTCCTTAAAAAGGACATGGCCGAATTCCTTCCCATTCCTTGCCCCCATCCTTTCCCGTCTCTAAAGACCTCGCTGTTGAGAGACGTAAAGTAGGTTTTTTTTTTTAAAAAAAAAAAAAAAAAAAAAAAACTTTCATAAGCTGAGATTTGCGTACACAAATTACTGTTAAATTGAAGGCAATAAAAAAAACTATACTGTAAAAATTTCTTTTTCAAAAATCATCAAGACGAGTGATTTAAATAGACTTCATTATTTGTTTGCGAATTTTTTTTCTGAAATGTTACATGAACTTAAAAAAAAAAGGATATGTTACCTGATTCATCAAACGGTCCTTCGGATGAATTATATGATTTTATAAAAAATTTACTCATTACTATTTTGTATAAACCATGAGTGGTTTGTTGTCTCAGTGATTAAGGCGTGTGGTTGGAAATCGAAAGGTCTCCGGTTCGAATCCCTGTGTTCACCTCTGGCACAGCTTACTGTATAATGTGAAGTAAACCAGAACGCTTCCGTGATCCGGATTCCATTTTAAACTGTATGTCCGCTCCAGGACTAGTTGTAACTCTGATGTATACACATCCAAAGCAAATTTATGCCAAACAAAGGCTTAACGTGGTTCTAGTATACAAACAAAGGGAGAATTAGATTATTTTTTTAGTTTTCATCGGAGACTCTTACACATTGTGAAGTAAAAATAAATTCAAAAATTTTCAGAGTAGGCGAGTTGGCAGCTTTCATTTACCCTTCAAGATTATATTAAAAAAAAAATCGTCAACCCCTAATAATTATTTTTCCTCCTGCAAATATTTTCAAATTTTATCTTATATTTTGGGGACATTTCAAATTTAGCAATTTGCAAGGGTCGCCGGTTCGAGTCCGGCAGAGGACATGGGCCGTTTTAATTAAGTTTTGTGTCTGTCCTATTGTCGGAGATTAAGAGCAATATTATCTGTGGACAAGCAGTTACGGTTATCTATGGACTCTGTTTATAGTTACGTTGTTGTTAGTCAGAGAGATTAATAAAGAGTAAAAGCACGTTTGTTTACACGATTAATACGCTACACCTGTGTCGTCCTTACTGGAGAGTAAATATAACTAGGATTATATAGTACACATACATTTGAAGAGACAAAGATATACTTGTAGGTGACTGTATGGCTGACATGATCAAAAGCCAATAATTAAAAAAAAAAACTGAAAAAATAAAAGGATTCAGAAATTGTGTGACTGTGTTATGAGGTTCAAAAATATGGAACTAGAATCGCACGTACTCTTCTTCTTCTTCTCACCACCTTTCCCCAATATTAAGGGTCGGCTGTCTTTGATGAGATTTACTCATTATTGTCATGGTCAAATTTGGAACTTTGTTTTTACGGCCGCACGCCCTTGCCGACACAAGCATCTTATACTTACGGCCAGGTCGTACTAACTACTAATTTTTTGTTTGTGAAATGTGAGTTTATGAGGCATAGATTGGGG
>CM061918.1:32595698-33177816 GCA_031002005.1 Vandiemenella viatica
TGCAGACACATGGCAACACAAACATTCCTCCAACAGGTTAACTGCTCTGGATAACACGGATAGGACACGTGTCCTCCCACCCTCATTGTTTCACACTGGACACCTGTGTAACTGGAGGCCGGTGTCTCGTGGTCCTCATCGGCAGATGGGGAAAAAAATGAGTTCTTGAATTCTAAATTTACGTATTATTTTGTAAGGCGTCGTATTACATTTCCATCACTTCGCAGTTTCGTTTTCTAATTACTGTCTACAAACAATTCAACGACTTTAATGTAACTCAAGTAATCAAGGAACGATTCACATATTATTATTGTTATTATTGTTCCAAGTTACCATGAGAACGTGCCTGTGAAATGATGAACTGGTCTGGTTTCCCATTGGCTTGCTGAAGGTGGTAACTGTTGTGATGACTGATGTGTGTGTTCAGTATAGACTGTGAGAAGGATTCAGGGTGAAACCCGGTGCCGACCTATTCAGGACAACTCTTCCGAAAAACACCACCGAAAGATCCAGTCTTAACGTCTCCATTCGACGGACGAATTACCATCAACAGTATCGTATGCCCAGGGCCGGAGTTGGGGGGGGGAGGAGATGGGGGGGGGGACTAAACGGGCCCCGACCGGCTGAATGGGCCCCCAGGCCTCGGAACCAAGATTTCGCCAATTGACGCCAGGCCAGCTTGTAGAGCAAAAAAAAAGAAAAAAAGGACGCCCATTTTACCCCGGAGGGGGGGGGGGGCCGAAATTTCTAGCGCCGGCCCTGCGTATCCCCTCACTCCATTCGCACTGCGGAGAGGTTTGGGATTTAACCCAGGACTTTGGTGCATAATGTGTCGGTTACGAATTGTACACCACCAATTCTCCCACCGTGCCGGTCCTAATGCTGAAAATTCGTTCCACCGCCAGGACTGGAACCAGTCAGCGTCGGACACCATCACGGTGCCGCAGCCTACGGTATGAGCTTCCGATCGGTTAGCAAGCAGTTACTTCCGAGTCTGCTATTTTTAGAGAGTTGTGGTGATCTTATTTCCGACTATTTTAGACGAAATAATATTTATTAACAGAGTATGTAGTAGAATGTCTAGAGATTGTATGTCTTGGTTAAAAGATAACCGAATACGATTTTCAGTCGTTTGAAGATGCGCTTGTATACAGAAGTAGAAGTAAAGTGTTAGGGCAAAATAAGTGTTTGCTCATCGCGAATTCACAGATTCACATAGTCTCATCAAAAAGATTAATTAACCAACGCGCCATGGCGTAATATTTTTTTTTGCTGTCATCAGTCTTCTGACTGGTTTGATGCAATCCTCCAATCTTGTGCTAACCTCTTCATCTCTACATATCCCCTACAAAACCCACGTCCTCAATTATCTGCTTCATATATTCTAATCTCTGTCTTCCTCTACAGTTCTTACCTTCGACTGTTCCCTCCACTAACAAATTAACCAATCCAGCATGTCTCAAAATATGACCTACCAGCCTGTCTCTTCTTTCTGTAAGCTTTTTCCACAAACTTCTTCTCTCACCCATCATTTCCAAAACTCGTTCATTTCTTACTTTGTCTGTCCACTTAATTTTCAGCACTCTTCTGTGGCACCACATTTCAAATGCTTCAATTTTCTTTATTTCCGGTATTCCTGAAGTCCATGTTTCGCTACCATAAAGTGCTGTGCTCCACACAAAGAGTTTTAAAAAGTTCTTTCTAATTCCTAGATCAATATTTGAAACTAAAAGGTTTCTCTTTTTCATGAAGGCTCTTTTTGCTAGTGCTATTCTGCTTTTAAAATCATTCCTGCTTCGGCCATCGGTTGTAATTTTACTTCCCAAGTAACAGAATTCTCTTTCTTCTCCTATTGCATCCGAACCTATTTTTGTATTTAATCTACTAGTATTTGTACCATTTCTGCTACATTTCATCACTTTAGTCTTGCTTTGATTTGTATTCAGTTCAAAATCTTCCTTCAATATTTTGTTCATGCCATTCAGTAAATTCTCAATATTCTCAGCCCTCTCTGCTAACAAGACAATGTCATCAGCAAATCGTAGCATACTGATTTTTTCTCCCTGTAAACTTATGCCTCATGGAAATTTTTCTTTGACTTTCTCATTGCTTCTTCTACATACAAGTTGAATATTAACGGGGATAGACTACAACCTTGTTTCACACACTTTTTAACTGATCCATGTCGCTCGTTATTCTCTACTTTTATTATAGCCACTTGATTCTTATATAGTTTATAAAGTATTCTTCTATCTCGATATTTTAGACCTGACTTCTTTAAAATTTTGAACATCTTGTCCCACCTAACTTTATCAAAAGCTTTTTCTAAATCAACAAATGCCATAAAAGTATCTTTGTTTTTCTTGATCCGCCCTTCAAGCATTAATCTGAATTCAAGCATTAATTGATTCCCTTGTACCGCGATTTTTCCTAAACCCAAACTGATCTTCACCTACTGTCTTCTACTATCCTTTCCATTCTTCTGTATATTATTCTGGTTAGTAATTTGGAAGCATGTGATGTTAGGCTAATGGTGCGATAATTCTCACATTTGTCGGCTTGTCGGAAGTGTGAAAATGATATTTTTATTAAAATCAGTTGGAATTTCTCCTGTTTCATAACTTTTTCATATCAGCTTGAATAATCTTTGATTCCTTCTTTTCCTAGGGATTTAAGAAGTTCTGCAGGGATCTCATCAATTCCAACTGCCTTATTTGCTTCAAGTCATTCAGAGCTCTATTAAATTCTGTCCTCAAAACAGGAACCCCTAAGTCATCAATGTTGATATCGCCTTCCTTTTCCATTACGTTATTGTTCAAATCGTCCCCATCATACAGTTTCTCAATGTATTCCTTCCATCTGTTAGCTCTATCGTCTGAGCTTAAAAGAGGTTTCCCATCGGCGGCTTTAATGCTCACACCTCTTTTCTTCATTTCTCCAAAGAAAAATGGCTACAAGAAAAGTGTGAAGAAGTAGAAAAGGAAATGGTGGTAGGTAAAGTAGATGTTGCATATAGGAAGATCAAACAGAATTTTGGACGTAATATATGACATAACAATCTCTCTCTCTTCTCTTGATGTCTCCACTTTAGATTCTTTTGAGCACTCCAGATCGTGATGCAGTTGGAACAAGTAATGAGTTGGTAATATAGCACTCATGAAAGAGACATGAATTAAGCCGAGCATGTCATGGTAGGATTAACGCTCGTGTTTCGCTTTCCTGGGACCATCGGATCGATTTCGGCCTTGGGCAAAGGTGGTTTTAATTAAATGTGAGGCCGTAACCTGATAAATGACAACATCTCAAAAGCATCCATTTTTCTACAGTTCTCTGCCTTCATAGCCATATTTGTGCGCCGTAAAGGAGCACTAGAAAAACTAAAATCTTCAGGTATCTCAGTTCAGTGTCTCTCATTTAAGATTTATACAACGTCTACTGTAAGTAATTTTCTTTGTCGTGTTTCTTTGGTGGAGCTGTCTACAGCGAGTGTAGTAATAGTTACAAGGGTGGATCAAATATAAACGGACCTTTATCCAAAAAAAAAATCTAATTTACATTTTTCTTATTTTTCTACATAATTCCCCTTCTGATCTATGTATTTACTCGATTTTAATTCTGGGAAAATAAAATGTTTGGGGACTTGTGTCAAACGAATTGCACGGGAACAACTGCACCTACTCATCTGTTGAGAAGCGCTGTTCACGAAGGGCTTCCTTGGATGGACCATTAACACATGGAAGTCGCATGGCAACAGGTATGAGTTGTAGGGTGGATGTTCTAGGACAGCTCAGTTCATAACCAACCAAAGTTATTTTTGTGTGTGTGTACGTATTTTTTTTTTTTTTACACCACCATTTTACCTGGGCCTATGAGATGGTTCTTTCCCTGAACTGTAGAGTAAACAGAGTGTAATTTCAGAAGCATTTACGTTTTCTCAGACGAGAAACTTAACAATATCACGTTGTGCAACTGCGGGGTGTACCTCTTTCTTGATCATCGCCATTGTTGCTGGGCATAAGAAGCGCCAACATTATTACTGACTTCCACATCAGCTCCTACTGTCCAAACCATTTCAACGTAAGGCTATGGATACACCTCAAGCTTATCCGTGCAAAGTCGCAGGGCCGGATTAAGACAGCTAATGAGAAGAAGAGGCCCTTGATTTTTGCCGTTCGGGGGAAAATTGTAGAGATTAAAAAAAATAAAATAAATTGTCGCCCATCTAGCCTAGGTGCGTGGCCCCCCTAGAAGGCGAGATGTCCCCTAGAAGGCGCGAGGCCGGTACCATTTGCTACCTCCTGTTATGTGGTTAATCCGGTACTGCAAAATCGCTCGAATTAGTGATAAAAACATGTGGTTTATAAGATTTTGAGTTTTTTCGAGATTTAAAGTGATTTTGTCTAGAACTCTAGTAAAATTTATCAGAATATCAAACGCGACTTGTGCAATCTTAAAAACCTAGATATTGAAGAAGAATTTTATTTATCCAAAAGCTCAGTTTGTCATTTGAACAGAGAAAAAGGCGATTCGGGGTTACTGAAATCTATTTAAATCAAAATTTGAGTCAATAGTTTCAAATTTTTGAAGAATTAAAGAACAAACCACTGCAGTTTTATGAATTATGATATGACTTTCGACACGCACTCATATATGCAACAGAGGAAAAAATAACAAAGCAACGTAACATCAGAGAATGTATTCCCCAACTAAAAATCTGACAGCAACTTCAAGGTAAGTAAATTTATATCTGGACATTGCTGATATACAATGAAGAACCAAAGAAACTGGTATAGGCATGCGTATGCAAACACAGAGATATTTAAACATTCAGTGTACGGCGCTGCGGTCGGTAACGCCTATATTAGACAACAGGAGTCTGACGCAGGCGTTAGATCGGTTATTGCTTCTACCATGGCAGTTCACCACGATTTAAGTGACTTTGAACGAGATGTTACAATCGCAGTATCTCCGACGTAGCGATGAGGTGGGGATTTTCCCGTACGACCATTTCACGAGTGCACCGTGAATATCGGGAGTCCGGTAACGCATCAAATCTCCGACATCACTGCGGCCGGAAAAAGATCCTGCAAGAACGGGACCAACGACGACTGAAGAGAATCGTTCAACGTGACAGAAGTGCAACCCTTCCGCAAATTGCTGCGGGTTTCAATGCTGGGCCATCAACAAGTGTCAGCGTGCGAAACATTCAACGAAACATTATCGATATGGGCTTACGTAGTCGATGGTCCACTCGTGTACCCTTGATGACTGCACGACACAAAACTTTACGCCTCGCCTGGACCCGTCAACACCGACATTGGACTATTGATGATTGGAAACATATTGCATGGTCTGACGAGACTCGTTTCCAATTGTATCGAGCGGATGGACGTGTACGGGTATGGAGACAACCTCATGAATTCATGGACCCTGCATGTTGACAGGGGACTGTTTTAGCTGGTGGAGGCTCTGCAATGGAGTGGGGCGTGTGTAGTTGGAGTGATAAGGGACCCCTGATACGTCTAGATACGACTCTGACAGGTGACACGTATGTACGCATCCTGGCTGATCACCTGCATCCATTCATGTCCATTGTGCATTCCGACGGACTTGGGCAATTCCAGCAGGACAATTCGACACCCCACACGTTCAGAATGGCTACAGAGTGGTTCCGGGAACACTCTTCTGAGTTTAAACACCTCCGTTGGTCACCAAACTCCCCAGATATGAACATTATTGAGTATATCTGGAATGCCTTGCAGGGTGACGTTCAGAAGAGATCTCCATCCCCTCGTGCTCTTACGGATTTGTGGAGAACCCGGCAGGTTGCATGGTGTCAATTCGCTCCAACATTACTTCAGACAATCCATGCATGTCGTGTTGCGGCACTTCTGCGTGCTCGCGGGGGCCCTACACGATATTAGGCAGGAGTACCAGTTTCTTTGGCTCTTCAGTGAATGTTGCGACATTGTAACTTGTTTCTTCTGTTCATGGAATTTTCATGTGGAGTAGTCGGGTGTTATCTCTTGCTTTCTCTTGGATTCGCGCGAAAAACAGCGATAAGTGAGTGTCCACAAACTACGTGGCTTGGTGTAAGGGGGGGAGGGGTTGGCTGGAAAGCTACAAAGCTACGCTGGGCTACGTGAGGGGAGTAGGGGGGATTCCGAGTCAAGCCATGTAGCTTTTCATTCATATTATTTGTTACAGTTAAAATAAGGTGCAAAACACAGAACAGCATCTGAATATTTATTTCCTTCATTTAATTATCTCCGTATGTAATCTACAATAGTCTGACAAGAGAAAACAGTACAAAAAGTCTTCTGAAATCAATAAGGAAAATAGCTTGGGGGGGGGGGGGCAAAAGCCACGTCGAGCTACGTGGGAGAGGGGGGGGTTCACAGAAGGGCAAAATGAAGTTACGTGGTTTATGGACGCTCCCTAAACAGTGATTCGCGTAAGCAATTCGCTTATACTGTATCCTTTTGGTTTCTGATGAATTAGCATATAATAATTTGCGCCAATACTCTTGCACTGTAACCGTAGCCTAAAGTTTCCCTGTATCCTAAACTCAAATCAGTAAATTAACTACTTTCCTCTCACTTCTTCTTACACCTTCAATTATCATGTGAAATATTTACATATGCTTGAGCACGCGATATTGCTAAAGTGGGACAAAGTTGATGCTGGGAATTTTAAATGGCAGGCAACCTTGTAGGTGAAAGAATTGAAATCGTCTCACAGCACTGTGGAGGCAAGAAGAAGCCAGTACCATACGGGCGTGAAAACAGACGATGTTCTCCTCCACTGAAGTTCTGTCAAAAACCACGGCCGGGACGGGTGACCCACGGACATTCCTTTCGACTGACGTAAGCTCAGTTTCCCCCCAGAGCTGCAAGAAGACGTCCATGAATTTGTTTCAAACAGATGGTGTGCTTCTTGTATCCAGCGTTTGGAAGTATATGTATGTATTAACAAATGAGACAGTACTAGATAAGTATTAAGGTCCTAGCCGTCCAGTTAATAGAAACGTTATCTGAATCAGAAGAAACACGTTTACTCGTACAGGATCTGCGTTAGGGGAGGGGGGGGGGGGAAGCGGATTAAATGTACTACGAGCCCGCCGGTCAACGGGGGTGGGGGTCCCGATGACCGGCCGGAGGGGCCCCCAACCCAAGAATCCGCTCTGGCAATGGCTGAGCTAAAACATAAAGATCGCCCATCTGACTTGAGGGAGGGCCCCATTCAATAAATTTGCCACGGGCCTCAACCGTTTACGTCACTGCTAATAACGCTTATCCGGAGCCCGAGAATCCTAGCGTCAGCCCTGCGCTCGTCTGCCACACAGTTAAGTGCTTTGCAATGCTCCAGTCTTTCACTTCAAACGAAAAATTGAATTAAACTTAGGACACACTTAAAAGCGGCGTGGTTGTCTAGAGTAGAGGATGTATTGGTGGGATTCCTTAACAATTATGCGGTATGAGTAAATGTTTGTAGTTTCTTTTGATGTGATATATTGACCGCGGTGTGGAATCATATATTGCTTGCTTTTACGTTACAAATTTTCGTTATTGATTTTCTTACAATACTCATCCGTCTAATATGTCTTATGTGAACAGGTCAAACAGTTGTGTCATTTGATGAGCGTTAGACAATCAAACAAAATTCAGTGGGAAATTAATATGTATATAGCCGTGTGTGTCCTTAAATTTAACCCCGCAGCCACCACTACCTATCGCAGTCCATTGATGTTTGTGTGTGTGGTAGTATCATGGAATTTCCCATCGTGCACAACGTTGGCCGAATACCGATAGCTGAGGGGGTGTGGTAGGTATGGTGGTTGACAGTGGTTGATCTGGGTCATTTTCATATATCAACCAAAATCATGTTTGTGCCTATATTTCTCTTTGCTGACACAACTAACTAGCACAGACCACTGGTGTTTATGTGTGATAGTGGCGTAGAGTCACCGATCGTGCAGAACGTTGACCGAATGTCAGTAGCTGTCGGGGTGTGGGAGATATGGTGGTTGAAAGTGGTCGATTATGGACATTTTCGTATTTCTACAAAATTTCGCTTTGCTGCCTCAAACATAACGCAGACCACTAGTGTTTGTACGTGGTAGTGGCTTCGGGTTCCCCATCGTACACTATGATGGTTAGATGTCCGCAGCTAATGGGTTGTGGGAGATATGGAGGTTCAAAGTGGGCGACCTAAGGCATTTTCCAATTTCTACCAAAGACGTATGTGTCGCTATATTCCACCTTGCAGCCAGAACTACCAAACGCAGTCCACTGACGTTTGAATGCGGTAGTAACCTGGAGGCTTCCATTGTGCACTATGCTGATTGTATATCGGTAGCTGAGGGGTTGCGGCACCTATAAAAACAGACCTGTGTGTCCCTATATTTCACTCTGCAGCCAAAACTGCCTATCCCAGTCAACTGGTGTTTGTGTGGGGTAGTGGCCTCTATTCTCCTGATGTGCACGATGGTGGTTGCATTTGTGTAGCTATGGGGATGTGGGAGATATGGTGGTTGAAATTGTTCGACGTAAGGCATATTCATGTTTCGACCAAAGACATACGTGTTCCTGCATTTCATTCTGCAGTAAAAAGTACCTAGCGCAGACTACTGGTGTTTGTGTAGTGATAGCCTCGAGTCTCCCATCTTACACTTTATTAGTCTAATGTTGGTAGCTGTGAAGTCGTGGGAGATATGGTGGTTGAAAATGGTCGACGAAGCGCATTTTCATAATCCGACGAATGAGATGTATGTTCCTATATTTCACTTTCCAGGCACAACTACCTAGCAAAGACCACTGCTGTTTGTGTTTAGTAGTAGCCTAGAGTCTTCCATCGTGTACTATATTGATTGCATGTCGGTAGCTGTGGGGGTGTGGGAGACCGAGGTCATTTTCATATTTCGACCAAAGACGTGTGTCCCTATATTCCACTTTACAGTCATAAATACATTACGCATATTAGTGGTATTTGTGTGTGGTATTATCCTGGAGTCTCCCATGTTGCTCTATGGTGATTGCATGTCGGTAGCTGTCAATCAAAATTATTTACAAACATGAACGAAGTCGTGGGCACCAGCTAGTTAGATAATAAATGGTAAAAATAAAAACAAATGTACAGAGCTTTATGACGTACCTTTATGGTGGCATAAAGCGAAGTCTTTATGGCTTCTCTCAACATTGTTTACTTTACGGTGCTTATTGCTCTCGAATTAGGAAGAAAGTTAGAATTTGATTGAATTCACATGAATCTGAACTCGTTGAAAACTACAGTATACAAAAAGTAAATCAACGTTTCTAAACTACATGAAATTTTGTGAAAGTTATGAAACATTGTCTTTTGATGAAAAATTATGTCTCCGCATCTAGCGATTAAATATTATGTGGAATATTGTAATAATCCATTCAAATTTAATTTAAACTTTTATATACAAAGAAACTGAAGCCATTTCTTTATCAGATGTTTCGTTATTATCCGTTTTTTATTACTGTTATTAAAAATGAAAAACTAATGGAATGATATATTGCGATAGTATTTAAATAGATTTTAATATCAAACTGATTTTAGAAAGCATTCACGGAAAAATTCTTTAGTTTCTCTGAAAACAATTTAGTCGCATGGGACACATTGGGGAAGGTAATGAACGAGTTGTCCAGGGAAACAAGCGGCCGTTGACTGAGTATGGTGTCATACTATCAGATCACATCATGGGACATGGAGGGGTTGTAACGGAAATACATCTTTATTTCTTTGGAGAAATTATCGTACATCACTACCAACTATTTATTTATTTAGCATATGACTGCACATATGTACAAGGAAACTAATTAATGAAACAATAAAGTACAATTATGAAAAAGAGCAGAATTAAAGTTGAATGTCAAGCTCTCTAATCCATTCGACTGCTTTTTGTGACCCATGTATGAAGTCCTGAGTTATTCTTTAGAGGGCTATACACGGGCGCTTAAAAACTACTGATGGTTTAAGCTCTATCAGTGATTGATATGATAAACGAGTTGGGTTGGATGTCACTGGAAAGAGTTATGGTTTGTATATTGTCAGTGAGGTCTTGATGGATATTGGTAGAAAAATTAGGAATGAGATATGGAACGCACAAGATGATCGTAGGATAGCACTTGGTTTCAGCCATAAAATATTGAGGAAGTTTTCATTTAAATGGAAGAGACTGAGCTACTGGAATAAGTTATCTAGATGCTCGACAGTATACCTCAACCGTTGAAAGGCAGCTGGTGTTCACATGATCCCTATGGAAAAATTATTAAGATATTAAACTATCCAGCTCATTTTTAGTTTATTTTAGCTTCTATTTGATTTCTTCTCCGTATCAACCATTCTGCTAATCCGCATCATTTCCCATAATATCTTCGTACACGTGTTTTCCAACTGAGTTTAGCAAGTGTCAGCTTTCTCTCTGTTCACATTCCTGAGGCTTCAGTAACGTTTGACGTCAAGGCCGGGAAACAAAAGCGTCGTGGCCGTCGCCTGGATTGCCGAAAGAGTTATACGCCGACTATCCATGTACACAACGGTTCAATACAAACATTTAATCCATCAGTCTTTTCCTTTGATAGACCTCAACCGAGGCCGTTTACGTACCTGAAAAATGACTCTACAATGTTAAATCTTATGGACTGACTTAAAACCAGAGGCTTGTCTGATGAATTTACGACGTAGCAGGAAATTAAAATCTATTCTGAATTTCAAACATGTTTAGTTAGAAGGCGGTATAACAGCCAAGGGGAGGGAGAATGTGGGTAAGAGTCGCTAGGAACTATTCAAGTGGTCCCTCTCTACTCTGACACTCGCTCTCGCATTCTTTCAGTAGAGTACTCTATGCAGGGGCGTAGCTACTATGGGGCTAGGCGGTGCAGTGCACCGGGGCCCTCACGCTCAGGGGGCCCCCAAGCATACCTCAAGGGGCCCCTAAGCGCACCTCTAGGGGGGCCCTCAAGCGCAGTTTAGAGGGCCCACGAGGCTTCACGGCAAACTGGCGACCTTTTTTTTTTTTCGTCGTCTAAGGGGCCCCTGAGAACACAGGAGCCCCTCACTAAGGGCCCTCGCTGCTCAGGTGGGCCCCCAATCACTGCTCAGGGGCCCCTAAAGAACAATTCAAGGGCCCCCATCATCAGTTCAGGGGGCCCCTACCAGCACACAAAGCAAAAAAAAAGGTCGGCCGTCTGGCCTGAGGGCCCAAAATAAATTTTTTGCACCGGGGCCCTTGTTGACCTAGCTACGCCACTGAATCTATATGACAAGATTCAGTATCATTTCTGCGAGCTATACAGGGTGCTGACAATCGACATTTGAAGGTTCTTTACTGTTTCCCCACTCCGTTCGGCCAGCAAGCGCGAGCTAGGCTCCAGCCTGTCCGTCTATAGTATCCACTGTCCCCCATAATAGTGATTCAGCCCCACGCTTATTTAGTGGCGTTTCGTAGTACGGGTTGCCTCAGTATTGCATTGGTCAGAATCTGACCTAGATGCGTTTAACGTGTTAATGTATGTCAGTCAAAAAAGATTACACATACACTCAATCTCACTGAGTGATCAATAGATGGCACTGCAAGTTATAATTAAGCTGCAAGTTTGATGATTTTGAATTTTCTCGATTTAAAACGAATCTGTATTGTATATATCTGAAAGACATTTACATTTTTTTTTTTTTTTTTTTTTTTTTTTTTAGCAAATTACACTTCAACTTATATTTAGTTTTACTAGTTCATCGGTAGATGGCATTACAAGTTGTATAGATCCAGGCTTTCCCACTGCGCCCACCTCTCATAATGTTCTCCCGTTGACAAAGGGTTTATCCTGAAAATTACTTTATTATTTGTGTTTGTGTCTTTTCTGTGTGTTCGCGCCCCACATCCATCATCTCAAGGTAGTGGTGGCTCATTTCCCTATCATATATATATATATATATATATATATATATTAAAGAAAGTTATTCCATAATTACACTATAATTATTGTTGAGTATTATATCTGTAAATGTCATGTAGCATAATACATTAAATAAAAATAATCTCAACTACTTTGACTACTACACTTTAATAGTGATCATAGTTTTAAGTTACTAATGGGATGAAAAAAATGTAAAAAATTTGTGTCAAGGTTGCATACTTTAGTGGAAGAAAGAACGATAAAGATGAGGCTCTTTGGAGGGGAGGGGGGGGGGTAAATATCTTATTTAGAGGAAAGTGAACAATGATCATTATTAGTAGGGATTTTAATTAGCAGGTGTGTGCTGATAAGGAAATACAATTAATTATACAAGGGAACAGAGATCTGCAGATACCTTAGTGAGGAAAGGACACTTTTAGAGCAGAGAACAAGGAGATCAACCTTACGGGATCCCAAATCTAGTATAATCAATTTTGATGGTTCAGTAAATCAGTGGGAAAAATTGATGGGAGTTATAGGTACAGTTATAAATAGGCAATTATTTCAGAATTTAAGGGATGTTTCAGAGAAATTAGTCTGTGCTAGGAAACCAGTAACACAGTGGAGAGGAAGCCGGAATGATTTTAAGATATAGTAAAACTGGAAGAAGAAATACCTACATAAAAATTAGATTGGATATACAAAATAGCCTATCACTATCAATGGTTAAAGACAGGAAGACATTCATCTGTGATAAGTGACAGATTTTATATTTTTTTTGCTATCTTATCTTATTTTAATTGCTTAGTGGCAGTTTTATTGTCACCATTATACAAATCACCTATATACTATAATAGGAAGGTGAGAATATTAAAGAGAGTGGCAAAAAGAAAATGCAACATAGTTAAGAGACAGCAAGGCAGTAGCAAACACTTGAAAAATTAAACAATAAATTTAAAAGAGAGGGCTTCATTAAATAATATTCTAGAAGCAGGATGATCACTGAATGATGCATCTAGAAATTTCTATGGCTATGTTAAAAAAACTGAGGGGAAGAGAAGGTATTCATACAGTTAGAGGTAAGAATGGAGGAGAAGTTGCTTTTTTTATGTCATTAAAGGTGGGAAAGGACTGAGGCCAGGGAATGTGAAGGATTGGCCATGGCCTTTTGAATGAACCATTCCAGTATTAGACTTAAGTGATTTTGGGAAACCAAAGAAAACCAAAATATGATTCAAACCCAAATCATCCCAAATGTGAGGCCCCGCTTGGTGAGTTGCTGAAGCTATATAAAGAAAAGCACAAATATTAAGTAACTGCTTTAATAAACTATTAGGGATGGCTTTTGGAAATGGAGTGCAAAATATCAGAGCAGAATATTCTCCAGATAAATAGAAATGAAGAAACTAAAAATTTGAAGCTGATCTTATGAGGAAATTAAGAAAGCTAAAATTACATGAAAGGGGTGATGAGATAATATTAGTACAGATGTACTAAAGATAGTGGGATATGACATTGTACCACATGAATGGTGAGTTATTTATGTAATTATCGTTTACAGAATTTTTTACTACTTATACATGTCCATTTTTATTTTCTTATGACTAATTTATTTCTTGCAAATAACATTTCTGCTGATATTTGTCACCCCAACCATTTCTGCTCTATTAATAAAAGTCAGAAATGACCATTCATGTGCTTGTATTCACCAAGCATGCCTGCGTGAGCTGAGCTATAAATTTCCATTTTCACAAGTAAGGGAATGGCCTGAAATATAGTATTCTTTTGTGTTTCTGTGGTATTTGTTGTAACTGTAGCCTTCTTCCCTTCAATTTTAATGATTGACAGGTTCATTTTATGATGTAAAACATGATAAAGACAATCACATGTAACACAATATTTCGGTGTTTAGTCTTTCGAGAGGATGATACATTTAACATGGTCAGATGCGAACACTCTGACGTTATACAGAACACAAAGTTACATGTATCATAGGCAGATGGCAGCATTAACTTTCTTCCTGTATATTAAATGCTCCTGCGCTCACAGACATGGATAATCTGGGTACGACACAGGTCCTACATTCCCCCTCATGATTCACTCTGGCTGCCTGTGTAAACATAAGGAAAAAAATCATTTTTAACTTTCTTCTTTTAACTTAATTTATTTTATATCTAATAATGCAGGAATGAGTTGAAGGATGAGGTTGTTGTATGAGAGAATATTGATTCATGTTACAATGCTTGGAATAGGTGCAACTTGTCAGGAATATTTCAGACATTCTGAAGAGCTTGAGATAAACTTTTTGCAATGTCATTTTGGAAAGGAAAATCAAAGATGTGACCATATAAAACAGAGAATAGTGTAAATAAAACCAAATTCTGGGGTTTATGTATACAACAAGAAATGAAATAGATAGATAGATAGATATGTTCACTTTGATCCCATGTGAGAATAATCTCGGGGATGTGGAACAGTACATACACTTAATAGTAATGTCAATATTACTATATAATTGATAATATTATTATATATTGACAACAAGTTAGCAACAACCCATTAGTATAACCAATATCTCCTGTAATCTACAAATACAATCCCGAGTTAATTAATACTTATTATGTGGAACAGTGTATACACATGTTACCAGCATCTAATAACCAGTTATTTTCTTACCAACCAGTTACCATGATAAGTTTCACTGTAATTTGTGACTACATATTGTATGAGGTATACATATGAAAATTAGAAAAGAGATAGTATTCAAGAAAGTATCTTAATTTAATTTAATTGAGTTGGAGTGCAAGTTCCAGTGGCAATTTCCCTACACACATTATGTTATGAGTGCAATCACTTGACAATGTTAACAGGCAAAATAGCTACCAAACTATTATTTTGTACCACTGAACTCACCAGCTGTTTCCCCAGATGTTTTAGATGTACAGAGAAAAAATTCATTCTTCAAAAATTCATTCTTATAGTTATTATAGTGCCATTAGATTGTTTGCAGATGATGTAATGATATATAAAAGGAACAAAACGATGGAGGACTATAAACAGCTGCAGGATCATCTGGACAGGATATCTAGTTTGTTTGTTAAACATGGGATGAAGATAAATGCAAAGAAGAGTCAACTTATTAGATACACAAATAACAAATTAAAGTTTTATTTTGATTAGAAATTGGGGAGGGAATTTCTTGTTGAACACTTAAAATGTAAATATCTTGGAATTATGTTTGATAACAAACTTAACTGGGCAGGACACATTGGTCAGTTAGTAGGACTAGGTTTCAAAATTCTGCACTTGTTGGAGAGAGTGATGAGGGGATATATGAGAGAAGTTAAGGAATTGGGTTACAAAACTCTGGTCAGACCATTGCTTGAATATGATAGTGTAGTATGGGATCCACATTTTGAGTATCAAATACAGGTGTTGGAGAGGGTGCAAAGGAGGGCTGCTAGGTTTGTTTCTGAAAATTACCGCAGAATGCAATCAGTTACATATATGATAAAAAACTGGAATGGGATTCATTGCAAGATAGAAGCAGGCTGAAGAGGGTCATGGGAGTGTACAGGGCATATACTGGTGATGAGGCATGGAAAGATATTGGCGTAAGAATTAAAACTAATGCATAGAAGCGAAAAGATAATCATGACCACAAGCTGGCACTCGATTTCAGGCACAAAGGTATAGGAAGATTCTCTTTTTTTGGGGAAGAGTGTCAGGAATTGGAATAAGTTACCAAGAGAAATGATTAATAATTTACAAAAACGTTGAAAGAATTTAAAGTTAAAATTTGCCGATGGCAAATGTAGGTGGGTACACGCAAGGGGGAAATGGTTGGTAGGGAAATTACCACTGGAGCATGCGCTCCATTGCAATTTAATTTTTGATAAAATGTTTCAATAACCTGCAGTATAGAAATTTTATTCTATTTCAGTGTTATTAATCATATTTCTAACTTATTCTTCTCCTCAATAAATGGAGATTGCTGTTAGCTTTTTTATTTTTATACATATTTTTAAACTGCACCAACATATTACAAACAAAGATGTAACCATGTAAAGTCAATTACCTAACGGCAATTTCAAAATTAGAAGCAGAGGGGAATTAAAGCCACCATCTACCGAACATAAAGGCAGGAGGGCAGCAATGACACAAAAAGGTGGCAAGTATCCAACTATCCAAAATAATATGCAGTGATATTAAGTCATATACTCACATTGCAAAAATATTTGCAAATCATAGCTTCAAATTAGCAACTTGGAAAAAATATTAATAAAATGTGTAGTATTATTTGGTGTCTGCAACAACATTATTCACATCAAAAATTGGCCTGGTGTTATCATTAGCATCATTGGGATCAGCAACTACCATGCTAAACAAGCTGACTGTCAGTTAAACCACATTGTGAAGCATTGAAAGGATTCTAGTTTCTATGCAGTCCATTTGGCACTTTGTTCTAGTGTGACATACCAATGTTTAGGCCATCTTATAGTTAAAAACTGTGATTTAACATGTTCCAGGTTGCATCCAGTGAAACACAGTTCTGCCCTGAAGAAGGCTAAATATGTCAGCTGCAACACTAGATATTTCACACTAGAATGTGGTGTCACCTAGATGGCAGAGACACTACTAACATCTGGAAGCCTAAATCGACAATGTTACATTGGATGCCTGTGCTGTGCAATATACATTTACCATAATTACTGCCATTGAAATCTGCTTACACAAATGTGTGCACATTGGTGAGGCAAAACTAGCTTAGATTCAGGAAACATCCAATTTATACGTCTGGACATCACAACTGTATAGTTGAAGAACCAACATGCTGACCATTGGCTAAAATCCCAACTTGAAGCTTAGATGAAGGTGGAGGAAGAAGAAATATGTAAAGTCTATCATTAAAAATAAATTTAATTTCATTACTGGAGTACTTATTTGCTTAAATTATAATCAAGGATGATGTAAGATTAAATTCTTTTTTAAGTAATAATTATTAGCAAAATACATTTTCCAGAACCACAGGGACGATAATGGTTGTTGTATAGGTCAATATGGGACATTAAATTTAATGGAAATAAGAGTGAGAGAAGGAAAGGATAATCAAGGAAATTATGGTGGTAGAAAAATAGCTGAAGAAGGTTAATAGTTTAAAATGGCTGGGAGGTGGTATGAAGGATAATGGAAGGAATTTGGAGATATAAGTGAAAGAGTGATGAAAACAGAAACATTATTCAGAAGTGTCAGAAGCATTATGGAGCAAGGCTGTGCCACAGGCAGTTAAGGGAGCAATGTAATTTATCAACCGTACAATGTTCCTACTCTCACATCTGCTGCTAAAACCTGTACAATGAAGGATTGGAATATTGGCATCACACAAGTGAGTGAAATGCAATTTCTCAGAAGTAGAATAGTCATTGCAACAATGTACAGAATAAAGAATGGAATGTTTAGGTATATAGGATAGAGGATCTCCTGCAGGAAAGAATATAGGAGGCAAGACTCAAATGAAACGGACATGTTGAGAAATGAGGTAGCATACATGAATTGAAGAGACTGAGCATGGTAATGCTCCGACCATGCATTTGGGAGGATGAATTCACAACCCCATCTGGCCATCAAAATTTCAGTCTTCCATGGTTTTGTAGACATCAACTACACATAATGCCACAAAAAAATAAAAAAAGTAATAAGAATTGAAGATAAAAGGTTAAGTGGAAGATCAAGGGATGGAGTTCTGAGAGGTGTGGAGTAGTATCTGCTGATGAGAACAGGGGACTGAAGAGAGGAAAATTGAGAGGATTCTGTCCAAAGCAGATCTAGCCAGTGGCTGGAAACTTGAAGGGTTATGATGATATGTTGACATGGGATACCCTTTCTGTTCATCAGGGGCAAAGCTGTTGGAGGGCTAGGCAGTGCCGTGCACTGGAGCCCCCAATCTCAGGGGGCCCCAAGTGCAGCTCAGGTGGGCCCCCTAAAGCTCTGGGAGCCCCTGTCAACAAACCTCACAAGATACTTTGTAGAGCTAAAAAAAAAGGTCTCCCATCTGGCCTGAGGGCCCAAAATATTTTTTTGCACCAGGGCCCTTGTTAACCTAGCTACGCCACTGCTGTTCATGTGCATAATGAGAGCAAATATGAACTCATTAATCAATCACTGTATTCTACAGAATACACACAATGTGTGTGACATGTGATTCTTATAGTCAATGATAGTAAAGGCACTTTGTATCATCCGTTTCACGGTTAGAGTGTGTCTACTTTTGTTTTTGTACTCATTTTTTCTCATCAAGATTCTTTCATTGTTAGAAATAAATAAAAATGAAGAAATATGCATTTTAACTAATAAAGTAGCTTGGAAGGGAGTTACAGATGCCACATCACACCAATACTCTGTCAGGGTCCACCTTCCACCTCAAGTGTGACCCAACTGAAATGGATATCCTTTTAAAAATATAGACCACACCAGAAAACTTTTTGTTTTTTAAAAAAGTACGGAGGACAAGAAATAGGAAAAATTGTGACCATGGCCCTTTTGAAGGAACTATCCCAGCATTGGGAGTGATGGGGAAATCATAAAAAAACCTCATCTGAATGGCCAAACAGGGATTTCAACCTGTGTCCTCCTGAATGTGATGCCAGGGTGTTACCACTCACCCATCATGTTCAGTAGGCACAGTGTGTGATGGATATGGTGAATACACAGTCTTGTTTGAAAAATAAAGGGACGGGCAACAAGGCTTCAAGGCAGATGATACAATCTTTCACATAGATTGCCCATAACTTTTATGTCTGTGTAGCACAGAAGGACTTTACATGAGCCATTAATGTCAGGGGAGATAAATGTATGAAATACAAACATTTAAAATATAGAACTTGTTAGCAGTTTATTAATAGTGATTTATCATTTAGAATTTTTTCTTTACTTTTAACTGTATCTTTTTCTTGTCATTTATAATGTAACTAGTACTGGCATATAAATGTGTACAGATGATCAACTAAAAAAATTAAACTACTACAAATGTTTACAAGACATATACATTGAATTAAATTGTGGTGAGTAGCCTGCTGCAGTGACAATTTCTCTCTACAAAGTCTTGAGCTTCCCCATTTATTGCTTAGTAACCATTGTCATAACATTTGTGTTCTGCACTGGAAACATATATACATAGTGTTTGTATGTCTGGATAAGACAGAATAGTGAAAATAACCCATCATTTATCAAAGCCAAAGGAAGGAGTCCAGATGAACACAAAAACACACACAAACACAAGCATAATTTAATTTAATTTAGTTTAATTGCAATGGAGCACAGGCTCCGGTCGCAATTTCCCTACACACCCATCTTCCCCCAATCCTGCACCTACCTACATTTTCCCTCTACAAATTTTATCTTTAAATTCTTTCAAAGTTTTCGGTAAATTATTCATCATTTCTCTTGGTGACTCATTCCGATCCCTGACACCCTTACCTAAAAAAGAGAATCTTCCCACACCCTTGTGCCTGAAATTGAGTGCCAGCTTGTGGTCATGGTCATCTTTTCCCTTCCATGCACTACTTTTCATACCTATTGCAATATCTTTCCATGCCTCATCGCCAGTATATGCCCTGTACACACCCATGACCCTCCTCATCCTCCTCCTGTCTTGCAATGAATCCCATTTCAGCTCCTTTATCATATCCGTCACTGATTGCATTCTGCGATAATTTCCAGAAACAAATCTAGCAGCCCTTTTTTTCACCCTCTCCAACGCCTGTATTTGATACGTAAAATGAGGGTCCCATACTACACTACCATATTCGAGCAATGGTCTTACCAAAGTTTTGTAACCCAATTCCTTGACTTCTCTCGTACATCCCCTCATCACTCTCTCCAACAAGTGCAGAACTTTGAAACCTTTCCCTACCACCTGTCCTATGTGTCCTGCCCAGTTAAGCTTGTTATCAAAAATAATTCCAATATATTTACATTTCAAGTCTTCAGCAAGCAATTCTTTCCCCACCTTATATTCATAATTAACCTTTTGTTTTTTATTTGTGTATCTTATAAGCTGACTCTTCTCTGCATTTATCTTCATTCCATGTTTACCAACCCAATTAGATATCCTGTCCAGATCACCCTGCATCTGTTTACAATCCTCTATCGTTTTGATTCTTTTATACAGCATTATGTCATCTGCAAACTATCTAATTTCAGATAGTAAACAATCAACACAATTATTCATTAGAATAATGAACAGCAATGGCCCCAATACGCTACCCTGTGGCACACCCATTTTTACTTCCACTTCTTTTGATACTACATTTCCTACCCTAACTTTCTGTTTTCTACCTTTCAAAAATTCTTCTACCAAGCAAATGACTTTCTTATCCACTCCAATGGTTTTTACCTTATTTACTACCATTTTATGGCTTACTCTGTCAAACGCCTTAGACAGATCTAGTGCTACACTATCAATTTGGCCTCCCTTGTCCATTTCATCTGAAATCTCTTGCATATATCCCACCAACTGAGATTCGCATGAATATCCTTGCCTGAAACCATGTTGCCTGCTTGAAAACCACTTACGTTCCTCACATATATTTCTGATGTGGTTGCATATCAATCATTCCATTAATTTACCTACCACTGATGTCAAACTGATTGGCCTGTAATTCTCAACTCTATTTCTCACACCTCCCTTATGTACCAGTACTACTATTGCACTTTTCCAGTCCTGTGGTAAGCAGCAAGTGTCTAGACTCAATTTAAATAATATTGCAAGATAAGGTACAATGTCACATCCGGCTATCTTTAAGATATCTGTAGTAATATTTTCTACACCAGCCCCTTCATTTTTTTTCAGCTTTTCTATTTCCTTCATGATTTCCTCAGGATGGATATCAAATTTTGTACTATCGTCATTTCTAATTGTGTTGTTAAGCTCGTTCTCCGAATTAGACCCTCCTGTTTCTGATTCATTGTCCCTAATGCTTTCACTGAATCAGTTACTTAAAATATCTGCCTTTTTCAAATCGTCAGTAACTTCTTCTCCATCCTTATCTATAAGTGTCTCTACACCCTCCCTTCCCCACAGTTTCCTGATATAGCCATAGAAATTTCTAGATGCATCAGTCAATGGTCCTCCTGCACTTAACTCTGTTATGTTCTTTTCTTACCAACCTCTTTAACCTCCTCAATTCCCTATTATAGTACATAGGTTCTCTACTTCTCTTTATTTTCTGCTTTGGAATAAATTTTTCTTCCCCCTTTCTTATTATCTCCTTGAACTCTTCCCACCTTGACTCTACTGTACCTGAGCCTTCCTTCCATTTGCTGAATTGTTCTCTGAAATATCTCTTCAAATTTGAAACCTGTGCCTTTTTATAATTGTACCTATTTCCCCCTTCAATTTTGGCTGCTGGTTTATTGAATCCTCTAATATCCATCAGAACTGCTTCATGATCACTTATTCCTTCAGTTACTTGATACCTCAAAAGGTTTTCATCGGGCTTAATTAGAAATATATCCAAAATATTTTGTCCCCTAGTGTTTTGCTCAACCACTTGTGTAAATCCTCCTTCCCTTATTAAGATATTTGCAAATCTTTGTTCCCTTGTGTTATTTATCTTATTCCCTTCCCAGTTTACACCTGGTAAATTTAAATCCTCACCGATGATGATCATTCTATTCTCACCTCTGAAATCTGAGTATGAATTTAATTTCTCCCCAAAAGCCTCATCCTCTTCTGTCATTCTTCCACTGCGGTAAACAGCCAACAATCTGATTTTTTCTTTTTTATTACCCCAGAAATCTACCCCAAGTAACTCATGGTCTTTATCTATCAACGCCACAATATTTCGGTCAATAACCTAAAATATGGTAGGATAGAGTGAAAAAACCTGTCAATTACCATAGATGAAGGCAAGAGGGCAAGACAAACACAAGGGGGAATAAAACAAAAACAAAAGACAAACACACATCACAATAGTAGAAGGTGAGACAGGGCAGGCAGGGGCAAAGATATGTACACATCCAGACCTACCATATGAATGAATCAGAGATGACACACAAGGAAGGATGGGAATTGAACTGATGGTGATTGGGGGGGGGGAGGGGGGAGAAAGTTAACCAACAATAATTTGGAAACAGAATAATCTCTGTGAAAATCAATTGAGGTAAAATACAATAAAATATTATCATTTTTTGTTTCTTTCATGTTTGTCTGACTCTCTTGCCTTCATTTGTGGTAAATGATGGGTTATTTTTCCCTATCCTACCTTATTTTAAGTTTATTAACTGAAATATTGTGCATTGTGTTTGTGTTTCTGCTGTTTTTTTGTGTTTTCATCTCACCCTCCTGCCTTCATTCATGCTAAGCGATGGATTATTTTTCTCTATACTATCTTATTTTCAGTGTTTAATAGCAGTTTCTTTGTCACTATTACCCAGTTATACAGGTAAGTGAGACAAAAACTAATAATGGAGAACAGCGCAGTCACTTACCAAAGACTAATGAGTGATGGTGTCAACACAAAAAAGGTAAGAAAAGATACAAACATCGAAATTTTCAAGGGTAAATTCATTATTAGTAAAATAACATAGGGAATTCCATTTTCTTTTGTTGACATATAATTAATATCTGAAAAATTCAGTCAGCTGATTTTGAACTTGTCTTTATTTATTGATGCTCTCTTATGTCAGATCTGCAAAGAAACTGTTCCTTATTCTCGTACCGGTATTCTTGTTCTTCTTTCAATTTTGGCCATTCATCTTCATCCTGCTATTCATGTATTCCAATAGTTCTGCAGCCTATCATTTTGTTTTTCCTCGTCTTTTCTATCCAGATGTTACTTCTTTTCCTTCTCCTGGAAACCTTGAAATATTGTGTGAATTTTCTGTCTTGTACTATAGCTTTTGTTATTCCAATCTCAATCATATCTTTATTTATCCCCTGAATCCACTATTAGCCATTATCAATGGTGCAGAGCATACTGAAAATTCATTTTCTGAGTTTATTATCTATCCTCTTTATGTAAGCAAAGAATGTAGCTCTCATATTTCTAATTTGTATCAGAAATCCTTTTGTATTCTTGATTATTTTAAAGGTCTGCATTAGTCCTTTGTCTAGTTTTAAGCAGATCCCACATGCTTCTTAGAATTTTTCTTTACTTTTTCTGTACATCTTCTACCTCTACAATTGGCATGGAAAACATAATTCTTTTTTATTTTTTCTATTTTACTTTACAAGAGCATCCTATCTTGATTACTGCATTTTAGATTTTTTTCCCCAGGTTACTTTTACATTAGTGCTGATCGCCACTTACCTTACAAGATGGTTGTGGGGCAAGAACACACAAAACAGACAAAAACACAATATAGGAATTTTCCACAGTGGTTATCAGTATGAGAAGGTAATTAAAGCGTTAT
The DNA here is from genome assembly GCA_031002005.1 of Vandiemenella viatica. Lineage (NCBI taxonomy): Eukaryota > Metazoa > Arthropoda > Insecta > Orthoptera > Morabidae > Vandiemenella > Vandiemenella viatica. The sequence goes on from CM061918.1 coordinate 32,619,035, forward strand.
TTAGATATAAAGTAAATTTAATTTGCATATATAAATGCAATGGTTGCTTAAAACATGGGTTAACTTGTTATTCGTACTCTGTTGGATTTTTTAAAATCAAATCCAAACATCTCTCAGAATTTAAAGTGTTCCATTGCTGCCTCTCACTTTTCAGAGAAGACTGGATTGTTGTCATTGAATGTTAAGCATTTTTTCCCCCCAATTCTTGGTGCTTTGATTTATATAACCTCGTGATGCAGTCCACTTTCCCATTCTCCTATTGCCTTCTATAAGATACAATAAAAAGTACTGGGAAAAGTCCATTCACAGCTTAACAACAGTTTTAATTAAAAAATCTCCTCGTGTTTCCCCCAATAAAGTGCATTCTGAATGAACCCACTTCAAATTTTACTGAAATGTGAACCAAGCAAGCTTTTTATAAAATTTCCAAAGACCAGCATACAATTTTTATACATTACGCACAGTGTATTGAAGTGTATCAGTTAAGTGTACCTTCTTTATCCTTTAAAATTTAATATTAGTCAATTACATTTCAATCTAGTTAATTGTAACTGAGGGAGCAAGATCAGTTTTTATATCACATAAGTAAAGACATGTACATTAACAAGTCACAGATCTATTATATTGCGTAATTAAGATCTCAAAGAAAATGTTTACAATAAATGAACTAAATTACTATCTTAGCTCCAAAGCATGAAAGTCTCAGGTCGACTCAGGATTATATAAAAAAACACACACACTCACAAATGAACAATCCATTTAAAATTCTACCGTTTCATATGCCTGTCTCAATTCAGTTGCTAAATCATATCAGAACAATCTTGCACATATCAACACTCTTCAAAACGTAGATACTTCAATGCATTAGTCTTGCTGATAGGTTATTCATAAACATGACACACTCATCTCAGTAGGTCACATGACACTCACCTCTGTTTTGTCTCAGAGTACACTAAAAAGAGTTTTATAAATTCTTATCCTTTTGCACAAACATAGCACCAAAATGAAATGTATCATAATCATACATCACAGTATTAAGAATTTCTTTAGTTTTTGTTTGTGGTGCTCATAATGTGCTTTAACAAGTTCTTCTAGTCTCTGATTTTCACACCTATTCCACTTTATTATATCTGCAACTGAGCAATAATTTCAGTTAATGTACATCTCTGTTTAATAAAAAAATAACTTAGTCCACAACCCGAAAGTTGGTTGGATCCTCCCGAAGGAGGCATACTAAGCCATTGTATCAGAGGTAGGACGGCCAGTTCCTTTCCTCTGGGACCTATAGTTTAAGATGGAATCCGAACCATGGAGTGACCTGGAATAGCTCATATGATCAAATACAATTCTTAAAAATTCCTGCACCTGCCAGGGCTCAAGCAACGAACTTTTAGAAAGCAAGCACCTTAACCGCTGAGCTACCAGACCGTATGCAACCATTTGCCCTGCTCTAGGGAGACATGGTTACCTTCCCTATACTGCACTTGAGTAATTCTTATCTGGCCCACCCATGTTGCGGGGGTGGTATCCGAGCTCCAGTAGGCTGCAGTGACAGGATGGATAAATCCAGGCAAGGACCCAGTCCCAGTTCTTGTTGTGTTGGAACAGTGTGCAAAACAGCTGAGGCAAATTTTACATTTTTGTGTGATTTTATGTAAATGTGATCATAGAAGTTTCAGATTTGGAGGTTATTCTTGGAGGAATGGATATTTCCACAAAACAAGCATTTTCATATGTTCTCTCTTCATTCTTGCTGGTGTTATTCACCAGGATATCTTTTATGTCTGTTAATATTTGACTTAATCACTTCTTTCCCTTTTTTAATTTTTAAGAGAAAGCAATGGCTGCCCGTGTTAAGTCCAGTAAGATTGTCAGAGGAAGAGTTTTTCATTACAATTTACGCTAGACTGAACATTTTAGCCATATCAATAGAGGAAACCCCTTTTCTCCTTTATGATCATTTGACTGCACACTGAATTCTGAACATTCTACTTCACATAAAATATTCAGTATCATCAGGAATTAAACCACAATTATCCAGTTCATCTGCAATCCACCATCTGATTGAGTTGAATGAAATATGGGGTCAGTAAACCCAACACTTACTGTAGATGAAGACAGGAGAACAGTGACAAAGACAAAAAATACATCACATGTTACAATATTTTGGCTATAAACCTTAATTGTATGAGTAGATGAGAGAACAAGATGTGGTAAGATTGTTGTGTGCAAAAATATGACTGAGTGAGAGGTGTGGTGAGAGAATCAGATGTTCGTGTACCAGCAATGTATTGTTTAGCTTCCCTATGCTTCATTAGTGTCAGTGCCTAGCAGCATTTTCTTTCTCATTACTGTATTATCCCACACACTGGAGCTTCCATTCATTTGTCAACGTTTATTATTTGATAAATTTCTGAGATAAGGAAATAGTTTAATGCAACATATAGAATTCTGTCTCAGGAATAACTGTGTACTGTCCAGAATTTGAAGATTCTGCTAAGAATTGATGCAGATGCAAAATTTTATATACAGATTTCAATTTTTATTTACACTCCATCTTTTTTTTCTTATGTATAATTTATTTCAGTGGTGGAGGCTCAACACGCATTCTTGTATGGGTTCATTGGTATTTTATTGTTTGTGTATTTGATATATTTTTGATTGTGAATTTATTAGTTGAAGATTTTTTTCTGTCTCAGAATTAGATTTTTGATTTATGGGCAGAAATTTATGTTCTAGAAATGAAGAAGATATTTTCGGATGTCGTAAAGAGAACCAAGTAAAATTGCTGCTCGGTTGATACCAACTAACGTAATGTACCATGTTCTGGCAGCACATTACACAGGGAAGAAAAGAGATTGTTCCAGAAATCTAAATTTAACTCAAACATTGAAAAATTTCATGCAGTCAAAAACTCGGCATGTATGGAAATTCTATTACAGAGGTTACCAATGTTTTAATACCATATCCCCCATCTGTTAACAGAAAAATTTCCACACCCCTTTGTCCACCACAATTGTATTATTAATAAGGTAAATGCCTGATTTTCTGTACTAACTACGACACCTCATGAGAAACTCTCTAAGTACCAGTATGTGATGTTTGAATAAAAGATTTCAGCTGTAAGAGGTGCTGAAGGAAGCATAGTATACACAATGACGTAGACCTAGAGTATATTCCACAAGAATGGTAAAGGTACCTTGCACTCTCCCCAAACCCCCCTCCCCACATGTCTAGTACCCCCCCCCCCCCCCCCCCCCGTACCCTTTTTTATGTGAATGGAGTAGAAGGAGTTGCCAGTAAGATAATATCAGTTTTTCTATAAATCCAGTTCTATTATCTCTATTGCAATTATCATCATTTTTCATCAGTTTGCCAGGTGTGGTACACCAACAATTGCAATTTCTCCCTGTTGCTACAATAATTTGTCCTGGAACATCTTGGCTTATAGTTAGAAGGTAGATTGTTTGCTGATGACATAATGTTGTACAATATGATTACAATGTGAGAGGACTACAGAGTGACATGGACAGGATATCTAGCTGGGTAGGTCAATATGGAATGAGATTAAAAAAAAAAAAAAAAAAAAAAAAAAAACAAGAAGAGTAAATTGCTAAGGCACAAAGATAAAAAATAATATTTTTCTTTATGATTATAGGGTAGGCAAGGACTTTTGTTGAAGAAATATTTTGGCATAACATTTAATAGTAAACTCACTTATGCAGTTGATAGGTAGAAAATTAAAAATCCTTCATTTGAGAGAATGACAAGGGAATGGACAAGAGAAGTAAGGTCATTCCTGGAATATTTTAATATATTATGGGATTAACATTTTTGATTGTGAATTTATTTGTTGAAGATTTTTTCTCTCAAAATTAGATGTTTGATTTATGGGCAGAAATTTATGTGCTAGAAGTGGAGAAGATATTTTCAGATGTCATAAAGAGAACCGAGTAAAATTGCACAAAGAAAACAATCAGTAATTGATATGTATTGTATACAGGAGCTGACTTGGAAGATAGGATGAGTGCTTGGACAGTGCATGCATTTATTGGTGATGAGGTATGAATGAAAATTGGTACCGGTAGTTGAATTAAGAGTTTTGCTTGGACCATTACAACATGTTGACACTCGATTCTAGGCATAAGAGAGTTTTAAATAATACAAATATTATTATTAACTTTTTAGCTTAGACGGTCATGAATTATAATAAATAACAAGGGAAGTGCTGAATAATTTAAAATTCATAAAACCCAACTGCAGGTGCCCATGGAAGTTGCACACTTAAGAATTTAGGGGGAAAAAACATTAAATGATGAAGACAGTGTGTGGGTAAATTCACCCTGGAGAATTAACTTAATTCAAATTGTCACTAGGATCTCCTATGTTTATTTAACATGGTCAAAAATTTCTGTATACTCTTTAATATTATTTAAATGGTGTTGAGTTTGTAGTAAGAATAGAAACGTGAACAGACTTACTCAAAAATTCTACTTAGCCGATAAAATGTATAAAAGTTACAAACGTCAAGTTTGACTGATCCGCATGATTCAGTCTTTAAATGTAACAAGTAGAGAAACAAGAATACAGGCGCTATTGAAATGAATTAATAAACATTAAATATTTAATTTGATCTTTAAATCTTTTGATCATTAAAAAAGTTAGACTTTCTGTCACTATGATTTCGATGGCAAAATACTTGAGGCAAAAACCTTGTTCGGGTTCTACAAACTGATATCGTTACATATTTTTTAGCTTATTAATTAGGAGGAAAAACCAACTTTCGCTTTTGGAATACAAATCTGCTTATCAAAGAGTGTTCAAAAGCAGCGAAATCGTCAAGAAATTGGCTCCGTTGTGCTTTCCCACGAGTGTAATTATCACAGAGAACTAGCAGACTATTGTCAAACGTTTTAGCGTAAATGCTAATCGTTCATACCATAGCACAAGAGCGAAATAATAATCACAAAGTATCATTACTTGGGTACTATGATACTCTTAGTAGAAATGTTTGTCCAATCTGACAAAATATAATGACCCATTATCTTTATGAGCCGAAATAGCTCAGTTGGGAGAGCGTTAGACTGAAGATCTAAAGGTCCCTGGTTCGATCCCGGGTTTCGGCAACAATTTTTTTCGTATAACTACGTTTAATAAATGTTTTTACTTTTAAGTCCAGAAAGGAGCGAATTATAAATTTAATCCAACATGTACTAAAGATTAGTTTTTTGATGCTAATATCTAACGCTGTTGAAATATATATGTATATACTTCTTTTTTTTAAAAATAAAATAGGCGGGAAAATCAGACCTCACTAATAAATTGTGGCCTAGGTAAACCACAACGATAATTTGGAACATTTCTATACGTTTAACTATCAGCGTCAAATTACCTGTTACTTGGCATTAATATTTGGATCAAAACTGTTAGCGGAAACAAAATAAGAGGGAAGATTGGTAAAACGTTACAAGCATTGTTTCTCAATTTCACCAAAATATAAGAGGAATATTTAGTAAAACTGATGACATTACCTTAAGCCTAGAAGAGATTCAAAATTCCAGAAATTTTAATGTAGACGTTTTGTGTATATCTGAGCATCATTTGTCTGATACAGGAATATCTCAGCTGTCCATCCCAAATTATAAATTAAGCTCTCATTATTGCAGATGTAAAATGGAGAAAGGGGGAGTTGCCATTTTTGTTAAAAATAATATTGAATGCAGTAGTGTAGTTGTAAGTAAGTATTGTATAGAACAACACTTTGAATGTTGTGTTACTAAACTAGAATATGATAAGGAAGAGCTGATAGTGATAGCAATTTACAGGGCCCCCTCAGGTAATTTCAGTCTGTTTTTATCTCATTTAGAGTCTTTGCTACTAAGTTTTACAAATAGCAAACAAATAGTATTATGTGGAGATTTCAATGTTGACTTTCTGAATCACAGCAATGATAGATTAGATATGGAAGCCTTGATGTTGTCTTTTAACTTAACAGCACTTGTAAATTTTCCTACGAGAATACAAAATAATAGCAGGACCGCAATTGATAATTTTTTTATGGATATTTCTCAGTGCAGTAATTACAGCATACATCCAGTAATAAATGGTATCTCAGATCATGATGCCCAGCTATTATGTATCGAGTCCAGGAACACTGTTAAACAGATAAAGAAAAGCTGGGTTTATAGAAGAAATATTAGTGAAAATAATATAAAACACTTCATAGATACCTTAACAATGAAAACTGGTTAGAAGTATATATGCGCAGGGTGTTAATGCGAAATTTGATTCCTTTCTGAATATATTTCTAACACTTTTTGAAGGTAGTTTCAAAAAAAGGAAAATTCTCAACACTCCAAACAATGAACTGGGCATGGGATGGATAACAAAGGGTATTACAATCTCTAGTAAAACAAAGAGGGACCTTTATTTGAAAATGAGAGAATCAGATAACTATGCGCTGAAAGTTCACTATAAACTTTATTCTAAAATACTAAGAAATGTAATAAGGAAGGCCAAGAACAAGTACATATCGGCGAAAATAGAAAATTCAGACAATAAAATGAGAACAATATGGAATATAATAAAGACTGAAACAGGAAAAACTGTAAATCACTCTAAAGACATAAAAATAGAACAAAATGGACATGTGTATAGCGAAGTAGGGGAAGTTTGTGAAATATTTAACAAACATTTTACGTCAGTAGTAGATAAATTAGGCATAGAAAAGCAATCCCCACATAGTGCTCTAAGGCTTCTTGAGACTGCTTTCCCAAATAGCTTTGTGGAGATGAAATTGCCACCAGTAACAGTCTCAGAAATAAATAAACTCATTAAACAATTAAAACCTAAAAATTCTTCCAGCTATTACAATATTTCAAGTAAATTACTGAAAAGATGTTCAGACTGTATCAGTCATGTACTTGCTCGCATTTGTAATGAATCCTTAATACAAGGTGTTTTTCCCGATAGACTAAAATATGCTGTTGTAAAACCATTATTTAAAAAAGGAGAAGTAACATGTGTAGACAACTATCGTCCCATTTCATTACTTTCAACATTCTCAAAGGTTTTTGAAAAAGTCATGTATAGTAGAGTAATAAAACATGTTACACACTATAATATCCTAACTAATTCACAATTTGGGTTCAAAAAAGGATCATCCATAGAAATGGCTATATATTCATTTTTAAATAACACATTTGAGGAACTGAATAATAAAATGAATCCTGTAGGAATATTTTGTGATCTTGCAAAAGCATTTGACTGTGTAAATCATGAATTACTTTTGAAAAAAATGGAATACTATGGTATTTTTGGGACCGCAGGTAAATGGTTTAAATCATACATTGAAAGCCGAATGCAAAAAGTTTCAATTTTTGATTCTAAAATAAGTAAAGATGCTTCATCAGACTGGGAGAAAATAAACATGGAATTCCACAAGGCTCTGTCTTAGGTCCCCTCCTCTTTCTGTTATACATCAATGACCTTCCTGGAAATTTATCCGACAAAGTTAAGAGTGTTTTATTTGCAGATGACACTAACCTGACTGTGCGTAAAACATCAAACAGTACTATAGAATTCAATGTAAATGAAGTACTTAGAGTAGTAGCAAATTGGTTTAAGGCAAATTCATTAAAATTAAATTTTGAAAAAACACATTATATTAGGTTTAAAACAAAAACTATGCACAGCCAGATATATGTATAAACTATAAAAACAACACAATCTTAGAAACAGAGAGTATAAAATTTCTTGGTATCAAAATAGATCAGAAACTCTGTTGGCATGATCATATCACTACACTACTGGCAAAGTTAAGTAGTGCCACCTTCGCAATACGAACACTTTCTCTAACAGCAGATCTAGAATTAATGAAACAGGTGTACTCCTCATATTTTCATTCAGTAATGTCATATGGCATAATTTTTTGGGGAAACTCTTCACAAAGTAAAAAAGTTTTCATAGCACAGAAAAGAGCTATTAGGTTTCTGTGTAGGGTAAAACCAAGAACTTCTTGCAGACAACTCTTTAAGAAACTCAATATTCTTACAATGTATTCTCAGTATATATATTCTCTCATGAGCTTTGTCATAGAAAATTTTAACCTGTTTACACCTAATTCACAGGTACACAGTTTCAATACAAGAAACAAAAATAACTTGCATAAAACACAAACATCTCTGTCATTAGTACAAAGAGGAGTTAATTATTCTGGGATACATCTGTTTAATAAACTACCTAATCGTATAAAACAGCTTTCAGATAATAAAGATGTATTCAAACAAAAACTTAGAGATTATCTTATTGGCAACTCCTTCTACTCCATTCAAGAATTTGAAGAAAATAATTAATTGTACTCATTATGACGTTTGCAAAACTCAGTTGCAAAAATGTATGTTTATTATTATTTCTTGTATTTGTAAAATATGTATATATATATATATTTACTATGATATGACTCATATTATGTGTATATGTATCAACAATGACATGTTTCACATCCCAGAGGTACTTCCTCAGCAGGGATCCATGGAACAAGATTGATAAATAAATAAAATAAATAAATCACGAACATTCAGTTCTATTTAATTTTGATGGATCAAATTATACTAAAGTTATTTCGCATGCAAGTTTCGATTTGATTGCAGAAACGGTAGTTAGTTCTCATATTCTGTTTTCTCTGATAGTTTTAAAAGTTCTTCATAATATTCTGATAATAAAAAATGAGATTTAAATGTGATTATTAAATATCTATCTGTTGCAAAGGAGTTCATGAATTTTTTCTATGACGTAAATAGTCCTAGAAAACAAGTAATTATACTCGTATATTTTCATGAACGTCACAGTTCTACTAGTTTAATCGTTAGGGTATTTGGGGGAATTAATGTGCTTATACGAAAATCTGATAGGTAATTGCTTAGTTGGCAATATGCAAAACTGAATCTGATGATTGTTGAATCACCTGACAAATCATGTGTTATTTTATATCTTCATGTACCTTAACAAATTCCCTGAATTAATTATGTCTTACTCAGTTTTTTTCTGTTTAAAGTTCATCAGCATGCAGACAATTTTAAACCATTTTATATATAACTGAATATAACAATTTTTAATTTAAAATTCATTTAGAGCCAGTAATTCTTCATTATCAACAGTTGTTTGATCATAGTAGTGCAATAGTATTCGTAAAAAATAAAGTTTAAAAACTACACACATCATACAGTTTAGAGACAAGTACATAAGTACCTTGAGACATTTGTAATACAGACTAAATTCCAGTCTGATAATTGATATTTCTGACCAGTTTCATTTTTTAGGTTAATTTGTGTGACGAAATGTGAATTAATTGTTCCTGCAATTGTTCTGCTTGCATTGGTATAAACTAATACTGTGCATCAAGAATTTCCTCATTAAATTTCGTTGTTACTGTTCAAAATTCAATATATAATAGATTGATTGTTAGTTAGGAACTGGGTTAAAGTTTGTTTGGATAACCTACAATACTACTTACCATAACTATTCTTCTCTGCTTTCTTAAAGACCCAACGCTTTGGTTAACTGTTAGCCCTTGATCGTCACTGCTAATAGATTTACAAGCAGTTCTTAGAGATACAAATATCTATCATTTAATTTAACTATGGCGAAGATATTTATCGTTGACAACTTCCTTACACATCTACTTTAACACTTGATTTTTTTTTATAATTATTTTTACAATAATAGTTACCTTTTCCCTTTATGAATTTTAAATTCTCTCAGTGTTTCTCATATAATGGTCAGCATTAACCTTCGTAGTTTATTCCACTTCGTGACTCTCTTACTTACGAAATAAATATATATTTTCTTCCTTACGATTGAAATCAAGTGCTAACTTGTAATCCTGATCATTATTTCTCTTCCTTGAACTGCTGCTAATTCTGTTACCAATATCCATTTCAGCCTCATTTCCAACATAAGTCTTATACAAAATTGCGGGTTCATGAATTGGTAAATCTAATCTCACGAAGCGACGTCTTCTTTTAATGATTCCCAACCTATTAACCCATATTCCTTATATCTATTACCGATTGTTTTATGCGATAATTCCCACCAACAAATCAAGTTGCCTGTTTTTGTTCCTGCTTCCGCTTCTATATTTCATAGCCATAATGTATGTCCCATACTACCACATCATACTCGAGCAAATTTAAGTCACACATTTTCCTTACATTACTGTTACATCTTCCCTACTACATTACCCTCCCCAATAAACGAAAGATTCTGAAACCCCTTTTTCTATCAAATTTTAAGACATGATGTTTAAACTTCTTTTACAAGCAGTTTCTCCCCTACCCCATAAATAAAAAGAAATCTTAGTTTTTTATCTATAGCCAATAAACTGACGCTTCCCGGCATTTAATTTATTCCATGTTCACATATCCAGATAGATAACCTGTTCATATTCCCATGTAACTGTTCAGATTACTCTTCCAATCTTAATCATATTACATAACGTTATGTCATCAACAAACAACCTAACTTCTGAATCTAAACCACCAAAATAATCATTAACTAGTATAATGAACGGAAACAGTCCGAATACATTGCATGATCATGAAATTCTGATACAAAAATTAAAATATTATGGTATAGATGGCAATGTTAATAAATGGACTTAGTTCTTACCTTCTGAATAGAAAACAGAAAGTGTCATTGGAACATTTTAATGCTGCGTTATATGGCCCACTGTTTTCTGATTGGGGACATATCAGATGTGGAGTACCGCAAGGTTCTACATTAGGGCCACTGTTGTTTTTAATATATATAAATGATCTATCCTGTGTTGCATCTAAAAACTCAAAATTTGTCCAATTTGAAGATCTACTTTTGAGGGAACTGGTTTATTTTGCTTATTTTCACTCCTTAATGTTGTTATATGGAATAAAATTCTTTGGCAATTCTACTCACAGAGAGAAGGTCTTCAGAACCCAAAAGTGAGAAACAGGCATTATGTATTAATAGTAGAACTTCATGCAGAGAGCTGTTCAAGGGATTTTAACATTGGTGGTCGAGTATATACAAACATTAATGTCCTTTTTAGACACAAAATATACTCTATTTGAAACAAATAGCAAAATAAACAATTATGACACTAGAAGAAGTAAAAATTATCTTCACTAGAATGAGGAATCCTTTGATCAAAAAGGGGTCTGATATTCAGGAATACATATCTTCAATAAGCTTCCAACACATTAAATGTCTAGCGGTTGATAATATTAAATTCAGAAAAAAATTAAAAGAAATTTTAATTGACCACTTCGTCTACTACATCGAAGAATTTATTTATAAGGTATCTACAAAATAATTGCAAGTATTGTGTGCACATGCAGTTGATGTAATTAAGGTACCATGTATGTTATGACTGTACATCTTCTGGTGTGTTTATCTATTTTGTTATGCAATTGTTTATCTGTAAACTGACAACTTTATGCATTCCACAGAGCCAATTTCTTAAGTTGGGATCCATGGAAAATGATTTTATTGTATTGTGACACTTCTTTTGATACTGAATTTCCTACATTAACTCTTTGGTTTGCAAGTTTTAGAATTTCATAAACCCAGCACATCATTTTTTAATTTACTTCAATAATTTTTACTTCATGTGCCATTATTTAGGACTCACTGTGTTAAGTACTTTGGCGAAGACTGGTGCTTTACTATCAACCTGAGAGAACTCTTCTATTTCATCCCAAATATCTTCCACGATGCTCACTATCTGAGATTCCCATTAATACTATTGACTAAACCCTCGTTGGTATTTTTCAAATTAGTTTCTTTCGCATATATTTTTGACGTGGCTATATATCGATATCTCATTGAACTTACCTGCCACTGGTAATTAATCACCCTATAATTTTCAACCACGCTTATCTGACCCCTTTTAAGGACCAATACCACCATGGAATTTTTCTATTCCACTGATAATAAGCAGGTTTCCACACTCAGTATAATACTATTTCAGTGCATGGTACAATGGCATTTCACCATACCATTAATACTTCTGTATTAATATTGCCCAATTCGGCCCCTTTACCTTTTTAGAGTTTTCTGAGTTCTCACATAATATCCTTACGATCTTGTTTTAATATTTTTAGTGTGTTTATTTTGAATTATGTGGAGAAGCTCCAGCACCAATTTTTTTCTCTCGCATCACAGAATGATAGTCCGTATAGTCGTTGCCTTTTTCAAATCCTAAGTAATTTCTTGTCCATGCTTGTCCATAATTGTAAGAGTTTCTTAGTTTCCTTGAATTTTCTAACATAGTCACAGTAATTTCTAGGCGCATCATTCAGTGGTTCTCCTGCACCCATAATATTCTTCATGAACACACGAAGCTTCCATAATTTCTTGTTTACTTGTTTCAAAGGTTTCTTGCTGCATTTCTGTTTCTTAAATCTGTTACGTTCTCTTGTTACTAACCCCTTTAGCGTTCTCCCCATCCTATTACAGTATGTAGGCTCCGTAATTTTCTTTCGTTTCTGTTTCATAATAAACATTGGTCCCCTTTCTCTTAGTATCTACTTGAATTATTCTTGTCTTCTCTCTACTGTACTGGTGCTTTCCTTTTACTTAATAAAGTTTACAGTGAAATATCTCTTCAGTACAAAAATTTGTGCTTTTATAATTATAACCATAAACACTTTCAATGCTTTTCTGAACGCTCTTTTATACAGCAGAAGTGTTTTATGATCACTCATTCCATCTGTATTCCGAGACCTCAATATTTTATTAGGAAGCACCGAGCGTGGTGCGGGATTGGTTAACGCTCTTTCCTCGCTTTCGGGAGAATCCCCGTCCGGGCATCTAGATACGGGTTTTCCATTGTTTCTCCAAATCACTCCAGGCGAATGACAGGATGCTTCCTTCTAAAGGCCATGGCCGAATTCCTTTCCGTTCCTTGTCCCCACTCCCATTCCGCCTCTAAAGACCTTGACGTCGACGAGGCGTTAAGTCATAAGTAAACAAGAAAAAATATATTGGGAAAATCATGCATGGGTTTCTTTGTGTTCTGCTGTAACATATATGTAAAGCCTTATACCTCACTGAGGTATTTGAAAATCTCTGATCCCTATTGCTATCAATCTCATTTCCTTTCGAATCGTCACCTGTTAAATTTTAGTTTCCACCAATATTTATTTTTCTAAGTTTGAACTCTGAATATAATTTTTTTTTCTTTTTTTTTGATATTAGTCTTTTCTTTACCATTATTCATTCCTCTACTTCAGTAAGCAGATTAGGACTTAGCTTTTTCCTTTTCATTTCTCCAGTAGACTACTTCAAATAACTGATGACTATTGTAATGTCCCTTGGTGACGGGAAATTTTAACGTGTGAAATAGCCAGTTTTGGGCCGAGCCGGAACATTCCCCGCTTCTTTGTCATCGGCGAGAGCCAGGTGACTCTTACCTGCGCTGAAAGACCGAACGATTTATGGCAGGCCGAAAAGTTAAAAGCTGTGCCGAAAGAGGGTTTCCTGGTAGAGTAGAAAGTTGAAACTAGAGAAACGATGTTTCCGAGAAAAAGTCAGGTTGCAGACACCTCTATTGGGAACCAGCGAATCAAACAGTATGTTACGAACTTTGAGAAACCATAAGTTTTATGTTGCATGAGGAGTGCCAATGGAGATCGAGGACTACCTGCCAAACGCTCCCACTTGCTGAAATCTCCCGCGTCAGCTAAAACTCCGGAGCCTGGAAGTTTTTGACAGGGCCAACAAGCGGGGGAGAAGACATTCTGTTTCTGGCCGAGAAACGAATCGCAGCGGCCCACCACGGGGGGGGGGGGGGCTGTTTTCTGGTCGGACAGTGAGTTGACCTCGACAGGGGACGCAGCGTGCCACGCTGAATTTTCCAGGGAACAGCCGCCTCTACCTGAGGCAGCCATCACCAACCTCGCGCCCAGCTGATCAACAGGGTCAGTCTGTTTTCTCCGCAACTCATCTGCTACGGTAAAGAACTCCAGCGATGTATAGAAACTCTTGCGTCATTCAACCCTAGGCAACGCTCTGAGATTTGAATCATGCTCTGAATTGCTCAATAAACGCTAAATGTTGTAACCACCTTAAATATTCAGTTCTGTTCAATAAATCAATCAATTTTATATTCAAAGAAAATAATAGGTGTTGTAAACCCTGCTTTCAATAACTTCCTTTCCAATGTATCACCGAGAGTGGTGGTGTAACGGATAGCGTTCTGGCCTCGCATTCGGGAGGACGGCGGTTCGAATCCCCGTCCGGGCATCCAGATTTGGGTTTTCCATGGTTTCCCCAAATCACTCCAGGTGAATGCCGGGATGCTTCCTTCAAAAGGCCATGGCCGAATTCCTTCCCATTCCTTGCCCCCATCCTTTCCCGTCTCTAAAGACCACGTTGTTAAAAAGGGACGTTAAACTGTTACAAAAAAAAAAAAATAATAATAATAAAAAAAAAAAAATCCAATGTATCATTTGAATAGATGAAGAATTGTGTTTTTTAATGGTAATTTTAAAAGTAGAATTGCTTTGATTAAAAGTATTTCAGAATTGGAATGTCGCTTCTCTCGGATAGAGAACACTTCCATTCTTGGCACCTACCCGGGATTAATTTTGCAAATTAACTTATTAATTAATGCATCTCATTATTTTATTTCAATTTTTAATAACGTCTTCAAAACCAGACTCTACACTATGGTGTGTGAGTTCTTTTCTAACCAATATGTAATTCCTGAAATCAATTGCACCTCTATGTCTTTAATATACTCTATAACCACTGGGAAAAAACTTGTTGTCTGGCATCTATTTCTTTAACCAAGCATCAAGTTCTTGATGGGTTATTACTATATCTGAATCGCCATGTTAGGTAATAAAACTGGCAGACACCACTATCAATTGCCGACACTTTCTATGTGTTGTCTATGGTTCAACAAATTTGGTTTAATTTCTAATAGAAAACAGCCATCGACGTTATGTCCTAATTCTCAAAAGATTCCTGGGCAATCTCAGAAAGAAAGAACAAAAAAATTTATGCATTACTGCTACAATTTCTGATCATGCTCTCTCGAAGAGCATTAACTAAACTGCCCATTTTATCTTCAATGATGAGCTCTAACCTCTCTATTGCGCAAGAATAATTACAGTAAGAATTTTTCGGTAACAACATTGGAATTATACTTTATGGTGCCCATGAATGAAAAATAGTTGATCATAAACTTTCTAGTATATATATTGTGTAAAATATCACTCTGTGTATTCAAATATACACTGCGCAAATCCTCATTTAAAATACAAAATATAAACAATATATGGCTTTTAAGTTAACCCATCCTTTAATCATATCATATAACTTATAAAATTACAACGCGTAATTAGGACAAATGCCAAAAGCGTCCCCGGATTTTTGTGAAAAAGTTGTGAAGTGTCCCCTGATTTTGAGAAAAAATTCTGGTAACCCTAGGCTAAGGTAATTACTACGATAATTGAAAAAAATAAACAATTACGCAAACATTACTATCGCCAAAATATATTTTAAGACCAACTGCGTGAATTATTTTACTGTAATGCTTTGGTTGTGTGAAGTACTCGACTGGGATGAATCCATGTATTTATTTATCATTCCAGCTGTAAGGGGTAAGCGAAATTGAGCTCTTTCTGGAAGCAACACTCGGGAAAAACTAATAGTGAACCACTGTGCTACACTGTAGTACTACCATGTTCACTCCCACTTCTTCTGATACAGCATTCCCTGCCCCAAATTTTTTCTTTCTATCTTTTAATTATTCCTCTACCCACTATATTATTCTTTCATCCACTCCAATGGTTTTACCTTATTTACCACAATTTTTTGGTTCACTCTGTTAAATGCCTTGGTTAGTGAGTAACAACCTGCGAAAAGTTTCCTCACTTGCACAACTGTCGGTTAGGACAGCAAAACATGAGAGATGTGCTCGTAAGCGAATTTAACGTCAGAAACCTATTCGGAGTTCCTACTGGAAGGTCGGAAACTACGCCCGAGTATTCGAGGAATATCGCGGACTTCAATACAACTGGAAAATTTATAGTCCGATTTCGTTGGAAGCAGTGAGTATTAAATTGGGAGACGAATATTTCTTGGAACACATCGCGAAAAACCCCGCCGTTCCAAGCCAGAGCAGTGGTCGATGTTCTCGCTACGAATTGAACTGTTAGACCTTCAAATAGTACTCAAAGCCAGGAGATATGAGTAGTGGCGTGGGCTGGGGTAATTAAAAGCTCGTAACCTGCTGGCTCTTAGCTGATGTGGGTCACTGTACGCGCAATTTGGTGCCTTGATTTATCGTCTGCAGAGCCCGGCGTCACACAAGGTCACCCGCCGAGAAATAGACCCGAGTGTCGTAACTTCAGGGACAGGTAGCGTTACTGACGACGCGTAAAATCCACACGCACCACACTCTGGTTGTTACTCTTCCACACACAGCAAGGGGCCCCTCGCCTTGCAGTGCCGGATCTAGAAAGAGTCAAATCGGGGTGCTTGCCCCGTGCGGCAACTTCGGGGGGGCGGCAGAATCGTGTTTGAATGTCGCGGCAAACTAGCGTCGCGGCGACCTTTCCACACGCTTTATATTAGCTTTACCTGTATGTATGATGGAACGGAATCGTTCAATTAATTTTTCACCCACTTCAACATGTCCGAGTTGTTTGAAATTTTGCACACTTATTAAGACACGGTGAACTTACAATAATTTCGTAGCAACATCCGTCTATTCTCATTACTTTGAAAGTAACAATAAAAATATTGTTGAATGTTGTGGAATTTTGCAATTAAATTTTAATCCAATTTCAGATGTCCGAATTGTATGAAATTTTGCACATGTATTGAGAATCGATGGCAACACGATAATTTTATTTCTAAGCCCTGATATTCTCATTATTTTGACAGTAAAAATAGAAAAATGGTCAAATGCAATGGAATCTTTCATTTCAATATTCACCCATTTCTTGGCTTCCGAATAGTTATAAATTTGGCACACCCGTTAAGAACCGGTGACAATACAATAATTTCATAGCTATGTCGCGATATTCTTATTACTTTGACAGTAACAATAGAAAAGCGGTCGAATGAAATGGAATATTTCATTTCAATGTTCGCCCACTTCCTGACGTCCGAATTGTTAGAAACTTTTCACACGTAGTAAGAACCGGTGACAATACAATAATTTAATATCTATGTCCTGAAATTCCCATAAGGAACTATAAAGTTAAAAATAAAATTATAGTTTAAAAAACTAAAATACACGCTTTTGTAGAAATGTGATCTAAAAGATTAAAAATAATTTTTAAATGTATAAATTTTATTCAACAGCGCTAGGAAGTTTCACAATTCCTTGAAGTATCTAGGCGAAACAGTACATAGCAACATGACATGGGACTTAACTTCCGTCGTAGGCAAAGCTAATTCTAATTCTATACTACGATTTATAGGTCGTATTTTGAGAAGTTGTAATGCTCATACAAAGGAAATAGCGTACAAGACACTAATGCGTCCAAATTTGGAATACTGTTGTGGAATTTGGGATCCTTATAGCAAGGGATTGATTGACACGTTAGAGAAAGTACAGAGAAGAGCCGCTAGTTGCAGTCCTTACGTAAGTGTCACAGAGCTGATACGTGGGTTAGGCTGGGATTGTTTGGCGGACAGACGACGTCATTTTCGTTTGAATTTGTTTGAGAATATGCGAAAATCTTTAATTTACGAGTACAACGAAATACTTCTTCCGCCAACCTATTTAGGTCGCAATGACAGGAGGGATAAGATTCGAGAAATAAGATGCCGTACTGATACATTTATGTATTCCTTCATTCCTCGTTCTGTTCGGGATTGGAATGCACTGAATTAGGATTGGTGCTTAGCACCCTCTGCCACCCACAGTATTTGTGATTTGCGGAGTATAGATGTAGATGTATAATTCAGTATAGATTTTTTTAATAAGCTTAAAATAAGAATAAAGTCTTTGATCAAAAAAGTTTGATTTAAAAAAAAAAAGCGTGAGGTGCTTTCTATTTATAGATAATGACTAGTTTTACGAACAGCTAGCGATGAAAAATTTAAGATTACTGATATCTAGTACCCAATTTTTTTTTATATTGAAGTTAATTTTTTAATCAGTTTCTTTATTCTTATTTTAAGCTTATTAAAATATATTATACTGAATTGTGGGACTTCTTAAAGCTGTTGAACAATATTTTTACATTTAAAGATTATTTTTAACCTTTTGGTTCACATTTCTTCAAAAGCGTGCATTTTAGTTTTTTAAACAATATATATATATTTTTTAAGCTCCGCTACTGGTGACAATGAACAATAATAGGCATGGCGACAGTGGGGGCGGCAAAATAATATTCGAATCGGCGACAATCTCACAGTTTTTGCCCCGGATCGAAAAATTCTAAGCTCCGCCACTGGCAAGAGGAAAAGGCTCTATTCCATCAATCCTATACTCACTTAACCATTTGATTATCACGAGCGGCTGGTCTGGGTGCACGGCAATGCACACGTCACGTCGAGACAACGGCGGCCCTTCATGGTTCACCGTGCAACCCCCAGCACACTGGCCGCACAGACGGTGAAATCTTATATCTTTAAACGAGCAATTCTTGTATACATTTGGGATCTCGCAAACGGCCCTAACGATTTGCATGAAACTTCATATGCAGATAATCTTTTGCTTTACAAGTTTATCTAAATAAGTGTCTTCCTGAAAAAACGCTATTTTACATAAAACGTGCAATCCTTGTATTTCGTTCCCCGAAAACGGCTCTAACGCCATCTCATAGAAGTTTCTGGCACCAGTAACCATACTGATGTTATTTAAGTTACAACAAGGAACCGTGCTCTTCAAAATGCCATATATATACATATAATGTTGGGTATAAAATGTAGTGAATAAATAATATATATATTGTCTATATATCTAATCTATCTAGTACTATTATAGAGAAACTCTTGTATACAGGTGAAATTAATTTCTCAAAGATTTTAACGAAATCTTGCATGTCGAATAGAAATAACGCCGAGCAAAGCTCGGTCATCCAGGTCCTACGAAATTATATTCACCATTTTTAGCTATCGTCACCTTTTGCTTGGGCGGATGTAACCTATCAGAGCTCAAAAGATTTAATTTTTTGAAAACTATGTTTTCCGATTGTACGGTTATTTATCTTTATTGTGTAAAAGTTTCAAGCTTTTAACTCAATTGGAAGAATTTTTAGAATAATGTTTTATCTGTCACTACCGAGTACAATCAATGCAAGTAAACAACCTTTGTAGACTTTCCTCAGATGTCTATTTTTTAGTACGTAGGAAACAATTTTCTCTATAAAGAATCTCTATAAAGAATCAAAGGTTAAATTTTCAGGGAGGAGGTTTAGATTGCGGAGACAAATATTTATAAAGAATTGTCCATCCTTTTATTCATTTAGAGGTTTGGGGATGTTTATATTGAAATTTTTACGACAGTGTAGTACTTTTAAAATTAAGATATAAATTCTATCTGTACTTGTATTTTCTCCTTCCCCATATAGTTAAGCATTTAATGGTGGAAAAGAATGAGAACAATATCTCTTATATCGAGAGAGCTCAAAAAATATTGGAAGTGACTATACAAGTGCCATTTTATCAGATACGGTCAGTATACTATGTCATAGAAGGGACTTAATATATGACAGTTAGTGTACAAAGTTTCAGTCTTGTATGTTGTATATGCTGGTGTCAGAGATATTTTAAAGCTAGTTGTATATTTTCGGTAATAGCTCCCTTTAAGTGACCTTTCTCTCACGAACACAAGATCTAATTTAAAGATATTATCAAAACAGAATTGGAAATAGGGTGTCCGTGGAAATTGTGGGGAAGCGAAAGTAATGACGTTGTGTGAAATATAATCATCGTGGGGTTCGCTGCCAAATCACATTGTGGAAAGACTGTTCTTTGAATGCGGGGCAGACCATACAATGCCGGAATCTCAGTAAGAAAAGTAAGCAGCTCAAAACTCTGGCTTTCTTCTTACGAAACTCCTCGCTGCTGCATTTCCTCCGCGTACAGGTATCTGATGAGGACCTGGATAGTACTGGGTATTCATTTTTTTAAACTGCTTAACGTCTCTTAACAGCGAGGTCTTTAGAGACGGGAAAGGATGGGAGGCAAGGAATGGGAAGGAATTCGGCCACGGCCTTTTGAAGGAAGCATCCCGGCATTTGCCTGGAGTGTTTGGGAAACCATGGAAAACCCAAATCTGGATGCCCGGACAGGGATTCGAACCGCCGTCCTCCCGAATGTGAGGCCAGAACGCTAACCGTTACACCACCACTCTCAGTACTGGTTATTCACAAGACTGCCTCGTTGTGCTGTAGAATGATTGTTAGCACTGCTGATTCAGCAAACTGAATAATTCTCTGATGTATTAGACGCTGATTTGCAGTACTGTTTTCCCAATGAAGTGAAGGATTTAATAACTTTCTGTCTTTAACTTCGTCGACGTCGAGGTCAGTAAAGTTAGGTAAGGACTGGGAAGCGTGAAAGCGGGAAGAAATTCAGCCATGTCATCTTGAAGGAACTATTGCATCTCGAGTGATTAGGAAAAACCGTGGTAAACCTAATTTTTGTATAGTCCGACGTGGATTAGAACTCGTTTCCTCCCGAATGCGAGGCAAGAGCCTTACCGCTCACCCACCACGCTCCTTGATCCAATAAGCATAATTTTGAATATCTCTGCCTCGACATTGCAGAAACAAATTTAAAACATGAAACAATTGGATATAACTCTTTATCAGCAGAACAATATGAACTGTACGGAATGAGGGAAAGAGAAATCCTTTATGTGTTACTGTCATAACCTTTTACAAAAGCATCCCTTTAATATCTATCTTTTTTTACTTCTGGAAGGAAATAATTGTTTTAGTTACCTGTTTTATTCTGTTACTATAACCTAATTTTTATTTGTTCAGTGCAGCCCCTGCCAGCCTCCTCGTCACTTGCTGAATCATGTTGACTTAAGTCTTGACGACTGGACGAGTCAAGCACTGCTGGACAGTGGTTTCCTGAAAGAAGAGCGGAGGAGTGTACCATATTGCCCTTCAGGTTCGAAACGGCCCATAAAGGTTGATGAATCAGAAATGATTAGCGGCATGGATATGGAGAAAGCAACATAAAAGCGTTGAATTCAATACCAGAATGATATCCCGAACCAGTGTAACATTCTCAAATTCCTAAGTAAAATTTCAAATACGTAGAATAATCCTTCGTCAGAACACCAGGTGGTGATTGCTCAGCGACAAACAATCAGAATTTGCAAAATTTCTACGAGTCATAGACTGGAATGTGTGATTACGTCAGATAGATTAGAGATATTAAAAAGGAAGATGGAATAACTACAGTTAGATTTTGCAGGAATTAGGGACATAAAGTGGAAGGGTGTCTGGGGAGGAATAAACACGCAATCTGGGGTGCGCATTGTGGGAAATAGGTAAGCGGGTGAGGTATTACGAACAGCTCAGCGACAGGATCATTATAGTAAGATTATACTAGAAAATAAGTTTGCTATAAACACACTGGCGCAAGTGGACATACCAATTCCACAAGAAGACAATGACCTAACAGAGGATGTATGAGCTGAAGTTAAACAGCTATATAACATTTTAAGGAGAAGGAAAATCTAATAATAATCACCTGCAATCAGAAGAAAAAGTTGAAAGGAATATTTTGGTGCATGTCTATGGGAACAAAATGAGCGAGATGGTAAACTATTATGATTTTGCGATAAATTCAAGCCAGATAGTGCAAAAACTATATTTACGAATCATAAAATAATAATGCATAAGAGAAAATTTCTAGGGGATAGACATCATTTAGATTATACGACTATTACAGCGATACAGGGACTTAGATACAAACTAGTGGACTGCAAAACATAGCCGTGAGCTGATATACATTTTAACCACAAACTGACAGTTATTAAGTGCAGAAAATAAAGAGGCGACAAAACGTAAACACACAAACACACTAGATGCGATCAAATTGAAAGAACCTCACATGGAACATAGATTCAGAGGGACTGGGTCCAAGAAATAACTCTGAAAATAACTCAACTGAACCAGAATGAAATACACTTAAAGAAGAAGATAATTAACATTGGACATGAGAAAATGAGCTACGAAAAACCATAAAAGAAATTTTGAGAAGAGCAAGCACAAAAATGCTCTAGACGATGCAGGACAACGGTATAGTACTCGTACAGTATTTTAGATGTTAAATAAACAGGAAATGCAATTAAGAGAACGGTGGCTTCTAGAAAAGTAAAAAGCATAAAAGGGAATGGCACGTATTTAAGCAGATGCGGCTTATAGGGGTATCAAAAATAATTTTTCTGAAATCTGAAAAAATGTTTAAACATCAGAAAAGCTGATGGAAATCCTCTTCCAAGCTCAAGAGCTCAAGAGCTAACCTATGGAATAGATACGAAGATAAATTGTATGGTGAGGGCGACATCAGCTATGCTATTCAGGGAAGCGAAGAAGATGTTGACATTGATGAGGTAGAAATCTTGTTCAAGGACAAAAATGATATGAGTTCCTATCGCACCTGCTAAAAACCATAAGAGAAGAAGGAAGCAAAAGATTATTAATGCTGGTAACAAAAAATACTGAACAAGAGACAGTCCAAAAGATTTGAATAAAATTGTCATTTAACCCTCGCAAAGAAAACAAAATCTAACGAGTGCAATAAGTTTCAGGCCACAAGCTTCAAAAATTACTAACAAGTTGTTACAAGGAAGAACTAAGAGGAAAGTGGAATGAACATTAGATAAAGAGAAATCTGCGCTTAGTGAATTACGGAGTATGAGAGAAGCGACACTGAGGTTGAAAGCAAAGACACAATGAAAACTGTTTCGTTGCATCTGTGGAGTTATAAGAAGCTTGGTTATGTAACATGTGACTAGATATTCAAAACCTGAAAGGAGATGGGTCTAATGTTTTTCCGATAGAATAATAATTTATAATTATCTAAGAATGAGGCAGTTATAATGCGTAAGAGTAAAAATTACGAGAGTCAGGAAACTTTAAAAAGGATTGAGAAAACAGTGTAATTTGCACTAAAATTTAACTTATGTGTGGTGGAAGCAATCAAGGAAGCAGAAGAAAAATTTGAATATGGTAAAAGGATTGTAGGAGAACTAGTCAATATGTTATGATCTGTCCTCTTGGCAAAACGCAGTGAGGATATTAAGAAATTACTGAATGGAATGACGATTTTTTTTTTTTTTAAATGGCCTTACGTCTTATTGACAACTAGGCACCGAGCGTGGTAGTGTAACGGCTAGTGTTCTGGCCTCGCACTCGGGAGGACGGCGCTTCGAATCCCCGTCTGGGCATCCAGATTTGGGTTTTCCATTGTTTCCCAAATAACTCCAGGTGAATGTCGGGATGCTTCCTTCAAAAGGCCATGGCCGAATTCCTTCCCATTCCTTGCCCCCCATCCTTTCCCGTCTCTAAAAAAAAAAAAAAAAAGACAACGAGGCCATTAGAAGCGGGGAAGGTCTGGAGACAAGGAAAGGGAAGGTATTCATCCATGGCCTTTCCAAGAAACCATTCACATGAAGTGATTTGGGGAAACAATGGAAAACCCGAATCAGGATTCAAAGCAGCTCGACGAGGCGTAAAGCCATTGGCAAAAAAAAAGTTGGCACCGCGTCCTCCCGAAAGCGAGATAATAGTGTTAACGCTCACCCACCGCGCTCGGTAAAAGTTTTGGGTAAATATAAATGAAAGCAATATAAAAATTCATGCAATCTATCAGAAAGGATTGAATTAGCAAATAGACCATAAGCAATAGAGGAGCTAAGAGAACTGCGTTATTTACGATAACAGAACATAACAACCAAAAACTTTCTTCAAACGGAAAGATTTCAATTTGAAACATGACGCAGGGCTGAGAAAGGTCTCTTTATAACCATGGATGTACAGGATAGGGTTCTACATGGAAATAATACTTCATTAATACCAGAAAAATGAAAATTGAAGCGTGTTAATTGTGGTGTTTGTACGACAGAAGCGGTTTGATGGCTCAGTGGAACAGGCGCTCGCCTTGATATTTCAATTGCTTTGTTGCGGGAATTGTATTGTTAGGTTCCAATGTAAGGTGTAGTTCGCTGTGGAAAGGAACGACCATACATTTGGAATACTGTCTGCACACCTACTTCAGGAGAATCCAATCAACTGAAGTTATGGACTAAGTTAAAATTTAGATATTGACGATGAAAAGTTTGTGGAAAGGGGAAGTCAAAATGAGCATTTTGTTTAAATGGCTATTAAGGAATTGAATAGCATCAATCGGAAGGAAGCCCTTCATTTGTCCATAAGCGATAATAGTTAGATTAGAGGACACAACGTTTTTCCTACCATGTTACCTTCCGTCTTATGAATGATTGTGTTGATGGATTACTATCAGAACCTAGGCTGTTTGCAGATTAAATAAGGCTACATAATAAGATCAAATAGGTAGAAGACTGTGAAAGCTGCAAAGTGATGTGGGCAGGATATCTAGCTGAGTAGGTCAACGTGGGATGAAAATAAATGCAAAGAAGAGTGAACTTTTTAGATACACAGATAACAAACTAAAGACTGATTTTGATTATAAGTTGGGGAATGTACTGCTTGTTAAAGACCTGAAATATAAATACTCTCGCATAACATGTAATAACAAAGTCATCTGGGGAGGATACATTGGTCAGGCAGTAGAAAAAGGTTTCGAAATCCTTCAATTGTTGGAGAGAGTGATGAGGGGATTTACTATAGAAGTAAGGGAATTAGGTTAAAAAATATTGGTCAGACCATTGCTTGAATATGGTAGCCCACCTTTTGGGTATTAAATACAGGTGTTGGACGGTGTGTAAGGAAGGGCTGCTAGATTTGTTTCTGGAAATTACCTCAGAACACAATCAGTAACTAATACGATAAAGGAGCTGGAATGTGATTTTATGGAAGACACGAGGAGGGTGAAGAGGATCATGGGAGTGTACAAGGCGTAAATTGGTGATGAGGTGTGGAAATATATTGGTGTAAGAATTAGGCGTAGTGTATAGACGGGAAAAGGTGACCATGACCACAAGTTGCAACTCAATTTCAGGCACAAGGGTGTAGGAAGATTCTCTTCCGTAAGTAAGGGAGTCAGGGATTGGAATAAGTTACCAGAGGAATATATGAATAATTTACAAAATGCGCTACAAGAATTTAAACTTAAAATTTTTAGCGGACATAAATAGACTGGAAAAGGAAATGGAAAAAATGGTTGTCCAGGAAAATTGCCACCAGATGAGGTACTCCGTTGCAATTAATTATTATTATTTGCTGATAAGCCGATGAGGACTAAGCAAAGTACTCAGAAGCGTTTGTTCCTTTCCTTTGTGCCCATATTTCCTTCATACGCTTGCTGTGGGCTTCTTCTCTCTCATCTGACCATGTTGTTCTAGGTGTTTTCTACAGTATAGTCTTTCCTCCCGGTCAACTTGCCAATTGTGAATTTTGGATTTAAATGTATCTCTGTTTCCGATATATTTTGGAGCGATTCCTGCTAATTCCATTTTATTGTATATGATATTGCTTGACTTCGGATTTAATAGAATTAAACTATTTGTCTTGTCAGGCTGTTAGGGTTCATTCTTTCGATTTGTGCACCATAAAATTTTAATCTAAGTTTTCTAATATCACTGTGAATGTCTATATATTGTAAGATTTCCTGACGACTTTTGAGTCTGTATTGGTCCCCTTCGAGTTTTTTACCCAAAATTTTCCTCATAATTTTGCGTTTTTTTAATCAACTTATGATATATCTTTTTTCCAGTTCAAAATAAGTGTTTCTGATCCATAGATACATTCTGGTTTAATAACTGTATTGTTATGTCTCGGTTTTGTGTGCTTGGAGACGCTTTTTTTGTTGTAGAGGTTTTGTGTTAGGCGATAAACATTCTCCATCTTTAGGCATTTAATTTCATTAGCTTTTGCTTCAGTTCCATTGTCTTGGATTGTTTCACCGAGATACTTGAAGTATGGATCTCGTTTGATTTTTCCATACTTTTTCTCATGTATTTTGGTGGTTTTTATTGCAGGTCATAAATTCTGTATTCTCAAATGAAATCTGTTGACCAGTTTTGTCTCCTATTTCTTTCAAGAGTACAATCTGTTTTTGGGCTAATGCGATGCTACTGGTTAAGACTGCTAAGTCGTCTGCAAATGTTAGGCAATCTATCTGTAATTTTCATCCTCCTAATATAATTGCCTGGTCAATTCCAATGATTGATTTTTGTTTCCGCAATTCCTGTAACACGTTTTAGAGGACGCGGTTGAACAATAATGGAGAAGTCTTCTTGTCTTACTCCTGTTTTAATAATGAATGGTTCTGATATTTCCCCCGAAAATTTTATTTTGAGCTATTGGTGATTGTTTTTTTTTTTAAGCAAGAGTTTTGGGGTCTAAGCCTTGTTCTTTCAATATTTTGAATAATGACTCACGATCAACTGTGTCATATGCTTTTTCTAAAAATCGACAAATGTGCAGACTAAACGGTTGCAACAAATACTTTGATGTTAAGGATTTGTTGTGTGCTAGATCTACCTGGTCTAAATCCTGCTTGATATTCTCCGATCCTTGGTTCTAGTTGTTGTTGAGCCCTGTCGAGGAAACACTGGGAGAAAATTTAGTATGGCACTGACTGCAGTGGGATTCCCCCCTGTAATTAGTAACACTTGCTATGTCTCCCTTTTTGTGTAAAGGGTGAACTAACGCATTTTTACAATCATCTGGAATTTGTTCTGTTTGCCAAATGTCTTGGATAATTTTTGTGATCTCTAGTATAGTTTCTGGTCCTGTTGATTTTAGAAGCTCTACGGTGTTTCGATCTTCACCAGCTGATTTGTTGTTTTTGTTGTTTTTGGGTCTTTTGATTTGCCTAACAATTTTATTTTCAGTTGGTGGTGATTAATTTGGATTTTGTTCTTTTGGTTCTTGTGGTGTGAATCGTTCTTTTGGTTCGGGACAATTTGACAGCTTTTCAAAATACTCTGCGAGTATTGTACAGTTTTCCTTATTATTTAATGCCAGTTGTCCGTCTTCTTTTTTAAAGCAGAGACCTTATGGTTGATATCCTGTGAGTTTTGTTTTGAAGGTTTGTGAAAATTGCGTGTGTTGTTCTTTCTCAGTTTCAAGCAGTTGCTCATTTTCATATTTCCTTTTGGTTTGCCTCATTAATTTCGATGTCTCTTTCCTACTCGTCAGGTATTCTTTGTAGTTGTCATTTGTTTTTCTGCTGTTCCAGTTGATGTACATTTGATGTCGTCTTTTGATTGCTTGCTGATTTTGCTCGTTCCACCAAGGGTGTTTTCTGCCTTTTTGCTGTGGGATTAGTTTTCGTGCAGTGTCAATTACTTTGGTTCTGAGTTGTTGCCAACAGTTCTTCTGCAAATGAAGGTTGAATTTTGCCTGCATCGAATTTTGAAATTTGTGGTTTCTTTTTGATGATCCTTTGAGGTCTCCACTGTAATTTAATTCTTGTCAAGAATCTATGTTTGCACCCCTCCTAACTTGAACATTCAAAGTTTCTCTGTGGTTTGGATATGAAATGGCTACATGATCGATTTGGAACTCACCTAAGAGTGAGTTTGGTGTTCGCCGTGTTATCTGATTTGATGGTTTCTTTTTAAATTTAATTGACATGATTTTGAGATTAAATCTACTCCAGAGTTGTAATCTCTGCCCGTTTTGGTTGGTCCATTTATGAGCCGGGTATTTTCCAATTGTTTTTCTGTTTCTTGTTTCTCTTCCTAGTTGTGCGTTAAAGTCCCCTATTAAAATTTTGATGTGGTTTTGTAGGATGTTGTATATCGTTTCTTCTAGTGTTTCCCAGCATTAATCTACCTTACCACGATCTGTTTTATTATCCTTGTTGATTGGCATGTGCGCATTGATTAGTGTGTATGTTTTGTTTTGCACATTTGAAAGAGATTGTCATTAGTCTGTTATTTATGGATTTCACATTTGTTACCAAGTTCAATATGTTTTTGTTAATTGCAAAAGCGACTCCTAAAGTGGGGTGCTTTTCGAGATTCGTTTGTTGGTTTTTCTTTTAAAGACTGTAATTTCGAAAGGCGATTGCATTTCATCTGTTAATCTTGTTTCTTGTAGTGCTAGTACCAGAATTTTTTGTTTGGCTGGTGTTTCCTGGGGGTGTAAGGGTTTGGGAGAGACTATACTAGTCTTTTCCAACCAAATGTCAACCTCTCCTTCACGTGGTGCACCCTGTTTGCACGGACGAGGCTCTGGCGACTGAAAGATTCCCGGTATAAGGAGTCACCAACTGCTTGCCAACGGCCTCTGAAAAGAGGGCGGAAGAGCGGGGAGCGGTTCAGGGCACCCTCTTGCCCTTGGGGTTGGAAACGGCCCCTAAAGGCGGATGAATCAGAAATGATCAACGGCATGGGGATGCAGAAGCCAACGGGAAACCACTGCATTAAAGACCCAAAGGGTATCCCGAGGACATGTAATCCTCTCAAATTACATATATCATGATGGCTTCTTCCTGGGTAAAATATTCCGGAGGTAAAATAGTCCCCCAATCGGATCTCCGGGTGGGGACTGCTCAGGGAGGAGTCATCAGAATGGATAGAAACATTCTACGAGTCGGAGCGTGGAATGTTAGAAGTCTGAATAGGGCAGGTAGGTTAGAAAACTTAAAAAGGGAGATGGAACAACTTAAGTTAGATGTTGTTGGGATTAGTGAGATTAAATGGAAGGACGCACAGGATTTCTGGTCTGGGGAACACAGGATAATTAACACACAAGCTGTCAATGGAGTCACTGGTGTAGGATTTGTAATGAACAAGAAAGTAGGGAAACGGGTTAGTTATTATGAACAATTTAGTGACAGGATTATTTTGATGAGGTTAGAAACTAAGCCCGTCGCAACCACATTAGTACAAGTGTATATACCAACGTCGCAGGAAGATGACGAAGAAATAGAAAAAATATACGCTGAAATTGAAGAATTAATTCAATATGTGAAGGGGGAGGATGGGTGATTGGAATGCAATAGTGGGAGAAGGAAAAGAGGGGAATACTGTAGGAAGTTTTGGTCTAGGAGAAAGAAATGAACGAGGAAGCAGGTTGCTAGAATTTTGTGAAAGATATAAGCTAGTAGTGACGAACACACTGTTTAAGAACCATGCAAGAAGAATATACACCTGGAAACGTCCTGGGGATACAGGCAGATATCAGCTAGATTATATCATGGTCAAACAGAGATTCAGGAATCAAGTTCTAGACTGTAAAGCATACCCAGGAGCAGACATAGACTCGGACCATAATTTGATAGTAATGAAGTGCACGCTGAAATTCAAGCGAATAAGGAAGCAGCATAAGCAGAACAGACTGGAAGTGAATAAACTGAAACAATCTAGCACAAGAGAAAAATTTGCAGAAATGGTAGACTTAGGTCTAAGAATTAACTGTGAAAGGAGCTCAACCGAGGACGAATGGAATGCATTAAAGACCGAAATAATGAAAGGTGGCAAAGAAACCTTAGGCTTTACGGAACAAGCTGCCCGAAAACCTTGGATCACAGGAGAAATTTTGCAGCTGATCGATCAGAGGAGAAGGTACAAAAATGCTCAGGATGAAGCAGGAAAAGAGCGGTACAGGCAATTTAGAAATCAAATAAATAGGAAATGCAAAATAGCAAAAGAAAAATGGCTACAAGAAAAGTGTGAAGAAGTAGAAAAGGAAATGGTTGCAGGAAAAGTAGATGTTGCATATAGAAAGATCAAACAGAATTTTGGAGAAATGAAGAAAAGAGGTATGAACATTAAAGCTGCCGATGGGAAACCTCTTTTAAGGTCAGAAGATAGAGCTAACAGATGGAAGGAATACATTGAGAAACTGTATGTTGGGGATGACTTGAGCAATAGTGTATTGGAAAAGGAAGGCGATGTCGACATGGATGACTTAGGAGATCTTGTTTTGAGGACAGAATTTAATAAAGCTCTGAATGACTTGAAAGCAAATAAGGCAGTTGGAATTGATGAGATCCCTGCAGAACTTCTTAAATCTCTAGGAGAGGAAGGAATCGAAAGATTATTCAAGCTGATATCAAAAAGTTATGAAACAGGAGAAATTCCAACTGATTTTAATAAAAATATCATCTTCACACTTCAAAAGAAAGCACAAGCTGACAAATGTGAGAATTATCGCACAATTAGTCTCACATCACATGCTTCAAAATTGCTGACCAGAATAATATACAGAAGGATGGAAAGGGTAGTAGAAGAGATAGTAGGTGAAGATCAGTTTGGGTTTAGGAAAAATCGCGGTACAAGGGAAGCAATTCTGTCTTTAAGATTAATACTTGAAGGGCAGATCAAGAAAAACAAAGATACTTTTATGGCATTTGTTGATTTAGAAAAAGCTTTTGATAATGTTAGGTGGGACAAGATGTTCAAGATTCTAAAGAAGTCATGTCTAAAGTATCGAGATAGAAGAATCCTCTATAAACTATATAAGAATCAAGTGGCTGTGATAAAAGTAGAAAATCACTAGAGACATGCATCAGTTAAAAAGGGTGTGAGACAAGGTTGTAGTCTATCCCCGTTAATATTCAACTTGTATGTAGAAGAAGCAATGAAGAAAGTCAAAGAAAAATTTCCATGTGGCATAAGTTTTCAGGGAGAAAAAATCAGTATGCTACGATTTGCTGACGACATTGTCTTATTAGCAGAGAAGGCTGAGGATATTGAGAAGTTATTGAATGGCATGAACAAAATACTGAAGGAAGATTTTGGACTGAATATAAATCAAAGTAAAACAAAAGTGATGAAATGTAGCAGAAATGACACCAATACTAGCAGATTAAATATAAAAATAGGATCTGATGCAATAGGAGAAGTGAGTGAGTTCTGTTACTTGGGAAGCAAAATTACAACCGATGGCCGAAGCAGGAATGATGTTAAAAGCAGAATAGCACTAGCAAAAATAGCCTTCACGAAAAAGAGAAACCTTTTAGTTTCGAATATTGATCTAGGAATTAGAAAGAACATCTTAAAACTCTATGTGTGGAGCACAGCACTTTACGGTAGCGAAACATGGACTTTAGGAATACCGGAAAGAAAGAAACTTGAAGCATTTGAAATGTGGTGCTAGAGAAGAATGCTGAAAATTAGGTGGACAGACAAAGTAAGAAATGAACGAGTTTTAGAAATGATGGGTGAGAAAAGAAGTTTATGGAAGAAGCTTACAGGAAGAAGACACAGGCTGGTAGGTCATATTTTGAGACATGCTGGATTGGTTAATTTGTTAGTGGAGGGAACAGTTGAAGGTAAGAACTGCAGAGTTAGACAGAGATTAGAATATATGAAGCAGATAATTCAGGACGTGGATTGTAAGGGGCATGTAGAAATGAAGAGGTTAGCACAGGATAGGAAGGGATGGAGGATTGCATCAAACCAGTCTAAAGACTGACGACAGCAAAAAAAAAAAGGGGGGTTTCCTGTAGTTCATGTAATTTTCCTGCTCGCAAGAGTATGTTTATTTACAGTGTTCCAAAAAAAGGTTTTGGTTTTAGGTCAATGTTGGTCAGAGGTCTCGAATACCCTCTGTTCGCGTGTCATACAGACGCCCCAGAATCCCAAAGTCTGATTGTACTGTCCCTGACAGCAGTGGATTGGTTACCACCTGGGGCAACATTTTGATTTCCTCCACGCTTCATAGTACTTCAAAATCAAATGGCTTGGACCAGAGTCCAGATTTTTTTAAGGACTGGGGGAGTTAGTACCAAAACACGTGGTTCTTCCTCCCTCTCTGCCGTTGGGAACGATACTATTCATCTTCTGCCATTTAGGCCATTGACCATGGTGTGCTTGGTCCGCGACAGCTATTTTTTTTTTTACTTATGGTTTTACGCCCCGTCGACGTCGAGGTCATTAGAAGCGGGATGGCACTGGAGACAAGGAACGGGAAGGAATTTCGGCCATGGCCCTTTTGAAAGAAGCATCGCCTGGAGTAATTTGAGGAATCCATGGAAAACCCAAATGTGTATGTCCGGACGGGGATTCGAACCGGCGTCCTCCCGAACGCGAGAGAGAGAGCTGTTTTATTTGGCTCAAGTCCGCCGGTCGGTAAACCGGTGGGGACCCCCTATCCACCACCTGGGACGTGCCACGTGGGAGTATCACCTCCCCCCCCCCTTTTCTACGACAGCGTAGTAGGATCGTGGCAGTGGCGGATCCAGGTTTTTTTTGGGGGGGGCTTGAGCCCTCTAGCCTCCCCCCCCCTTGGATCCGCCACTGGTTCGTGCAATTAAATTAAATTAGAGAATTCTTCCCACGACCCCTTCCCTTTCCACCGGCCACAGTTTTATTATTAACAAGATAAATGCATAATTTTCAGTACTAAAAATGACATGTTAGAGGAAATTCAGTGTGTGATGTTAAAATAATGGTTTTCAACTCTAAGAGGCAGCGAAAGGAGACTTAGTACTTGCGACAGTGCTGAGATAGGGTACCGCATAAAAGGTTGAAGCTTCCTGTCATGCCGCTCCTCCCCTCCCCCCCCCCCCCCCCAATCCTCCCTGCTGACATGTTTTCGTGGCCACCTAGGACAGAGGCTCTCCCTTCCCCAGGCAGTGGCATCAAGACACATCAAATCGTGTCGTTTAATGCACTGATTTTTTATGTTCTTTGTTTACATATCTGCTGTGTTGGTATTCTGTTAGAGTACTTGCTGTGTGGGACTTTCACCTGGGTATGCGTCCAAGGTTTGTTACGTGACATATTCAACTTTCTACTCTTACGGATGCACGCTTATCCAGTGACTTTTTGCCGTTGTCGCCACATCGTGTTAACCTGTGAATGATGGTTCTCGCTAAAAGTAAGAGAATAATTAAATCTATTTCTGTTTTTATACGATTGTGATTTTTGGTGAATTTCTCGCACTTACTAGTTAAGAAGATATTAGATATTACGAACCCCGTTCCACTACTGTGCCTATAAACCAAATGCCAGGTAGTACCAAAGACTAGAAGGATCTTGACGTATCAAGTCTTGGTGTGACTACCCTTCAGATATATTTAGTATCTTCAATACATTTTTTTTGTTTATGGCTTTAAGCCTCATCGGCATCGAGGTCATTAGAGGCGGGAAAGGACTGGTGGTAAGGAACTGGAAGGAATTTGGCCATGGTATTTCAAAGGAATCTTCCCGGAATTTGCCTGTAATGATTTGGGGACACTATGGAAAACCCAAATCTGGATGCCCGGACGGTGTATCGATTCCGCGTCCTCCTCGATGCAAGGCCAGAATTTCCAGAAACAAATCTAACAGCCCTTTTTTGCGCCCTCTCCAACTCCTGTATTTGATACGTAAAATGAGGGTCCCATACTACACTACCGTATTCGAGCAATGGTCTGACCAAAGTTTTGTAACCCAATTCATTGACTTCTCTCGTACATTCCCTCATCACTGTCTCCAACAAGTGCAGAACTTTGAAACCTTTTCCTACCACCTGTCCTATGTGTCCTGCCCAGTTAAGTTTGTTATCAAAAGTAATTCCAAGATATTTACATTTCAAGTCTTCAGCAAGCAATTCTTTCCCCACCTTATATTCATAATTAACCTTTTGTTTTTTATTTGTGTATCTAATAAGCTGACTCTTCTTTGCATTTATCTTCATCATGTTTACCAACCCAACTAGATATCCAGTCCACCCTGCAACTGTTTACAATCCTCTATCGGTTTTATATTTTTTAAATAGCACTATGCCGTCTGCAAATAATCTAATTTCAGATAGTAAACAATCAACACAATTATTCATTAGAATAATGATTAGCAATGGTCCCAAAACGCTACCCTGCGGCACTCCCATTTTTATTTCTACTTGTTTCGATACTACATTTCCTACCCTAACTTTCTGTTTTCTACCTTTTAAAAATTCTTCTACCCAGCAAATCACTTTCTCATCCACTCCAACAGTTTTTACCTTATCTGCTACCATTTTATGGCTCAGTCTGTCAAACGCCTTTTACAGATCTAGTGCTACACTATCAATTTGGCCTCCCTTGTCCATTTCATCTGAAATATCTTGCATATATCCCACCAACTGAGATTCGCATGAATATCCTTGCCTGAACCCATAATGCCTGCTTGAAAACCACTTACATTGCTCACATATATTTCTGATGTGGTTGCATATCAAACTTTCCATTAATTTACCTACCACCGATGTCAAACTGTTTGACCTGTAATTCTCAATTCTATTTCCCACCCGTTCTTTATGTACCGGTACTACTATTGCACTTTTTCCAGTCCTGTGGTAAGCAGCAGGTATCCAGACTCAATTTAAATAATATTTCAAGATAAGGTACAATGTCACATCCGGATATCTTTAAGATATCTGTAGTAATATTATCTACTCCAGCCCCTTTATGTTTTTTCAGCTTGCTTATTTCCTTCATGATTTCCTCAGGATGAATTTCAATTTTTTTACTATCGTCATTTCTAATTGTGTTGTTAAGCTCGTTCTCCGAATTGGACCCTCCCGTTTCTGATTCATTGTCCCTAATGCTTTCACTAAAACAGTTACTTAAAATCTGTGCCTTTTTCAGATCGTTAGTAACTTCTTCTCCATCCTTATCTATAAGTGTCTCTACACCCTCCCTTCCCCTCAGTTTCCTGATATAGCCATAGAAATTTCTAGATGCATCAGTCAATGGTCCTCCTGCACTGACAATACTCTTCATAAATCCATCTTTAGGCACTTTTTTTGCTGTTATTAAGTCCTTGTTACTTGTTTTAAATATTCCCTACTACCCTGCTGTCTCTTAACTCTGTTTTGTTCTCTTCTTACCAACCTCTTTAACCTCCTCACTTCCCTATTATAGTACATAGGTTCTCTACTTCTTTTAATTTTCTGCCTTGGAATAAAATTTTCTTCCCCCATTGTTATTATCTCATTGAATTCTTCCAACCTTGACTCTACTGTACTTGAGCCTTCCTTCCATTTGCTGAATTGTTCTCTGAAATATCTCTTCAAATTTGAAACCTGTGCCTTTTTATAATTGTACCTATTTCCCCCTTCAATTTTGGCTGCTGGTTTACTGAATCTTCTAATATCCATCAGAACTGCGTCATGATCACTTATTCCTTCAGTTATTTGATACCCCACAAGGTTTTCATCGGGCTTAATTAGAAATATATCCAAAATATTTTGTCCCCTAGTGTTTTGCTCAACCACTTGTGTAAATCCTCCTTCCCATATTAAGATATTTGCAAGCACGGATAAATGGTTACGCATACTCTCGCTGTACAACTTACTGCGATTTTCCCGCTACTTCGTTCACGTGGGACAGAGAAAAACTTCAACCATTAATTTGCTAACATTTGTTACAAATAATTTATTTTTCTTGGAAAGATTTAAGCGGCATGTTTTCCGTATTCATACATTCAGTTCGGCCTCCAACGCAATGAAACGTTTACATCCAAACTTTTAAATCAGACACCAACTTATGAAATTGGTTCAATAGTTTTTTTGGATACAGGAACAAATAGATAAACACAAAATCTGATAAAAATACGAAAAACAACGCTTACGGGGAGTACCAGATATCCTCACCCAATTATTTTTCTATGTGTACACACTGAAACATCGAAAGAATTTCAACAATTAATAGGTTAGCAGGACAAGGCATAAGCTCCGTGTCATTTAAATTAAAATAGACCTTCAAAGTATACTCGCTGTCACTGCTTCTGATATTTAAAGTTGGGACACTTGTGAATCAATTATCATATGCGGTCATTCATCATCCACTATTATAAAATGCCAGTCTCGCGTGTTAACAATTCAATATATGATTTTTAGATCAAGATACTTCATTATTCGTCTTATGAAATTGTCTTGCAAATAGTATAAATAAATCTAACACATAGGAAGTCTTTTGAAAAAAACCTTGTATAGTTTAAAAAACAAGTTGCTATATTTTTAGAAATAGTATTTTCTTGACACATTATTATTGGTTTCAAGTAATTCTCTATCGAGTGATATACATAAGATTTTGTTTAAAAGATTATCTACTGAAGAATAAATATGGTTAAAATTATTTACTTATGGTGCTCAGCAAAAATAATAAACACCATAAAAGTTTATAAGGTGAGCAAATAATTATCCTGCAACACAGTTACTTTTAATAAATTATTTATTTATTAATTTATGGCGTGACGCGTTTCAAGATCTGAATCTCATTTTCAAACGCCGTTTTTATTTTTATTTTTACATTCTTGATGTGACGAGTGCTCGTGTAAGTTTCTGCTGGATGATAGCAGGTTTTATTTTGTGTTTCCTGAAAATGATATTGTGGAATGTATACACAGTTTTTTGCAAATAAGATGAAGTGGAATATTATTATTGAAATGAAACTTACATTTTGTGGAGACTTCTTCAAAAACACGAAACACAGAAAGTCACACGTGCACTTTGTCACTATGTTTACATACAGATAAAGCAAAGATGCTTCAGTATATCTTAAATTTAACAAACTAAAACAAAGATACTTCGCTACAATGATGTACATGACTAAAGATAAAAGTTTTTATTACAGAGGTTGTACTATGATTTTACCATAACTTTCGATATTCACTAAAAAAAAAAAAAAAAAAAATTATATTACATTTACAATGGTAGTTAGTAGATAATGGCACGTTATAATATGTTATCAAAACATTTGAAGAAGTTCACAGAATCACTTTCTAATCTTTCATTTAGTATATTTCTAAACAGTTACAGACTTTCAAAAGTCCATTTATCATGGATAAAATAAAAACCATAAAAGTTGATTTAGTTTTGCTCACATCTAAGGGACGCTGTGTATTATTAAACAATTTTCTGTTCAATAATTCCGCAAGTAAAAGCGTATTTTTTTTTTTTTACTGTTTTTCATTTAAACCCCCCTCTTGCAAATTATGAGAATGTTGTGTTGCTAGCTTTTCATGAAAGGGCTGCGTATTTTATCCAGGATGTACTGAACCCTAAGTATGTTGTCTGCTCTTCACGATAGAGGCTATTAATTCGCTTTACAGTGTGAAAGGCTTAGTGAATATTTTATATCACTTTTGGAACTGAAGAGTTTTATACTAGCTTTCCTTTAAATATTAAAGCAAATGTTCCAAAATAAAATTGCCTACGGTAGTTGATAATACTTAAAAGTTTGAAACAAGCAGCAGGTGGTAATTTAACCCATTGCTCCACCTCAGCATGACCTGGCATCCACACTGAACGAAAAGTGTTCTTAACTTCGCCAGCATACGCCTTCTAACTCACTACTTTTTTGATTCTTCCGCAGACAAGAAAGAAAATGTTCATCGTTTGATTTATTTATGTCTTGTTAAAATTCTTCTCAATATGCGGTCCATTTAGGAATTTAAAATGTTGCTAGGTTTCTATTTTTCAGCTGACGGAGATAGAAAAGACATCTAGGATTAAAACTTGTGAAAGTCGGGTTTTATTTAAAACACAAAAAGGTTATCTTTTAAACTAACAGCGAACATTGTCAAAGCAATGAAAGCAGATAATATATAATACACATATATCTATACAATATTCTGTAATTTTCGCTACGCATAAGGATTTTACGTAATATATCACACGATATGGTTCAATACTGCGTCCTGGAGTAGCCCTACGCTTTCATTTCGGCGTCTTTTGTGGTTACAAAATAAAAAATAATGATATAATTACTCACTACATGAAAAGCAGTAAGCGATTTTTAAACAGCAAATAGAGTAAACAACATAAATTAAATTTAATTTTTAGTTTAATTTAATTTAATTCACATAAGCTCCTGTGGCAATGTCCCCACACCCCCACCACCTTCCCGTATCATGATTCTTCACCATCTACCTTCGCTCTCCCTTTGTGATTTGCA
The DNA here is from genome assembly GCA_031002005.1 of Vandiemenella viatica. Lineage (NCBI taxonomy): Eukaryota > Metazoa > Arthropoda > Insecta > Orthoptera > Morabidae > Vandiemenella > Vandiemenella viatica. Next base: position 32,657,030 of record CM061918.1, read on the forward strand.
ACTTTAAACTACTTCATTGTTTTAGGTCAGTGCTTCCCAATTAGTTTTTCTCTAGTACTACTTGAAGAAAGAGCTTAACTTCACGTACCACTTATAGATGAAATGATAAATAAAAAATGAAGCCTTGATTTTGCGATTTATTAAATTTTAATCCAATAACAAAAATATCAACAAATGTCCAAAACATATATGAAAATATTAATGTATGCGTAATTTTTAAAAATTACCTTAGCCTTAGCCAAGAGGTTACCGCGCGCAACCGTTGAAGCAACCTCACGCACCCTTAGGGCAGGGGTGACCAACCCGCGCCCTGCGGGCCACATGCGGCCCACCTTGAATATTTTTTCCAGCCCGTGAGATTCATCACACTTCTATAAAATATATTTATTTTATAATGGCCAAAGTATTTAAAACCAGTGTACGAGAAAAGAATACATTATTTGTACATCCATATATTCAAAAATTAACCATAAAAATTATGAAAAAAATTAACTTTGATTTTAAAATAATATTCTTGTGAATATATTGCAAATATTGTTAGCGTCCTTATTATTATATTATCTATGTTTACATGTAAGATGAATAGTGAACACAATAATAATTACTCATCATGTTTCAATTTTTCACTCAAAAATAATGTCTATAATGGGTCTAAATCTAATATGGAGATATGTAATTTTATATGCGGTCCGCGGAGTTACGATGCATTTCCAAAGTGGCCCGCAAGATCATTTGGGTTGGCTACCCCTGCCCTAGGGGTACGCGTACCGCTCATGGGGAACCATTGTTTTAGGTGAACTATCCATTATTTCCCTTGGTAATTTTTCCCACTCCCTGGCTCCCTTACCTACAAAGGAATTTTTTCTTACTCCCTTTCGCTTGAATTCAAGTGCCAGCTCATGACTATGGTCTTCTCTTCGCCTCCATATACAATTTCTTATCCTTCTAATAATATTCATCCATATCGTGATTATGAACCTTGAACATTCCAAACACGCTCTCCACATTCCTTCTGTCTTCCAATGACTCGGAACCCACCCCCCTCATGTTATCAGTTACTGAATACAATCTGCCATAATTTCCTCAAACAAAATGTCGGGACCCTTCATATTCTTCCTACCTGATGCCCCGGGGAGAAAAAAAAAGTGTCAAAATTTCAGTTGTTACCTGCATGACATGGTTTGCGGTGTTCACACACACTATCAGAAATTTGAAGTATTCTGCCGCAGAGCTCCCTATTGGGTCCAATGTTAAAATTGGTGGCGTATTGCAGTTATTTACAGAAAGTTGTACAACATCGCCGAACACAAAAGGAAGTCAAAGATTCTAAAATAGAATTCAGCTTAAACAACAAAACTAGAGGTCCTTTAGAGAATTCCGGAGAATTCAAATATTCTTCTAAACCCAGAAATAACCTGAGTTCGTCGCAAGCAGGGCCGCCGTAAGCGGGCGTGCAAGGCGTGCACCGCACGCGGGCGGCACGTTGAGGGGGGCGGCAAATCGAGTGATCAACAGTCGCCGCCCCGCGACAATTGCCATTCCATTGTCGCCGCGACGAAATTTGCAGTGTATTGTGTAGAGGGCGACCCTTTTTTTATATATATATATATATAGCTCAACTGCTGCTTCGGCCAGCGGGCGACACTCCGGGTGGCAACAATGGGGGCGGCCAATAATGTTCCAAGGGGCGGCAAACTCTCAGTCTTTTTACCCGGTTCGGAAAATTCCTAGCTCCACCACTGGCTGTAGTTAGACAGGGGGCGGCATAATCAGTATTGCACGCGGGCGCTCAAACAGCTAGCAGCGGGCCTGGTCGCAAGGAGATATTTCCACAAAGTTAAGCCGATTCGCAGGAAATAATAAGGATTAAGACATTTTTAACAAGACAATAGTCTCAACAGAAGATCATTCCCAGACTCGTGGGTAACATACGGGACAGCCACCCAAATTTTGGCATATTTCCTCGAGTGTGTTTCCAAAACGTTCACGAAGAAGACGGAGAATTTCCATTGAAATAACCATACTGTAACCGAATCTTCTTTCCAACCCACCCACCAGCATACCGAACAGACCACTTGCTGTTTCATATAACTCCCAGCCAGGAGGTGTAACCTTACTCTGTATATGCGTCAACTACCTTGTAACATAGCAGCAGAATACCAGTGTCGTCAGTTTCTAAGAACGTCTCCGAGCTTGGAGTCTGGGTGGAAACTTTGCCGCTGGGCCTAGCCGAGTGACCGGGTCACGGACGGTGCGGCTGGTATATAGTCCCGGTTAGAGGCCGCCCCTCGACCAGTCTGTAACAGACATGATACTGTGGATACTCCTCGCCACCGCCGCAGCTCTCGCGGTCTGGATCTGGACCACCCGCCCCCAGACTGCTGCCCCCGGACCACCCCCGCTGCCTCTCATCGGCAATGCACTGCTCTTCAGCAAGTTCCCCGTGAAGATGAATATATTCCGGGAGCTGTTTTCACGCTACGGGCCTGTCTGCAGGTTAGTATCGGATCCAGTATGCATCCCTGAGGTAGATATTCTCAAAACAATATTATACTGCTGCGAAAAGTGTATATCACTAAATCGAGGCTTAGATCTGAAGCACAGGTGCTCCGTCACTTAATAGTGAAGTTAAGAAGCGAAAAATAGCTCTGATCTTGTTGTGCAGATGTCAATGGTTAGAAACATATTCACGAAATTCAAAGTCCCATTTCGGTAAATTTAAGTGGTACAATTTAATTTTTCATAGTAGTTGACTATTTATGTCTAGATGTTAAGGATGCATCTGTATATTAGTTTTGGACTTACAATAGACCCTTGTGGTAGACCATTTCAAGGTGTTGAATGTTTGAGAAATATGTTAATTACGCCATCAAGGATGTAGAGATTCAATAACTTTATAACAATGTTGATATACTAAATATTTTTTTCCAGAATATTCGTAAATCTAGTTCCATGAAAGTATTTCACACAATTCATGAAAGCTGCATTAATTTCAATCTCTGTAATCAGGTTTAGCAATGAGTCTGAAGGTTTCAACCAACCCATTATGGAGCCCTGGTTTTAAGATCTGAAAACGCTAAACTGTCGAGACGAGAGTTATAATCATACTGTTGTACCAAAAATAGTACCTAGATGGTAACTTTTGTTGGCTGATGACATTAATTTGATTGATAATCACTTCATCAATGTGATATGATTTACTGTGGGGCGACTTTTCTGTCACGATGTACCTGATCCAACATTATGTCCTGCGGTACAATATGTACAGGATGATTCCATGGTGTTACAAACTTACAGGGATAATGGAGAATGGTAAATGTATCAATTTGAGGTATGGGACCCTTGTCCGGAAAAGACTAAGTCGAAAGTTAAAAGCGAAAATCGTTTTGATACCCCTGACAGTGGAATGCATGTACCAGTACTGTTGTTACTAAGACTGTAGGATAGGCAATCCTGAAGAGCACAGTAGATGCTGAGGTTGTGGAGCCATGTGTAGTGATGTTCCGATACCATCAAAGTATCGATACCTACTTAAATGAGTAGTACTCAAATTAACTTACGATACTTACTCATATGAGTGCTGCAAAAGTATCGATACTTACTCATATCGATACCTTTTTAATTAATGTAGAAACATAAAAATATACGTGACACGTTGCTAAATTATTTATTTTATTTGCCTAGTGTAATAAAATTAAATAACACTCAATAAATTTTTTTATTTATTTATTAAAATTATAATAAAGCTCACATTTTAAGCAAATATTGAAGGTGTTTGTCTTATCTTTAAATATTTATTTATTATAGTTTTAACACTTTTAAAAAGTCCTCTTTTGGAAGGTTTCCCAAAAAAGCAATTGTTCCAAATATTTTAGGGATAGCTTGTTTATTTTGTTTGTCATTGTTTCACCCGCATTAGAAAACAAAAATTCACTCAATACTGACGTTGCTACAACAATAAGATACTGTTGTGCGTATTTATACAGACAAGGAAATTTAAGTTTCATTTCTACCCATTCTGTAAATGGATTGCTTTTTAGAGTCATTACAGTATTTAACAAGTAGAGAGAGACTTTGTCACTACGGTGCGTTTTCTTTTTCTTTGTTATGTTTCCAGAAGTGATGTTCGTGTGAAAAGCTAACTGAAGAAGCTTGTTCTTCCGATTCACATGGGCTACTTAGTTGCATATGAACCAAATCTTTTAGTTTTTGTGTGGGACTGCGCGGGAGCGACCATTGGCCAGGCGTAGCGAAATGCGCGCCAAGTACGACTTTATTACAATGAAATAGGGACCTAAAACAAACTCTTTGAGATTAGATCGCCTATTCTTAGACTGATTTTGTTTGATTTTCAATGCTACCAACTTGACGTCAGCGGGAAATTAATTTCGCAGGCGCGACTGAGTGGCGCAGCAGGGATGATGCATTTAGAATTTAACACCGGGTGCGTTTCGATTCGATACGAGTACTCTTCTTCCGATACCGAGTAAGTATCGAATGAATTAATTCGAATACAAAAAGTACTCGGTATCGAAACAAAGTATCGAGTACTTACTCGTATTTACTTGTATCGGATCATCACTAGCCATGTGAATAGTCTTATTTACGAGAAGCCTACCTACAACACTGTTCAAACGACAGTGGGGATATTATGACAGGTACGATAGATGTTTGTGTGGTGACACCATGCATGTATTGAACGACTATTGTAAATGTAGCAGCTTGTGAAACTTGTGCAGGTAAATGGAATTCATTACTACACTAGAGTAGTCTTAGGATTTTCGGTCTCTCTGACATCAAGTTACGTATGTCGACTAGCCTCCTCGTGGTACGTGCTAAATAGTCTACACAGTAGACCTGCCAGACAATTCTGTAGGATCTCCTGGCAACCAGAGCACAATATTATTTTTATTACGTGCTATGGCCATTGGATAAATAAATCAAGTTACGTGCGCCGTTAGCATTCCACCAACAGGGGAGATTATCTGAGGGAACAGGGGAGTATTTTGCGGGAGTTTTGTACGTCGTGATCAGGGTTCTGCAGTTGGGGGCCCTCGTTTGAGCGCTGCGCGAGGCTAAGGCAGAACATGAGTAGATTTTCGCTTATAACTTTCAGCTCGGTCGTTCCCGCACCACGCCCCATACCTCAAATGGATACATTTACCCTTCTCATCATCCCTGAAAGTTTGTAAAATCATCACGCAATCACCCTGAATAATTTCTGGAGTGATTTGTGAGTAGTAAACATAATTATTATTTCTAGCACACTAGAGAGTGCCTTTGACTAGTTTATTTATTCCCGCCTTTGTTCCTGATACCTGAGCCCAGTTAATAATTTTTTCTTTCTCTCCTGTGAGATGCGTTTCCGAGATTTTGTAACTGTTGGTGGACGGGACCACTAGTTAACCACATTACAAAATTTGAAACTATCTGCAACGTCAGTATCAGAAATCCCAGCGGAATCCAAGTCGTTTTGACACTGAGGCACATGCTTCCTGTCTTATAGCTTTCGATAAGTGAGAAGATTTTCTTGGTAAACCGGTTGCTGTCCTCTCTCAGAAGTTGCTCGTAAAACTTCAGCCACCTACCTCGCATGCTGGGGTTAGCCGTGGTACAATTTGGCGTTCACTTTCTGTCAGCAGTCTCCGTTAGGAAGAACTAAATCGAGGTTTTCATATGAATGTTAAATGTTACCACCTGTTTAGTAATGGAGCTGTTATGCCGGGTACGGTGTGCAAATTAACGTTGACCGCATTAGCTTGAAAGGAAATCCTTGTGTCATCTGAGAAAATGAGAGTCGCGGTAAGCTAGTTTTAATGCTGGACGGGTCTTCTTAGGTTATAAATTGATAGAATGAACAACTGTCTGTCATTGGTTTTTAATTTCCTGATACACAGTAATCTATAACCAATTATGCAGAATTTCAAACTTTGGTTACTCAATTTGATTAAACCTATTGTAGTCATTACCGGCAACTTGTCTGCCTGTGCTATAACCTAGTATTTTAGTATAGTGAAGCATACAGGATAAGAATGAAGAAGAACATTGTTGTGCGAAATAAATCTGGTGACTCATTAAAAAAAATGATAAAGTGAGCTGATAAAAATGTATCGTTATCGTTTAAGTATCACTTTCAAGATTTGAAGGAACTCAAAGTTTTTGAGTCGCTGAAAAAAAAATTGTGTGTAGGTTATTGTCGCTTTCATAGGATTGAATGCAAACAATATGACTTGTTCTCGTGGAGTTTTCACTTTTATTTTCTGTTTATGGGGTAACTGTAACAATAATTACCTTTCACGATGATGCTACGAGTGTATTGACATTTCGACCCCCCTGAGAATATTTTTCCCTAAGGAAGATCCAAGAATGGGATCGACCCAAAAAAAAAGATGAGTAAAAAATATATCCGCCACAGTATTTATTGGAGAAAGTTACGAAAGGTACCGAATTCTTCATTTCTAACACGTGTTACCCTAAGCAAAAACTGGTTAATCTGGTGATACCTAATGTTTTGATGTTCTTCGAGATCCTCCGAATTTCGGCGTGACTTCGTGAAAAGCTTTTGCGAAGCTAATTACGGTGATTTGATGTTCAGATTCGTAATTGTGAAAGTAAGTAACATTTATTTACTTCTATGTTTTCAATTATTAATAATTTTTATTTAGTTTCTTTTTGGCTATTTTTATGCTGGGACTGGACGAAATTTCACTCAGCTTGACGAATTACATGTCTACTTGATGTTAAAAACAGTAGTGAGCAGTGTAAAAGTGTTGATGGACGTTGAAATTAGATGCATGAAGTGGTATAAATTAAGTTATGTTTCGTTTGATCACTGGCTTACCTAATTTTTTACCAGCCGTCCGATACCTCATTTCCCGAGCTGCTTTTTTGCTGTTTCATCACTGTAGAAACTTTCAGCAATTAGACACGCTAATAGCAGTCTTTTTAATAAATTTGTAATTCTGAAATTTCAATTACTGATATCATAATCTGGATGAAATTCTAAATAATTTGTTTAGAACTACATTAGCTCACCTTTGAACGCGACAAAATGTCTTCGGTTAACCCAAATAGTTCACATCGTATTAATTATCGTTATACCATCGCTGAAAAATCATACATGTAATTTCGTGTTCAGCTTTTTCAACATAACTTTTGACATGGCGGCTTACTTGCCATTTATGAATCAGTTTGAATAATAACTTCAGGACTGAAAACCTAGGAGTTTATATCTAAAAAATGTGTTTTTAATCAAGAGAGTTTTATAAAATTTATGTTTTGTATATTAACGAAAATAATTAGTAACTAAATTAAAAGTCTTGAAATGTATTACTCGCCTGAAGCGATTTTCATTGAGTGATGGCTGGAGGAAAACCTGATCTGTAGTGGTATGCCGCTATTAAATAAGCAACTACGTGCCCATATGGCTGTCGTGTGCACATTTATAGTATAGGGTCAAACCAGTCCTGTGATATCCGTCACTAATTAATAAGTTTTTATTTTATAATTTTTTTCTGCTTCTGGCTGTACATTTGGTCGACGTTAAGGTCATTAGAGACGGGAAAATACTGAGAGGAAGGAAGGGGAAGAAATTCGGACATGGCCTTTTTAAAAAATCGCCCAGGCATTCGCCTGGCTTGATTTCTGGAAAACATGATACTGCAAGCATAATAATTATATGGCAATAGTATACGAGAAATTCGATTAGTGGCCGAGATCATTAAAACCCTGTATGTACTTATGCCATTACCGGATAGTGTACTAAAGTCCTCTATACCAACGTCGCCGTATTGAGGGCTTACGTCAGTATTGATGAAGATTCGACAGCTGGATGGGGACTTTAAAGTTTATCTCGTCCCTCCAAAGCCTCTCTCCTACAGGACCGCTAATACTGCACACCCTACTGATACTTACAAAGGGTAAGCTTGGTCATTGTGACCGTAACGCTGACGTCAAGCAATGGTCTTTGCTGCCGAACTAACAACGGACACAGATGTGAAATTAAATCTAGGTTAAGCTCACTGCTTGGGGCACGTTCATAAATTATGTGGCTCGGTCTAGGGGGAGGGGTGTTTCCGAGCCAGACCACATAGCTTTTCATTCATATTATTTGTCACAGTTAAACTGAGGTACAGAACACACAACAGCATGTGAATATTTATTTCCGTCATTTAATTATCTCTGTATGTAATTTACGATAGTATGACAAGAGAAAACAGTACAGCATGTCTTCTGGAATCTATAGGAGGAAAATGCTACGTGCTACGTGGGGAGGGAGGTGGGGGGGGGGGGGAGGTAAGAGACAAAAGTTACGTCAGGGAGCGGTTCACACGAGGCCAAAATGGAGCTACGTGGTTTATGGACGCTCCCTTAGTGGCAAATTTATTAAATTAACCAACTGTAAAGGAATTTTTTTTTTTTTTTTTTTTTTTTTTTTTACTTATGGCTTTAACGCCTCGTCGACGCCGAGGTCACTAGAGGCGGGATGAGACTGTGGACAAGGAACGGGCGGAAATTTGGCCATGGCCTTGTGAAGGAAGGCATTTGCCTTGAGTGATTTGGAGAAACCATTGAAAACATAAATCTCGATGCCCGGACGGGGATTCGAACCGCCGTCCTCCCGAACACAAAGAAAAGAATTGACAGATCACCGAAAGAAACGTATGTGTATTGCTTAAATCAACATATTAATTATTTTCAATTGCTTTTTGCTTTTAAAAATAATCTAAGTTTCTTTCATGAGTGCCATGATATAAAATCATTACTCCATTTTAATGAAGGTATTTTCTCACTGCTCATGATCTAAGCTGCATAAATCATGATTAATATTAACACTAAGCGCTATAACGTAGGTATGCGCGTGTGGTTGAAGCATTGATTTTCTACATTAGCGCAGATTTGGTAACGTTAAAATGTAGCTTGGGCAAGGGTAATAACTGAAACTTTTAGTCACAGCGTTAGGCACGAAGGGTTATTTTAAACATTATTTTATAACAAATCTTAGCTCAATAATTGGGATGACGTGACTTGCGAGAACACGCCGTTTGGCCGGCCATTTTTTTTTTGCTAGTTGTGGAGTAATACTTTACAGTAGCCATAACAGCAAACACAACCGATTTCAGGGCAAAGTTGAAATAGTTATAGGTAAATGTCTCCACGATCTAATAAATCCTCCACAACGGAAAACTTTGAATATGCCCATCATCATATCGATAAGAAATTGGAGAGGGTGCAGACATTTATTTATGAAACATGCAGATCAGAACAGAAGTGTCGTCAACTTTAACGTGCACATCAACAATGCCGAATACTATCATTCCATAAGCTCTACCGAGAGGTTTGGGATCTAATCCAGGACTGTGGCGGGCATTCTGGTGATTACGATTCGTGCACCACCACCTCCTCTATCCTGCTGGCTAAGTCGCGATGAAACGAGACTCGAACCAGGGACCCCCACACTGACTCCTGAATGAAACTCCTTAAAATAAGAAGTCTGGGATGCGAGGCGCCCACGAAACCGGTATTGCTAGTCGCGTACCAGTGAAAGTGGAATTTTAAACGCACCTACGCACTATGGCATTACATATAAGGTTCACAATCCCCCATTGTTTTAGATCCCGCATGTCATCTGCAGGATTGGCGTCAATCCCGTGGGATCCAGCACTTGTTTTTAAAGTGTTATCAAACCAAATAATAAAATTAAACAATGAATCAACTTTAATAACTGGATATTGTGGGCCATTTCCTCAATTGCAAGTTAATCAATTTTTTTTATATAGGTGAATAACACGCCAATGCAATTGAATTTTTGTTTTATTTTGGTGTCGTACGCGTTTCGCTCTATTTCAAGAGCATCATCAGCGACATCTGTGAGATATTTATTCATTTGGTTAGCTACATTTGGTTTAAAGAACAATAAAAAGTAGGGGTGAAATAAAATTTTACTTACATGTTACTTTTTTACATTTTACTCATCATCAGGGCTAGCTTCTCTGTGTTCTTTAAACCAAATGTAGCTAACGAAATGAATAAATATCTAACAGATGTCGCTGATGATGCTCTTGAAATAGAGCGAAACGCGTACGACACCAAAATAAAACAAAAATTCAATTGCATTGGCGTGTTATTCACCTTTATATATATATATATATATATATATATATATATATATATAAAACAATTTTAATGTTAAATAATAAAAATCAGTGGTTAAAAATCAATCAGTATAAAATATGACATTAATTAAAATTTATAACCTCGCTTAAGTATTCTCTTTCTATTGTAACGTACCCTATATTGCTTCTTTATTTCGTAGAGAACACATATGAGTGTTACTTTATCATACTTTTAAAATAATACTTTTTACTTATATTTCCTGCACCAGACCAGTACATAAGGATTTCATTATTCCTTCTTTGTCTGTTGCTGGTTTATTTCGATACTCACGCTGTAAATCAAATTCTCACCATACAAACTTTAAATCAACTCCTTTGTCTCACCATACAAACTTTAAATCAACTCCTTTGTCTCACCACACAAACTTTAAATCAACTCCTTTGTCTATATCTATATTTCAATCTCAATATCAAATAAAACACTTTCTACTTATCTCATAATTCCTATATTTTTCATTAAACAAAACAATTATCATTTCTAAAGTCACATTCCATTATCTTTATCAAAACCCTAAACCTTCTGCCCTCAGGCTAATATTTTCCTCTTCTTAATCCCGCCAGGATTCTTGCGGCTTCTCCATCGAGCCATTTTTTTTCATCTCTTCTCATAAAACATATTCTTTCCAAAACCAACTCGTCCTCTTCCTTTCAAATCTTTTTTTCAACTCTATGTCGACTGTTCTTTATTTTCCAGAGACCTCATTATATTCATCTTGACATACTTTGACCTTGGAACTTAAAAATACAGAGTTAGTATATACAATTACAATTATTAAATAAAAAATAGCTTTATTAATGTCAAAATCACAAAATGTGAGGTTGTGTACCCCACAGTATCTATAAATATAAATTAATCTCTTGAGCATTGAAGTAAATCTGTGCTTTTACATTTAAAAAAAGATATATCTATTAGTTAAGTAAACAATCAGATATCCTAAGTATTCAGCTTATACGAGTCATATTTCATGCCTTACAGTAAATAACATCAGGTTGCAAAATAATCTGTCTACCTTCTAAGCAGTAAAACAGTCACATTAGTTGCTATTCGTATGTAATGCACCTAAATGAAAATAGTAAATCACATTGAGTCATCAAAAAAAAAAAAAAAAAAAACCATATAGTATTGATTGTTTGTCTTCCGATTTGCTTCCTAAAGAACTGCATGTGTAGCCAGCGCCAAGAAGGGTCTTCTAGTTACATGCGTCGTGTATGGTAAAAACTGAACATGCAATTGCTTTGGTACTTTACCCCTCCCCCTCAATCAGAACCTTATATCACGTTAATTCAAATAATTAAGTAGCGACACGAGGTTTACAACAAATTATTTAAAAGCGTCCTTTTTTAATACGCTGCAATTCCTTGGAATATTTCTGAGGAACCATTTTTGTGGTGAGTCAATTGAAAGATTGCGCTTATTGCCCGTGTGTTCGTTCATTTTGTTTTGTCGATTAATTCTAACTTATTCAGAAAAGAAATACAGTAATTCTGCTGTTTTGGTGACATAGGCGCAGGCGCTGCAATAGTAAAGAAATTTAACTCGAGTGGTTCTCTCCTGTTTTCGGCAGTGATGTTTTGCAGATGACTATGATGTATTTGTGTTCAGTGCAATATGTTGTATACTTCGTGAATGAATTTAATATGAACGAAGGGAGAGGGTGAAAGCCACCGCCGACCAATTCAGTTCTACTCTTCTGAAAGACACCGAGGTAGCCGCCACTCTTAACGTCCCCATTATATCATCAACAGTTTCGCATGCCCTCACTACACACGCGCTGCGGATAGTTTTGGAATTTAACCCAGGATTTTGATGCATAACTGGGGGATTCGGAATTATGCACCTCCATCTTATCGCAAGGACTCAAATCGAAAATACAACAAGTCCGGTGAAAAATACTTGCGTGTTGCCCATGTCCAATTTTTTTCAGACGTCATATTCATACCAAAAGAGTATCTATGAACTACATGGCACAGACAATGGGTTGGGGGATGCATAGAAAGCTACCATGACCTACGTGAAGGAAGTGGTTGGTATTCGAGCAAAGCTACGTAGTTTTTTTCAGTTATTTTGTTTGGCACAGGTAAAACACACAATAATAAGTCGATATTTATTTATGTGAGCTAATTATTACAGTGTTTTAGATACGCGAGTGACTTGAAGTCATAGTGCTCGGGCTGCACGGGGTCTGCGTGTTTTGACCAGCCGACAACCTGGCGCTGTGTCATGCATTAGCCACGGGGTAACTAGACTCAGTTCACTTGCAACTATCATAAGGGAATTCCCCCACCAATGACAGTGCGTAGTATTTTCATTCGAGTCGGCAGCGTACCATTAGACCCTTCGTTGAAAAAATATTTCTTATTTTGTTGTTAAATTTCTTAATTCTAATGCTCGCTGAAGTGTTAGTTCAAGTTTGAAGTGGGATGGGAAATAGTGCTGTACAATAAAGTTTTTCCAAGTAGTTTGAAAATTCCAAAACGGTGTCAGTTAGCAATGGAAATCTTTAAAGCAGGACAAAGAAGCATTCCCTGGTAATTTAGAAAGAAAGGTTACACAATTGCAACAAAAGAAAACTCAAAAAAATGCATCTATTCTTATTTTTTTTATACCCGGCAGGTATAGTTTGTTCCATTTTATCAGTTAATAAACAATAATTAATGAGATAACAACAATACAAAAATATTTTTTCGTAACACCTGAAGAATAAAAGGATCCTACAGCTGCACCAGAGAGAGATGTTTTTCCAATAATTTATCATTTGCAGAAGTGACTTTTGTCACCATTTGATTCAGGATATTCACAATTACAGAATTACTTCTGGAACCAGTAGGGGAAAAAAAAACTTTCGTTTCACCAGAGAAGAAGGGGGAGGGGGTGTCAAAAGCAACGTGAAAGTAGTTGGAGGGAAGGTACGAGTTTCGAAGTAGCCCAAATAGAACTACGTAGTTTATGAACGCTCCCCAAGTACTTTTAGGGTTTTGATGCTGCATTAATCTTTGCATCTGAAAAGTTGCTATTAGTTCGGTGGAACTGGCATCCTGCGGAGTCTAGAAGAGACAAATAGGAACGCTCGTCAATCTGTAGAGAAGTCCAAGCGAATTATTTCTGGAATCGAGATTGTACGCTGTTCCGAATATGGTAGTAGTGAGCAATAACCTAACGATTCCACTTACTTAGCGCGTTCAGCACTGCGTCAATATTTTTGCTACTGCCATCGTTTCGTTACCCAACGTGGAACCTGTGGAAGCCCCAGGTTGTGTGCCGAAACGTTTCCAGTAGAAAAATATTTTCGCAATGCTAAACCAGCTATGTAAGTGAAATTTTACAAACATCACCCTTGCAAAAAGCATCAAATGTTATAAGGTCCAAACGACAATTTACATTGGGCTTATTATTAAAATTAACTCAGTTATGGTCTCATCTGTCTTAAAAGTTGTGGAGTGTTTAAAACCTCAATACATTCCCTTATTTATCATTGTAAAAAGCTCCACATTCCAGAACCTCGAAGCTATACATTCTTACGAAACACTACCGTAACAACAATCAACACAAACCACAACCTTCAGAAAACTCGGAATACTTTTCACAAATTAGACATTTAACAAACAAAACCTGTTCTTGACACAGTTAATAGTTATTTCAGACACAGATCGTGTCGCTTAAAAGCCGACACTACGAAAGATCGGGAAAAAGCCGGTAAAATGAGACGTTATCTCGATCGTGGAGTGTCAATACTTGTCAAGTCCACCTGTATTGTATCACAGAAATCAGGTCACCAACAAGATCAGCCTTGGAGGTAAACACGAATAAGCACTCAGAACTGAGAGACCAAATGGGATCGCCCCGTATGAGGACAAAACACGCATTTCGTCATTCAGTGGTGTTCCAAACGAACAGACAGCGAGAAGCCATGCATAATTATGAAACACCAGCTGCCCAAGGCTGAGGTAGTTTGGTGATTAATTTCTAGGACAATCTCCTGCCATAGTCCAAATCCTGGCAACGGCTCGACGATACCAGTCCATTCCCTCATACGGAGACCAGAATGAAAATATCTCGGATCGTTATTTCTAAAATTTTAAATTATTTTCGAATGGGCAGCGTACCACCACACCGTTGAAAAAATATTTCTTTTGTTTTGTTAAGAGAACTTCACAGCGTTTATAAATATAGAACTCGCTGATGTGTTACTTGAAGTTTAAAGTATGATCGTGATGGGAAATAGCGCTGAACATTAAATGGAAATGATTTTCCAGAGTTTTCCAGAGTCGTGCTCACCAAATTTTATCTTTCATATGAGTAATGTGACCACCTACAAAAGAAAGCTGTCAGGTTTCCGCCAGACCGCAGTATCACCTAGTTAGTTTCTTCACTCGGTGTTCCGGTGTGCGAAACAAACCTTGTTGAGACCTTCCTCCACAGTGACACTTTTCTAATTTTGTCTTCGGAGTTTCTCTTAATTCTTCTTCCTTGTACCTTATCTGCCCTTTTTAACGATTTTATTAAATCAGATTTTACGGCACCTTAATATTCAGGTCATTAGATGCGGGTGATGGTTGGGACAAGGAACTGGAAGGAATTTGGCGATGGCTTTTTGAATGAACAATCCCAACATTCGCATAGAGTGATTTAGGGAAAGCAGGAAAAACAGAAATCTAGTTACTGGGACGGGGATTTGAACCCGTGTCTCCCGCATGCCAAGCCCGAGCGTTACCGCTCACCAACCACGCTCTGTGTTTTATTGAAATCTTCTGTTTCATGTTCGGCGGTCAGATTTTGGATGGTTTCCGAAATCATTCCAGGAGAATGATTCCTTCAAAAGGCTATGGTCGGATTCCTTCCCGTTGTTTTCTTCTGATCCTCTTCCGGCTCTGATAATTGTAACATGAACGAGTTGTAAAATCGGAATTAAAAGAAGTTGCTAAAAGGGCAGTTAAGGTCAAATAAAAGGATAAATAAAGGAAAGGACAAAACTGGGTATGTGTCGCTGTGGAAGATAGACTCAAAGAAATGAGTTTGTTTCGAACACAGAAACACCAAATGGAGGAAACCAGCTTGGTGATGCAGAAATTCCTGGACAGCGATCAATCGGAAACCTGACATTACTCATATGAGAAAGAAAATTTGGTAGTTAAGACTCTGCAAACGAATAATATATCTGAAACTAACCCAACAATTTGGAATTGGTAACCGATGATTTTTAGACTGTGGTCCCTATTCTGTAAACTGTGTTTTTCCGTATGAGGTCATGAGTCCTGCTTTTTCTGCGATAACAACCAATTTTTCAACCATTTTCTGTTCCTCTTCTTTATTTTCTACTATAATGGCAGATTATTAGCAAAACCAAGACATTTCACTTTTAGAACCTACTTATTTGGGTCTAAACACATCCCTTCTATCACTTCCTCTTTTATTGATTTTTTTCATGTTCTGATCACTTTTTCCAACACGATGTCAAATATCAAGTAAAACAATGCAACAATAATTAGAACAAGCATTATTCTATTACCAGAAATTTGGGAAAAAACATAGCGTGAACGGTTAATAGAAGTGATGTCCATTGTCTGGACCTTGCTCCATGGAACTCCTACAGATACTGTGATCTTACCTGACTTGCATGAAGAGATGATATCTTAATGCACTCAATAGTTGATTTATTTTCCATCTCTTCGTAAGAAAAAAGTCCAGTCCGTAATGTTTAGATCACTTAAAAAAACGTCCACAACGAATAGACTCACAACTGAGGGATCCATCACAATTCAACATCAACATCCATTGTTATTGCAACCTTTTCCTCTACACAATGCTTTCCTGTTTGTTCCTACCAATTCTTCCTTATATAGTTCTTCCATTTCAGGCCTGTTTCCTCGCTCTGACCCACTCATGTCCTGTGGATAGTTTACCTTGTATCTCAGTTTCCTGTTATTTGTAGATACGATTTTAGCGTTGACGGTCACCGCTTCCTTGCAACGTGACGTGGCAGCCACCGAGTATGGTAATTTCGCCACTGTGTCAGCCGAGATTTATCGCCACCTGTTCGGAGAATTCTGCCGCTGGAGATATTCCATGTGGGACAGCAGTCTAAATGTGTAATTAACAGCCGAGCCGTTAAATAACTGTCGAACCAAATGGACCGGCGGTCGACCTTCACCCACTGAATCAACACAGCTCCAGCGACCACGCAACTACTCCACTTCCTCAAGAATCTGTATCTACTGTACAAAACCCAAGGTCTCGATGTTTCATCGTATACAAACCAATACTGCTCCACCAATTCCGACGATATTTCTCACTGTTCAACGACGTCTGTAACTGAGTTCAATTGAGAGTTTGATTCTCGAATCCCTCTTGGGCAGTACCGGATTAGCCACGTAGCAGGAGGTAGCAAATGCTACGGGCCCCACGCCTTCTGGGGGGCTCCGCGCCTTCTAGGGGGCCCCACCGCACCTTACAGCCCTGGACGGCGAAACCCAAGGGTCCCATCTTCACATTTGCTTCGGGCCCTGCGCCGTTCTAATCCGACCCTGCTCTTGGGGTTCCATTCTCATCAAATATTTATAGCACAGGTTGTCGGTCACGGAATTATTAAAGTTGCCGTAGCTTCAGTAGTGAGATGATTATAGACGGAAACAAATAGCAAGGGAGGAAAGGAACCAGCTACGTTCTATATTGATAGGCGATCACCGAGCGAGGTGGGCGAGCGATAACGCTGTAGCATACCATTCGGGAGAAAGTGGGTTCAAATCCCATCCAACGGTACAGATTTCGGTTTTCCGTGGTTTTCGGAAATATTTCCTTCAAAATGCCACGGTTAAATTCCTTCCTGTTCCTTGACCCCCCCCCCAATCATCCCTGGCTCTAATGACTTCGACGTCGACGTGAAGTAAAGTTCGGAGCAAGAAATGAAAAAAAAGGATAGGTGTGATGTCTGTAAGGAGGCGTCGCAAACCTAAATCTTGACAGCTGGGTTGAGATTTGCACAAACATCTTTTGAATGCTGGAGAGGCGGCATAAATTTCGATGCCAGAAAATGCCGACAAACTCAATAAGGATTTCTAAACGGGAACACTGAATTAACTCCATCCTGATCTGGGTTTTCCATGGTTTCCCCAGATCACCCCAGGCGAATTCTGGGATGGTTCTTCACAATAGCCCATGGGCGCCTCCTGTCATATCCCGTATATCCCTTCCAAACCATTTTCTTCCCGGATAGGTACAATGCACCCTCCGCCACACACTTTTAGTGAATCGCGGAGTAATATTAATAGTAATTAGACATCCGCCTCCGATCATGAATAAGAAGAGCTTGAAGATATTATGTAATATCAAGGTTTGGAGTATGTAAACAATTTTGGAAAAACTGTAGGTGAACCTGATTCTTTGTACAGTGAAAAAGTAATGAGACATCGAATTACAAAAGTTTCACTACTTTGTTATATGGGGCATCATCGTGCTGTTTCTGTTAATCCTTTAGAACAGGTTAATATTACGGGGTTCTTGCGGCTACTGCCACTTCCGTCAGGATTCGCGGAGGTAGAGCTACGCATTCCCATTACGACATTTTCGGCACTAGAAGGGATGCGACGGAGACAGTACCACGCCCCGTCCGTTCTTTACCTTCCCAAGGAGTTTGTTTTACGGTACTGATTGGACAGCAGGCTGAGTGGGTCTTGAGAGAGACGTCCCGTGAAGACTTCATCTCAAGCATTTAGATGATCTGCGCGAGTGCACATTTCTGAGTCGGCTTCTGGCACTGCCTCAAGTGTAGTTCCGTAGGAGGATATTTTGCATTGTTTTTTTTATATTTTTACTAATTAACGCGGAGGTGATTGCTAGCGTAAGGTTGAATGATTAGTTATGTTCCTGTATTACAATCGGGCTAAGAGAATTAGCTTGGAAAACTGTTTGTATTTTTTAGTGTCGATAATTTCGAACGGAAATTAAAGTTGTGACGGAAGTCATCTTGGCGGGTACGGGTAGAGATGCAGATGTATAAATTTATAATTTTTTTAATATTTTATGAAAAATAAACTTAAAATCAAAATAAGTATATGTTTTATCCCAAATCTACATTTTTTCATAAGCAAGGTCAAGTTTCATACAGTATTGCCATATTGATTTATTTTTTGCCTCATATTTCAACAACTAAAAAACGTGGGATAATTTCACAAGTGAATTCAGTTATTTATATAACTACACGCGCGCGCAAAAAAAAACAATCTTTTTAAATTTAATTTAATTGCAATGGAGCACACGCGCCAGTGGCAATTTCCCTACACACCCATCTTCCCCATATCCTGCACAAATTTTAACTTTAAATATTATTAACATTTTCGGTAAGTTATTCATCATTTCCCTTGGTAACTCATTCCAATCCCTGACACCCTTACCTAAAAAAGAGATTTTTCACACCAACTTTGCGGAGTTCGCGGCTCGACTAATTCAAGCGTCAAGCACATCCCCGTGTCCCTTCGCTCCATTCACAGTCCAACCTTTAGGGTCTACGATCATTCAATTTTCCCAAAAAGGGCGCTTGATGGTCCGTGAAACGGGTTAATGAACTACATGTAGGACGTATTGGGTGTTGGTGGACTCCCAGACAACCAACATGGGTCCTTGCTGTCCAACAAGCTATGGCGTTGGATCATGATTGGAGGAAACATCCTGCGACTGTGCGATATGGTCATTGATGTTCCGCGAGAAAGTACGTGTGGAAAGGATTTCCTGGAACATTTCGTTGTACTCTTTCTAGTAGCGTGAATGGGTGAGCGCATCCTATTGTAGTTCTACACGGATGTACTGTAAGTTGAACAATGAATTGGCCGTTTTACTTTACATGCAAGTTCAAAGGAAAGGGGAAAAATGGGTGTGTAGGGAAATTGCCACCGAAGCGTGCGCTCCATTGCAATTAAATTAAATTAATTAAACTGGTAAATTCGTCGCTTAAATAATAACACCGTTCAGTTCATTGTTAGTTTTATTGTAAGATCGTAAGAAAGAAACAACCACATTGTCGTTAGTTAGCGACTATGGACCGAATCTCATATGAACAGAAAATAATAATAAAAATATTACAATGTAAACAAAACCTCCTCTATACATCCGCATTAAAAATTGAAGGGTGCGAGATCTGAAGACAAATAGGCAAATTGTAGAGAAAGAGAGAGAGAGAAGCAAAAGGCGGCATATGGATGAAAAAACCAATAAGAAACTATACAAACATACACAGGCACAGACATTATGGACCGTGCACAAACTACGTGGCTCGGTCCAGGGGGGTGGGGGGTGGGGGTGGCTGAAGGCAACGCTGATATACGTGGGGGGAGGTGGGGGGTTCCGATCCAGGCCACGTAGCTTTCCTTTCATAACATTTTTCACAGTTGACATGAGGAACGGAACTCACAACAGCATGTGAATATTTATTTCCGTCAGTTAATTATCTCCGTCTGTAATTTACAATCGTCTGACAAGAGAAAACAGTACAAAATGTCTTCTGGAATCAAAAGGGAAAAAAGCTACGTGCTACGTGGGCGGGGGCGGGGGGGGGGAGGGAAGGGGGGGTTCACAGGAGGCCAAAATGGAGCTACGTGGTTTATGCACGGTTCCTTATAGGAAGATCCCGATTACAATTCTATGTACTTTTGCAGTGAATGAACAACACTAGATTCACAAAGACGATCTTTGATGTCGCAAATGGCTCCATTAGGAATATCAATTGTTTCCACGAAACAGGAAATGACTTTAATCTTCCATGGATCATGAGAAAACGACAAAAACAAGGCAAAAGCTCAGAAACAAAATTATGAATACAAAAGAAAACAGGAGAAAAATGGTCAGAACAAATAAAACAGGAAAATATGAAAATATTTTAGGAAGAGAAAAGAAAGAAGAAAAATTAATGGAAAACAGCAACTGTATAATCATGAATAATTTGAGTTCAAACACTGTCTTCAAGGGTTATAACGAGTATTAATTGAGAAAAAGAGAGAGAGAGATTTACTAAAAACACGTCGCAGTCTTAAGATTTCTGTAATAAAATAAGTTTTTGCTTTAAGAATATATTAATAAACTCATCAGGATCACTTGTTTTTCGTGACTTTAGAGATATAGGACATTTTTAAAGGAGAATTTATAGAATTGTTGGCAAACAATTTGAAGGAAATGTGCCACAGCTTATATTAATGGATTCTACTAGTGTTGCTGTGGAGGAATTGGACGACACCGAAGGTAGTTGAAACATAGGTGCACGAATCGCGAGTGTACCAGACAGGTGTCAATTAGTGTCCCGTATTTTAAGCGGTAGTGGCCACCTTATCGGCTACGGTTAGTGTTGAGTTCCGACATCTGGAGGAAGATACACGTGTGGTTTCACCAAGGATATCTAGCTTCGGCCTTGGGCACACGTGGACTGAAGGTGCTTGATCCCGTAGCTTGTTTTAAGAGCTAGTGTACACGTCAGATCATTCGATTCTTTCTTCGATTTCCCCAGTATCGACGACGCACACACTCTCTTCACGTTATTTTCCGCTACATAAGGTTTCAGTGATTATGGCTACGTATTTCCGGAAATATTCATTTAACTGATCAGATTTCAAACGTTTACATCTAATACATTAGAGCGGTCTGATTGCTCAGTGGTTAAAGCGTCTGACTGGAGATCGAAAGGTCCTCGGTTCGAATCCATGTCTCTGTGCTGATTTTCAAAGGCTCTTAAACCTACTTTCACTTTTGGTTCGGATTCTACGTAAAACTGTACGTACTCTATACCCGGTAGGATTGCTAGGTTCGATTAGTGTAGCCACGACAAGAGGTGCATCAAAAACTCTGTCTCTTGTCGGCCGAACTCTTCTGGTATATTCCGGCCAACCATGCCATACGCATTTCATTTTTACCCAGC
Source organism: Vandiemenella viatica (assembly GCA_031002005.1). Lineage (NCBI taxonomy): Eukaryota > Metazoa > Arthropoda > Insecta > Orthoptera > Morabidae > Vandiemenella > Vandiemenella viatica. The sequence continues at coordinate 32,678,100 of CM061918.1, forward strand.
ACATAATATGTAATTAGAATTTTACTGAAGCAATTTTAGTGACACGTAAATCTTGTTGCAAATAGTAAAATATGGCCCAGAGCAGAGTAGGTGCTGGGCTGTGCAGCTAGAGGATATCAGCACTCGAGAGATCGGGATCCAAGAGCCAACCAAAAGTCCACAGTCTTCAGTTTCCATTTCAGGTGAAATCGAACGTAACCACTAACATTAAAGTCCGTTCTGTTAACACTTAATCACAATTTCAAAAATTCAAGTCATGTTCCGAAAAAATGGAGTCAAAACAGATGCGATCATCATTGTTGGAATCGAGCCTGATGCAAAGATAACCCAGAGATCTCACTGGAAACAATGTTTGCCTGTAGAAGGGCGAAAGGCGTATTCACGTATAACCTTCACTGAAAATGGGTGTGTTAAGGTCGTATTTGGACACTAGGGATATATTGAATAATAATGACCGATTTTTGTTACTGTGGTATTCAATGGAGTTAGAAGCAGCCAGACTTGTAAATGCTACCTTAGCACAGATTTGATGTTCATAAGTCCTGTTTATGGGATGATTCAATCAACAGCACAGATTTGAACTGTTTAATGACGCCAATGGAGTTTGCCTCCGAAGTAAGGACATATTTCTTGCTCTCATTCCACAAGCAGCTTGCATGGAGTCACTATGGGTAACTAATAGCTAGACCGACTCTCTTAGCTTTAGTCTTCAAAGCATTTAGGCCTTCGTGAAATCATTGGGCCAGACATTCCTTCCAGCCATTCAGTATCCATTCAACCAACCACTAATTCTTCAATCATTCAGTGTATCTTCAATTAGATGCAGAAGAATCGTTCCTAGTAGCAGCCGGACAGATCCTTAAAGCTCATGTTATCAACTTTAGTATCTGCAGTCTTCAGTGATCATTTAATGGGATTATGTAAACTGTTAGCCGCCTGTTGTCATTTATCAGGGTAAATTCTTAACTACACACTTAACAAGCACTAATCTTTCTTATTCCTGAGTTGCCGGACGTATTAATCGGTTGGTGTCAACTCCTGACTTAACATCTACTTGGCTACTCACATCATACAGCCAGCTTCAAGTATTATTATGACAACTATAAGTGTTTCAGTTAGAATAGCAAATTGTCTCGTATATGGCAACAGATTGCGGGGCAGTGCTGCTAAAAAATTTAGATTGATGACCTAACTAATTTGACAGGGAGAATCATTAATCACCCACAAAAAAATTGCGCCACCTATTTGGTGGAGTAACCGGAATCTCGAGTCACGATATTCAGATATTAGTTTCTCGATTACTAATTGTATCTAGTCCAGATATCTTGTCCCACTGCTAACTTTAAACGGGATTCGGTAGTATTAGTGATAAATAATTGGTGGCAAAAAAAAAGAAGAGGCAGGATGGTGAGTCACATCTTAAGACAATGGACTTCCTTCTGCAAAGTCGAGGAAAAGAATTGAAGAGGAAGATAGTGATTAGAATAGGTGAAGCAGACAACTGAAGATGTAGGTTATGTGTGATATATTGGATCGAAAAGGTAAGATAGGAATAGAGGAGGACTTCATCAAACCAGTCGAGATGCTTACAGAAAAAAAGTGACCTGAAAGTAATGAATCAATGTAATTCTTACAAATTAATCTATGAAGTTTATTTTTCGTCAGTAAATCTGCTTCACGTTCATCTCGATATATGATTGATAACCATAGAGAAAACTGTAAAAATAATATAAGTGGCGACAGCGTTCCGGACTTTACTTTTGCGTTTTTGGGTATGAAGCACACTAGCACTCAGTGGCACCTGATACACGGCAAACTGTATTTCCAGCCACGACAGAGGTGAAATGAATGTCAAGGTAAAAACTGTAACCAAGTCGAAAAGCCAAACGAATTTACTTTGTTTATTTTATAAGGTACACCAAAAGAACACGTATTAAATGTTTATAAATTTTACTGCTCAATATAAGCACAGTTGATGAAGAACCCTATGGACTACAAGTTGGATACTTACTTCTCTGTCAATCTGGCATGAAACCTCCCCAAAACATGAGAAGAATCGGCGAGGTACATTTGAGATTCTTCCCTTGTAAAATACACATTGATTTTACTGTTAACTGCAATAGTTTCAGTCAGTAATGAGGTGGGAGAGGGCTGGGTGTAAGGAACGGGAGGGAATTCAGCCATTGCCTCCCATCCATCCCGGCATTTTCTGATGGGGGTCTGAACCCACGTCCTCTCGAATGCTTGGCCAGAGCGTTACCGCTGTTTCGCGTCCCCATTGTTCGTATATCACTTTTTTTGAAGACCGGTGCAAGAGATAAGATTTATGCCGGAGAACACGACAGCAGTTTTTTGTTAGTCTAAGGTTAAATAGTCAGAAAGTTATTTCAGTTCCCCTAGCCACTTCCAGAAGGAAAAGTCATTATTTCCGGTGACAGCAAAGCAAGGGGTGTCCAACATGGAACATCTGCAGAGGTGAGTAGGTATACAAGCAGAAAGGGAAAGCAAAACCACTGCCCCTATGAAGGAATTACTTCTGCAATCGCCGCCTGCAGTGATTTCGGGAAAACATTCGAAAGCCGAAATCTAGTCGCTGTGGCCGGGGATCGAATGCTGGGCCGAGTCGATTTTCTACTTTGATGACCTGTTGAGAGGAGATACCTGCTGTTTCGAAAGAAGCGAAGGTCACTCGGGACTCGTGGACCGGTTGGGGACTGCTGACGACCGCTGCTGCACTTGGAATCGGTTACGAGGTCGTCTCGGGTGGGTGAAAGTCAGCCATGGGGAGCATAATGCGCTGACGGTTTCATCAATCGAAAACGCCGGGGAGGCTGCCTGTACCAACAGTCCTTATTACGGTGATCGGCTACGGACCGCATTCAATCTTGACTATTACTGTAAATGCGAAAGTAAATCTGTCTCTTTGTTTGTTACGTTTTCAAGACTAAACGGCTAAACCCGTCTTGATGAAATTTGACAACGGAATACTAAGTATAATTGGGAAGGATGTAAGAAAAAAAATTTCGGCTTAAATAATATATTTTGTCTTGAGATTTTGAAAATTAACCGAACGGTGAAAGACAGATGGATAGAGTGTGTATGTCTCTGAAATGTTATATCGGTGATTCAGGCTTTGTTTGTCTTGCAGTCAGTTTGTGTATTATCTGTTCATAAATTTCATGTACGGACACCTAGACTGTGAAACGGCGCACACTTAGAGATATCACAATTGTGGCGCAACGTAATAAAAGCTGTAATCATTACTGGAATTGCAAAAGGTTCCAATAACTCCTTTAGAACTGCCATTCCAGTTTTAAAAACTACAGTTCCCAGTAAAACTAAACTTGGTGATGTTTGTCAATAAATCCCGAGGACGGATACTGACAGTAGCAGGGGTACACTTGACGAGTTTTTTCCATGCCGCTAGCTCACGGGCTTCCAAGCCGCAAAAGCTATATATCTTAGCTGAGATGTTCCCAGAGTAATATAATTGTAAACAATAAACAAAAATCTGTCAGATGACCTGCGGCAGGTAGTCTCGCACAGTTAAGCCCCTCCTACACCCTCCCCCCTTTCCCCCGCTGTCCTCAGTATTTTGCTATTTTTGAACGTCATAAGAGACGTTCGATGGTAGAATGAATTGTATAGTAATGATTTCACCGTCATATCATCCCAAGTATGTTCTTTTCGGGACACCTTTAACGTAATTTGCAGCTTTCTATTTCCAGTTCTAGCAATAAAATTGTAAGTCGATGCCTTCGAAGTCACGGGTAACGGCCAGTGCCTCACAAAAGTACGTGATTAATACTCAGTACTAGTACTTATATTACAGAATACAGTTTACACTATTCAACGACAAATGGCCGTAAGTACCGTCATCCGTCAATTGTTACAGGTTCAGATAGAGATGACTTTCCAGTTTGTCCCTTAGATCCTGGTATTTCTTACCCCATATTCTGCCACTTTGCGTTCTTCCAGGACGTAACCAGTTCCATATTCCGTCGTCTTTTGTTGATTCTTCTTATATGTCCGTACAGGGTAGCCAATTATTTGGCTATTTTTCTCGCTTCACGCCTCGTCGACGCCATTAGAGGTGGGATTGTGGGAAAGGATTGGAGGCAAGGAACGGTAAGGAATTTGGCCATGACCTTTGCAGTAATCATCCCAACATACGGCTGATGTGATTTGGCGAAACGGAAAACCCAAAACCGGATGGCTGGATGAGATTCGAATCCTCATTCTCCCGAATGAGAGGACAGAATGTTACTACTCTCCCGTAATTAGGTTATGTATTAGGTTATACTACAACGTCTGATAGTGGTCAGATTCACATTGCGACGAAGTGTTCGATGTTGTATAATATTTAATCCTCATACTAAAATGTCAAGTTTGTTAAATGTTCTATCTAAAAAACTCTGTACCTTCAGAACAAAGAGAAATAATGTTCGAAATATTGCATAATTTATTACTAAGCAAAATATAGTATTTTTCGGGGGGGGGGGGGGTTACTCCTTAATTTTGGTAACTTAGGGGTTTTGGATTTAAGCTTTAGGGGTAAAAAAATGTTTTGAGTTGGCAACCCTGAGTTCTGTACAGGCATTCCTCGCGGAGTGATTGAAGAGTAGGCGTCATGAGGGGACACAGAAGTTAATGGTCATCGAACAGACTTGTAGGGCGTTGAGACAGAAGCCTTGTTCAGTATGAATGGACGGAATGAGTGTTTTCCAGTTGATTTGAGAATATGGTTTATAGGAAAAAGCACATTGTGAAGAATTTTCGTGTTTTTTATTTGATTTGCAAGAAGTCGCAGAATAAATGGAATTAAGTGGATTTATCTATTATTATCTGCAATAATAATAGTAACAATCATTGAAATTGAGAAAGAGACCAGTAGTTAAAAGAATAAAAAGAATTAAGCAAGTTTCAGATAAGAGGAGAAGAGAAAGGGAAACATCTGCTTATATGATCGGAACAGATGAAGGGCCGTCTGTGAGAAGCGTGGGCAGGAGGTTACAATGTGGCTACCGCTACCAGGATTAAGTGAAATGGCAGCGAGGGTACTTACGAATTCCATTACACCAATCCTATCAAGCCTCTGACTTCAACGAAGCGTAAAAGCGAAAGCTTGCTGCCTCGAGCCTTGGGTACTGGTCGACCTGATTAAGGTTTTGCAAAGTCATCTGCGAAAATGATGGTACAGTCACTACTCTGATGTACACATTACACAAAGACATCATGTCCCCACGTTGCAATACTCACTATTCTCTCTGAGTTATTTAATTCTGTCTCTGTCTTCGAGTGAGGTCCTTTCTGTTACCTTACAGTCAGACCAATGATATTTGCGAAGTTGAGAGCCTTCTGCAATGACAGTGAAAGTACAGATGGAGACAAGAGAGCAGATCGTCACAACACCCTGAGGCGATCATGCACGGAGAACACTGCAAAGTAAACATAAATTATAAACATTCCTATATTGGGTCAAATTTTACACTTATAACTTAATTTTATCCAAAATTCACTGTACTGACGTTACTGTATTGATCAGACAAAAGGTAGAATGAAAAAACAGCCTTCAGTCACTAGAATACAAGTTTTATTGTATTACACAATGCATTACGAATTGTTCTGTTTATACAGGGTGATTCAAAATAACGTGGACAAAATGACATGGTAGATCAGTCATACAATAAGAATCAAAAATCGCATAGGAACAGAGGGTTGCAAATGCGATCCTGAGCTCCACAGGGCGTCTAAAATAATACTGACACAAAGAGAAGAAACAAAACCATTACAGATCATTTTATTGATAATTAATCACCCACATGCGACTAATGCAAGCCAAATGTTGAGCCTACAGCAGATGCTCAAAGTTTTTGCCAGATGCATCGAGACAAGCCCGGCATCTCCGTTGCATGGAACGGCGCACCTTCTCAAAGATATCAGGTATATCTCGAACACATCCGGCTGCCGCAACGATTCTTCCTACCAAGTCTTCCGGCGTTTCAACAGGTGTTTCAAACACAAGTCCTTTTAAAAATCCCCACTAGAAAAAATCCAAGGGAGACAGGTCTGGTGATCGTGGTGGCCATGCCTCTCGTGGTTCTAGCGCCCTCTACAGGCGTTTGCGACCCTCTGTTCCTATGATTTTTCATCCTTATTGCATGACAGATCTACCATGTCATTTTGTCCACGTTATTTTGAATCACCCTGTATAAACATGTGCATCTTAAACGACATCGTGTCTAGTACAGTGCTCCGCAATAAATATGTAGATGAAACTGATTATTCAGCATCTCGTCAATTCTGAACAGGAACAAACTGTACTAGGCATGAATCTCGCTTAAGAAAAATTTAAAACCAAAAATTAAATGCGATAGAAACTTGAAGATGGATCCACAGAATCCTAAATACAATGTGTAATACAATAAAATTTGGATTCTAGTGACTGAAGGCTTTTTTTCATTTTACCTTTTGTCTTTACACTTATACTTTCGTACAAATTGTACAGTCGTAATGTTTGAATAATAACACTGTGTGGGCTGTAATTTCCATCCAAATAGAAATCAATATCGGTGTAGAGAAATCGAGCGTGTAGGTGAGCAACAACTTTTGGGATTGGACGGGGACATCCATGGATCTGTTTTCTACGGTTCATCCGAGCGACACCCAGACAATGCTTTGATGGCGCCTTCAAAATTCTCCTGATTCTAATGCCCTCTCAGTAGATATTTTTGCAAAAACTACTGTGATATTTCATACAGACCACATGTTCGAAGCGAGTTTTATGTTTTTTTTTTAAAACTGTATTTCTGTGTAACAAATATATATACCAAAAATTCAATGAGAAAGTTTATTTGGCTGTAACCTCAAAAATTGAATACTAATTCAGAGGTAAAATCCTAAATAAAAGTTTTATTATTATTATTTTGATAATCCTGACTAGGTCGATTTCACGGTTCACTCGATTGGAGACTGCCGTGTTCCCATTCTTAGTGGCTGCTTCTTCCTTGCTTAACCAACTGCTGCAGGCTGCGACGTGTTTGTGATCTGTCCGTTTGTCGCTAAGCCTGATGCCTCACGGGAAAGAAAGTAGTATTGCCACCTGTCTGTGCAACGTGTAACTATGTTCTGTGTGTGACAGGTCTATTATTTTGTTTGTGTAATGTATAGTTTATGAGGCGGAGATTGGGGATCGTCCCAGCATTCGTCTTCGTGATTGAGGAAATCCGCGTGGAAACCGCTGTGAGGACAGCTGGTACGCGTGAACCAGGACTCGATGTATTTTTTTTTTTTTTTTTTTTTTTGTAACTGCTTTACGTCTCTTTTTAACATCGAGGTCTTTAGAGACGGGAAAGGATGGGGGGCAAGGATGGGGGCAAGGAATGGGAAGGAATTCGGCCATGGCCTTTTGAAGGAAGCATCCCGGCATTTGCCTGGAGTGATTTGGGGAAACCATGGAAAACCCAAATCTGGATGCCCGGACGGGGATTCGAACCGCCGTCCTCCCGAATGCGAGGCGAGAACTCTAACCGTTACACCGCCCCGCTCGGTGACTCGATGTAGCTTCGCAGTACCTCCCCTATTCAGCGTGCGGCACCTTAGCGCACTGACGGGTTCCTATTAACAGCGCAAGTGTCGTATTTAATGGCTAAAACTAGGTACATACATAGAAACACTGATAAACGTCGTTAGTGTAGCATCACTAGTCGGTGAAACGCAATACAATTACTCTTTCGTGTTTCAACTGAAGGAAAAACAACTGTCATTTAAAAAAATATATTACATGGTTTGAGAGTGCATTGTAATTTTGGTGGGTGTCTGGCAGGCTGTACCTGGGCCCGAAGCTGGTGGTGCTGGTGTCGCACCCTGCAGACATCGCGCGGGTGCTGGTGCCCGCAGCCATAACGGAGCGAGAGCCGTCCCTCACCAAGGGCATCAGGTACTTCATCGGCGACGGACTCCTCACAAACACCGACGCCGTCTGGAGGCTCCACCGCAAGATCGTCTCTCCCACCTTCCACGCAGAGGTACTTAACATGTGATTACATTAGTCACACTGGCGTCATGGTGTGGCGTCGGGCTGGGACGACACTACTGGACGATACACTATGGCGTCCAACTGGAGAGTAAGGTTAGGGCATTAGGATGGGGTGTTGCGCTGAGGCTTACGCTTGGTCGTAACGCTTGGTCGTAACGCTTGGTCGTAACGCTTGGGTGTAACGCTGGAGCATAACGATGGGGCGTAACGCTGGGGCGTAACGCTGGGGCGTAACGCTGGGGCGTAGCGATGGAGCGTAGCGCTGGAGCGTAGCGCTTGGTCGTAACACTGAGGCATAACGCTTGGTCGTATCGCTGGGGCGTAACGCTTGGTCGTAATTAAGGATTGCAATCCCGCAGTGTTTTCAATCCCGCAGTGTTTTCAATCCCGCGGGATCCGCACGGGATTTGCGCCAATCCCGCGGGATCCCGCGGGATCCGTGCGGGATTGGTACAAACAGTTTTTTAACGCATATATTTAAAACATAGTTACTTAAAACGTTAATAAATTAAATAATAATTAAATTAATAAATAATTTTTAATGTTAAATGGTAAAAATTAACAGTTAACAATATTTTGATTGGCAAAATGACATTAAAACTTTTTAGCGTGTCTTAAGTGTATTTCGAGGTTTTACATTTTTGTTTTTTAATCTAAACCTATTTCTAAATAAAAAATATTGAGTCTTAGGTCATATTATGTGCCTTAAAATACATCGCATAAGTTTAAAAATATAGTTTGCTTAGTGGCCAACTTACCAGAGTTGAGTTTTTTTTTTTAAAATTCTAAATAAACTTTCCATAACACCGAGAAAAGCATTCCATTTCACAAAGTGAAGTGAATATACTCTGTAAAGTGTAGACTTGGCTCAGAACAAGATCTCATAACTTTTTGTCACTGCACAAGCACGAGACTTGGCCTTTTTTTTGCGTGATTCATTATTATATCTCCTGATACCTTGATTGATAATACAGTTGATTCAATGTTATTAAAAGAAACTACTCACCTACACGTAAACTGTCAAGTATTTCAGATTTACTTATGTGCGTAACGACGTTTTTTGAATGGAAATTATTATTTTTTAGTAAGAAAGGAGACTTTCTCGGCGAATGATTACAGTGAAGTCCTCATAGGTTGTATCTCCGGATTTCATTGCAAAGACACGAAATTACACACGTGAGGAAGACGGCGGAGGCAGCCGTCGAAGTATGGTGTTCCTACAACACAATTCGTCGATACACCAGTGAATATTTCATTATAACTTTTTTTACCTTTAGTTGAAATAATAACAAGGAGAAGAGGGATTAATCGAAAGCCTGAGCGGCACAAGTAAGCAGGTGGCTTTCGTCAAAGAAACTCATTGAGGCAGCGGCCAAAACAACAATAAGTCAAAGGATATAAAATTTCTTTTTGATAGCTGTTAAATAAATAGGTACTCGATCGTTAAAATTACGATAACATTAGTTTCATATCAACGAATAATCAAATATTCAGCCACAAATTAGGAAATTGTCACAATTACTTTATCTGCAAATACAGCAAATGGGAATAATGAAACCGTGAATAAAAAGCTGTAACCGTGTAGTTCAGATAACGTGTGCGACACTTAAAAAATAATTATATAGTTAGAAAATCGTGCTAAATACGCACCATAACTCAAATTACAGAAATGTGTACTCGAAACTAACGTAAGTTTTGATGAATACGTAAAAGTGTATTTATTTACTTACAAATGACGAAGGTTGACAAAAACAAACGCTTGTTCACATGAGTCAAATGCCAACTGCAAGGGTACAGCAAACAGTACAATACATCCGATAGAGACCGAGTGGGGCAGCGAGTCACGCAGATTGACACGCGTTTCCGCCGGATTTTGCGGATTGCGGATCCGCTTAATTTTGTGCGGGATCCGCCAGACAGTCTAATGATGCGGGATCCCGCGGGATTGCGGGATCCCGCTTTGCTGGATTGCAATCCCTAGTCGTAATGCTTGGTAGTAACTCTGGGGCGTAACGCTGGTGCTTAATGCTTAGTCGTAACGCTTGGTCGCAACGCTTGGTCGTAACGCTGGGTCGTAACGCTGGAGCGTAATGATGGTGTGTAATGCACAACGCACATGCGTTATTTGTTAGCTGGCTGTTGACAAGCATTGGCGCGTGAATGTTTATCTCAATAGCTATCGGTAATCTAAAAACATTTATCTGTTTTTAAGATAAAATACCTGGTAATTATACAGAAGAATGAAAAGACACTGATTGAATCTTGCTGAAACCATAAAATACAAAAAAAAACAACTTTCAAAAATCTGATACAGTTTACTACGTGCAGGTTTTGTATCTGTGTGAACGGACATATTTCGTTAGAATAGCGCCAGCTGCTGCTGACACTCAATGGCATTAGGGGGCATCCATAAATTACGTGTCATGTTTTTCCGGATTTCCGGACCCCCTCCCCCCGTCTGGTGAGACTTCGTGAGATCTGGTCCAACCCCCTCCCCCCACCCTCTGGTGAGATCTGGTCCGAGATACCACCCTTCCAAAGCCGGTTACACCGCCATTTTTCGACGTAATACCCCCCTATACCCCCCTAAAATCGACTTTCGCGTCATTTGTAGAATTTTTTTTAGCTCTACAGTCCAACAAAAATGTCAAAAAACCTCACGTGAGATTTCCGTTGACTCCCCGCCCCCTCTCCCTTGGTGAGATTTGGTGAGATATTGCCGGACCCCCCGCCCCCCTATTTCACATCACGTAATTTATGGACGCACCCTTAGTCCTCAGAGATTCAGGAAAGGCCGAGAGAAAAAAATTACTTAGAAATATATATTGTAAAAGTTATAATTGTGTGCTAGGGTCTGTATGAAGATCCTGAACGAGAATACACGGCAGGATGTGAGGAAAGGGGACGCGCAGAAGTGATTCACCTTGCTTCCTGCCGCGTGGCTAGGGCCAAGGCTAGAAGCCTGAAAGCCAATACCGCGAAAACCGAAACCTAATCTGTGCGGAGGAATAAGACATGTAACAACTTTTGGAACCTCCATTTGCCACAGATGTGAGAAGAGCAATCTGAAGTCAACAAGACAGGATTGGCAGCACCGTCTATAACCCAAGTTACCGTTTGCCGAAAGACTATTTAAACTGCATCAAACACAACAGGAGTCTCAGAGTGGTCTATCTTTGTTACTCTTTGTACTTTGAAACCAGGTGCCGCTACGGGTACAATTTGATAGAAGCCATCTTTTGATCAAACTATGTAAGTCCATTTCTCTCTCTATGCTTCTATTTGTCTCTCTAACAACTTCGAACGCTCACTCACTCTCACTACGATATCATGTTAATGTGGTGTTACGATGGCTCTGAATGCTCTGTAAGATAATTTGTCAGTATTTATAACTGATTTTTTAAAGGCTGCTATGTTAAAGTAAGTTCTAACTACATAAATGGCCCCACGTTGGGCGCCATTTATGTAGTGTACCCGGTTTAAGGATTGCCACCAGTTGCTATTACTCTCAATCATTAGGTTTTATTTTATGTATATATAATATCTTGTTCAATTTTAACTGGGCGCCATGGAAGGAGTCCTTCCAGAATTTTCAATAAACAATTATAAATGCAATTACTTGTTTTATTATAAAGAAAATTGAATTAATTTATCTACTGCCACATTTATTGTTATCAACATAAAAAGGTGATTGCATTGACTAACAAATGTAACAAGAATTAAATCAATATAATAAATTGATTAAATAAACAATTAAATGATAAAATATAAACAAAGTCCGACTAACTCAAAATCAGAGAGCACAAGTTCCTACAAGTTTTCGTTTTCGTGTACATGCGCCACACTTTGCCTCGGTTTGTTCAGGCAGAATAAAATGTTGTATTTACCATCCAGCTGACGTTTATGTTGAAGTCAGCGCTGTCCGAATCTGCTCGAATTTCTGCGCGCAACACACACAGAACAAAATTTTATCGTCGCACTTGTTTAACACTGGACGAGCACATTCGATTACTATTCTTTCGAACGGCGTCTTACTGGTCAGCTGCAGTCTTCTCCTCAAAACGAGGGTTTCACCATGAAACAAAAAAAACAAATCTAGTCTGAACTTATTATCAATTAATGGAGTTATCCTCCATGCAAGCACTGCACTGCACTGCACTGCGAAAATAGTCTCCGCTGCTCGCACCGACCACCGCTCGCTAGTAAAATATGAAGCTGCCGTGAGTGGACTGCTTCAAGTGTAGGAACAGTTATTGATGGACATTATAGGGTGAAGATTTGAGAGATCAGAAGACGCAGCTTATTAAAAAACAATAAATAATTAGAATTTTGAAACTGCCTGAAAATTATTCAGTGATAATTAATAATCTTGGATGCAGTCAATTATAAGTTACGTAGTCTGATTAATGAGCCTGCTATCTGGTGGGAGACACACGATGGAATGACACTAAAAGATTCGTCTAAGTCAAGGAAGGGAGTACAGAGCTGTGTCTCCATCAAATGCCCACGTGACAGACTCGACGGCAGAGCAGTAACAAGCCTGTTAATAGATACAACAAAACAAGCTTGTTAATAGATACAACAACTTAGAATTGTTGGACAACGTCGTCGCAAATTCTCGTGACGGTAGAAGAAATAATTGATAACTGCCAAGTTAAGAGCGAGTGGATTCGGTAGCGCCAAAATTAGTCTCCAATATTTTGTAGGAACGTCAATGCAGATCGTACAGAGAGTTTGCATCAAACGCTGAGCGAATTTGGAATTAGCTAGAACCCAGCGAGGCAGCACGTACTTTGAAAGAAAATGGCGTATTGTTAACCAACGGGGAATGATGGAGCTTACTTGATGTGCGACCGGAAGAAAAAGAAGCGAAGAAATATGGATCAGGATGCGATTTTTGACAAAGGGAGAATTGGCGAATGGAGAATTTCTTGGAACACCAGCGTCTATATTCACTAGACTGGCAATGCTCGTCCAAGTCAAGTAAAGGCTTTAATTTTCATTCCAATTTCAGAGTTTTTTTTATGAGGAATATGTGCGCCAAGATATTTGACTCAACTTTAGCGACCGGACTCAACGCCTATAATTAGTTTCGAAGAGCTACTGTAAGTGTTGAAGTGTTCTATTCATGAGTGAAATAATTTTTTGACCGAATTTTAATATTCAGCAAAGATCAATTGCATTTTATCATCGTAATATTCTTAATCTGTAAATAATTTAAAAAAAATCGGATTTAACTCGGGTTAAAAGAAATGGGTTTACCAATTGATTGCCTTTTTCGACGACTCGATTATGATTTATTAACAAAGCAAATACGGAATTTATCTCGCGAAAGTCTTGATTTTACAATTTTGAATTTAATTTAATTTACTCGCGTGGTAATGTCTCTACAAACTCATTTTTCACCATTTTTGTACTCACCTTCTTTTTCCTTGTACTTATTTCAACTTCGAATTTTTTGAGTGTTTTTATAAAAAAATTCATTATTTTGATTGGTAATTTACACCAGTTGGTGACCCCTTTACCTACGAAATAAAATTTTATCACACCCTCATGCCTGAAATCGAGTGCCAGCTTGTGGTCATAGTGACCTTTTCGCTTCTCGATAAAACTTCAATTTTTTCTCGGTCATAGCAATAAATAGATCTCGGATATTCACCATTGCTTGCAAAAGTATCTCACTGTGAAATGGTGTTTGCCGCACAAGTTTGACCTCTCCAGCTGTGAAAGAAACGCTCCCCAGTTTTCCATAAATGTCACCACATGACGTCTGGTATGCTAAGCATACAATATCTGTAATCGATACAAACAGCTCATCACAGTCGAAAGGCGATAAAGTACTCATCTGATATTTTGAGTATAGTATCCCAAAAATATGTGAAATGTGCTGGAAGAGGAATAAGACCAGTGTGTCGCTCGGTACGTCCTCCAGTTTGGAATACTCTGTCATGATGACGCGGTGTCTGCAAATCACTTCTTCTGACACGACATTTTACTTCCCCCACGTAAAAATAATTAAGCACTATGTTTAATAATATTTTTGTGACGCGATGGGATATGGCGCTCTCTCTACCCCTCCACTTGTTGAGAAAGCCATTTGTTCTAGGAAAATATATAAAATTTAAAAAAATGAAAAAAAACTGATGCAAGTATCGGTGTTTACTCCTGCAGTAAGTGACACTTGTATGTATTTTTCCGTCTGTTCCGTATGTTTTTGTGACTATTTTTGTGTTTATGATGTCTCTTTCGCCCTTGAGTGAACTAACGATACTATCTATAATGCATTTTTACAGTAAGTAGCAACTTTTACCTAGTTATTCATGTAAACAAATGAAACGAATATGAATAAACAAAGAACAACCAATAAACAAAGAAACAAACAAAAAATATTGGTACGTGTTATAATGGCGACTCCATATACCACCTGATGTCGTTACGTGATTTTCTGTGAGTGTTAAAGAAATTTGAGCTTTCAAATTTTTGATAACTTTTAGGTATACTCATGAAATACACATATTCACACTTCCACATACATGCATAGAAAACGTAACGTGACGCGCAACTCAAACTAACTCTAAATGGCGTAGACAATATTTATTGTTTAACACGAGCTTAAGTGACTGCGAACAGTATTGTAGCTGCTTGCATCAAAGTATTGTGAAGTGCGCATGCGCGAGCATTACGTTAACTGCGCATGTGTAGAACGTTGTGGCGCATGTGAACTAAACGTGTAAAGCTAACAAATTTTTCCCTGCCGTGCTCAAAGGAGTTTCACATAAAAAAAAAGAAAATTTGACACCTACGCCTGGCGGAATGTTTACGCGCCGATATGCGTCCAATAAATCTATTTATCCTTTTCGACAATATGACAAACTTCCTCGCTGGCTCTAAGCGTTTTATTTTACTGGAGGCTATAACTGTGTTTGTTTGATGGCGAGGGGCCTAATCCCCGTGTGTATTGTTCCAATCACGTTCTTCGCTGTATCTTGCCACACTGTACATCCCCCCAGGGGTGACAATTTTGGAAATGCATCATGACTCCGCGAGTCGCATGTAAAATTATATCCCCATATTATATATAGACATTTTTTGGAGTGAAAAATTGAAAGATAAAGAGTTATTACGGGGCGTATCATTTATGACGCGTCCGCGTGCACGGCAATAATCGCCTGGCCCAGCGGTAGCTCGCTTGCCGGCAACTTATACCGCGCAGCGTCCTGCTGAGAAACGCCTCTTGCCTGCGTCGATGTCTTACCTTATAGCACGTGCTGGAAATGTTGGCCATCGGCTTCAATACGCTTGGCATCTTCTAAGGATGTTTTGGATAACTCTCTGCAGTGTTTGTGAAAAAATATTATTAATTTTAGTTCTTATGTTTTCCTCTTCCGTACGGGGATTTGAATCATAAACACGTTCTTTTAGGTAAACAGACAAAAAGAAATCACAAGGTGTCACGTCTGGAGAACGCGGAGGTCATAATCCACGACTGATAATTTGATTCTCATTGTAAACACGCTTTAAAGCACGGATAGAATTTTCTGCTGTACGGGGAGTTGCACCGTCTTGTAGAAAATGACCGTAATTTCTTTCATCTGCTGTCAGCTGTTCAAAAAAGGTTTTTAAAATATTGTTCACATATCGAGAAGATGTAATTGTTTCAGTAAAAAACACTGGTCCAATAATTCGCCTCGCACTAATTGCACACCAGACTCCAACTTTCACATCGTGTAGCGGCTGTTCGTCGATAAGATATGGATTTTCTGTACTCCAGTACCGACTGATTTGACTGTTTACACTTCCACTTAAATAAAAATTGCATTTGCTGTATTTCGAACGGCCCGATATCGTCCGAGGGGCGGCCCACGCATTGTCAGAGCACGGAAGCATTGTTGGAGCATTGTTGGAAGTGGAACTTAGGGAAAACATAAGAAGTAAAATTAATAATATTTTTTCACAAACACTGCAGACAGTTAGCCAAAGCATCCTTAGAAGATGTCAAGCGTGTATTGAAACCGATGGTCAACATTTCCAGCACGTGCTATAAGGTAAGACATCGACGCAGACAAGAGGCGTTTCTAAGCACTGGCGCTGCGCGGTGTGCTTTGCCGGCAAGCGAGCCGCCGCTGCGCCGGCCGGGCGATTATTGCCGTGCAAGCGGACGCGTCATAAATGAAACGCCCTGTATTATTGTATTTACTATTATTCTTACATGTAAATATAGATAATATAATAACGATACTAAACGCAAATTGTGAAGAAATACAAAATACTAAAAATGAAATATAAAAAATATTTTGTAAAAGTGTGATGAATCTCGCGGGCCGGAAAAAATGTTGATGGTGGGCCGCGGGTTGGCCACCCCTGCTGTGCATCATTGCAGTATGTTTCTAAGGTTTCAATTCAGAGCCGTTTCATTTCGCTTCTCTGACTGGTTCTCTCTTGAGGGTGTTGTTACTGGTGTCTTGCAGGTGCTGGAGTCGTTCATGGAGCAGTTCAACGAGGGCGCCACGTGGCTGTGTTCTGAGCTGCGGGCGACGTGTGGGCGTGAGGTGGACCTCTACCCGCACACCTTCTCTGCGGCTCTGCGCATGTTCAGCGCCACAGCGCTCAGAAGCAGCCTCGACGACATCGTGCCCTGCCCTGTCAAGAGGGCAGAGTTCATCAGCGCCATGCTGCTCGCCGTAGACGCCGTACAGGTACCACAGGTCCTCTAAAAACTAGACGCTGCGTAGGAAGCCCAGTGTCGGTAGCCGGGGACGGGTATAACAGTCCTCACACACCGTGATTGGGTTGTGCGTTTTTGTCACTGTGCGCTTATGTCAGACAACCGGGACAACCCACTGCTCGAGGCATTCAAGTACTTGATGGCCGGGACAAACAGTAAGTTATCTGCAAAGATGATAATGAATCGACGCAACGTGTGTCAAAAATTTAAATTCTTTTCTGTTTTTCGTTGAAAGATTATACTCTCCAATTGGTCGTATTGAAATTGTATCAATATTCCATCACTTCGTGTTACAAATACTAGAAATAAACTTAATTATTTTCTTGTATTTACATCGACTGCTTCCCCTGATTTGAAAGAGTACACTTTTGAATTTGTCCTTTTTGAATATCATGAATTAGTTATCTATTTTTTGGGTGCAAAATCAACAAATTGAATATTAAGTAATTTCAATCCACGTACACCAATGACTGCTAGATGAGTTTGCGCGTTTCTATCAACAGAAACCTCTTGAATTTCCTCCATTTAAATAATCAAAATGATTGTCCATAATTCAGCCTGAAAGAAGACAAAAGAAACTTCGAAATGTATATTAGAACAAATTATGATAAAAAATCATGATAAAGCATAAGAGATATTACTAATAATAATAAGACCTCTTAAATAAAATAATACTTGGATAAACTAATTCATGTGATGTATTTTAAAGAGTGCTGGATAAAAATTACATATTTTTTTTTACGTTGAAGTAATTTCCTAAATAAATTGTGTAGTGTTCTTTCTTGTTGTTATAACGATTTTTATTAGGAAAAAAGTATTCGCGTGAATGTCAGCTAATTTTTTTCTAGTTTTCGGAAAACAATTCTTCTCCGACTTTAGAGGAATTGTTCACGATATTACTTTGTGTACCTATTTCTCCCTACCAGTCGCACTGCTTATTCAGCTTCTGTGTTATGAAATGCATCAAATTTCCTGCTTCCCTCGACATAGCACCAGAAACATCTCTCAGTTCCTCCCGCTTTCTTTTAGCTGCATCTTCCTGTTGGTCACTTTCGGAGGTGAACCTATCTGTTTGAGGTACTCGCTGCAAAATGGCTGTCTTGATGACTAAGCAAGCTTATTAAGGGTCAAAACGGCTGAGACAACACAACACAGATCCCACTAGGTTAGTATATTTTTTGGCTGCTTGCTAGATGACTCGACTGTATTGTTTTAACATCTGTGATGATTATGCCACAAAACTGATAACGACTAAAGTGTACATTATTTTAAGGCTCCTGCTTGTACCCCCTGGGCCGAATACTACATTATCATTTGTCCTGAGTGGATGGGGGTTAATTTTATGGGTTTTAGGTGGTAGCAGACTTTAGGGTAGAAGTTGACTAACCTTTGGGACATTTGCCAAGCCTTCTTTCTTGAAGATGAGTCCCGTCTTCAGACACCCTGATCTTATGGCATATCTGCGGATCTAAACAATATCTTGTGGGCTATGGAAAGATATTTGTCAGGAGCATTGGTACGCTGGTAAACGTTAGGCAGGACAAGAATAGGGCATAATGATGCCTAGCTGAGAATCTACCTAATAAACAATGTAGGTGACTATCAGATTAATAATCACATTTATTGACTACCGAAGACTGTGTGCATTTAATTGAGAGTGCGATATGCAATGATAACACCGATAACTTTCATAAACAATAATTACTAAAATGGCCGCATGTATTTTACGTAAACTTAATCCTAGAACTTTTTAATATTCTAATTGAATAACTAACTGACATAATAGCAGCATGGTGGTGAGGCAAAGATAACAAGACGTGGTTTAGTTATTACTGGCTGGTACCCACGACTTCGTTCGTGTTTGTAAAGAATTTGGACTGACAGCTACCAACATCTAACCACCATACTGCGTGATGAAAGACTCGATGTTATTACCACACACAAACGCCAGTCATTTGCGCTATGTAGTTCAGGCAGCAAAGTAAAATATACGGACACTCATGTCTTTGGTCGAAATACGAAAATATCCTTGATCGACCAACTTCAACCACCATATCTCCCACACTCTCACAGTTACCTAAATTCGGCCAACGTTGTTATCGACGGGTGACTCTGTGCTACTACCACACACAAACACCAGTGATCTGCGCTAGGTAGGTTTCGCTGAAAAGTGATACACCATGACATGTTTTTGGTAGAAATATGAAAGTGCCGCAGGTCGACCAATTTCAATCACTCAACCACCATATCTCCCACGCCCCCATAGCTACCAACATTTAACAACCATAGTACACGATGGAAGACACGATACCACTACCACATACAAACACCATTGCTCTATGCTTTGTAGTTGTGGCAGCAGAGTGACATATACGAAGACACATGTCTTTGGTCAAAATATCCTTAATAGGCCACTCTCCACCACACTATCTCCCACAATACCACAGTTACCGAAATTCGGCCAACACTCTTATCGACGGGTGACTCTGTGCTACTACCACACACAGAGTAATGTAGTAATGCAATTTTTTAACCAAATGAATGAAGCTTGATGTGCATGAATCTTTTCGGACGAATGAAAATGGTACAAATGAACTTCAACACACCCATTTCTTGGTAAGATTTGCTTTAATTCCGAAAAAAAGTTGGCGCGATTTTTATGAAACTTTGTACAAATGTTTCTCATTGCTGGAATAAAAGTAGGGTACGGGTAAATAAATCTACGCCAACTATACCGGGCATCTTCCATCTTATCATTCTAAGTAAATGAGTGTAAGCGATCATAGCTCGGACCAATGCGGAAATTTCCCACTGGTGGCAGCTGTCCATTATTTTGTTTTGTTAATCTTAGAAAACGCACGACGGCTTCGCCTGACGTCAAATGGTGCCTAAACTCAATTTAGTACTATGATGAGACACTGGCCAGTGGTCGACTCACTGAAACCGCGCTTTCCTTATTCGTTCCACTGGTCATAGCACTGCTAAACAGAGAGTATGACGCACTGTGTTGCAGGAGGGCATGTTCAAGCCGTGGCTCCACGTCGCATGGCTGATGTGGCTGACGCGCTGTGTTGCAGGAGGGCATGTTCAAGCCGTGGCTCCACGTCGCATGGCTGATGTGGCTGACGCGCTGTGTTGCAGGAGGGCATGTTCAAGCCGTGGCTCCACGTCGCATGGCTGATGTGGCTGACGCGCTGTGTTGCAGGAGGGCATGTTCAAGCCGTGGCTCCACGTCGCATGGCTGATGTGGCTGACGCGCTGTGTTGCAGGAGGGCATGTTCAAGCCGTGGCTCCACGTCGCATGGCTGATGTGGCTGACGCGCTGTGTTGCAGGAGGGCATGTTCAAGCCGTGGCTCCACGTCGCATGACTGATGTGGCTGACGCGTTGTGTTGCAGGAGGGCATGTTCAAGCCGTGGCTCCACGTCACATGGCTGATGTGGCTGACGCGCTGTGTTGCAGGAGGGCATGTTCAAGCCGTGGCTCCACGTCGCATGGCTGATGTGGCTGACGCGCTGTGTTGCAGGAGGGCATGTTCAAGCCGTGGCTCCACGTCGCATGGCTGATGTGGCTGACGCGCTGTGTTGCAGGAGGGCATGTTCAAGCCGTGGCTCCACGTCGCATGGCTGATGTGGCTGACGCGCTGTGTTGCAGGAGGGCATGTTCAAGCCGTGGCTCCACGTCGCATGGCTGATGTGGCTGACGCGCTGTGTTGCAGGAGGGCATGTTCAAGCCGTGGCTCCACGTCGCATGGCTGATGTGGCTGACGCGCTGTGTTGCAGGAGGGCATGTTCAAGCCGTGGCTCCACGTCGCATGGCTGATGAGGCTGACGCGCTGTGTTGCAGGAGGGCATGTTCAAGCCGTGGCTCCACGTCGCATGGCTGATGTGGCTGACGCGCTGTGTTGCAGGAGGGCATGTTCAAGCCGTGGCTCCACGTCGCATGGCTGATGTGGCTGACGCGCTGTGTTGCAGGAGGGCATGTTCAAGCCGTGGCTCCACGTCGCATGGCTGATGTGGCTGACGCGCTGTGTTGCAGGAGGGCATGTTCAAGCCGTGGCTCCACGTCGCATGGCTGATGTGGCTGACGCGCTGTGTTGCAGGAGGGCATGTTCAAGCCGTGGCTCCACGTCGCATGACTGATGTGGCTGACGCGTTGTGTTGCAGGAGGGCATGTTCAAGCCGTGGCTCCACGTCACATGGCTGATGTGGCTGACGCGCTGTGTTGCAGGAGGGCATGTTCAAGCCGTGGCTCCACGTCGCATGGCTGATGTGGCTGACGCGCTGTGTTGCAGGAGGGCATGTTCAAGCCGTGGCTCCACGTCGCATGGCTGATGTGGCTGACGCGCTGTGTTGCAGGAGGGCATGTTCAAGCCGTGGCTCCACGTCGCATGGCTGATGTGGCTGACGCGCTGTGTTGCAGGAGGGCATGTTCAAGCCGTGGCTCCACGTCGCATGGCTGATGTGGCTGACGCGCTGTGTTGCAGGAGGGCATGTTCAAGCCGTGGCTCCACGTCGCATGGCTGATGTGGCTGACGCGCTGTGTTGCAGGAGGGCATGTTCAAGCCGTGGCTCCACGTCGCATGGCTGATGTGGCTGACGCGCTGTGTTGCAGGAGGGCATGTTCAAGCCGTGGCTCCACGTCGCATGGCTGATGTGGCTGACGCGCTGTGTTGCAGGAGGGCATGTTCAAGCCGTGGCTCCACGTCGCATGGCTGATGTGGCTGACGCGCTGTGTTGCAGGAGGGCATGTTCAAGCCGTGGCTCCACGTCGCATGGCTGATGAGGATGACGCGCTGTGTTGCAGGAGGGATTGTTCAAACCGTGGCTACACGTCGCATGGCTGATGTGGCTGACGCACTGTGTTGCAGGAGGGCATGTTCAAACCGTGGCTACACGTCGCATGGCTGATGTGGCTGACGCGCTGTGTTGCAGGAGGGCATGTTCAAGCCGTGGCTCCACGTCGCATGGCTGATGAGGATGACGCGCTGTGTTGCAGGAGGGATTGTTCAAACCGTGGCTACACGTCGCATGGCTGATGTGGCTGACGCACTGTGTTGCAGGAGGGCATGTTCAAGCCGTGGCTCCACGTCGCATGGCTGATGTGGCTGACGCGCTGTGTTGCAGGAGGGCATGTTCAAGCCGTGGCTCCACGTCGCATGGCTGATGAGGATGACGCGCTGTGTTGCAGGAGGGATTGTTCAAACCGTGGCTCCACGTCGCATGGCTGATGTGGCTGACGCGCTGTGTTGCAGGAGGGCATGTTCAAGCCGTGGCTCCACGTCGCATGGCTGATGTGGCTGACGCGCTGTGTTGCAGGAGGGCATGTTCAAACCGTGGCTACACGTCGCATGGCTGATGTGGCTGACGCGCTGTTGCAGGAGGGCATGTTCAAGCCGTGGCTCCACGTCGCATGGCTGATGTGGCTGACGGAGAAGGGTCGACGGCTGTGGAAGATGCGTCGGGAGTTCCACGAGCTGGTCGACCTCGCCCTCATCCTCAAGGAGCGACAGGCGGCGCTGGCGGCAGAGGCGGACTACGCCGCCAAGAAGAGGGCTGCGTTCACAGACGTCGTCATCAGGCCCGAGGGCAACCTGCTGCCCAGGCGGGAGCTCCAGGACGAGGTCAGTAGCGAGCTAATTAGCACTGGATCAGCTCCCTAACAACTAAACGGTTTAACACACTATAGGAAAATGCAGCGAGATATAGTTGAGATGGCCCATCTCATTACGAATACATCGAATCTGCTGCTCATGCAAGTTTTGAATTTGAAAAACAGTTTTTAAAATAAGATCGGTCAAAATTATGAGAACTATTATTATAACGAAATGGTAATAGTTGTTCAAAATAGTCGATTCATCTTCTGCTACCAAGAAAAAATTTAAACGCTGGTAACAGCACTTCTTAATATGATCGAAACACAAATTATACTTATACTACAGTATCTATACGGCACCAAAAACCACTATACTGCCAGGTGGTGTCAGCGTGACCTAACATGGGGGGGGGCGTCCATTCATTACGTGGTGTTTTTCTGTAAAACTGGACACCACCATCCCCCCCCCCTCCTCCCTTCCGTGTTGTGATTTGGAGAGACCTGGTGAGATCTGGTGGGATTACCCCCCTCCAGGTGGGCTACGGTGAGGTGAGATCTTGAGGGACCATCCCCCCACCCTACTGAAGTCCTTTTAACTTTTCGAGACTTTTTTATTCTCTCTGTCTCCTGTTGGACCACCCCCCCCCCCTAACGTTGGGATCGACGTGGTTTGTAGACTTTTTTTTTTGCTCTGCTGTTCTTCAAGGAATTAAAAAAGATGATGTGAGATTTCTCCCCCTCTTGGAGAGATTTTGCCTTACTTCCCCCCCCCCCCCAATTTCATCTCACGTATTTAATGGACACGCCCTTAGCTAACGATACTAAACTTGTGTTATCCCAAAGACTGTTCATACTACAGCTTGTGAAAATAACGTACGAGGGACAGATTAATTTTACATATATCAATACAATTATTTTTAAACACACATAATTAATAATACACAAACGATTGATGGGTTGTGATACTGTCGCAAATAGCCTATATATATATATATATATATATATATATATATATATTCTATACTTATGGCTTTACGCCTCGTCGACGTCGAGGTCATTAGAGGCGGGACGGGGGTGGGGAAAAGGAACGGGAAGGAACTTGGCCATGGCCTTTTGAAGGAAGCATTTGCCTGGAGTGATTTGGGGAAACCGTGGAAAACCCAAATCCGGATGTCCGGACGGTGATTCGAACCCGCGTCCTTCCGAATGCGAGGCCAGAGCTTTTTCCGCTCACCCACCACGCTCGGTCCGCAAGTAGTGCTGCGTCCTTCCTGCTATCTGTTGATGAGAAAGTTTTTCTACACCAATTTCACTCCACTTTTGCTTCGAATTAATTATTACGTATCATTAGACGGCGAGGATAAACATCTTCTCAAAAGAAGCATTTCTAGAGCTTTTATTTTCATAGCATAATTACTTACAAGACAACAAAATTGCTATGCTATAGGGAAATGAAATTGACTTCTGAAACTTATTCAGGATGGTTTCTTCACGGAACTAAGTTGTTCTTAGCCTTCGTAGCTGATTTACAGTTTCAAGGGAAGTAAACCAGCAACTGTCAAAACTCTTTTATTAAATTCTGATGCGGAATTTTTATATGACGTCTCTTCTCATAGAATAAGCCCACAGAACTAGAGCTGTAAAAGTAACGAAAAATTGTGTACCCGTATGTATTGGTTATTAAACAAATCAGTACCCGTTACTATGGAATCGCTACTCCTTACTTTTGCTACAATCGAGCACTAGTGTGAAGCATCGCATCGCATTGAGTCGCGCCGCTTACGGGTTACGGAATGACTTCGTTCATACTTTGTAAAGATTAAATAAATTGTTCATTTGTGCTGTAAAATAAAATAGAAGTTAGAATAACACATTTCATAAATGTTTGAATTCAATAAATTCTCACTAAGGTATGATCAATAAAAAAAAAAACAATAACCATCTCAAATGATCTATCCAAATATTCTATTAACAAATTATGGTCTGTATGTTTTGATGTTAAGCAAAAGCAAAACTACAAAATAACAAAATTACTTATCCCGTTAAAAATATCAACACTTAACCGTAAATGATATTAATTATACCGAAATAATGAAAGCGCCACATGTTTGTACTTAAACATTTTCCTTTGTAACGATGCTAATTCAAATCATAATTCCCAAAAATATGCTAAAGACGATGTTCAAACCCATTCAGGTTTAATCGCTGGGCGAACCGTTCCAGTTCCCGCATGATGCCTCCTATTTGTTCGTTTTTCGAATCAAACTGACATCCATACGACAAATGCGAGTAACGAAACGAATTACGAATGATACGTAGTGTTCGTTCGTTTATCGAATCAAACTGACATCCTTACGACAAATGCGAGTAGCGAAATGAATTACGAATGATACCTAGTGTTCGTTCGTTTATCGAATCAAATTGACAACTATACGACAAATGCGAGTAACGAAACATGTGAGTAACGATTCGGTACTTCGAGTCAGGCGACGAACCCGTTACTCAGTAACGAATACATATGGTTTGCTACTGTTGTAACAACCTATTCTCACTTGCTAATCCTTGACAACTAGGACGGCTGTGAGAAACGCCGAATGGTGCCTAGACTGAACTGAGTACCGCCATGTGTCGGTAATCACTGTAGTGACCCTGTCAACTGATCGACAAGAGCAGACAGGGTAAGCTTCTACTGCAGCCGTGGATAAGGATCCAGCATAGAACTCGACCATGGTTCTGATATCAATATTCGTCGTAGGTCCCTACTGCAACACCTCACAGATTATACTGCTCAGCACCTTCGGATATTAATATAGGAATGGCTGAGATGGCTAGGTGAAATTACTGTAAACGGCAGTTGCATATTCACATATTTATTCATATGAGCAATGACTGATGGCATATGTGAATATTTACATTGTTTAATTGGATTTGTAACAAAATATTAGAGATATTTGTGTGAAAGGAGACTTTCTCGGCGTATCGATGCAACAAAATCTTCCCGGGTGTCCAGCCGGATGGTGGTGTAAAAACAGAGACACTCAGCTCAGAACAACTACAAGATACCTGATGAAGACACCAGATTCAGCTTTCGAAACGTCGTGTTTTTACACCACCATCCGGCTGGACTCCCGAGAAGATTTTGTTGCATTAGAGATATTGCCAAGGACTAGGCGAGCATGTAACTGATGGGCGCCTCGCAGCCCAAATAAATGGAATATTGATAATTTCCCCTGAAGATTATGCCCACATGACTATGACCAATTGAATGAACATCTGAATGTCCACACCCATCTATTACAGTAGAGCCCACCTTAGAAGTAGACGCCAGGCATCATCTTCTCTCTGCAACCGCTGCCCCCTCGTCGTCGATGTTGTAAGCTGAAAGGCTTTCGTAGAGAGACCCACTGACCCCTGCCCTCACCTATGATCTCTGTGTGGAGAGGGCAATACTCCTCGCTAACCTGCTGTATGAAGTCACTTTACCAGCTTGCAGTATTGGCAGGTGACTTAAGACTTGCTGACTGGCGTGCTACTTCTCAGGTCATAGCTCCTATTGCTTAACTATTTCCTGCTCGCCCGCCCTGGAGTATGACGTATTTAGGCTAGTGATCGACCTAGATGGTGTGTCCCTCAGGTGCAGACCCTACTGCTCGCGGGCAGCGAGACCACGGCCAGTAGCGTTGGCTTCTCGCTGTGTCTGCTGGGCCTGCACCCTGACTGGCAGCGCAGGGCGCACCAGGAGCTGGACGAGGTGTTCGCAGACGACTACCTGCGCCCAGTCACCACCGCCGACCTCTCAGAACTCAAGGTCATCGACTGGATAGTCAAGGTGAGTCATAACAGCACGACTTCATTTACCTCCTATGTCACCACTGCAGACTATCTCCAATCTGCAAATCCCATCAAGTTATTGAGCTCAAGGCCTGTTATCTCATCATAATACAACAATTAAGGATTTCAATCCGGCAGTGTTTTCAATCCCGTGGGATTTTTGCGGGGTTGGCGCCAATCCCGCGGGATCCAGCGGGATTGGCGCCAACAGTTTTTTAACGCATATATTTAAAACAGTTACTTAAAGCGTTAATAATTTAAATAAAAAACGTCTGTTAATTAAATTAATAAATCAATTTTAATGTTAAATGATAAAAATTAACAGTTAACAATATTTTAATTGGCAAGATGACATTATTTTTTTAGCATATCTTAAGTATATTTCCAGGTTTTACATTTTTACTTTTTACCAATTTTTAAATAAATAATCAAAAAAGGAAAATATTCAGTCTTAGGTCATATTATGTGCCTTACAAAACAGCACATCAGTTTAAAAACATGGTAAGCATAAGGGACAAGTCACCAGTTTTAAAAAAAATCTAAATAAATGTTCTACAATAACGAGAGACAGCCTTCTGTTTCACATAGTTTAGTGAATGTAAACTGTAGACTTGGCTCAGAACAAGATCTCATAACTTTATGTCACTGCACAAGCACGAGACTTGGCCTATTTTTACTAGAATTGTTTTTGTGGGATTCATTACTATGTCTCCTGATACCTTGATTGATCTTATAGTTGATTCATTGTTATTAGAAGAAACTACTCACCAAGAAGTAAACTGTCAAGTATTTAAGTTTTGCTTTAAGTGGCATAACGACCTATTTTGTAGTGTAATTAATTTTTTATTTAAGAAAGGAGACTTTCTCGGCGTATAATAGCAGTGATGTCGTCACGAGTGTGTCGTCGGATTTCGTTGTAAAAACCAAATTTAACACGTGAGGAAGACGGCGGATGCAGCCGT
This sequence comes from Vandiemenella viatica, assembly GCA_031002005.1. Lineage (NCBI taxonomy): Eukaryota > Metazoa > Arthropoda > Insecta > Orthoptera > Morabidae > Vandiemenella > Vandiemenella viatica. The sequence goes on from CM061918.1 coordinate 32,705,250, forward strand.
CGAAGTATGGTATTTTTACAACACAATTCGGCGATACATTTCATTATAACTTTTTTTTTTAGCCTTTAGTCGAAATAAAAACAAGTAGTTGAAAAGACGCATGCTATTCACTCAAAAATAATGTATTGTGGAGATTGACCAAATCTTCACAAGAGGGATTAATCGAAAGCCAGAGTGGCACATGTAAGCAGGCGGCTTTCGTCAAAGAACATGTGTTTCAAATGTATTGAGGTGGCGGTCGAGACAACAATAAGTCAAAGCCTCAAAGGATATACAATTGCCTTTTGATAGCTGCTAAATAAATAGGTATGCGATCGTTAAAATTACGATAACATTAGTTTGGTATCAACAAATAATCAAATCACTTTACCTGCAAATAAAGAAAATGAGAATAATAAAACCGTGAATAAAAAGCTTTAATTGTGTAGTTCAAATAACGTGTGTGACACATAAAAAAAATTATTATGTAGTTAAAAAACATAACTCAAATTATAGAAATATGTACTCAAAACAAACGTAAGTTTTAATGAATACGTAAAAGTGGATCTATTTACTTACGCATGACGAAGGTTGACAAAAACGAACGTTTGTTCCCACGAGTCAAGTGCCAGCTGCAATTGTATAGGTAAACAGTGCAATACATCCGATAGAGTCCGAGTGGGGCAGCGAGTCACGCGGACTGACACACGTTTTCACCGCATTTTGCGGATCCAATAAATTTTTTGCAGGACCCGCCAGACTGTTTAATGCGGGATTGCGGGATGGCGGAAGCACCAAGGAGAAAGCATATAAATGTACCATACAATGTCAGGACTTCCATTTGTACTCTCGCCAGTCATGTGAACGGTTTTCTGACGTGATTTACAATCTCTGAATGCGGAAAGGCAGTTGGCTTTAGATGCATAGGACATTTCAGTTAAAAAACTTTCGGTGAATTCAACATTCCTCGATCCAATTGGAAAGGGTGTACCGTGGATATGTAATTTCTGGTATTACCTGCCACCATGGATAACACAGTGGTCGACCACTTCTACTTAATGACCAACACCATCGTAGTCTGCGTCGAGACATCAGTCTTCACAGATAAGCAACAATGCGTCAAAGATCAGGAACAGTCAACGTGGGATGTACCATAGACGCGTCCGTGTGGACAGTGCAAAGAAGTTTGGTGTTGATGGGATATGGCAGCAGAAAACCGACGTGAATGCCTCTGCTAACAAAGAGCGATCGGCTGCAGTGTTTCTCCAGGGCTCATCGTCATATCAGTAGCACTTAGATGCTTGGACAAAGTTTGCGTGATCAAATGAGTCACGATTCCACTTGGTATAGTTCGAGTGTGGCCAATATCATTTGAGGGCATGGACGCAGGCTGTCAGGAAGGTACTATAAAAGCTGGTGTGGCTACATCCTGGTATGGGCTTTGCTTAAATGGCATTGACTGGGACCTGTGGTCAAACTGAACCTACCACTGACTGGAAATTTTTATATTGAGCTATGTAGAGACCATTTTCAGTCACTCGTAGTCTTCATGTTCCCAAACAACGATGGACTATTCCAGGATAACAATGCGCCATGCCACGGGACAGAATCGTTGATCTGAGAACCATTCTGCAAAATTTCAGTGAATGATTTAGTCAGAAAGATCGTCTGACATGTAAGCAATCGGACATATCTGGGACATGATTGGAAGGTCAACTCTTGCACAGCATCCTGCACTGACAACACTTTATGGAAGGCTGTAGAGGAACCATGGCTGAATGTTTCTTCAGGAGACTTCTGTCGACCTGGTGAGTCAATGCAACGTAGTGCGTCTGGGAGTCCCACACGACATTGGGAGGTATCCCATGTCTTGTGGCACTTAGGTGTAATTCGGTGAAACAAAATCTCACAAAAAATAAGTTCATCACACCTAAAGCGGTACCAAAACTCTGAGTTAGTGGGAAGTTATATTACTTGGAATACAAATAATCGCTTCTGAATGTCCAATAGTGGTATTCGACAGGCCTGTTAGTGATAAACGATGCTCTATATTCTGTAAGATAAGAAAATCCAATCCCAAAATCTCCCAAAACAGGAGACATATTTATCCAGCCTGGAACAGATCGACGAATGCTAAATCTGTTCCGTAACCCTCAATGAAACATGGAGGATGGGTGCATACTGTATGAACGATATGCCACTGCAAAACATTTACAAAGCAACAAACTCAGGTAGCCATTGATTATTGAGACAAATGTCAGCAAATAATAGGCGAAAAATATGTTCTGTTTAGTATAGGACAGTTACAAAAAGTTTCCACAGAAGTGTCCACGATCAATGTTATCCGCCCTGTAGAGAACTTCACACTACTCTGTGAATCATAGGAAAGACAAAGCGTCATTAATCCTTTCAGCTGGGTCTCAGACGAAGAAGATTCTAGGTGTGAGTGCGGCCCATTCAACAAGTCCCTAATGGTGACCGACTACGTGTTCGTACATTTGCTGTTTAGTTCGAGATCTTGCGGGACTTTGGGACTTACAGTTTGTAACGTTACTATTTGTTGTAGGACTTACTATATTTTACTGTTAATTATAAAATTGCAAATTACTGAATATAAAATTTGGTTTTATCTTTGTAAAGATAATTGAACATTTATTTAATTAATACTTACAAGGTAGTAAATTAACTCTTTATATAAATTATCTTGAAACCAAAATGAAAAGAAATTAGAGGGACATTATATTATACATAACATCATCAAACATGAATGATAAATTGACAAAGTACAGCAAAAACATCGGCAGGAGACTTGAAAAAATAGATCATCTTATACCTGTTCTCGTTATCTGAACTGAAAATGATAATTTTTTAGTATGAGTCCACTCTTAATGTCGACAGATTTCTCTGTAGGGACCGTTTCAGGACGTTTGGCGTGGAACACAATGCTGTTAGTTAAAACTATAGGTGATTACCAGTTTGTCCATGTTCTGTAAAGGTAGTTTCCCACGGCGCGCGCATTTAACGGCCGGGACGGTCCAGCTATAACATTAAAAATTTCCGTCATCAATAAAAAGATTATTATTAATCGTTATTCTTTTTCCTTTAGAAATTTTTTCACAACAAATTCCTATTACCAGCATAGGTGATTGCCGTGATTGTTTTGGTCCTAGTGTTCACTGTGAGTGTGTGCGCAGGAGTCGCTGCGGCTGTTCCCCGTGGCGTCGGTGCTGGCGCGGCGGCTGCCTCAGCCCGTGGAGCTGACTGGTGGCTCCGAGACGGGGCAGCGCTACCACCTGCCCGCCGGCAGCTCCGTGATCGTGCTGTCGTACGAGACGCAGCGCTCGGCCGAGCACTTCGCCGACCCCGAGCAGTTCGACCCCTCGCGCTGGTCGCCCGACCGCTCCGCGGGCAGACACCCGCTCTGCTACCTGCCGTTCGGGGTGGGGCCTAGGAACTGCGTCGGCACGGGCTACGCCAACAGGCAGATGCGCGTCGTGCTGGCTACGGTGCTGCGCCGCTACGCCGTGCTGCCCGGCTCCACCAGGTCAGTTGTCTACTACGGGCCGCTCACATCTGGGTGAGTCCTACTATTCGCGAGGACCTGCTCCTGCAATTCCACTCTATGTTTTCCATTATTTCCAGAAATATCTAGACGTTCCTTCACGTTCCATGCTCACCATCCTCTCCGGATTCTATTTACCTTATCGTCGACGCAGTGACACTGCGAAACATTATTTTGTAGCCCCAACTGTCGTGCCGCCGGGGAAGTAATAGAGCTAGAACTATATATGTATTCACAACTAGGTACAGATTTGTGCCCCCACGGTAGGGTCTCTATCCCATTAGGGAAAATGATCTGTTCTACTCTGACCAAGTCTGGAGATTTGTACTGTATTTACAACATGCAGAGTTAATGTTATCCTTTGCTGCAGAAGGTACTGGGGAATTTTCCCATGGAGCCAATTTATGTAATCCTCCATTTGCAGCTTTCGAATGACTGAGCTAGCCAAGCCTTTAGACCGTCCAGAGGTTTGGTTGGACTCTAGCCAGAATGCATACATTTTTGCCCGTAACCCAGCAAACTCCGCAATTAGAGTTCCATTCACCTCGTCCATCATAACACCGGCCACCTTTTCACTGTGGGACTCTATTCCATAACGGTTGCCAGTGCTATATCTGGACGTCTCAAAATCGTCCTTGTTGCGGCGCATCACTTTATATAGATCATAGTCCTCAACCAAGTACATAAAGTTGTCTGTATCCATATATAGGAATTTAGGGCTTCTAAACTGAAGAATGTCGAATTCATAATGAAATCTGTACATCCTTAGTTTAGAAAGATCAAGAATGAACATTCCAACATACACTGGTTTATAAACACTATCCTATCTTACTCCATCTCCACCGCTACATAGTCTTCGTTGAAAATTATTACCTTCTTAAATGTGGTGAAGATATGTGTTTGCGGGCACCGCGGCAGCCCATCCATCCTATATATATATATATATATATATATATATATATATATATATATATATATATATATATATGTCATTTGCTGCCCGTGGTCAGTGCCGCGATTTGTTCCCCCTAGATCCGACACTACGTCGAGGAGTTCGTTACGAAAGAAGTTCTCTGCTATAACATGAATTATGTCGATGGTCTCTTACAAAATTTTAGACTCTTTTCATGCGTTATGTTAGTAAAATTCCACTTTCTCTGAGGGTATAGTGCTGCGTCAGTGATGTCGCTACTGGAACCTTCTTCAGGGTTGTTTGAAGTTTATACATCCCGTGCTGATTATATCAGCCCGAAATTACTCTGAGCAAAGTCCCAGGCAGTAGCAATAGCATTGACGCAGAGCTAAATCCGAAAAGTAAGTGGAATTTGATTGACTCTTGCCTCTATGAAATGGCCTCGTAATGCGGTAGTTCTGCTTTTAAAGGTTCTGTGTCTAACGTGAAATAGAACTCTACTGTTGACGCTCCGTCTGTCCGTAACAGGTATCTAACAATTAAATACAGTTAGCTGTTTTATATTTTTTTCTTAATCCAAAGCCGAATGACGTGTTTAAAAATTCTTTAAAATTATATCATGCTGAGTTTTCATACAAGTAAAGCAGGTAATAATTAGTATTTCATACCCCAAGATGTAAGGAATAGATACGTAAATATCATAAAGTAGATCTATAGATACAGTTTTCCTAAAAAAAAAAAAAAATACAATAAATAAAGATGTTAGTGGAAATCAGAGTTGTAGATTTTACGTAATATTTGTTGCAGAGTGTGCATTATCTAGGAACTTGAAACCCCAGTATCAATCATATCTTGCTGTTAAACGAAAATTACTATAAGTAGTTTAGTCTAATATAGATTCGAGAAAAGAAATAAAACTTTTTATCTTGTCATATGTTAATACTGTTGCCACCGTAGTTAAAACAATACAACGGAAGCATCCAAAGCAGTCCGTTCATTTTTATCCATATCAAAAGTCACCATAAACAAAGCAGATTTGTGTCAGTTACATAGCTATAATTAAATAAGACTTAAGGGTATTAACTGCGAAACTTAGGCTCGATTTCTAAATGGAACATTTCGTAGCGCACGACGATCACTACTCGCTGATTTTTTGATTCAACTAAAGGTGTACCTCCAACGAAATCATGTCTTCTAAGCTAAAACCAATTTGAAATTTCTTAAACCACTACTTCAGTGACAATATTTTATTAAACTTGTAACCATGGAAATTCAGAAACTTATTTGTTATGAAAACTCATTTACAGCTTCTGTTCCCAATTCTCCAATCGCTTGAGGCATCTGCTTGATCAACTGCCGTCGCCTTTGGCTGTAAGCTAGAACTTAGCAGAGTATTGCAAAGTTTCCGACACGACTACCACTAGTAGTGCCTCATTGTAACGCAGGATATCCAAAAAGTTAATCAATTTGAAGCCATAAATTCGTGGCATGATGAACAATACATCACCTAGATAAGAAGCGCCGTCTGTTTCCAGTGTAATATACGTAGTAAAAGGTAACAATGAAAGGAAAGAACATGGAAAGAAAAGGTAAAACACACCCAACACTCACGAAAGTTGAAGGGAGGAGGGCAGCAGCAACACAAAACAACACACAAACAAAGAAATTACAATATTTCGGGTGAAAACTCCTTTTTCAAGTTAACAGAGATAGGTGGCTCTGTTAAGTTGAAAAAAGGGGTTTTCATCCGAAATATTGTATTTTCTTTGTTTGTGTGTTGTTTTGTGTTGCTGCTGCCATCCTCCCTTCAACTTTGATGAGTGTTGGGTGTATTTTACCCGTCATTTCCATGTAAATACGTAGTAAAGCAATAGTTTAAAGTTAATTCCGATTTGGCTGCGGGCAAGCACGAATGCTAGGACAGAAAGCACGTGCCAGATAAATAACTCTTTCTTTATCACCCCTCATGGTATTTTAAGAAGCTGATGTAGGTAACTGAGTAAACAGGAGGCTATAAGTAGACAAATAGCTTTCCATGTGGACAAGCCCTTCGTATCGGAATCCAAACCCTCGAAGCCCTGTCTCAGATGCCTTACCTTATTAGGAACGCTGACCGCGCATAGTCATAGACGTCCGCACATCGTCACAGGGTGTATCTGTATAGACCGTCTATAAAAGACCATCGCTGTGTGTAATTCCCATCAGAGCCACTGCCAGTACGCAGGGATTCTGCATCGCGGTGTCGCGAGCTGCGCTGTGACTTAGCCGTTGGTTGCTGGATCTGACTTTGGGAAGTAACGAGACTCCCATGAGCTCTACTGTACTAGTGTTAAAACTGTACTCTGAACAGTCTAACATTGATCCACTGCTGTGCGGGTATTGTAATTGCAAGCTCTGAAGTTAGTTTCTTTATGCTATATGACTAAGTTCCACCGATGTTTCGGCGAGAGTCGCTCCTTGTCTTAGCATCGAACTCGCGTCCTTAATATTCCATGTCAGTGTAATAACTGAATCATTTCTAGCTGGCATAGGACACCAGTATCTTCTAACAGTGAAAAAAAACATAACTAAGCGACTTGGTGGTTCAGTTGGTTGAGACGTATGACTAAGCAACGGGAAGTCCCCGAATACCATTCTCGTATGAAAATTTTACGGGCCTCAACACTAACCTTCACCTCTGATAGAGCTTTGCTTTGCTCATGTTAAGTAGGGGATGGTTGAAACAGGTTTTCACATTTTGATTATTTACTACTGATTCTGTGAACACCGTCCCAATTTTGAATATATCACCGTAATCTGCACCTATTAGGTTACATTTCAGTTTTTTACAGTAAGAATATTTAATTGTATGACTGCAGGAAGTCACCAAACTGGACAAGTTGTGGTTGGTCAGCCGACCCCATACGCGGGGTTGGTTGGAACGCAGATGGGGTTAGTTGGCGCAGCCCTCATTAAACATTTGGAAAAAGTGAGTTGAGTGAGACAGAAAACAAAAATAATACAAACCTGAAATTTGTGGAAATGCTTTAAGTAAATAGTTATTGTAACTTATTTGCACATATTTTAATGATTAAAAAATTATAATATAGAAGGCAGAAAGCAACCCTGAGAGAAACTAAAAGGAACAAGAGATCGTAACTATTGGATATAAAACAAACAGGCATCATGTCGACCAGGTTGGTTTGTTGAAGTTGACTCATTAGTTGTGGCCTATGAGGTTCTCTCACATTTTCATATTTGCACCTAATTTCATCCAATTTTTTTGACAACATCCAAAATTGCATACAGTTATTTTTGAGATAAAGCCACTTTTGCTCTTCGGCTTTTGACTCTTCTGGAGAGATGTTAACTGGGCTACCTTCTTGCCACGGGGTGTCTAGGGTCTGACTCAATCGTGTTACTGTCACTTACGTAACTCACAGTCAGGCTCGCCTCCTCACTTGAAAACATAAAATAGATTTCTTTCTTTGCACTTAGTTTCTCCGTATTACCCACTTTTGGTTATGTGCCAACCAACCCCAAACACAGATGGCCAACCTGCCCAAAACACGTTTCTATAACAAACATGGCAGTTGTAACAACTACCAAACAGACAATGAATGTTTTACTGATAGAGAACATAGCCCTTAGTTCAATGATTCAAATGTGCTACACAAGTTAAGTCTATCTCCTACAGCCTCCATTACAGAAAAAAATATAAGATGGTTTATAAAAATTAGTTACGGAATGAAATTTACTACAATCGCTCCTCTCTCCCTCACAACTAGAGAAATCACACTGGTGTTTTCTAGGGAAGTAGTTTTGACTATGAAGGTAACGTGGTCAGCAGGTAGCGCTTCGACACACTCTAGAAAGAAAATTAGTGGCTGACGACCAACCTGCACAACGTACGGCAACCAGTGCCTGTCTCCCCTACGCCAGAACGTTTCCGTGGTTCGGATTCCGCCTTTAACTGTAGGTCCCCGTTACCCAGTAGAATTACAATGTTATGTTAGCCCAGCGACGTCAGAGCCGAATGCGCAGCAAATCGAAATCCCTTCTTGGTCCCCGGGCCAATAATGACATAGGAATTTACAATAGCAATATGTTGTTTTGAATCATTTCTTATTGTGTTTTGTGCCACAACCTCCAAGTTTATTCAATTGTCTTACTGATAACACTTTTAATTACTTTCTACACTTATAATTAATGCTCCTGCCATAATGTGCACAGCTTACGTGCTGTTAACGTTCATACACTCACCTTGACAGAATTAGTAGCCTGTGTTATAAACAGTATTTTGCAGTTGGTGGATCAGACAGCTGATGTTATATTAGTAGACGGTATTCAACGCTTTCTGCATCGAAAGCAAACAGGTGGTTACTGTGAATACTGTTACCTGTTTGTACTATCCCTTTCTGGTTTAGTCCATTATGTTCATGCTATTGTATTATCAAGATAACTTTTTGCTTATCTTTTGCAAGTAGTTGTTATACAAACCCTGGTTTGATACTGGCAATATGAAGCACAATTCCCAAGTCTTCAAACCTATGTAAATGGATTTGCTGTGTGGTCACATGTTTGAAAAAAATATCTTGGATGTCATGATTAATCTATATTTATAAAACGAAAACTGGACATGTTGGTCGTATAAAAACTCGGAAACTACGGGGCAGATTTCGATGGAGTTTTCATCGTTTTAAAGCTTAGAATCTTAATTCACTTGTCTGGCATGTCTTATGTTTCTACGTTAAATAATGTAGGAGCATTAAATGAAATTCTGAACGTATGGTGAGAAATTCCACAGGAGGAATCGCTAGATGCCGCATATTCCGCACTAAACACACAACACAATGTCTCTGACCATAGCCTTTAATTAAAGCTATAAGATAACTTATAGTAATAACTATTTTGCACACTAAACAAAACTTTAAGTATTCTTTCTTTTAATTCGATATATTCAGTTTTTAAAAGCCATAGCTTGAAGTATTCTTTCCTCTAATTCGAGATATCAATTTTTAAACGACATAGATAGCCGTAAAAACAACTGAGATTTTCTTTAAGCACGATCTATGGACAATATCTCTGGCCTTCAGCATTAGTCTTCTGTTTACGATATTATTATTCCGGATTCACTTTTGATATTTTATCTCCACAGTTAAAGGATCTGGCGTTTCGAGCCACAAGTATATCCATTCACTTCGCAATTGAATCAAACGTGAGTTTTTAACATAATTTAGGGTTGTTCAGTAATGTAGTAATGAAATTTCTTAACCAAATTATCGAAGCTTGACATGAATCTTTTCGGACGAATGAAAATAGTATACGTGCAAATAAACTTCAGCCCACCAGTTTCTTGGTAGGGGGCGGGTGAATGTAAGTTTGCTTTAATTCCGAAAAAGTTGGCGCGCATTTTATGAAACTTTGTACAAATGTTTTGCGGAAATAAAAATAGGGTACGGTTAAATCTACGCCAACTATACCGGGCAACGCCGGGAACTCCGCTAGTTAACAATAATTGTCGATGACAGGAGTTTAATACGTACTACTGAAAGATATTCCCTTCCACGCACCTAAGAATAAGGCTCATCTTAGAGTTCTCTTTTGATGTTTGGTGTCTGTGTTTCTAGGAAGGAGTTGGAGGACCTGAAGGTGTCTATCTCTAACCACCCCGTGACGGGGCAGAGGGTGACTCTAGTACCCAGGGAGCATGCCGTGCCATGGGCTGACAAGGTGACCTCAAGTGGCGACACCAAGCTCAGAACGTGACGTCAACAGGCCTACTGATGTCATCAGCGTGGACCTGCTACGTCAGGGCAGTCATCGAGCGAAGAACTGTGCACAGATTGGAGTGACCCATCCGAGGAATTTCTGGATCGTTAAATATCTTATCCCTTTTCCGCCCAGAGGTTTCCATATAAAGGAACACTCAACTGCAGGTGAATGGTGTCTTCACCGACCTTGTATTGATGGACTCCAGAAAACAATTAGGCACTAACGGACAAAGTTATCCAATAAATAACTACAGTAAACAGTCTACCGTAACATTAAGGAGAAATCAAATCTATCATTTTGAAGTCTCGGACTGCGTTATACACCGTGTCAATTTACTCTATGCAAGAACATGGTGTTTCTTTCCCATTTCAGCATGCTGTTGATTCCTTACTTCCTATATTTTCTAAGGGGCAGTGCATTTGTAAATTAAAGTCGATAATTGACCATTTTCTATTTTATATGAAACTGAATGTCTTAACTCAGTTAATAATAAGCAAATAAATATTGATCTGCAGTTGGTTTAAGTAGGCTTTGTATGAAGAAATGCTCCCTTGTCACAACAGAAGTTCTACTTGACACACAACAACCTGTGAAAATCACTATCAAAAAAAAAAAAAAAAAATAGTGAAAATATACACATACACAATACTCTGTAATGTAAAAATTCATCATGTTTTCATAAATGACTTGGCAGCTTTTAATAACATATTTCTTTCAGATATACCCATCACTATAATTAAAAATTACATGATACACTCAGCACTGAATCTTTCTGGCAGCTGACTGAGCTAAGACTGCTCTCTCCGGAAAGGTTGGTCTGACGTCGTAGTAATCAACTGAGATAATTGCGCTGCATACAATGTGTCCTGGCTTACTGGGGGGGGGTACCGACTTCCCAGTGACTTCTGGCGAGAAGTAACTGTGGTTTTTTCTCCTTTGTTTTCATCAGTGTGTAAATATTCGGAAAGCGTTACTGGATTTGAATATGACTGCGATGGTGTGTTGTTTATATCGTTGTAGAGAGATGAAAGAAGGAAGACACTGAAAATAATTACGCAATGTTGTTGTAGGCAATTTTTCTGCAGTTGCTCAGTAAATTAAATGATAAAATAACGACAATGCAACTGTTTTTGTATGATTTAATGCCGTACGCTTTTGCCTCTCATTTAGAATTATGTTAAATATTATCATATAATAAGTTTGTAAACTAAATGTAAAATTTTAAAATAGATACGTCGCTGATGATGCCTGGACGAGAGGCGAAACGCGTACGGCATTAAAGTATACAAGAAACAGTTGTAATAGCGTTATTTTATAAATTAATAAAAATACGAGTAAATAGGTGTTTATGCTCGCTATACACCCCAACCATCTGATCGTTATCTAACCTTGGAACTGTTTGGGGGCATCCATAAATTACGTGAGGTGTTTTTCCGGATTTCCGGACCCCCCCCCCCCACCTCTGGTGAGATCAGGTCCGTGAGACCCCACCCCTAGAAAACGGTCTCACCCTTTCAAAGCCGGTTACACCCACACTTTTCGAAGAAATACCCCCCTAAAATCGGCGTGTTTTGTAGACCTTTAAAAAAAAGTCCAACAAAAATTTCCAAAACCTCACGTGAGATTTCTGTTGAGCCCCGTCCCCCTTGGTGAGATTTTGCCGGACCCCCTTCCCTTATCTCACCTCACGTAATTTATGGACGCCCCCTTACAAACTGCCCGGTCCGCCATCCAATCAGGAAACTTATTCACGTAAACAATTTGTACTGGCTCGCACATCTTCCACTACTGTAACCACCATCTTAAATCCGTTTCTTTTAATAGATGTACATATCATCTGTTCTATTCTGTTACGATGTCTTCTTTCACTTTCATTCCTACACTTAGTATTCTGTTCGGTATGTCATCCAGTCATAAAACTGCAGCTTCTTACCATTACATATCTCTAAATGAACTATTTTGCTTGTGAAAATTTTGCTGATGTCTTTGTAAGTGGCAGCTGAAGTAAGATGGATGTTACTGACTAAAATGAAACCATCGACACATTCCGGAAAATAAAACGCTGTGCACTTTCGAATCTTAACCCACCTTCTCAGATTCATTCAGCCCATTTCTCCAAAGCAAGGTTTTGCTTGAGGAACGTAGACGAATTTGGTCTTTATAACAAAAATATCATTCTTCTGTTCGCATCATAACGTCGGCTGATTTTCATATTTTATTTGTTAATAAAACGTGTGTTTGAGAATGAGCACTAGTCACATAAAAATCACAGTTTTTTCACTAAAGCACTTAATTAATCATTATTATTAATTCTTTCTCATCCGAAAAGTCCAGGGACTATAGGAAGAAGAGCTCAATCCACCAAATCCATGTTAAGTTTAACAGGATGATTCAAAAACAAATTCCCCGTCCCCTCTCAGGTTCGCAGTTAGATTAAATGGTTATTTATTTCCTTAGTGTTCATTCTTCACTAAACTCAGCTAGCGCGTATAAATATGCTTCGGACAAAATCTAAATCCTGTATCAGATCAGTAGAATATCCCTATATAATTACTTGTCTCCTTATTTGCTTTCAATTCAGACAAATTTTAAATACATTTATTCATTAATTGACATCACCTGAAGTACAGACTTACCGATACTGTTTGTATTGATATCTACAATGAATGGTCCATATAACTTTTTTTTTAATGTCGCGCGTTCGACTATGGTAATGCTCCAAGACCCGTTTATGTGAGACAGAAATACTCAGCACCGAAAATACAAAAACACTACGTTAACTAAACATTACTAGAATAATGAGAAAATGAACGCTAACAAATAGTGGAACTAATATTTTGTAAAAAAAAATTTAAAACGGAATTGTTCACTAGATGATGCATATCGTACTAATTATGATTTACAATACTCTGTAACATGTTTTAAATTCAGGTAGATTCCATTAAAACACCACAATGTAAGGTTGGTGATGCCACGATGTTTGTAAAAGTTTATTATCTTATCAAATATTTATAATAGCATCCTTACAAATAATATCTACAAAGGTGTATAATAGTTGCTACTGCAATATAAAAAGTTCTAAAGCCGCTATGGTACAATATATACACGTGCTGTGTCTTCAGAAGTCGGGCTCCGGGGGTCGGGGGGGCAGCCTTCCCGTAGACTCTACACGAACAGAACAAACATAATCAATACGAAATCACGCCACAAAAATGCAGTAATAACTTAAAACAAGACATGCTAATAGATTCTTGCAAATAAATCAAATTAACTGAAGTAGTTGTCATATGAAAGTAAGGGCTTAACGCTTGAAGAAACTTATTACTTTTATAGCACTTCATTTTTAAACCTTTTGGTTAGGAGCAAGTTACAGTGATGTATTTGCTAAAATTCCAAACGTTCTCAAAACGATTTCTTTTTTTTTTAACTGAATTTAAGAAAATGAAGTGAAAGTGCTCTTCTCCCATATAATTACACACAGATAAACTATTAGCAGATTTACAGAGACAGATCAGGAAAGCACAAATTGCAGACCTGAATAAATTTAGAATATATAACCACGTTAAAATCATTTTTTAAACTAATGATCAAGAAATTAATTAAAATGTCGAGGTGAATAAGATTTATATACATGTTCAACCGAAAATATTTGCATGAAACCTCGTCATAGAACCTGTTTTTCAACAGAAAAAAGAAAAGAAACTACAGACATTAAATAAATCAGAGTACGAATTAATTGGCTTCATAAGTCATATTTCAAAATCAGTTTGTTCATAACGATTAAGTGTACTTAAAATATTTTTCGAGGTGAACATATCCAGCCGGAATTTCAAGTTTAGTAATTTTTGGCGCCAAAGCACGGTTTGTGTTTGTGAAAATTTAATTGTTTGTTTATGATGGCTGATAATTGTGGGGGGTTGATGTAAACTAAATCTGATTGTATTTTTTCTTTTGGAAGCGATTTAAATAATTACGGTTTGGGAGCAACTGATTCGGAAATTGGTAATACGTTTAGTGGCAACAGAGGAAAAAATTAAAGTTGTTGAAAGTATTTTTTAATAGCACTGTCGAAAAAACTATCCATGAACTGTAAGCCAAAATAGAATAAGAAAATAAAGTTAGATATCAAAGGCGGTCGAGATAAAGCGAGTGAAAAATAAATAGGTTAAGCGACTTACGTAGAATGAAAAAAAAAAAGAAACGTTGCAACATGGTCTACAAAAGGAATTAAATGTTTTGTTTGAATCAACGTGTTAGGATTTGGGATTGTGTTAATAGGTAGTGTAGACATATACCATTTTAAGTTCGTCAGTATGTTATGTTGAACCAACGACGACATTTAAGTGTGTTTTTACAGCATTAAATTGGTTATCATGTTCAAGGAAATGTCAAAATCGTGTAAATTCTTTATAATTTCGTTAGACAGAATTTTTATTTAGATACTAGTAGTTTTAAATAAGTTTTGTTTTTAATAGTAACCGATTCTTTGGTCAATTGTCATTTAATGTGCTTTGATAATCTTCTCTAAAGTATGTTTCTACGACAATAGCGGAGTCGTATGCGTTCTCCTTTAAAGTTACCTGATGATCCCAATTGAGATAACCTAGTACTCAATTATTTATTCTCATGTTGGCTCTTGAAATTTGCTAGTAACATTAAATGACGTGTTCCGAAATAGGTCTCAGTTAGTTGTAAATGCTACGAGTAAATTACATCACCTCTAGATGCCGTCGTTATCCAGAACATTCCAACGTTAAATGATGCTGTTAACAATGGTGAACGATTCACTGTTTCATCAGGACAAGATTAAAGTACTTCAAAAGTATATCATTGCTCCCCTCTAGTTCATCTGAATCACTCTGCATGCAGACACTGTGTGTGCTGGTACTCACTATACGTACCGTAACTACTTCTGTTGTCGCTCCGGATGAGGTTTTCGTCGTCACTGGAGGTTTCCCAATCCGGGGGTCGAGGTCCAGCCGCCCACCTCACTGAGCTGCCTCTTCCCTCCTCCTGCATAAGAAAAACAGACCAATGTACAACTATAACTTGTCTGTAGCTACAGTGACTCGCGAGATCACAAACTGCTTGAAGCGCAGGGCTGTTAAAAATATTGTGACACAATCCTATGGCACATTATGTATCTGTCTCATCAAGCTGAGCTATATTACGTTATAATATAGTGTTCAATGACATCATTAGAAAAATTGCAGCGGGCGTCGTACGGGTCCACAGAGAGCATCAGCATATACCAGACGTTTGGAGACAGCAATCAACCACTTCTGTCGGCGAAGAAGCCAAGACGAGTCCAAGCAGCTTAACAATCCTCTGTTATGAGGGGAACAAACCACAAAGGATCAAGCAGCTACCAGAACCGTGAAACTTGACGCTTCAAGGCGAGTCGAGAAACTAAAGCCACGATCGGAAGCTAGACAGCGCCCACCCCTGACCGAGCCAGCAGCCGAGTATCCAGCGGAAGGCAGGCAACAGGAAAAACACCGAACAACCGGGAATGTTCAGAAGAAGAAATCAACCACGATCAGTCAATGATTCCGTTGCCAAGGGTTCTGGCATCGGGCGATGGACTGCAACAACCAAGTGCGGTGTGTCCGCTGCGGGGGAACTCAAAGCATCGTATTCTGCACGCGTCTGCGTGGAGCCACGCCGACGTGTGCAAACTGTGGCGCTGATCACGCGGCGTGCTACGGCGGATGCGCGGTCAGGTAGAAGCTTCGCCTCTGCCAACAGAAGACGACACCAACCAAATCACACAAAGAATGCGGAAGAAGAAAATCGCCGAGAAAAGAACCCCAGGAAATCAACCCTCGGTTACCCAAGCTGCCACAGAATACGACCACTGAGCCAAGCGGTGGTTCACCACAAGACCCAGAACTGCTGCGGCCATGACTGTCACCAGAAACCGAACAACCAGTTGGGTAAAGTCGTCCAGCTACTAACGCAGCTGATCACAACCATGATTCACAACAGACCACACGAACCTTTAAGGAGTTTTTAATATAAGGGCGCCGACGGCGTCCATAGCCATTTTTCCCCCAAAGTGAAATAAAATGTGCCCCCAAAACCACTCAACCTGAAAATTAACAGTAAAGTTGCTAATGGCAATGGGATTGCACAGAAAAGCCAGTGAGACAGCGAAAAAAAAAAAAAAAAAACCAACAGAAAATAGAAGGACTCCCAGCCACATCTGCCGAATGGTAGACGCAGAACCAATGCTGCAATAACGCGACGGCACGAGATATCTAGTTTGGAGTCATCGACCAGCTGCTCACACAGCTGATCAAGACGATGATTCCCAACCGACCATAAGAACCCTGAGGTGGTTTTGAAACAAGGACGCCATAGCCGTCTATAACCCTTTCCTCCCTAAGACGAAATAAAGTATGAACCCAAAACCCAATACATAGACACATAGTCTAGGCAGCGGGAACACTGACATGGTGCAATGAAGGTATTTGGATGGAAAAAAGAGGGGCGATTATGAATATTTTCCATCACATATGCTTATGTTTTTTGGTTTCAGAGGTATTGCCATGATGTTCAACTGGTGTTTAACATCTCCACATGTAAGTTCATGGATAAGTAAATCACGATATTGCCTGTTGCTAATTATATTAAATATTTTCTGTTTCACGAAGGTTTGAAAGAACCGCCACAAGTAGTAACAGAAGTCTTTTGACATCGATTACAAGCGAAGTTGTTTACCACCCAAGTACTGTGATTGGCAGAACAGCCGGCGTGGATTTAAAAGGTCATTTTTTGCCACTCCGAGGCAATGGAGAAGGGTAACGGGGAGGGTGGGTCTGAAATTAGGCTAGTCGCAGCCTGCATAGATAACAGACAAAGTTAGAAGTAGACAAAACTACAGCTCCAAGGAACAGCCACACATCCGGAAATAATGTATCGTTGCCAGATTTAAGAAATGACAAACCGAGCAATGTTATCAGTCCTTCATGTGACCAAAAGGAAATGTCATTTATTAATCTTAAACATCGAAGGAATAACAAAACTATCTGAAACAAGAGCAGAAACAATAAAAGTCTAACACGATAATTCCACCAGAGAATAAGCAACTTACAACAAAAAGAAAGGCCGGAATAAACTGGAAAACTAATCCAAATAGGTGGAAAAAATAACAAAACACTTCATCAATATCCCCCCCCCCTACACACACACACAATCCTCACAGACGGGAAGGAGTGGATTAGAACGGTGACGGTGTAGAATGTTCTAGAACACTATAGGTAGATAATATATATGGTACGGTCGTGAGTCAAGGAAGGCAGTGTAAAGCAACCACAGAGTAAAACAAGCGATCGCCACCACCACCACCAGTAGTTACGAAATCCAGACAGGAAGCTCAAAAGAACTATGAAGTGGACAGTTACATGGAACGAGAGATCTTCTTTTCCGAGAAACTTTTAATACTTAGATAACACGGGACAGATCGGTGGTAGATGTAGAAAAACATCAGATATAAAGACTTTTCAACCAAACACACACACAGGTATATAAACATGTAATCGGTTGTTTCCTAGTTATTTCTTTGTTAAGATATCATGTATAAATTAGTGAACCTATTTGGTTTGAGTTTCGCAGTTTCAAAGCTTGGGATCATACATAAAAATTTCGTTATGTGTTACGACCCCACCTGAAAGGAGGAATAAATCATAATCAGTTCGTACCGTGAATAGATATAGGCCAAAGATAGCACTACTTCCAAGAAATACACTTCTAACACAGCTTCCTCCATTCCTTGTCTATATGACGGGAGACCTCTGGGTACGTTCTCCTCAGAATAATGTACTGGGACCACTAGCTGAATCACTCTGTAGTCAATTTACATTTGGAACTTAGTTTCTTTTCAGCTTCCTTTATGCTCTATCATAGAATGTAAACAAGACAGCGCTGGATGAAGGTACAACTAGATCAGGGTATCATATCCACTGGCGCTGATTAACATGGAATGAAGATAAATGCCAAAATAGTAAGTTTATTGGGTACACAGACATAAAAAAATTCTATAAATATGCAGATGGAATATCTGGTTTCGAACATAATTACTATTAAATTACTATTATTATTATTATATTAAATTACGGGCCGATTGCGTCTCAGATGTGCTCTATCTGGTTGAGATCGGTCAAAGTATGCACACTATAGAAAACCGGTGTGAAGAACATAAACGCCTCCTCCGCCTGGGACAATACAGCAAATCAGCGATCGCCGAGCATGTGTACGACCAAAGCCACAGAAAAGAATTCAATAACGTTAGAACACTGGCTAGAACTTCACATTTTTAGGAATCTGTTATCAAAGAAGCGATCGAAATTCGACAGGGCAACACATTCAATAGAGACATTGGCCTATGTCTTAGTGAGGCATGGAAACCAGCTTTCGCAAGAATCCGCAGGGAACGCTGTACCTCTATCCAGCTGCCGCTTTTTTTTTTTTTTTTTTTTTTTTTTTTTTTTTTTTTTTTTGTGTCGCGTCCTTAAAGGCCATGTTTGCGTATCCCGCTGCCTAGGCAGGTCTATCGCTACGTGTCGCTATGTTTGGATTGTGGGTTGTTTTGGGGACTCTGTTTAATACACTTTAGGGGGAAAAAGGGCTATGGACGCCTTAGGCGCCCTTATATCAAAACCCCCAAAGGGTTCGTATGATAGCTGGGGATCATCGACGTTATCAGCTGCGTAAGCAGCTGGACGACTCTTCCCAGCTGGTTGGCTTGTGTGTCTGCGTGGTCTCAGCGCCTTTGGAAACCAGCTTTGGCAAGAATCCGCAGGGAACGCTGTACCTCTGTCCAGCTGCCCCATAGAGGGCTCCATATTAGTTCGGGCCGCCACAAGAACTTCATCCATGCCCACACTGGCAGCCAGTCGCCGGATGCGGACATGTATATAAGGAATGTCGACACCCGAGCTATCTCAGTATCTGTGGGTCAGCCGACCAGTGCAGATGTGTCCACACCTGAAGAAGACGGCGGAGCTAGTGGTCGAAATATCGTGTTTCCACAACACAATCCGGCGGTACACCCGTGAAGACTTAATTAAAGTCGTACGCCGGGAAAGTCTTCGTTCTTTCCATGTGGCATACTCACGGTTTTACCATCCTTCCACCACTTTCTGTTGATGCTCATACAGTAACACGTACACAGCCAACCAGAAACGCTGTTTCCGAGATTCTCAATTCTTGGCGCTGGGCCATACCAATGTGATATTAGTCAAATTCACTTATTTCATATGTATAATCGCTAGTATGACTCCTCATGGGTCTCTGCTTCGTTTATTTACTTTCCTTAGCGCAAGATTTTCCCATACCGTTGCCATACAGCATTCAATCTCGGAGTGGGCAATGGTCATAATGTTTTGTCTTACTAGAGAGGTTGGTGAGGGGATGCACTATTTAAAAGAGGGAATTGGGTTACAAACCTAGGTAAGACCATTGCTTGATCTTTCATGCTGGAGGTCTTTCGTTTGCAGGATATAGAGAGGTAAGAACTATGAAATGTATATAGCCGTGGAGAAACCACTGAATCAAAATCGATTTTCGCTTGAGAATATATGCTTTTATATCTCTATTATTTACTGATTGAAGCATTAGAGATTCGTTTCATCAAAAATTCATGCAGATATTAATTAGTGTTTTCTCGAAGAATTAGCAAATTTTTGGATGGTAAGAATCAAAAAAACATTTTTAACATAAGTTGCATCCTAGCAGGAAAATTTTGATTTGGTGTATGTTTCCACACTCACAAAACATTTTTTATTTTTGAAGCTAGGAAGCTTATGCCGTTTACATCTGTAAATACCAGATTTTCGTCCGCTAATTTCATATAATGCCACATATAATGTCAGAAAATACAGGTTTACGCAAAATATGGTGAATAATAGAACGTATTTGAACATCAATTTTATGTGCAGAGGTTTCACGCAAATCATGTAAAAGATCGGAAACACTTTGAAGCCCTTTTATTAAAATTTTTACTCGAAAAACTGCATATTACATAAATTCATACTTTTTTACAGTATAACAGTTTTCAGTTTCATTTTTGAAGAATGCATGTATAACGTCGTATCAACCTTGCTCAACAAATGGACTAAAAGTAAGTACGTTTCATTGCTGACAAATGGTTTCATTACGGAGTCCTACTGCTGTGATATAAGCGTGAAAACAAAGATACTATTTACATAAATTCAGTTACTCAGCAAACTTTGCGAGCTCTTGTATTTCCTAGATTATAAGGAAAGAAGAAAATACTTAAGATTTTGAAATGTTGTGAAAAATAAATACGTTTAAAATCAAGTGGACGGGTAAAGTACGAAATTAACATGTTTCAGAAAAGTTCGTCGAGGAAAGAAGTTTGTGGAAGAGACTAACAAAAAAAAAAAAAAGATGGCGACCCACATTTTTAGACATGTAGGATTGGTTGAACTTTCAGTAGAGGAACAGTCGTAGGAAGATCTAAAGTAGAAGACTAATATTGGAATATATGAACCACATATTTGAGGATGTAGGTTGTAATTGGTATGCTGAGATGTAGAAGTTGACTCGTAATAGGAAGAAACAGAGAAATGGATCAAGGTAGTGTGACGGCAAAATAAAATTCCATCAGGTATGTTTCGAAATTAAAGGATGAACAATAGGGATTGAGAAATGC
This sequence comes from Vandiemenella viatica, assembly GCA_031002005.1. Lineage (NCBI taxonomy): Eukaryota > Metazoa > Arthropoda > Insecta > Orthoptera > Morabidae > Vandiemenella > Vandiemenella viatica. The sequence continues at coordinate 32,726,136 of CM061918.1, forward strand.
AAATAAAATATGTTTCCCCACTTCAATAGTAAAAAGTATTCCTGACTTTGGAAGGTTATCTTCCATATAATTTTCTGTCGGGAAAGCATTTTATGTATCAAATATTTGTATGATGCTTACCATGAAAAATTGTCTCCTTCGAAAAATAAACGAATTAATATTTTAGTAAATTGAAACAGGTCACCATTGTATAGCTCCCATCTATAACCCCACCGCAAAGGACTCTGGATTAATTCTCTCGTTGCGATACGTTACCGACGGCATGGAAAACACCATCAAAGTAAGAAAAGAGTTGGAGGGACTAAAAAGGAGCGCAGAAACTGAAACGATAAAGCAGGATGTTTGGAAGATACGGGAAGAGAGGAGGGAATGACTTGTGGGAGTATATTAGGCATCCAAGGCTGTATGGATACTGGGAGAAGAACTGGTAGTAGTTGGTGGGAAAAGATGACCATGGCAATAAAAGTGCACTTGATATTAGGAAAAAAGGACTCGGAAAAATTTCATATGCAGACACATGAATGAATTACCGAGGAGTATGCTAAATATGTTACGTCGAATGAATTTAAAACAAAAGTTCGTGAACAGGGAAATTGCGATAGGAGCATACAGGGAGAGGACAAAATAATGGAAAATCTTTATTAATAGGGATTTTGACCACCCATTGACTGAAGTACAGATTTAATGCGACGTGGGATAGTTGCATAAAGGTCATGGACAATATTTAAAGATATATTAAGCCATTGCTCCTGCACCCCCATGCTTCAAAGTCGGAAAGAGGCATTCAGGATTAAAAAGGGTGAATGACGATTCATCTGACCATATTACCTGTTGCCACTGCTGTGGGGACCAGCCTTTGATATCTCTGCACCACTGGCGTCGCTTGAAAGGGTTTACGAATTGCCACTCTGCAATAAATGTTCGCAGCATGAAGTTCCCTTTTGACAGTTTTTGTTGAAACGGTGTCCTGGAGATGACAGTTCATTTCGGATGTTATCTCGGATAACGATTGCTTGTGCTTTCGGGCTACTATGCGCTTCAAGACCCGTCTATCCCGATCAGTAAGCTTTGACTTTCGGCCACTGTTGTGCTTTGAAGACGCCGTCTTACCCTCTTTCGTGTACGCTGTCATAACGGCTGATACCGTACTCCTTGCAAACCCCAAAAGGTTTGATGTTTCCGTAACCAATGCTCCACTTAAACGCACTCCGACAATCATTTCTCTTTGGAATTCTGACAGGTCTGACATTTCAACTTATCACAGACAGTTCGATAGATGCATGCAACGCAGGTGACTGCTGTTGAGAGACTGATACCTTCCTCTTCACGCTCACTAGGTGGCAGACTTCTGTTGCAGGAGGCGCGGCTATACTGCAAGTATGAAATACGTCATACTTTTTCACAGGTGTTCGTACTATTTTGTCCTCCATCTGTATTCCCCATCGCAATTAGTAAAGATCATGGAACAATGTGGGATGTAGTAATCTATATTACGTACATGTCCTCTAATATCAACACATCTATGCTGCGTGCGTTAGAGTGTATCCTATCCTTACACTCACCACTTTGGCCGTGCTTTTCGCGATTCTGCTGCGAACCTCATTCTCGCTGTCGCTTTCGTAGACTTTGGAAGCAGCTGGTCGTCTCTGCAAAAAGGGAAAAGCGAAACGATATTAGTCATTCATACGGGCAGAGTAACCACAGCATACTGGAAAAAATATTGAATAATTTTTAAAGTTTAATTTGGCAACTGCAACCTCCAGGACGGTATATGCGAAGTTCCCTAGATCTTTGTTCCAATTAGAGACGGAAGAAAGAATACAAATTCAGCGAAGTAGTGAAAATCATTGGTTGCAGGATGCTACTGAGATTCTGGTAAGTAAGGAATAAAAATTAGTGCTACGATCCTGTATCATTTCAACCAACCCACTGATCACTGGCCACTTCAGCTGATTTGTATTGTTTGATGTTGGTATAGATTGTGGTACAAACACAATTAATCTGAAATTCACAAGCAAAGGAGAAAGTTCAGTGCTGCTTATAATCCTGTCACAGTCGTTCTTGTCTAACTCCGAGGTCCCGACTTCAAATCCCTCTGGGTCCAGTAATTTTTATGGGCTTCGCTTGGATGATGTCAGTACGCCAAGACTCTACGAGGCTTGATAACACTGTACTCCAAACAATGATCTATACTAATATTATAAATGCGAAAGTAACTCTGTCCCTTTGTCTGTTTGTGACGTTTCCAGGGCTAAACGGCTAATCCGATCGTGATGAAATTTGTCATGGAGATGCTATTTGCCATTAGGAAGGACATAGGATACCGTTTTCTGTATTAATAACACATATTGTCATGGAATTATGAAAAAATACTGAACGGTGATAGACAGACGCATAGGATGTGTATGTATCTGTAGTACCTTGCGGTATAGCGATCTGGTAGCTCAGTGGTTAAACTGCTTGCTTACTAATGTCTCGAGCGTGTTTTCCGCTTCAAATCCTGGTGGAAGCAAAGATGTTTAAGAATTCATTTTGATTGTGTGAGCCACGCCTGCACGGTCAGTTGTTAGATACCACAAATTTAGGGATGCAATGCTTGGAAAATCGTAGGCTGTCTAACAATGCCGTAAGTGTACACTTTTTTACACTATATTGATCCCTCATACTTTGTATCTCTCGCAGTCAGTCTGTGTGTGATCTGCTCTAATAATATTATAAATGCGAAAGTAAGTCTCTCTCTCTCTCTGCGTTACGTTTTATTGACTAAATGGTTATACCGTTATTGATTGCATTTGACAAGGAAATACTTAGTATAGAGAGGAAAGATACAGGACGTTTATTTTCGGTTTGAGTTACAGTTTTAGTCACGAAATTTTGAGAATTTATCGAATGGTGACAGACAGACGGATGACCGTGTTAGTCTGTAACGTTACGTCGGCTGCTTTTCTTGCAGTCTGTTAGTGTATGATTTGTTAGTAGTAAATTTCGTTTAGAGACAAAACTTATTATTTAGTCTTGATTTGCTTTGCACTGAACTATTACTTTGTGTTGCCTAAAAGTTTCTGGCATCAGTTTACTTTGTCTTCTTTTTTGACATGCCTTGTATGCGTAAACCTGGCCTAAGGTGTAGCCCTAGAAGAGCAAGTATAATGCTCCTCGCTTTCACCAAGCGCCACGGTTACGGGTTCCGTTGCTGTTGCTGAGTAACTTCTTTGTGTCATCAGAAGTTAACTTGGTTTCAATTTTCGAAAGTATCTAGCCTGGACGCTGGTTGCTAATGTTAATGTTGTATTCGTGTTGAAGTATGTGCGAATAACCAGCGGTGAAGGTTGGAAATTTTTTTACCCCATATTAACTAATTTATTTGTGCCTGATGGGGCTTTGACACATATTTCCTCCACACTGACCGTAAAAATGGATCTTTACTCTAATTTTACTACAAGGTATCGATTTACTTCACTTCTTCTTGAGGTAAATCCATGTACTTTGATGGTCGGATTGGTCTGCAATGTGCCTTTTAATAACATGCAAAAAGCTTTGTACCATGCTAATCTTAGCTTTACTTGTCTGCACCACCGATTGAGTATCAGTATTCTAAATTTATTTATAGCTTTGAGTGTGGTTAATTCATACAGATTTAAATACCTTTTTTTTATGTCATACTAAATTCGTTCTTCCATTTTCTCTTTGTATTTATATTCCAGTACGGTATTAGTAAATTCTCTAAAATTATTTATGTCTTTCAGTTTGATTGATTCAAACACGTTTAATTCACTTTTTTCGACTGATGAGAGAAGCCATGAGAGAAAGGATGGTTAACTTCTAATACTGACACAATCTTTGATTTAATATTTTTTCTGTTTCATGTGCTTGTTGTATTCTAATAAAGTCTGTTTTAGTTTCGTTTTGATCATGTAAACATTAATTTCTCTGTTCCTGGGAAAGTATAAGATATGGCGTATATCAAATTAAATCCTACTTTTGATACAGGAACTTTGTGTAAAATTTAAAATATATAAGTTCAATCATTTCGTTTTCTACTGGGATCAAATAAAAAATCTCTTTATAAATACAGAGAAGATTATGGAAATCTGTCAGAAAACTGTAAAAAATGGCTATTATGACGGCCCCATTAGTGCAAGCGTTTCCTAAACTGCAGACTAGTGAGAGATCGTCAACCACCTGCATTGTACCCAGTTCTGTCACTCACCTGGATTAAAGAGTCCATAGAACCAGAGCGATACCCGCGATCCACGCCCATTTCGTCCTCAACTTCTTCCAAAGATGCCTGAGAAACAAAATATTGAAAACTTAAATCCTCCCTACAGACGCTACTAGCGTCTGAAACTACACTGAGCAGCCAAAACATCATGACCACCTGCTTATTAGTGTGTTGGTCCATCTTTGGGGCGCAAAACAGCAGCGATTCGGCGTGGCATGGATTCGAAAAGTCCTTGTTACATTTCTGGAGTTGTCTGGCGCCAGATGTCAACGCACAGGTCACGCAATTCACTTAAATTAAGGGTCTGTGATTTGTGCGTGCGGCACTGGGAACGAGCATCTCGGGAACGGCAAGGATGGTCGGCTGTTCGCGTGCTACTGTAGTGAGCATCTATGCAGAGTGGTTGAAAGAGGGTGAATGAAACCACTACTGGGCAACAAGTTGGTGCACGCCTAATCACAGAACTTGAAGGTCGGAGGCTTGCCCTCTCTGTAAAGCAGGATAGGCGGTGATCTGTGGCCTTTCCCGCTTTACAGAGCGCGCAAGCCACAGACCTCCATGTTCTGTGATCATGCGTGGACGTCAACCACCTCGTCGCCCAGTCGTGGATTCACCGTCCTTCAACCACTCTGCATACTGCAGTAGCATGCGAACCGCCGACCAGCTACGCCGTTTCCGAAATGCTCGTTCCTAGGTGCCAAGCCCACAAACCACAGACCCGTAATTTAAGGGAATTGCGTGATCTGTGCCAAACAACTCCGTAATCTTTTCGAATCCATGCCACGCTGAATCGCTGCCGTATTGCGCTTCAAAGATGAACCAACACACTAACAAGCAGGTGATCATAATGTTTTGGCTGATTAGTGTACCATGTAATTTGACATACAAGTGTTTTCGATCTCAATTTTAGGAGGAATACATCCTGACTTTCTTAGAGGACAGTTCTGTTTCCATGATGTTCTCTGCGACCATTTAGCCAGCTCCAATTTATACTTATATTGTTCTGACTACTGTATCAGACTTAGCGTATGTAACTATGGGACATTGTACTGAGGAAAACACAACACGAACCCAAAACTTCATTGAAACCACTTATGCTCGGTGCCAAAATCGAGCCGGAGACTCTCACAATGACAGGCCAGCGTGCTAGCCCCTATACTACCTGGTTTGTGCAGTAAGAAGTCAGGGGAAAATCATAATCACAAGTTTAGTCCATTCGGCGATAACTGCGACGGTGGTTGTGGTATACACTGAACAGCCAAAACATAATGACCATCTGCTTATTAGTGTGTTGGTTCATCTTTGGAGCGCAATACAGCAGCGATTCGGCGTGACATGGATTCCAAAAGTCATTGTTAGGTTTCCGGAGCTGCCTGGCACCAGAAGTACAGGCACAGGTCACGCAATCCTTTAAATTACAGGCCGGTGGTTTGTGGGCGCGGCATCTGGGAACGAGCATCTCGGAAACGGCGTGGCTAGTCGGCGGTTCGCATGCTTATGTAGTATGCAGAGTGGCTGAAGGTCGGTGAAACCACGACAAGGTGACAAGTTGTGAACGTCCACTTGTCATCACAGTACATTGAGGTCGGAGGCTTGCCCTCTCTGTAAATCAGGATAGGCGGCGATCTGTAGCAGATCTGACAGCAGTGTGTGCTCCGAAACACCTGTTGCTGCACCAGGATTGCGCTAATAAGCATGTGGTCATAATGTTTTGGCTTATCAGTGTACTTCCATCGGTTTTTCGAACGCATATGTGCGTGGCATGAATGGAATTGGAAAATTCGTACCTTACTCGATACAGAAAGCCTTCTTAGTATTCACCTGAGAGATTAGCAGCATAGAAGTGACTGCAATAGTTTAAGTCTTACCTGTGACAGCATTTGTTGGTAATTCTGCGATGGCCTAGCTGCTACTGTAGTGGCGATGGTATATGTAGAAAAGTGTCTTTCACCGATGTCGTCGAAGCTCTGTGGAAACATTTGAATTGGTCAAAAATTGGAGAATGAATTCTCTGAGCTGTATTAAGAACGTTGAAGCCTGCATCTAATTTTTGAATATTCTACTGATATATATGTGGCATATCCAGTTGAATATTCTGCTTTACCAAGGAACTGGTCAATCTCTTGATTAGAAAATTATAAATTTTAGGTTGAAACTGATATTTTCTAAGATTATTAAGAACTTGGCTGTTAATTTTTACTTATTTTACCAATCTAAGCGTATTTTATATCTTATTCAAGAATTTCAAACAGAAAGGGAAGTTCTACTTTAGCATTTTCAGAAATAAGTGCATTCTGAATCTCAAGTTATCTGTCAAAAAAAGTATTTGTAGATAAAACGTGAACTGATATGTTATTTATCGTTTTACTGGTTGCTCATAAAATTGTTGCCTCTTTCAATGATGATAGTTCGAATTTCAACGGCGAGATCGCTGATTCAGTGCGACCGCATTTAACGCTCGACATAGGGGTTGCTGGTTCGAGCCCTAATATTGAAATATATTTTCATCTTTGGTGACTTGGCCAGTATGATAGGAGAGTTGGTGGTCCACGATTCATAATCAGAAGGTTATATAACAAAGGCCTTGGCTAAATACCAAATTTATCTGCAGTGCGTACGATGTAATGGGGCGTACGACATTGTTGATGGTGATTCATCCGACCGATTGGAACGTTAAATTTGGCGACCCTTGCTAACCTCGTAAAGAGCAGGGAAGATGGGTCTACACCTCGTTTTTCCTTCTCTTTCGCTCATTACTCACGGAGAACACAAACATCTCAGCGGACACCAAGTCCATCTTTATTCGAACTGCTCTCCAATGATCCGGACAATTTAAGTAAAAAAGCGACATCGGCCAAGAGGCTATTGCGAGAGTATCGCTCAATCGACTGGGAGCTGTTGAGGAATATTAAAGCTGACGGAAACCTCGAATTTTCTGACAACCGTTAAGCCAGCCGAAGAAGTATCTGAAGGATCATTTGCAAATCATACTTTTCGCGAGCTTCCTTAAATGCTAATACGGAACTGATACATAAACCAGGCTGAAAACAATGGGAGCTGACAAATTTTTTTTTGCCATCCGCCAGCTGCTAAGATGAAGGCAAGTTCCCTTAGAGCAGATATCTTGCCTTCGCTATCTGACAGCTCAAGAAGTAGTTACGGGCCGGCCTTGACAACGTCAAGGACCGCCACCTCAACACGGTACGATACCTTCAACGGCTGTACGTGGCTACATAAGACAGTTATTGAGTCGTCAAAGTCATACCAAAGGTGGTCCACGAAACACCAACGTGCTCAGTCAAAGTCAGGAGTGTCGTCTGCGTCTGTACGAGCTAGCACAGGACCGCTGCCGATCGCGAAGACTGAGTCCAAAAGTTCTACACAGAAGACATACGAAACGAAAGGAAAAAAATATCGAAAAGCCTTTAAATGGAAATGTCTCCAGACGATATGCTCAGCTGTAGCTGGAAGACGCCGTAAGCAGTCGGCATAAAAGGAGTTAAACAGATTGGAGAGAGCTTCTCTTGTGCTTACCAATCGAGTGTTCCTATTCCAAGCTTCACCTATGTGACAGATGTGATCTGATACACTTCGGATGTACTTTATTTGATAATCAGTGAATACAGCAGCATTCTACACATGCACATATGAATAGTTCTTGGAAGTGACATACTGGCCGGTTGAGGGCAATAGATACCCGGCGGGAGGAGTAGAGGTTCAGGTAGGCGGACAACCTTGGAAAGATGGCACTCAAAGGACCGCAACGGTGTTAATGTGGAATGCCCGCCCACAAGCAACCTTAAAAGCTGGGATACAACCGAGACCGGACGAAAGCCATCTTTGGCGAAATTTTCCTGTGGTTCCTTACGAACTCGGAGAATGGCGGGATAAACTGTTGAGTGACTGACCAATGAACTGGAGCGGAGTTGTATTTTTGTACTAAAGGCTCAATTTTGTATGTTTCAGAGGGAAACTCCGACGAGGATAAAACAGCGATTGGTGACTAGAGAAAAGGAGTGGAGAACAGAGGGGCATCGCGTTCTGGACGCAGATAGAAGCTTCACCTCGTGCCTGGGAGCTGAAGGTAACAGAGCGATTCCGCTCTGACTAGTGATTTTTACAAGTAGTAACTGAACAGTGCATCGAAAATGGCGAAATCCTGAAGACCATATGGACCGTCTGGTAAGCGCAACCGTTAGTGAGTTGTATTCTCGTATTCAAGTTCGTTCCTTAGACACCCGAAAAACGACCCGCGGGGTGATTTTTCAGAGATAGAGAAACTCATGTGATTAAAATAAATTTTTCGAGCTAGTAGAACTATAATTTGGTTGGACAATAATTCACGAATTCCGTGATTTCAATATGATTCTTTTCTTTCTAAATTTGTGCCATATAAATTCAGTTGTGATTGTTCTTTTTGTTTAAATATCAATGAAATAATAAATTGTAAGATTTTTAGTTGTTAAATTATACATCTGTTACGGAAAGCTAAAAACGAAAGTTAACCGTGTACATGCAACATACAAATTAATTATAAAAGGAGCTCAAAATAATTTATAGTAGTGAAACCAACCCCCGATAACCCAGTAACATCCAATTCTATTAGGCTTAACGAACACGGCGACATCTGCTAAAGTTTTTGGATCGCTGTGATGTTTGACCTCTTACCTGTTTAGCTGGCACCAGTCGTCTAGTGTCTGGTCTCCGATGCATCTTGGGTTCTGATCTTAGCTGGGAACCACGTTCCTTCACCCGCTCGGCCGCCTCGTCAATGATGTCCTGCAACAAAGACACTGTCACCTTCTGACCGTGTAAGCCGGGAGAAAGAGGCGATACCACTACTACATACTCACGTCCACTTTTTCTTTTAATAGCTCTCTGTCAATTTCTACTGTCGTCTTCCTTGGTTCGTACACTGTCTCTACCGATGATTCCTGAAAAAATAAATGAAACATTGCTTACTGAGTAATCAATTAACGAATAACAGACGTCAGTGGAGTGGTCGGTGGTAACGATACATGCTTATAACCAATCACCGGCTGTGACTCATACCAGCACAAATAAAACAAACTACTGGAACGCTCTCTAAAGAAGAGAAACGTGCAGCGTGTCACGTAGGTTTTACAGCAAGAAATATATACCTAGAGCTTAAACACTTGTATTCATTTAGACATTCATTCTCATACACATATACAAACACTGAAGGAGGTAAGAGTTACACACACACATCTGCGCATTTATGGGGATAGGCTCCAGCAATCTCATATCCGCCGCTGCTTTTGGAATTCGTGCTCATTTCAAGGGCGTGTTCTACAAGTGGTTTTATTATCTCCATTTTCAGAATTCTATTTGAGCCTGATAATTGTCAAAAATCAAGTGTTCCAAATAAGATCTACTCCTTTAATCTTCGACCTTTTTTTCCCACACATCTTCAATCTTCTACATTATAATTCGTTGCTAGTATCACTCTGATTATCATTTCTTTTCCACGTTTCTTGCCTATTTTTACACATGCGTCCATGAAGCATGACCAGAGTACTCTTCCGTTGGCTTCTATTCCCTGTAGATCGAACGAGGCTGAAGCCATATATAAGGACCGAATCAGTTCTTCACATTTCTCCATTGAATTTCGAACATTCGTACAAGACATGACTCGAAGCTTCTAGATGTTTACACAATGCACAATTTGCGTTTTATGCTAGATTAAATTCCTTCAGTTTTCCCCGCAAGTTCCCCCGCGTAGTTAAAAACTAAGTTGTATAATATTTTAATCGAATCCATTTCATTTTTATCTTGTCAGCAACATTTTGAAACGAAATAACAGCAACAACTTTAAGGAATGGCTGTGGACGATTATAAAGTATTTCCTGGAGAGTGTATTTCTTCTTCACGCTACTCATAGTACTACTCCTTCCTAAGAAGCTACCAGTTTGTAAAACGGCAGCCTCTACGTGGGGAAATAAATCAAGCAGGTCCAGCGTTAGGGGGGGGGGGGGGGAAGCGGGTCAAATGTACCCGGGTCCGCCGGCTGATGTGGGGGGCCAATCACCGGCTGTAGGGGCCCCCTGGCCTCGAAACCAAAAATACGCCCATTGTCACCCGACCAGCTTGTGGAGCTAAAAAAAAAAAAGCAGTCGCCGATTTTACCCCGGGCCCCAAATTCCTAGCGCCGGCCCTGAAATCAAGAGCACAGACTGCGTTTCTTCTATGGGACAATACCTTTCAATTCTGCACATCCTTTTACCTTCACCAGAAATGTTATACCCATATTGGCGAAATCTAAACAGCGTCTAAATGAAATGGACAATTGACATGTGGTTTACACAGTTAACTGATCTACAGGCATCCTACAACAGCCTATGGATACCGCTGGTAACATTATATGGGTGGAAAGGCTGTAGCAACAACGACTAGGCAGGTTTTGAATCTTGAAGGATCATGTTGATTCTTAAATCGATCTGATAGCACGAATCGCATGCGCTGCTGCTGATATTATAGAAAATACAGATGTGTTCAACCGTGTCCGTCAATTCATGGTCCGGTGATACAATACACTGATCGAAAGTATTAATGAAAACTACTAACATTATGAAACGGAAAAAATGTTTTCCCCCTAATGTCTGCCTCATTTCTTGTACCTCCATTAACATTTTCCCATGGCGTTACAGGTCATGGGTTTTTATACAATACTGAATAGACGATCTGATGTTCTCTCGCCTCTCCCGTCACTATACGGAATATTAAATTAAATAACACCTGAGGGATCTTTTTTATCAAATACTTTAAAAACATCCACAGGGAACTGGTATTTCTGGCCATTTGCCAATTTGGATATTTGTACAAAATATCTTCAAAATTTTACATTATGAGTATGCTAATAAACACATTTGTATAAATTGGAATGGATAAACGGTATATTTCATCAACGGGTGTGACACCCTAAATGCCTTATACATAGCGCGTTTTCCCCGTAGCCTACAATCTTGGTTGACCGTTCATATTCTCCCTGTGCCGATTACGTTCTTGTTCTTCATTAAGTAACTGTGGCTCTGTAGTCGATGAATCATTAATCGACTAATCTGTAAATTCTTTTGGTAACTGTTATATTTACACATAGTTTTCATATAAAAAAACACACCGAAAATAGGCAGCAACGCAAATAAATACTCACTTCCACTTTCAGTTTTACTGGTAGTATCGTCACTTGGTTTGTCTTCCTGCTAGACAGGCTTCAGGGAACTAGTCAGCCTTGCTGCTACCTGTAAGCACGTATTCGTTAAGCTTGACTACAATTTGTTACGCACGATTTCTGTTAGAAGAATAAAAAAAACGTGATGCTATTCGCCAACACGTGACATTTCAAAAAAGCACTGCGCCACCTCATAACGAGTCAAGTTAATGTTGAATTCATGATACTGAAAAACTTTAAGTGAATTGAAGTACTGAAAAGTTAGAAACTGATTTCATAAACCATCCTTGTGGCAGCTTCATTCAGATTTCGGCTAAAGGAAAGCTGTCGATAACCGTTATATCCTAATCCACCTTGTTTCTGATGAACTCGAGAGAGGCTGGCTTCTCTGCAGACAAACTTTACTACTCACTTCTTGATGGTGGCTTTGATCTACACAAAACACTGCATTCAGAAATCACTCACGATTCGAGCTTCATAAATAGAACATACGTGTAATGACCTTTTTAAATAGGGAACCCTTTTCCCGCAGAAAGCGATTCTGAAACAAGTACCCAACCCGCCAACCACATCGTCTGATCGTATCCTACCAAGACAAGTGGCCACAAGTTAAACAATAAATCAGCGAACCGCACTGTAGTGGGGTGGCATTAAAACACAGTCAAGTACGGTCCGCTTTCCGTTGTAATCTGAGGTCAGATCCAAGTGTGATGTAGACAACTCGTCACCGTATATTTATAAAGCAGGAATTTATAGATCTTAATCGTCAGGATTATAATCCTTCTTAGTCATGAGAATACGTGATGTATCTAACTGTACGAAGTTATTAGCTTCCATGGATAAGTATTCGTCATGAAGATTGAAGCGGCGAATTTCAGTTGACTACGTTTCCAATTCCCTTGGCTCTTATCGAACATACAGTAAACCTCATCAGCACGAGAGTCAATAATATCGAAAGTCTGCTGCAGCAATCGAATGCAGTCGAATGTCACCATCATCGTCAGCACAGCCCTCACAGAACATCTGCACGATGCGCTTCCTCTACTCATTCAAGATTTCTGTTCTCTCTGCGGGATTGTGTTTATGAGAGAACCCATTCTTAACAACCCATTCCTGCCGTGAAGAACGAGTTGGACTCAAATGGAAGAGATACATAAAATTATTTTTACGTACTTCTCCTGCCTGCCTCACATCAGTAACGACAAAGGAGTACTGTCGTGTATGTGAGTAGCTTTCATGAAATGGTGTTCCCAAAGGTCACTAAACATAGAGACGAAATCAGTTATACTCTGTTCATCCTGCGCTTGCGGCTCAAGGTCATTTTCTCCTGACCCTGCTTCACACCTCACTGCCCCCTCCTGTCCTACCCATCCAAACAGTTCAAGTAGACCGTGCAAATTGGTCAGCGGGCGCTCTTTCTCCTTCGCCTGTAGGGCAGCGGAGTGGGGATAGAGCAGACTGACCTTGAGCCGCCTCTATTAATTGAACGGATTGTACGTCGATTATACATGATGTTTGAAAACTGACACCAGACGCACTTCGTGTCAAAGAACTAATTGTGGTAGTACTGGTTTTAGTGGTGGTGGTGACGATGATGATATATGATCGTGATTGGTATGTTGCGCAAGAAAAATCTTTAATAGATCTGTTAGGGAGAAGCAAAACATGTTAATGTACCAGTATGTTAATAAGGCAAAAACCTGTATGAAGCTAAAGACCGGGGGGAGGGGGGCTTTAGGGCGCGTCAACATCGAGGTTATTAGTGGATAAAGACCAAATTATGTGACAGTGGTGAAGATGCGGTAAAAAGAATTAACAAAGGAATCTAGCGCCCCGTAAGCCAACGGTTGGACGGTACCTGCTATATTGATGACTTGTCACGCCGTATCACAGTTCGTTTGCAGATGTCAACTGCGGGAATTTCAACGAAGAAACTCAAATTATGCCCTACATATTATGTGGTAGGCCAAGGAGTTCCACTGCTGCTTACCTCGTATCCGTGATCCCCCGGGTCCCTGCTGAAAGATGAGGGTTGCACATCCATGCTGAAGGACGATGGTCGGCGCTCATCCTCTTGCTCCACATCTATTGTAGTGTAAGCCGTGTCTTTGCGGGGTGCGGTTTCATGTGTCGAAGATTTTCGCTTCTCTGTGTTATCTATCCCCGGCGCTGCAGCCTGCGACCAGAAAACAAAAAAAAGTTTTTGTCTTTAAAAAATCGATTTTGTCTTTAAATAAATCCAATCAGACATAAAAAGATCTAATCCACAAGGCGATTCGATTTTGTATCATTAATATATGTACAAAATTGATACAAACATTTAAATTAATCAATGAATAATTATTCTCAGCAATGTTAAAACAGCCATTGGTGTTGATTCATGTATTTTCGCTAACCCAGACCAGTATTTGGGTTTTTGTTTCTTCAGCTAAGTAGAGGCAGTGTTTTTACCACCTAATGCCTGAATGCGTGCTCTCAGTACAAGGTATTTGAATTTTTCGGTGATGTTTTGGACAGTGAGAGTAAGCATATTCAAATCAGACAATGTGACGATTTTATAATAGGATTTCCATTCCACAAATATCATACTAGTTGCTGGTTCTCTAAACAAAACTGCAGCAACAGAAAGACGCGTTGAAACCTATAACGTTGTAAACTAATTTTTTATTATTTTTTACACCCAATAAACAAGACTTTGAAGGCAATCTGGTTATTTTGTTTTTGTAGGCGTGGATGGCTGAAGCTGGTACCACTGTTTCATTCGAAAGACTGGAGTCAGAAATTAGGTCGAACACGACTTTTTATGATATCGCATACTCTCTGATGTCTTAAATTCGCTTGGCGAAACAATAAAAATTTGGTTTAGTAATAATAATTTTGTTCCAACATATTGTAATTAGAATCTTGAGCATAGGTGAGTTACAGCAACGGTGAAACTCATATTGGGTATAATAATTATTATGTTGTAATTAGTTTACATTTCGCTCATTGGTGAAATGAAACTTTTATGGGCACAGCAGGGTTAGACGTTAAGTGTGCATACGTACTTAACGCTCTGCGCATGCGCACTTAACGTTCTGCGCATGCGCAATTAACGATACATTGATGTAAGCAGCGACCGCTGCATTTAAGCTCATATTGAACAGTGAGTAATCATTACATCGCTTTGAGTCATTTAGTGTAAGTGTATATGTGTTTCACGAGTATATCTAAACTGTAACAAAATGTTTAAGTTTAAATTGTTTTAAAACTCAGTGAAAATCGCATGACAGCGTTATACGGTATGTTTACATCCGGAGGAGTCACTGCTATTATACCCTCATACACTCACCAGTATTTTCAGTCGCTTTTTTTTTGTTTATTAGTTGTTTTATTACTAGTTTACTAGTTGGTTTCATATGTTTATGAGAATAACTTCGACAAAGTTCCCATTTACTGTAGAAATGACATAAAGACAGTATCGTTAGTTCACTCGAAGTGCTAAAGACATATAAAAAATATGCACGAAACATACATAGACGTATCAGTTGTTGCTCGTGTACGCACTGATTAATTTATTGCAGGTGTCTAAGTTTGTTGCTTATTATCTGACCTGCGGGAGGCTGGTGGTGCTGCCGGCGTTTGACTTCGTCTTCTGTTTGGACTGTGGCTTGTCGCGTTTCCGAGTGACTGCGTATGCGATGATGCCTGCCGCCAAGAGGGCCACCAGACCTCCGTAGAGTAGCGCGAGGTTGCTGTAGTGGACGTCGAACTGGTGGCACAAACAACAAAGTAAGGTATAAAACAGTATCACGCTATGTAAGGAACATCTTTACAATAAGCAAACTATATGACATTGGAAGGCGGTCTGAGTGCCGCCGATGTGAGACAGTGACCTCAAGCCAAGAGTGCGGTTACAAGACAGTGTGACCACCGGGAATCTTGCGTTAAGAGTGACAGCATTATGCTGATCCTAGAATGCACATTCCAGAATGAAGCGTTCTTGGAAATACCTCCACCTGGGAGCGCAAGACTGTCCACAAGGTTATCATAGGTCTGCAGATCGCCACTTTGGAGATACTGGTTTCTCTGGAAGTTAAAAGGAGGGAGACACCTTCCTACCTGCTTCGAAACATGTTGAGGAGGTGATCTTCCCATACACTTCGAGACTTGTTAGGGAAGATATCATCTTATTCTGCGACATGCCGGGGAAGTCATTTTCCAATGCTACTGCGGAAGGGATGATAGTTTCTGATATTTAATTAAAAAGCCCAGAAGATCAGAAGATGTTCGATAGTTCTCACCATTCTAAAAAATCTATGTGTGGACTTATCTGCACACGTATAGACTACTCCAGGTACACATAAATCATCAAGAAGTATTTTTATCGTAATTTCCCAAATTACCTACATCCAAATTGGCCCCTGAGTTAAAGCAACTTGACAAATTATGAACCTCACATATTGCTTTCTCTTTTTTATCATCTTCGATACTGTGTCATGAGAACTCTCTAGAGATGGTAGGACGTCAAGTTTTCACAATGAGAGACGGGAAAAAGGCACTGCACTCACATCTGTACGATCACTGGTAATAAATCGGTAAGATTATCTGTAATTGGGTTTTCATAGGGTGAATACACTTTCAAGCCGATACAAATTTTCATATTTTGCTTAATTTTCACAGAGCTAGTGCCAATTGTAACTGAGCTGCTAGTTTTTCTTGTGCGAAGCCATATTACTTCGAGTCAAGAAACTGTATGCTAATTTTTGTTGTTATTTTATTTGATTCATGATGCTTTCAATAAATTTGATTGGAATATATCATGTTAATAAACGGTTCATAAATTTGAGATATTTATTTTGGTCTACAATTTCATTTAGAAGTAACATCATCCCTCCAATCCAGTCCTATTGATTAATTCCATTGATCTGTGTGCCAAAAGGAATTGATTTCAATTATGAATTTTATCCACAGCGCCGAACATTAAATGACAGCATCAAGAAAATCAATCATAATTAGTAGGAATGTTTATCAACGAATATTATTTTGAGTGTTCTTAAAAACTACCATGTAGTACACCACAAAGTCAATAAGTTTACTGCAGATGTTAGTCACAGGTGGAATCAGTGATGTACGATACCATGTACTGCTCAATGCTATTTCTATGACTTGAATTTTCAACGCGGTTCATTTGGAACAGTGGTATTCAACTTTTAGTTTTCCTGGGCCGCATAAGCGCTGCTGCTATATCAAGATGGGCCGCAACAACTTACAGGACAATAAAACTACACATTTAAAAGTAAGCATTTATTTTAACATCAATGGAAGTGTTGACACTGTTACGAATTTTTGTCAATTTCATATAAATCCGGTTGATAATTGCTAGGCTTTGGGCCACATGTAAAGGGTGGAGTATCGCTGATCTGGAATAATCGATATGTCTAACGTAGTGCAGATGTGAATTTCATACAGCATCATATTAGACAGTTCCTGGTGACTTATCCAGCGTCTTCATATTATACTACTGCCAGGTTCTCTTCCACTTCTTGCACATTTGCTCGCACTTCCTCGACCCATATGAGGAGCAATGTAGAAAGATATCAATCAAAATGTGTAAGGAAAGAGACACCCCACGAAGGACAAGTGAAATGTTTGATCAACGGTAATCAGCCCAGCACTTCTCTGTGTGAGTGCTGAGTTACGCGGAGTTGAGAATGCGCGGAACATATTGTGGTTAGCCTGGTTGTCTGAAGTGAGTTTGTGTTTAGTAGATTTTAGCAGTACGGTACTCACCAGCTCGAAGCAGGTTGGTGATGCGAAGGGGTTGGGGCAGGATTGGCAGGCGTGCCCTCCCATCTCCGGCTGGAACCTTCCCTCGGGACAGCTCTTGCACTCCGCCCAGTCTTCCTCGCTGTACGTTCCCGGCTCGCAAGGCACTGCGGATATTGGTTACAACTGAAAAACTTAACCTAATGCATTATTTACATGTCCAAAATGGAAACGCAAGTAAGGTGCCTCCCGACATGTTTGCATTCTTCCTCCTCTTCCTGTACCGAGTTGATCTCTTTATCTCCAAAATTTTTTTACCTTCTCAGTTATCAACTTCGTACGAGAGATTTTTTTTTCAGCTTACGATAGGATATAAAAAAAGTCAAATTGAGATAACACAATAATTTTATCATCAAACGTAAAACAGAGTCATATTTATTTTCTACATAAACGCCAAAGTGGTTGAGACATTTGCCATATCGTGACACAAGCTTCTCGATGTCATCTTCAAACAATCTTCTCCAATGAGGAGAGATATGTCTTGAAGGTATGCTGAAGTTCTTCGTTAGTGGCGAAGTGTTGTCCGTCCAACCAAGCGAGCCTTCAATTCTCTAAACACATAAAAATCAGTCGTTGCTAGGTCTGGACTCTACGGTGGATGGTCGATAACTTCCCACTTGAACTGATTAAGAACGACTTTTGTCATTTTGGCACAGTGTAGTCGGGCATTGTCAAGCATCAAAACAACGCCTGACGAGATTGTTCCCATTCGGTGTTTTTGTTGGCTCTGCGAAGACGAAGTAAAGTTTCAGAATAAATGTGCTTAGACTGTTCATTTGTTTCAGGATTGCCGTATAGGACCCAAGTCTCGTCGCCAGTAACGATGTACTTCAAAGAAAACGTTCCCCCTATTTGTCATAACGTGTGAGAAATATTAAGCCTGGCGCCATGCGTTGCGTTTTGGAATCCAACGGGCACACAGCTTCTGGTA
Source organism: Vandiemenella viatica (assembly GCA_031002005.1). Lineage (NCBI taxonomy): Eukaryota > Metazoa > Arthropoda > Insecta > Orthoptera > Morabidae > Vandiemenella > Vandiemenella viatica. The sequence continues at coordinate 32,744,286 of CM061918.1, forward strand.
TCCCAGGTCTCGTACGATTGTGTAGAAATCAGACCTCGAAAATATCGGGAATTATTCAGAAAGTTCACTGATTGTAAGCCTTCTTTTGCCTATGACCGTCTGATCAACGCGATGAACGAGTCCAAGACTGGCGACAGTCTTGCGCCCTTGTCCATTCCATGATGGGCGTAAATTCGATTTAAATTGTCTACACCATTGCCGTAAATTACCTTTGCTAATAAAGTATTTACTGTGAACTTTGCTCATTATGCGATGGATTTAGCGGCTCTACGACCTTCTGCTTGCAGAAAATGGATTTCACTTCGTAACTCGCATTTGGCAGGAGAATCGATCGTAGTGGCCAGGTTCAATTGTCTGTACCTCAGCTACGACTATCGCTTTGGAGCCGACAAAGCCAGTGGTTGTGATGGGGGAACTGTGCAATCGCGCGACGCGCATATTTCACTTCCGCGCATTACGTTGCTTACTCCCAAAAACTACCGGCAGTTAAAAAAGAAACAGCTCTCGTATTTTTTGAACTTTGTTTTCCTCTCCAATTTTCTCGTAAACTCTTCCTGTAGCGTGTGTGAAGGATCGGCCGAGCGAAACCTAATTTCTCACTTAATCTACATAACAGAGAGGGAAATATTAGTTCGACCTCGCGCCCACCAGACGTCAAGTCTAACACTCGTCTGCAGGTATATTGCGATGGAAGTAACTGAGATCAGGAGGCACTGCATAACACGTCTGCATAAATCTCTCATACATCTTTAGTTTACAGAGAGGGACTTACCTTACAGAAATTATAACAAGACATATGATAACTGCTTATTTATAACACTAGAAGGCAGATAATCATACACACTTACATCATAATCTAGCTTGAGCATCATTAATAGTTGCACAATTGTTTAATAGAGGTTCGCTATGCTGATTGGCTAATATTAACGTACAACTTCATTGGTATAAGCTGAAGGGCTAGGCATGATGAACCCAATTTTAAATGAGTGACTATTCATAGAATGCGCTAAGTTCCTAACTCGGAAGTTTAACATACAATCAGACATTTAGTGGATCAAGTAAGCTTTTACTACCTGTTACGAGGCGGTGATGAACGGTGAGACCATGGTGGCTGCTAGGCGGGACGGAGTCCGTAAGAGTCAGTGGACTTGGCGAGTCCGAGGATGTAAGGTGCACTGACTAATCCTGTAAGTGGCTAGCTTTCGGTCAAACTCGTTAGGGACATGGTGGGGTTAAAAGGCTTTCCTAATTGGCTCGTTGAGTACTGGATGATTTAGAAGAAGCCTTGTTCTAATTGGCTGTGGGGTGGAGTTATAGCCAAGTGGGGAACTCTATAGTGTTAGCGGTTTCCGAACAGACATTGGCTTCCGTATTTATACGATACGGTGGCTACATTGCGGGTTTCTTCTCAAGTGCAACTTCCACACGCTAAGAAACTTGCTGCTAAGAAACTGGTAGCTGTAATTACAGCCTGCGATAACAAGCGATAGAAAAACAACGTGCTGTATTTTAGGTGTGTGCTATGAGCCTGAACCAAGGTCTTGGACTCGGTTACAAATGATAACTCTACAGCTCTGTGGTAGCTACCAGGCTGGCGTACGGCTCGAAAGCAAAGATGAATTAAATAAAGTCTTCAAAACTATACACGACATCCCCTAGAATAAGTGAACACGTGACATTCCTTTCACTAACAACTTAACTGATACTAGCGGTCTTAAAAAGTATGATCCATTGTTTTATATCTTCTTTCTGTGTTACAACAAATATGTTTTGCATATGACCAATGTCCACTTCATACAGCGTCCGTTTCTTTTTAAATTCAGTCCACATATTACAATCTTTGGCTGTCAGGGAGCAAACTGACAGTCAGATGAAGATCAAGATAAAAGGGCCAGAATATTAGAGATTAAAGAATTAGTTGCAAAATAAATAAAAATTATATAGCACTATCCAAACTAACTCGTTTAACTTCATAATTCATTACGTTTTAGATAAGTCTGGCAATTAGTTACCATGTCCGGAAGCAAGGTTAGTGGCATTCCAGCATTCTTACTGTATATATATTGATAACATCGTCATAACAAGCAGGTCATCGAGGATACGTTATTGGTGAAGATTCCTATAGAACAGTCATTCTTCATTTTGCCAATTACAAGAATAATTACAAGAATAACCAATTCAAAGCTAATAATTATACCTGTTTCCGGTATCTCTTCAAACTTATTATGATATATTCTCCTCAGTGTTCCCAGGACATCTCGGTGTCATTTTCTTCAGAAATAGAAAAGATTTTATTTCTGAACTATCCTTTAAACCAACTCGTGACCTCTTTGCAAGGCATTTAACCAATCAAAAGTGTAGATTCATTCGCTGATAACGTTATTTGCATAGAAAAATACCGAGAGTATATACTCAGTCCCGCTCTTGTATACAACATGCCGAAGCAGTATTGAAGTTGCTATTGCAAAAAATCAGCCTCAATAACATTAGGCCTGACAGCTACAAGATATCCTCCCGCCAAATGAGTCTTGGAGAAATGGCGGGTAAAGCTAATAAAAATTCATATAACACCTCAAAAATTGTAAAAATAATTAGTGCTGAAAAGTTGATAGATTAGACTGTTAAATTTTTGATATATTGATTTTTTGCTATCCAAATTAACTATATCAATTACTCAGTAATGTTGGGTCATCAACGCAACCTTAGTTTTATAAGCAGTTTATTGATATCAAATTATAATATCAAGCTTAAAACTTTCTGAATAACACAGTATAGCTTATTAGTAATTGACACTTGTTGCACTTGACTTTCAACAATTGTCAATGCTGCATTGTGTCTGGCTGGCGGACCGACAGTGTTTCGAAAACATTCGATGAGAAATTTCGTTCGATTTCCATGCGACGTGAGACAAGATATCTGCCTAACTTTTTTACAAATAACAACCTTTAATTACATATACTTAACGGTAAGCGATTTTCTGAAATCCTGACTGACTTGCAGGATTGATTAAATAACAATTCAGTTGTAATGTTGTTCCCAAGTAATGCCCTTAAAAAGTTTCTTAAACGTTTTTCAAGATGTCCATCGAACATTAGTAATATTTACGATTATAAATAGTTTAATGAATTTCAAGATTGTATGACCTGAATACTTATTATCGTATAAACGAAAAATTACCACCTGCACAAACGTAATATCTCATCACATCTAATTTAACCCCCCCCTCCCCCCTCCCTCCAACTTCCAGTGAGGAACGCGCAAGCCGTTTAACACTTTTTAACTACCCCTGATGTTATAAATCATCTCCTACTGTAACAGCAAATGGCTTTTTCAACAAATTTGGCATGGAGCGAAAGTTTATGGCTTTTTATCGTCCGCCGACTTGGACCGGTTGTCATTAAACGACCGTAACTTCCAGTGGAGGGCCACCAAACCGTTTATAGCTTTCTAATTACCTATGGAGTAAATGTTTACAAGGGATATCTTACAAATCTCGTATTAACCAGTTTACTATTAACGTGTTTACATTTGTTTTACTCACAACGCAGTGACAGACCAATGGCTGTAAAAGTTTCCAAGAAGCCCTGCGTTTAGATTTTATATTTGGGATTGTGTACTTACTGTTATATTTATAACATCTGGGGTAATTAAAAAGCGACAGACGGCTGATGAATGCCCCCAACGGATATTGAGGTCGTTTACATAACATCAGAACACAAATTACATATTGGAGGGCATACAATGTTGCAAGGCATTAAGCTATCTATAGTCGTAAATCAGGGGTGGCTAACCCAAATGATCTTGTGGGCCACTTTGGAAATGCATCATAACTCCGCGGACCGCATATAAGATCATATATCCCCTTATTAAATTTAGACCCACTTTAGACATTTTTTTGAAGTGAAGAATTGAAACATAATGAGTTATTATTCTTACTTATAAACATAGACGATATAATAATAAAGATACTCAAAATTTCGACACATAATTGTTTGAATATTTGGATGCACAAACAATGTACTTTTTTAATACATTGGATTTATCTACTTTGGCCATTATAAAATAAATATATTTTGTAAAAGTGTGATGAATCCCGCGGGCCGGAAAAGTTTTCAAGGCTGGTTGGCCACCCCTGTCGTAAATATTCACTAATGTTCGGCAGCCATCTTGAAAAACGTCAAGAACTAGCTTAAGGCTAGTACTCTGTATTTGCAACTGGCGTGATTTGCCCTCTAAGAAAATTGAAATATGACGTATATGCAATCTACGTCTTGTTAAGGAGCGTCCATTAATTACGTGAGGTGAAATAGGGGGGGGGGTGTTCCGACGAAATCTCACCAAACCACACCAAGCAGGAGGGAGGAGGCGTTGACGGTAATCTCACGTGAACTTTTGAAATTCAGGAAGGAAAGTAAAGCTAAAAAAGGTCCAAAAACGACAGGGATATCGAATTTAAGGGGGGGGGGGGGTATAAGGTCTAGAAGCGACGCGGATACATACTTCAGGGGTGATGGTAATAATCGCTCTTGGAAGCATGACACCTAAAAAAAGATCTAAAAAATCTACGAGGTCGATCAGCAAGGGGGAAAGGTGGTCCCGTGAAAATCTCACGCCATCTTAGGGGTGATCCGATCAGATCTAACCAAATGTCACCCGGGGGTAGGGAGAGAATTCGTCATTCCGGATAAACACCCCACGTAGTTAATGGACGCCGCCTAGGAAGGAGAAGTTCATTCATCATCATCACCTAGGGCAGCTTCCAGCCACTGGCCGGGTCTGCTGGGAACAAAAGCCTCGCCAGCGCTTCCTGTCTAACCACCATCTCTCTTCTTCCACTGACGCCCAATTTCCTCCTCTTTCCTCCACACATTTCTTAACACCTTTAATCCATCTATCCCTCGGTCTTCCTCTAGGCCTCTTCCCTTTCAGCTCCATGTCCAGCATCTTCCTTGGTAGCCTCTCCTTTCCCATTCTCTTTACATGCCCGTACCACTGTAGCCTAGATTTTTCAATTCTTTGTTGTAGCGGTTCTTCCTTTATCATCTCCCTGATTCTCTCATTCCTTATTCTGTCTCTTCTTGTTACTCCCACTCTACTCCTCTGAAATTTCATTTCCACCGATTGTACCCTCCCTTTGTCTCTCTCCTTCATCACACATGTTTCTGCTCCATATGTTAAAATTGGTACAAAATATGTTTTATATATTGCCTCTTTACTCTTTTGTGGGACATCCCTACTCCATACCAGGCTTCTAATACTTTTAAAAAATCCATCTGCACATCTTCCTCTTTCGTTTATTTCCATCCTGTGTCCTCCATTTTCTTCAATACAGCTTCCCAAATATTTAAAACATTCCACTCTATTTAGTTGCTCCCCTATAAGTGATATGCCTATGTCCGTCCTGTTCTTCTTTCTTGTTGTTATCACCACTTCACTTTTTCTCGCAGAGAACTTCATACCATAGGCTGCAACTACTCTCTCCCACACATCCAGCTGATCCTGCACCTCTCTTTCATCCTCTCCCCAAACTAATAAGTCGTCTGCAAATACCATTGCTTTAATTTTTCCTTCCCTAATGCTCTGCACCACCTTCTTCAATATATCATCCATAGCTACAATAAATAAGAGGGGTGATAGGGCACTTCCTTGTTTTAGTCAATTTTTTCAAATGGAACCATCCAGTCTTATCCGTTCCCACTTTTACACAGCTCTTACTACCCTCATACATATCCTTCACTCTTTCCACTATCTCCATTTTTACTGACTTTTTTCTCAGTCCTTCCCACACTTTGTTTCGGCTGAGGCTGTCATATGCTTTTTCAATGTCCAGAAAGGCCATCACCAGATCTTTCCCATACTCGTAGTGCCGTTCTTGTAGCTGTCTTATTGCAAATATAAGATCGATAGTTGACCTTCCTGGTCTAAATCCATACTGTTCTTCCCTTAGCTGCCTGCAACCACTCTTCTTATTCGGCTTTCCAAAACTTTCTCATATATCTTGGCACAGTGGCACATCAGGGTAATACCACGGTAGTTTTGGCAGACAGTCTTGTCCCCTTTCTTAAATACGGGTATTATTACCCATTTCCTCCAGTCCTCTGGATTTTTTCCCGCCTTCCACACAGCGCGCATCACCCTATAGAGCCAACGTGTGCCCATTACTCCAGCAGCTCGTATCATCTCCACGCTCACTTCATCCACTCCAGGTGCTTTACCTCCCTTCATTCTCTTTACCGCATCCACCAATTCCTTCCATGTAATATCTTCCTCTTCCTCTTGATACTGGTCCTGTTCTTCCTATGTACTCTCATTTTCATCACTGGGTCCTGAAGCATTCAACAGATCCTCAAAATACTCCCTCCAGACTTCCTTTATGTCGTCTTTCCCGTCCACTAAGTTGCCATTCTTATCCTTTATACTACCTACTTATTCTGCTCATCCTCCTACTTTTTACCATGGCATACAACACCTTCTTACTGCCCTCACTATCCTCTTTTAGCATTTCTGTCCATTTTTCCATCCATTTCCTCTTTTATTCTTGTATTACTGTTTTTGCTTCTTTCTTTTTGCAGCTGTACACTCTTTTTCTTTCCTTTGTTCATTCATGGAGCTTTATTTAGACTGTGAAAATTAAAATTAATGGGAGTTGAGTTATGATGTGGCTACCCGATAAGGAGACAGAAACAAGGAGGAGGTTTGTGTTAGTGTTTGTACTCACGGCAGATGGGTCCTTGGAGCTCGTAGCCGGCGGCGCAGCCGACCAGGGCGGTGGTGTGGGTGACGTTGTGCAGAGCAGACAAGTCGGCGGAGCGGTACGGCAGCCTGAAGGAAACTGTCCGGTCAGGCACATCAGGCCCCGCCCAGGCAGTGAGACCCTGGCCACACAACGTGCAACACGCGGCTCTGGCAACACCGAGTCCAACGTCACAAACGACAGCACAAGTCTGTCTCGCCTCAAAAGATACTAGGAGCCGGTCATTGTTTACAGTCTGTGCTAGTGTCTTGAAAGGAGGAGAAATAAAGAGACAGTGATTGGTTACTAACAGTGCGCTTCCGTATCAATATACCGAGCGTGGTGGGTGAGCGGTTAGCACTCTGGCTTTGCATTCGTGAGGATGGCAGTTCGAAACCCCGTCCGGGCATCCAGATTTGGGTTTTACAAGGTTTCCCCAAATCACTCCAAGCGAATGTTGAGATGCTTCCTTCAGAAAGGCCATGGCCGAATTCCTTCCCGTTGCTTGTCCCCAGTCTCATCCCGCCTCTAACGACCTCAACGTCGACTAGGCGTAAAGCCATAAGTAAAAAAAAAAAAAAAAAAAAAAAAAAAAAAATTAAAAAATTCAAATTCCTATAGTACCCCGAAAAACTTTTTAGCTGTTATCAAATGTCGAAAAGTACATTCGAAAAATTGATAAGGATTTCAAGCAGATAGTACTTGGGACGTTGAAGTATGTTAAGAAAAATAATGTCTGTAAGAAAATTATTGCTGGATGAGCACTTGTACGGAAAATTAGTGATTTAGTAATGTAGGAAAAGTGCCGTGACAATTTGCATCAGTTAGATAAATGAAACACATTTCACTAGTTGTCGCAATAATAAAATATGTAATAAATTATGATGTGAACGGAATGTTCATTTATTTACCAGCAACAGTTTTTTCATTCTTGCCCTTCGCCTCGAAATCTTCAAAGAGCAGCATACTTGTACGCATCTTTTTTTTTATCTCAGCCATTACTTAATTCCCCAAAACTGTGCCGTAATTCAGGATGCTCCTGTGATCGTATTTTATTTTAACGATCACGAAATATTTACGAATTCATCGGAACAAAGTTTGGCAGGCCCCTCTCTCATCAAATCCTTGAGACGTAGGCCAGCGATCAAGTATGTAACCGTCATTTCAACCAGGTGATTGGACACTAGTAATTACTCTGTGGAAAAATAATGCCAGCAGGTTGTGAAATATTAATCTATCAGCACAAAAGTTTATGTAGGACAACAAGGCACGCGTATTATTTCACAGCGAGCTAAACTCCCGTCACTGTCAACCAAACACCAGTCCGAATATACGCACTCGTAAATGTTAGAAATCATAAACATTGTAAATTTTACAAAGATATTGGTTGGTGACAGCTGAAAGGGATCTGACTGCACTAGATTTTCTTGTCAGCCTGCAACACAATGACTTGTTGCTAGTGTATCTCATTGTCCACGAATCGAACGATGTTGCCATGCTCACGTTGTTTCCACGTTGTGCGGCACGGGTAATCAAGTACAAATAACATATAGATATAATTTTACTAGAATAATCACGATAAGCATAGAATTAAGTAGAAATTGTTATTTAAATTTTTAGTTATTGTTATTACGCTAATAACCATTCTTTCTTTCTTATATCTATTTTATTTTAACATTACAGGAAAAATAAATCGATGCATCAGATAATTATCTGCAAGTCACTTATATGCTGCACTGATTAAATGTTATTTCAGTCTTCGGATAAAGTAATAATGTCGCATTTCTTTTTTGATGATAATGGTCTTCACTTCACATTTTTCTGATTTTCTCTCCGTTCGATTACTTTAGGACATTGACAATATGCCTTATATTCGGCATTTCCTTTCTCGATTCGCAGGCTTTACTTCAGCTATCGATGTTTATGTCTGATTTTCTTTACAAGCCTCTATTTCTGATGATTTCACATTTTCTTTTACAAGTCCAACAGTAATTGCTCAGCGGATGGTCAACATGAAATAGAGTAACGATAGATATATATTATTCCTTTATAACTTCTTATATCGAGTATAAGTAGAAAACATCGCCATGTTAAATTTACTAGTTTACTGCAGATTGCGAATATCGTGATTGTAAATAAGTTACGTCGATACTTTTGTAGAGGAGAATTATTAACGAAAACAATCTAGTGTTAATAACATTTTGGAGAACTCACGTTTAATACAGTAGTTCAATTTTGGGTGTTGTGCTATTAACAGCTTTGGTAACAATTAATACATAAGGATGAAACTGTGAACTCTGGCAGATACTTAAAAGTCGATAATTTAATAACTGCATCTTGAAAAAGGTATCCGCGTTGAAGTGCCACATTTCTCTGAGAAAGAATGACGGAAGGATACAATCTGTGCACAAGACAACATCAGAGACTACTCTCCCAATAGGTCAAACACCTGCAATTGGTTGCTGCAGTTAGAACTGTCCAATACCGTTTAGTCTGGAGAAGATTGTTCAATATTTATCTGTATTCATAACTCTATGACGACACATCATCCCATGATTGAACTGGCTGATGGTGGTGGTAAATACAAAAAAAAATACCGGTTTTCAGCACTAAAGTTTCTTAGAAGAGTTATGGAAAGGTCATTTCCGGATTTAACTACGAGTAGACAAGAGGGAAACTTAAATTTATCAGTTATAAAGGTTATCGAGGCTTAGGAGCGACAATTGGCCCGCCATATTGCCGAAGAAAATTTTACAGTCAGGTAAACATGGGACAGGATTCTGAGAAATTGACAGAGACCATTCTACTTGAAGATATCTGACTTTATGGTTAAGTGGCCAGATAATTGCATGTTTGAATTCTCTCATGATGAATTAAGGATCTTGCTCTTAACAACGTTTGGTGTATACTTGATTTCTTCAAGGAATGAAACCAACTTCAGATCACTTAGAACAGCAAGATGATGGTATGTGAAGCACAGTAACTGTAAAAAAGTGCTTAAAAAGTCTAAAACTGTATTTGATGTTTATTCCCCTCTACTTATTCACTCATACTTCAAGACGACCACTGACGACTGTTTTATTAAATGTTTCGTTCTCTCTTTGCTCATGTAGGCATGAAACATACAAAAATATTAACATTATCCGAATCTAAGTTCTCTCACTCGATAACACCTTCCTATTCCACTCCCTAATCGCTCGTGGGAAGAAAGAGTATAGAAATGAATCGGTTCTGTCCCTGATTTCTCTTATCTTATTTTCTCGGTAGTTCCTAGATATGAATGTTGCTGCCAGTAATATGTGTTTGCCGTCATCCCGAAATAGATCAGTTGTAAACTTTTTAATTAGCTTCTCGAACACCGAAGGCGTTGCTCTCGGCAGTAGCTAATTGAAAATTTCACGACTGACCTATTTCAGAATGACGGCAAAACATATTACTACCAGCTAAATTTAATTCTAGGAATGGCCGAGAAAATAAGATAAGAGAAATCAGGGCCAGAACCGATTAATTTCTATACTCTTTTCTTTCCACGAGCGATTAGAGAGTGGAATAGGAAGGATTCCGATAGTGGTAGGTATTTATAAACCCTTCCGGCCATCCTGATCTGGGTTTTCCGTAGTTTTCCCAGATCGCTCCAGGTGAACGCCGGAATTGTTCCTAAAAATAATCCATGAGCGCCTCCTGCCATATCCCGGATATCCCTTCCTGTGCACAAAAGGTTACACATTAGGATTGGTGTAATACACTCTCCGCCATCTGCTTTTAGTGAATCTCGGAGTAAAAATAATAATAATTAGTCATCACATTAAGACGGTTGTATTTTTCTTGAAAACATCTCGATTTCGATGTCATTAGTGAAATACAAGATCATCTTAATCATTCAATTATCAGCCATTCTAAAGATATGCCCATAAAACAGAAAGCTATTCTATCTGGTTGATGATGCTATCTAATTATATTACATAATAATTGATTCCTTCTCAAACCTACCTGCCCGTTAATCAATCTGTCACCTAAAATCTTCCTTAATATTTCGTGTTCTCTGATTTATTTGCCACTATGGTCTCCGAGGTATATAATCACAAAGGTGCAGAGTCAGTGGTAGATTCCAGTATTCATTGTCTTCTTGTTTTAGCAGTCCTCCGCACGATCTAATGCAATTGTAAGTGCTCCATTTTCTATTCTGATTGATCATCTCACCCAGATATTTGAACAGATAATAATAACTCCGTGTGGTCGTAATGACCTGGTGACAGGGTTTCTATTGGCTGCGCATTCCGCTCCTGCCCTATCCACTTTAACCTAACCCGGAAATCCTACCGGGTTCAGAGGACCTACAGTTTAACGAGGAATCCGAACCACGAAAGCATTCTGACGTACTTCACATCACACAGCAAGCTGTGACAGAGGTGAAGGTCGGGCTATGGGCCTATGAAAATCCGCTCCGAGGCAGGGATTCGCACTGGGGACCTTCCAATCCCCATTCAGACACCTTAACCACTGAGCCACCAGACCACTCATATTTAAACTTTTTCACCTATTCGTGTTATTCATATATGCAGCCATACGATAAAAAAATAAATAAAACCTAAAAAGCTAGCGATCATCCAATACGGTTTCATCATATAGTTGGTCTCTTCAAAAGAAACAATTGGCTTTAATCTCTCAACCATTTCTATCAGCTCGTTAAACTTTCTTGTGATTAAAATTGGTGAAATGAGGAGGTCATCAAAGTAGTAAGCTCAAAGAAGCTGAGTTGAAATGCAATCTGATTGTGTCTTCATTTTCCTCATGTCAGCTCAGCAACTTCCTTCATTCTCGAATGACCATTCCCAAAAATATAACTGAAGCAGAGTAGGAGGACTCCATCACACTTACTGGAACCAGATTTGTTGCCAAATAGCTTGTTTTATTACGTATTATACTCAAATTATAATTAATAAGTTAATGACTCTCATATTTCTAAATTGGCATTAAATATTATATACCGCGAAAATCTTCATTTACTCTGGTGACACAAACAATAATCGGAGACTGCTGTCCCAGACTGTGAGAATCCGATTGGAGACTGAGTCATCTACAGAAACCCGTGTTATAAATGTTCCTTTTCAGGCAGAGCTGTTGGCTCTAGACCTCTGCTCCTCTGGTTCTCACCTGTCATCTGGAGGGTGCGGCGGATGTTGCGAGTCACCACCTGGTCGAACAGCGAGTCCACTTTGGATGCGCAGCTGACATTGCAGAAGGGCAGGCGCAGGTACTGGTGCGCTTGCCCCAGACGCCACAGAATCACTGCAGACAGCTGGTCTTCGTTGTCCTGGACAGAAAGACACAGTGCACATGGAGAGAAGCATTTCATGAAAAAGTAATATGAGTAATGGTAGATACGCACTCAGATGATTGCTCCAATTAACTCATCGTCATTGGATGCCTTCCCCATTACCAACACTCCCTACCTAGCCGCTTTACCATACCAGTTACTGATTGCGTACTAAGGTAATTTCGTCAAACAACCTACTTTGAACCACATCCAGCTGTATGGTAAAATCACAGAACGTAAAGGCAAGTGAAGAAAATCTTAAAACACAGAGGTTCACAAGTACCGAGGATTGATTAGAGGGTTCATTTAGAAACAGCGAAACAAAGTACCTTTTTTTCTTATTCTGGCTTTACGCCTCGTCGATGTCGCGGTCATTAGAGGCGGGAGAGGGCTATAGATAAGTAACGGCAAGGAAATCGTTCATATTACTGGCAAGTAGTAACTTTCTTCCCATCCCTTCAAATAGTCCTTAAGCTCCTCCCTCTATGGCGTCAGACTGGTAGACACTGCCTACGTTCCAAACGGCCAAAAACTTTAACCTCGCACAGTTCAGTCTTTCTTTCTTTCTCAGATCAAACTTCATATCACTCCTTATATAGTAAATTTTGTCGTTGTTCTCACATTTTTCTGTTCTTAGAATCATTATTTCGCTGGCTACAAATTGACTCATTTCTCTTTGTCTCTCTAAACTGTATACCGAGATATCAAATCTGTTCGCTACAACCACTTATTTTCCCACTTGTGTTCGGAGTATGCTTCGCTCATACATTATATTATAGTGACTTAAAGCCGAGATCATCGGCTAGTACCTCAACAACGTTGATGAACGGCGAGATAAACTTTGTCTTGTTAAAAAGTTCATATTTATTTGTCGTATGGCAAGCAACTAATACAATAATAAATATATACAATGACAAGAACGTTGGTAGCGTTCACAAGCTGATGTCCAATTCTTCCAGCCATTCTATGAAGGAACTTGTAGCTCCAAAAACATCTTCATATGGTCCATCATACTTCCGTAGAGGGCATTCCCTGATAATATGCTCCACACTCTGGGAAGGAGCACCGCAGTCACATGCAGGAGAATCCTGAAGACCCCACTTATACAGCATGGCGTTGCATTTCGCATGGCCTGTTCTTAGCCGATTTAGTTTGACCCACTGATCTCTATTTAGATGGAATCCTGGAAGTCCAGTTGTGGGATCTTTAATATCTGAATGTTTTACAGATGCGGAGTTCCAGCTTTGTAACCAATTTTCCATGACATCAAAGTCAAATAAATCTTGCCATACCGGATTTCTGGATTTAAGACGAGTGGGTGGTAAGTTATTTAGAACCTCGTGGATTGGGAGATTCTGTGGATGATCAGGATGGTGTAGTTTTATCCACTCACGTGCCGTTGCTTCTGGGCGTCTTATCTCTGGAGGTGGTATTTTGCTGATCAGGTTGTAAACTATCTGTTCAAGTTTGTAACTGCGTGACAAAATTTTGTTCTCAGAACCACGAGTTAGATTGGATAAAATATTAGTGCATTTCATTTTCAAAGTAATTTTTCTATGTTTATTCAAGTTTGAAAGCAGTTTTACAGTTTTCAAGATAGTATTTTCAATATTTTTAATTTCAACATTCTTCGGCATTCGCCTGGAGTGCGAAAGTTCATATCTAAAGTATTTATTTTTGTCTAAGGTATTAAAGTTACAATATTTTGTATAATAACTAAAGTTAACTTCTATTTAAAGATCTAGCTATTTGTAAAGTTTCAATGAGATTGAATTATTTTTATTGTCAAGGTCCGATTAGCCAATGTAATGACTTCAGACGTGCGATTTCATATCTGATCAGCCACCCCTGTGAATAAGGAAGTGAATAAATTCCCACGGTTCGCGTGAGAAAGCAGTCGCTAGGAATCTTCGAGAAGTGCTATATGATATAGGCACATGTGGGCAGTTGTTCGGCCCCAATCTGCCAGGAATCCCGAACGCGATAACTAGTAGCTCAGTAGGCCGGAAAGTTTTATACCTAGCACATCAGTGAAAGTTTTATTTTGGAATAATTCCGCTTGTTTTATTCAAGTTAACCATAATGTCGTGTTAAAATAGTATTTCTCCAAGTGAGGCCTCGGGATTGTCTAAATTAACTAAACTTTTGAACAATGGGAGCGCGTGACGAACTTTTATTGGCTTTCCTCAACTAGAGATTTAATTCTTTGAACTATTGGGGTGTGGTCCGGCTTGACCGGATAATCGAACTTGTAAAACATTACTTTGGGAAAGTCGTCTGATTGCTTGTACAGTTTTTGGCTTTGTGAAATTTGGAAGAATATAATTGTTTAAATGGCAATGAACTATTTATCATTATTGAACTTTACCTTTTCAAAGTTTTCTGGTTAATACCTATGTGGCGACCTTATTATTCTATTTAAGCCAAAACTGTTACATCCAAGGCTACACACGGTCAGAGTTAAGATTCAAGCTTTATGCAGAACCACACCAAGCATAAGCTTAGCGTCTTACAAGGTGCAGATCACCGGGAGGATTTGACGGGTAAGAGAATGTTCTTTTTGAGTGGTGGTATTACATCCCCGAGCGCTCAAATGGACAAGGATTAACTCAAAGACAGAATGACGTTAATTTAGGTTTAGTAGCGGAAGATTAACGTTATTTTAAGTCCATAATACAGCTTCCCACCCCTATGATTCATGGTGTAGGACAATTTCTAATCTAGCTCATCATCTAACTAGAAAACTTGCTGAAGATTTCGGTGGCTGCAATCACAATGTTACCACACATTTCATGATAGCTTCCAATTAACTTAATTGATAAATTAACATCTTAGTAACGACGATTTAAGTAATTCTTGATCATCCTTAATGGGGTCAATGCAGTGCACTACTGAGTAAAAAGAAATTGTTTGAATGATTTTATGGGATTTATGTGGATTGAATCTGATATGGCAAGCTTTAGGCGAAGATATTCATGTGAATATCAGTTGGTGGGATATGAAACGGACAAGGGAGACAAGTTGAAAGTATGCTACTAGATCGTTCTAATCCATTTGACAGAGTGAGCTATAAAACGATGGTTAATCATGTTAAAGACATTAGAGTGGATTGAAAGGTGATTTTCTGGGTTGAAGAATTATTAAAAGGTAGAAGATAGAAAGCAAAGTGATACACTAAGCAATTCAATACCCAAAGAGGTGGAAGTGAAAATATTAAAGCAAAAATGTAGTGAATTGGGACCTTTGATATTCGTTATTCCGATGAATGATTGTGTTGATAGTTTACTGTCAGAAGTTATGTTGTTTGTATATGACGATACTGTATAATAGGATCAAAATGGGAAAGATTATGAACAGCAGGAAGGTGACCTCGATACCTGGATAGGTCAATACGATATGAAGATAAATGCAAAGAAGAGTCACCTTATTAGGTACACGGTTACAAAACTAAAGGTTGTGTATGATTATAGGGTGGGGTAGGAATTGATTGTTGAAGGCTTAAATACCTTGGCTTGACATTTGATAAACTCAACTAAGCAAGACATATTGGGCAGATAATCTAGAGATGATTCAAAATGTTTTCATTTATTAGAGAGGATGACGGTAGGTATCATAGATGTGAGGGAATTAGACTACAAAACGTCGGTCAGACCACTGTTTCATTATGATGGTAGGATTCTCGTGCCCTGGATAAGTGCACTTAACTCCCCTCCTCCCCGCCGCCCACCCACAGGACCAGGGTACTTTTACCCCCATTATCCCCTCTCCCCTAACGCCGGCTCTGTATATGTGTACTATGGGACCTACATTTTGAGTATCAAATACAGGAGTTGGAGGTGGTGCAAAGAAGGGCTGCTAGATTTGTCTCTGGAGATTACCGGAAAGCACAGTCAGTAACTGATACGATAAAGGAGTTGCAATGGGATTCACTGGAAGACAGGAGGAGGGTAAAGAGTGTTGTAGGAGTGTACACGGCGTATATTGGTGATGAGGCGTGGAAATATACTAGCGGTAGAATGGTGCATGGAAAAGGTGACTGACCACGCCCTGGTACTCGATTTCAGGTATAAGGGTTTGCGGAAATTTTCTTTTGTAGGTAAGGGAGGGTTTGGAATAAATTGCCAGGGGAAGTGATGAACAATTTACTAAAAACGCAGAAATAATTTAAAATTAAAATTAGTAAAGAGGAAAAGCAGATTGGAGGGATTTACTCTCAGAGAACTTAAGGTAGTAAGAATAATAATAGGTGACTAAGGAAATTGCCACCGAAGAGTCGCAATGAAACACGAAGTGGTGTGTTTGAGACACTGTGTCCTACCTCTCCCTTGAGGCAGGCCGCATGCAGGACGTTGGCTTCGCAGAACTTTCCGCACGCCTTGGCGGACATCTCTGGAGCAGCCATCAGCTGTAGGAGCTGTGGCAGGTCCGAGTGACACTGTGGCGTCGTCTGGAACATCACCCGCGTCCGGACGGCCACCTCTGGCAGCTGCACCACTGCCGACAACAAACCCAAGCACATCTTGTTATCGCTCCGACAACATCACCATCATTACATGTATTATTTCTAAAAGGTCTTTTTTCTGACGAACCATCTTTCTCCTTTCATCTATACTAATATTATAAATGCGAAAGTAACTCTGTTTGTTACGTTTATTGGGCTAAACGGTTAATCTGATCGTGATGAAATTTGACAAGGAGATGCTATTTGTCATTAGGATGGACATAGGATACTTTTTTCTGTATAAATAATACGTATTGTCATATAATTTTGAAAAATTACTGAACGGCGATAGACAGACGCATAGGACGTGTAAGTCTCTGCAGTACCTGCGACTATAGCGGTATGGTAGCTCAGTGGCTAATGCGCTTGCTTACTGATGTTTGGAGCGTGGTCCCCGGTTCAAATCCTGGTGGCAGCAAAGTTTTTTAAAAAAATTATTTTTGTTCGTATGTGAGCCACGCCTGGACGGTCAGTTGTTCGGATTCCATGTTAAACTTTAGATACCATAAATTTAGGGGTGCAATGCTTGGTAAATGGTAGGTGGTCTAACAATGCCGTATGTGTACACTTTTTTACGCTATATTGATCCTTCAGGCGTTGTTTCTCTCACAGTAAGTATGTATTTGATCTGCAATAATATTATTATAAATGCGAAAATAAGTCTCTGACTTTTTGTTTCGTTCTGACAACTAAATAGCTATACCGATATTGATGGAATTTGACAAGGAAATACTTTGTATCTCTAGGAAGGGCACTGGTCATTTGTTCGGTATGAATAACAGCTTTAATCGCGAAATTTTGAGAACTTAGCGAATGGTGACAGACAGACGGATCCGTGTGTTAGTCTTTAATGTTACGTCGGTTGCTCAAGCTTTGCTTCTCGCGCAGTCTGTTAGTGTATGATTTGTTAGTAAATTTCGTTTAGAGACAAAACTTATTATTTAGTATAGATGTAGATATTAATACTTTGTGTCTGCCTAAAAGTTTCTTGCAGCAGTTTATTTTGTTTTCTTTTTTGACATGCCTTGCGGGAGTAAACCTGGCCTAAGGTGTAGTTTTTGAAGAGCGCGAGCAGCTAAAGTTATTAGAACACAAGAATCTGATGCTCATGCTGAAGTAAGAAGAAAAGACCAAGCTGAAATAAAGCTGCCCCTCCACACATTCCCTCACCTTCGTTTGTTTTTCTGTTTTTAAATATGTTGGTAACTGAGTCTCTTCATGAGACAGGTTCGACAGTAGAATGATATAGTGATGGCTTTCCATCATATTACGCCGACTCGGTGTTGTTTGGGACAAATCTTACGTTGCTAATAGCTTTCTATATCCAATTCTAGCAATGAAATTCTAAGTCGGCGCGTACGAAGTCGTGGGTAACAGCTAGTACTTCACTAAAATAGAAAAATGAGGTATCATTTTAAGGCCTAAGTTCAGCGTTTTGGCAACATCAGTAATTAAGAAAGGAATTTTTCGAAATTCAAACCGTAAATGTTAAAACTTTTACCGTGGAGGAAGTATCGGTACTCGGCTATTCCTGCGGAGGAGTTGACTTCGCAGCGGTAGACACCCTTGTCGCTAGGCTCCACTCCAGGAAGACGGAGAACTCGTCCCGAGTGAAGCAGCTCTCCACGGCTACCTGAAATCGTAACGCACATACTCCTGTTATAGTATAAATTATTAACTGGTTGGGCATGGTTGACTAATTTTTGTGTTAGGGCCAGGAGAGATTGGGGGCAAGGGACAGGAAGGAATTCCACTTTTTCTTTTTGAAGGAACCATCCCAGCAATTTCCTAAACAAGTAGAAGCCCTTTTCAAGAGGATAAGATTTTTACCATCAGAAAATATTTCTAATGATTGCTTAGACATCCGCGATCGTTGTACGAGTGGAACCACGTTGATCTTTTGAAAACTGACGTTTCAGTCATCTTTCTGTGGCATTTTTCACAGGACCATGTCTGGGGACGCTGCCCCCTACAGGGGTTGGACAAAATAATATGAAGAACTAACATTTACATGCTATTGATTTATTAATATGGTGTTAGGCCACCTTTCGCTTGTAGAACAGCTGCAATTCTTCGCGGAATAAATTCCCAGAGTTTTTCAACAGGCAGGGCCGGCGTTTGGGGGGGGGGGGGGGGTAAGTGGGTAAAAAAAAAGGTCGCCCATTTTACCCCGGGCCCGAAATTCCTAGCGCCGGCCCTGTCAACAGGTTCCAACATAACGATGTCCCATTCTTGTACCAAAGCATCCGCCAGTTGCTTCAATGATGCTGGAGGTGGAAATCTGCTCTAAAACTCCCCACAATGGTTCAGTTATGTTGAGGTCTGGCGATTGTGCTGGCCAGGGAAGATGTTTGTTGATATTCTAATGCTCCTTGAACCAGGACAGAAACTTTTTGGCTATGTGTCTGACGCGCTATAATTTTGGAAGATCGCAGTGTTTGGCAGCAATATGCTAGTCATAGTAAGAACTTCATCATTGAGAATGCTGAGATATTCATTCCAAGTCATGTGGCCAGTGATGTGAATGAGAGGACCAGCTGAATACCACGATACAGCCGTCCAAATCAGAACGGAACCTCTCCTATGCTTGACTGTAGGACGGAGGAAATCCGGACGTAGGCTTCTTTCAGGGTTCTCCATATAGTAGGAAACAATGTGAATGATGATTCATAGGACAATGCCACATTATTCCAATCATCAAGTGTCAAATTTGTATGATCGTGGCACTACTTGTTTCGCAGGTTAGCGTTGGTTGCTGTTATAAGGGGTTTTGCAGCTGCAGCCCTTCCACGAATATTAGCTTTGTGGAGCTCCCGCTGTACTGTTTTTGTTGAAACACTATAACTCAGGGGTGTGTTGAGTTCTGCTGTCACTTTTGCCGCGGTAGTTTTGTGTTGTCTGGCCACAGTCCTTTTTAATGTTCGTCGGTATCTGTCTTTTAACTTTGGTTTTCGTCCACTATTCCTCTTCGCCGATGATGTTTTACCATGTTTTGTGCACCAACCTCTGTATGTAGTCTATAGCTGTTTGAAGCGCGCGTTAACGCTAGAGGTGACGTCACGCATGTTCCCACTGCCAGCTTGGGCAGTCCAACTGAAGCGCGCGATCCGCATTGTCGTGAACCAAATTTGGTCAAGTTGCAGCTCGCTATCCACGTTAAGATTATTGGGCCTTTTTTGTATTTTCTCTCTCGCTCTGCTTTCCCGCGCCTAAACACTGAATAATCGTATTGCGCGCCCTAATCGAACCGGGCACGCTATTGGTGGAAACATGCGGAACGTCACCACCGAAAGCTAACGCGCGCTTCACACAGCTATTTATAGGCGGCAGCGCCCCCAGATACGGAAGTCCACTGAAGAAAGCCACAGCAAAATGGTTGAAACGTCAGGTCTCCAAAAAGCGACGCGGCTCCACCCGGAGAACCAAGAAAACAGAAAGTGTTTCGTTGGAAACCTGGAAGAGGTTTATGAGAATCTTTATCTGAAGTAGGTCTGTGTGACTCAGACCTTTAAAAAAAAATGAGAAAAATTGTTTGAAATTATCGGGAATGTTTTGCTGAATTATGAAGATGCATGAACAGAGAGACTGAAGAATGAGCAAGTGCTCTGAAGAAGCTATGGTACTAAGAAGCTATGGTTCTAAGAAGCTATGGAACTAGGAAGCTTTTAAAAGATACTGATGAAAGGAGAAGTGCCATTGCTAGATAAATCTCCACTTTCGAGGAATATATGAAAGCAGGTCGACCAGTATAAGGGTAAATTGACGACATCAAAGAAATAATAAAGTACATAGAAGTAATTAGACTAACTTCTTCTTTTCTTTAACCAGGAGAATCAACCTGTTTTTTGCTTCTGCCCGATACTTCGATATATTTGCTTCCCTTCTTGATTTCATCCATGTGCTACGCTGTTCGATGGATCCCTAGAGCAAGGCAGTGAAGCAGATAGAGGGAACAAAAAGAAGTACCAGCTTCACCAGGTGTTGGGGAGTATAACGAGAAAAGCGCAGTTTGAAAAATGACTGACATTCTTCTACAATCCATAGTTTGGAAAGTATGGGTCTAGCCTAATCTGAGATTGACATGTATGTCGCAGTGACACCTTAGATGGTGACAGAGCAAAAAAATTATGAAAAAAAAGGTGTGGATCTGCTAATGCCTTCTATCGGTTTCTTTCAGTAAGTACTGAGTAGTTTATCTTCAAATTCGATAGATACCGATAATGGTGCGTGAGTGGGAGAAAATGGGTTCGAGTCCCCGTCCGGCCAACCAGATTTCAGTTTTCAATGGTTTCCCCAAACCATTTCAGACGAATTCCGGGATGGTTCGTTGAAGATACCATGGCCGAATTCCTTTCCGTTTCTTGCCCTCAGTCCTTTCCAGCCTCCAATGACTTCGACGTCGAATAGACATAAATCCATAGAAAAAAAAATCCAATACATGGTCGAAATAAAGTAGAGCGATAATATTAATAGTGCAAGAGGAAGTTACTTAAGTTGATGATTAAATAAAAGTTGACAAAAAGACCGGGTATTCTTTGATCCACGCGGACCAAGTCACGGGCAGAAGGTAACTATTTATGTTGATCGAAAATTTAACGGGAAATGTGTGCTTCTTTTTACCAAATATCTATCGCAGCTCAAAATGGCCATAATCTACAAATGTTTCATTGAACTTTTCTTGTCCATATGGTGACATAGTTTCTCACATTAAACACTGTCCTAATCGTCGTATAACTTTCTTGTGACAATCCCAACTGAAGCTGCAAACTTTTACATTCAGTATTTGCACACGTGCAAATTCATAGGTGAACTACGGCGAAAATAGTCAGTTTATATCTAAGGAGTTCTTTTATTGCATTCTAAACGTAAGACACAGCTCCAGTAACTTATAAAGTTACGGTTTATTAGAATCTCTCGCATCACAACTTTCTGAACCACTCTCTCACGTATCGGCCAGACAACAGCTCTTTACATTCGCAACCCGCTTTTACAACCACCGTCTCACCTGTTCATTCATACCGCAGCCTGCAAGCCAGATTTTTCTTTTCCTTCAACTCCTAACTTTTATATTCATTGGCTAACATTATGTTCCCAGAATTGATTCTGCGATAATTTGCTCAGTAGTCGCGCCAGTATTGGCTACCCAGGTTCACACATCGATGTTCACTGCCTCAAAAAGTAGCTGAACCTCAATCACTGTTCCAACAATTCCCCAGAAACGCTCAGGTAATCAACATCTTAGCTAAATTGCGCAGCATAGATCCTGAATGAAGCCTTAGGCTGAGTCCAGATATTATAAACCCCCTTTTTTCAGAATGTAAGGAATGATAACAAATTGTTTTTCTTTTCAACGAATCACCAACCAATCTTTAAAATTCTTTGCATGATGACACAATAGCCAATTCATTTAATTAATTTAGAAATAAGATTATTTAACCTCATCCCTCATAAATTTAAAATATTATCTCTGGAATTTATAACAAACAGAGACACTGAAACAAATATTTCATAAAACGTTGAAATATTGGTGTAATAATGGTTATCTAAATGTTACTATATTCTGCGTCCAAATTGTCAAACCAATAAAGCGTATTAATGAAAGTTCGAAAAATTGATTTAATGTTAAATTACTGAAAGCAAGTTTTTCTTTCAGATTTACTAGTTTTAGTCACTGCGAACTTGCACACACTCATTTTCCTTTCAACAAGAATTTATCATAGCTTGCAGTGTAAAGAACGACAACTACGGCGTAGTATTCTACATTACCTACCCTCCTGATACTTGCTTTCAAGGGAACGTCCGTAAACCACGTGGCTCGGTCTAGGGTGGGGAGGGGTTGGCTGGATAGCTACGCTGGGCTACGTGGAGGGTGGGGGGGAGGGGGGTGGTTGGGTTCCGAGCCGGGCCACGTAGCTTTTCATCCACATTATTTGTCACAGTTAAAATGAGGTTCAGAATACGCAACAGCATATGTATTATTTCATTCAGTTAATTACATCCACATGTAATTTACCATACTATGAAAAGAGAAGAAAACAGCACAAAATTTCTTCTGGAATCAAAAGGGGGAGAAAAGCTACGTGCTACCTGGGGAGGAGGAGGTTGAGGCAAAAGCCACGTCGGGCTACTTGGGGGGAAGAGGCGGTTCGCAAGAGGCTCAAATCGACCTACGTGGTTTACGGACGCTCCATAAGTTCATTTGAATCAGGTACTCAGTCTAGACCTGCATACAGAAGTACTTGGGTGTCTCTGGGGAATTGCAAAAACGGAGATTGGAGCTCAGCTCCCTTTCGGAACAATGACCTAAGGAGCGCGAACGTGGGTAGCCAATGCTGCGAACTGATCACAGAAACAGTTCTGGGGGCATAAAGTCAGTTAATGAATATACAAGTAATGAGCTGAGCGAAAAAGGAAGTTGACTTGCACGCCGTCAAGCGGTATGAGAGGAGAAATTCACAGATGTAAATCTGTGCTTCTTTTTAATTTCGTTCATTGATTAGTTGCATCTGTACAAATACTGAACGCAAGAGCTTAATGCAAAAGATGAATAAGCCAGCATTGATGGATAAGCAGATTGATTCCTTTGTATTTATCATGAGAATTCTTAGAGAAGACTTACATGAAACACCTGACGCCATCCATAAGATGCCTTGGGATGTTTTTTGATGGTGTAACGATCCATTTTAGCTGATGAATTCCCTTTTTATTTAATGTTCTTGAACACCCTATCGCACCGAGCTCTTGGTTCAGAAGTAGCTCTCTCCAATCTTTCAAACTCCTCAACTTTAACTGCTCGCGTCTTCCAACTGGTTCAACGGTCTGTTCAATCATTGCTCTGCAGGTTCTAATATTACATTTCACTGCAACTTTATTCCGAAACTGTCTTCTTTACATGGTTTCACCCCAATGTTCCGGTACGAAACTAGAAAATAGGAGACTTAATTGTTCCTTTAATCTGCTAAATTCTCCCGGCTGGATGACTTCGTACCAGCTTACAATCAAACTGCTGTTAGCCAGATACTGTGCCTACAACGCACACTTTTAAGAAATGCAGCTTCTCAATTCCTATAGAACCAAAGATGATTTATAGTTAGAATATGACGTAAGGGGACTGTTTTCTTACAATATCTTGCTTCTTGTCAGTAAATTGAGGATAATTGGTATTCAAAGACGATATACAGCCATAAATGCTAACGTAGCAGCCGCTAGAAAAATGAATCCAGAAAAGAACAATAGTTTAAAGAAATCATCAAGTAAATGTAAAAAAAATAATGGACATCAACAAAAAGAAAGGCGTGAAAGTGTCACTGAACACAATCTAACATTGTTGTTGTTGCCTTCGCCGTCGACTGAGTAAATGAAGTTAATTCAGAAACGATTATTCAAATAATGATATAAACAATTGACCGAAAGACTCTCTATCCAAAAGGCGTTAGCGGGAAGGGAGAGATATAGTGATGAATTTAGAAAATAAATTCTCGAATCATAGATATTATTTTTACGATTGGAATAAAAATGGTCACTTTCGAATTAGGCTGGACGCTGTACTTTAAATAAAATTTAATTGGCTCTTGTATCACTGTGTGCACGCGCAAGAAGAGGCCGTACATACTTTTTCTGTGTGTTTTTTTTTTTTCAAGCTTCTGATAATTCTTTCGTACTCAACGAATGGCACTATTTTTAGTAAATTTGAAAGTACACTTCGGTAGATTATGGAGTATTTCGTCGAACCGAAGTCTCTATTTTGTGTTTAAAGCTTTTATACCGGTGAACACCTTCGACAAAATAAACTAATTACCATTCTTACAACCAATGAGATGCCAGAGATATCAGTAAAATAAGACTTTTATTTGAAACACATGAAAACTGTATATGATTTAGAGATTTACAGATAGTAGGTAGATGATGATTATTGTTAATATTTAATACAATTTATTACTATTATTATTATTTTACTTCCGTTGTATCATAAACACTGAAGAGCCAAGGAAACTGGTATAGCAATGCGTATGCACAGAGATATATAAAAACTCACAGTACGGCGCTGTGGTCGGCAACGCCTATGCAAGACAACAGGTGTCCGGCGCAGGCGTTAGACCGGTTACTGCTGCTACAATGGCAGGTTATCACGATTTAAGTGAGTTTGAACGTGGTGTTATAATCGGCGCACGAGAGATGGGACAAAGCATGACCAAGTAGCGATTACGTGGGGATTTTCCCGTACGACCATTTCACGAGTGCTCCGTGAATATCGGTAATACGGTAAAACAGCAATTCTCCAACATCGCTCCGGCCGGAAAACGATCCTGCAAGAACGGGACCAACGACGACTGAAGAGAATCGTTCAACGTGACAAAAGGATGCAACCGTTAGGCAAATTGCTGTGGATTTCAATGCTGGGCCATCAACAATTGTCAGCGTGCGAACCATTCAACGAAACATCATCGATATGGGCTTTCGGAGCCGAAGGCCCATTCGTGTACCCTTGCTGAGTGCACGACATAAAGCTTTACACCTCGCCTGGACCCTTCAACACCGACAGTGGACTGTTGATGATTGGAAACATGTTGCCTGGTCTAACGAGTCTCGTTTCCAATTGTATCGAACGGATAGACGTGAATGGCTATGGAGACAACCTCATGAATTCATGGACCCTGCACGTCAGTAGGGGACTGATAAAGCTGGTGGAGGATCTGTAGCGGTGTGGGGCGTGTGCAGTTGGAGTGTCATTGAATCCCTGATACGTCTAGATACGACTCTGACAGATGACACGTACGTACGCATCCTGGCTGATCACATCCGCTGGTCACCAAACTTAACAGACATGAACATTATTGAGCATGACTGGGATACCTTGCAACGTGCCGCTCAGAAGAGATCTCCAGCCCCTCGTACTCTTACGGATTAATGTACAGCCCTGCAGGATACGTGTGTTAATTCCCTCCAAGAATACTTGAAACATTAGTCGAGTCCATATCATGTCGTGCTGCGCAACTTCTACGTGCTCGCGGGGGCTCTACACGATATTAGGCGGGTGTACCAGTTTCTTTGGATCTTCATTGTACTTTTTAAATCAAAGGTTTATAGTTACTGAAATAGGAAATATATCTTTCACATTTAATATGGTTCACCGTTTAACGTGAGCAACTGCTTCCATCAATGTAACGTTATGTGCGCAGGCGCAGAACGTTGCCACTCATGCGCAGTTAACACGTACCACTAACAAATTTTTCCCCACCATGACCATAGAAGTTTTACTTTCTGGAAAAAATATTCTTTTCCTCATTATAAAAAGGAAGTTTCGAAATAATATCATTCCCTTTTTGACCCATTATGTTGCTATGACACATTCTCCCATATATTTCTGTACTTTCCCAGATTTTTCGTTCGAAATATCCATAACAATAGTCTTATTATTTCCTTTATTATTATTATTATTATTATCATTATTATTATTATTATTATTATTATTATTTTGCTTAGCGTTTTAATTCTAATTGACGTCCTGGTACGGGGATTCGGAACCACGTGTTTTTGAATAACAGGCTGTAGCATTACCACTTCTATTACTGGTCGTATGACACTACCGTAATTAGAGTCCCACACATTACATACTTTGTGTAGCTGACAAAGAGCTCCAAACAAGACTACAATGTCTTGTAGAAGTAAGGGAGGCACCCCAACACCTTATCAAAGGAGTATTTAAATAAATCAAAATAGCTTGAAACACAAGGCAGCAGCTTTTGCTAGAAACAGATGTCACACATTTCAAAATTACGGAGGTCATCTGCACAAACAACATTTCATAGTCCATCGTACCTGTTAATTCCTTGTTGTCCGGAAGCCACCAACGATAGACGAGGTTGTCTGAGTCGAGAAGGAAGGTCTTGTCGCTGGTGTTCTCGCCATAGCACGGTATATTCGTCGGGTGTCCGGGGAAAGCGAACAGGCTTTCAGCGTCTGCGTCTACACAAAGCAAATGCCTTCAATGAATGCTCCTTCCAGAGATGGGTGATGTGTATTACTCAACTATGATCTAAATACCCCTGCTAGAGTCGAGCAATTCTGATTATATAAGAACCCCCATCAGTAGCTAGGCAGGAGAGGCAGATATGTAGGTCGCGTGGTCATTGAGGAATTGAGTATGTGTTGAAAGAGATTGAAATAGCCACTGTTAAAGAAGTGTACAGAAGCTGAGGTAGAGTTCATTATTATTGTTACAGCAGAGATGTAAACATCTCGATGATGGTGGTGATTAACTAGAAATATGCCAGACACATAAAACAAGGTGACAACACATCCATCAAAAAACATTTCACCTCACTGCCTCAAACAAGGAGCTCTGCACGCTTGGTTTAACCTGCTGAAGATCGTTAGGCTCGACTTCGGCCACTGCTCTTGCAAAGTAGCGTAGATGCAATTATCCAAAAAAAAAGTAAGGTTGGTTTTAGGAACAGACGGTAAAATGATCCAACTTTGTTACAGGATAACTTGTCCGAAGAAGAGGTGGATGCAGCCGTGGCAATTAAGGAAGAATTCTTGGTCACTTTTGCCAATAAATATAAGATAGAACTGAATGTCAAGGTTGCGGAACAGTTGGCTATAGCGTATGGAGTGAAAGAAAAACAACATATTTCACGGTTCGTGGGAGATCTGAATGTCAAGTTTGCTAAAGAGGTATACGTAGCAGTCGCAATTAAGGAATATATCTCAAGTGTCGTTGTAGACCTGAATGTCAAGGATGCGGGAGGGGTGGATGCAGCAGTCGCAATTAAGATGTATATCTCAATGTCAAGGATGCGGAAGAGATGGATACAGCAATTGGAGTAATGAAACATATTTCACGGGTCGTGGTAGATCTGAAATTAAAGGATGCGTAAGAGGTGGCTGCAAAAGACGCAGTGAAGATGATATTTCACTGGACGTTGTAAATGTCAAGGTTGCGCAAGAGATGGATACAGCAGTCGCAGTTAAGAAGAATCCCTCTCGGGACATGGTAGATCTGAATGTCCAGGATGCGGAAGAAAATGCTAAAGAATAAGACAGAAGAAAGGCGTGAACATATGGGGGCATTGTGATATTTTTCCAGTTTTCGTTCTCCGTTAACTATTCAGCCAGAAAGAAGTTGATTTGGCTATCAGCATTTCCTTTTTTTGCACCCTGTAGCAGGAAGGGTCGCCTGTAGGCACCAGTAACCGTTTCATGTATTGTATTCCTTGCCTCGCAATTATTGCAAACCGTGTAATTTGTATAAATTTTCTTTTTATGCTTCTCACAATTGCTCATATCCGAATTACGGTTAACCTTATCCGGTTTTTCCAAACCGTTAGCCTTGGTCTCCCAGTATTCCAGTGCTGTTGATACGACAAGCAGGAAAAAGTTAAGGAAAATCGTGGATAGTGGCAATGAAAACTGTGGTGGAACATTAAGACTTGAGCTCGGAAGATGTTCCAGAACAAATGATCAATAACAACACGAACAAGTGGCAAGTGCTTGTGATTCACTCCCGCAAAAGTGAATATGGAAATGATAAGACTGGGGATGAGGATGGGTGGTACGCTAGGCGGTAGTATGACTCCATTAATGCTCGTACATTCATTGACTACAACGCCAAACCAGGTCAAGCAACTGCGAAGTTCTTACCTGAAGTGGACGTGATGCTGGTTAGGTCGAGGGCAAGCATCGCCGCCATTCCGTCAACACTGATGTTCTTCATCATGGCCGCCTTGTCCTGTAGCTCTTCATGTGCCAACATCACCGGCTCTACCTTGTTCGTCACGATCAGGCTCTCTTCGGATGGTTGCTGCATCCGACATCTATAATCCACCAACTCCGTCACCCAGGTTTTGTGCATCTGCTTCACCATAAGAGCTACATCTCGCAGCATCTCTTCCACAGAGCATACACACGAAGCCTGACGTGGGTCGCAGGTCCCATTGGTCGGCTTCGGAAGATGAGTCTTGGGGGATTCAGTTTTAGGAGGATGCACCCTGGTAATCTCAGTCGTCTTCTCAACTTCTGTTTCTTTACCGTTTGTTCGCATTGGAATTACCGTCTGTTCCGTCACTGTTGTGGTTGTCTCTTCGACGAATTCTCCTGTTTCCAAAGTTTCCGTTCCGGTATTGGTCACTGCCAGCGGCGTAGTAATTTCGTCAGTGAACTCACCCGTCTCCAGAGTTTCTGTGCTAGTGAATTCTTCGTACTCTTCGCCACCTTCTTCTTCAACTGCACTCAGTGTTGTACCCTTTTCACTAGTTGCAGTTTGGGTGGCAGTTTCCTCGTAATCAGTTTCTTCAGTAGTCACTTCAGAAGTGCCAATAGAGAATGTTGTCTCTTCTTCAGCCTCTGATTCCAATGTACTAACATGCTCACTTGTTTCCTCTGTCATTTCCTCAGTTGTAGAGGTTTCATGGCCATGTGGTAAATTTACTTCAGTTACTGTTCCGAGTTGTTCTGCAGAAGTTGTTTCCTTAGTTGCAGCTCCTTCGGACGTTTCCTCAGCTTCCTCTTCATTTTCATCGTATTCTCCTTCTTCCCCCTCCCCTTCTTCTTCAGCACTTTTATTGCTTTCAGTTGTCTGTTCATTTGATTCTGTTGTAAATTTAATCTCTTTTGTGTTTTCGTGAAGCACCGTAGACGAAACTGAACTTTCTTCCTCGTTCTCAAGGGTTGAAGAAGATAGTTCTGGTGTTCCCGTGGATTCCTCAGTTGTACTGCTTTCGGCTGTTACCTCCGACGATGAGGATATAGTTTCAGTTTCATTTTCTTCATCATTCTCCTCTTCAGTGGCACTGCTAGATGACATACTACTTTCTTCATTAGTGGCAGTGGTAGATTCCTCCTCATTACCCTCACTGGTTAACATGGTGCCTTCTTCTTCCTCGGTACTACTCTCACTATTTGACTCTGCGGTAGCCTCAGTAAGTACCCCTGAGGTTTCGGTCTCCAAAGTATTAATCTCTTCGGTTATTTCAGTATTTTCAGTTTCCTCACTAGTTTCGACTTCTCCAGAATTATCACTACCAGTTGACTCTGTAGTTGCATTTTCTTCTTCAGTTACCTCTGAGGTTTCGGCCTCCATAGAATTAGCCTCACTGGTTATCTCAGTAGTTTCAGCTTCTTCAGAATTAGATTCTTCTGTCATCTCACTAGTTTCGGCTTCCTCACTAACATTTGTCTCTGTGGCTGCATTTTCCTCCTCAGTTACCTCTGAGGTTTCGGCCTCCATAGAATTAGCCTCACTGGTTATCTCAGTAGTTTCAGCTTCCTCAGAATTAGACACTTCTGTCATCTCACTAGTTTCGGCTTCCTCCAAATTTTCACCAACATTTGACTCTGTGGTGATATTTTCCTCAGCAGTTACCTCTGAAGTTTCGGCCTCCATGGAACTAGGCTCATTGGTTATCTCAGTAGTTTCAGTTTCCTCAAAATTCGATACCTCCGTTACCTCACTGTTGTTGATTTCCCCAGTATTATCACCCTCATTTGACTCTGTGGTTGCATTTTCCTCATCAAACGCCTCTGAAGTTTCAGCCACCATAGTATTAGCCTCAGTGATTATCTCAGTAGTTCCGATTTCCTCAGAATTAGCCTCGTCAGTCATCTCATTGGCTTTGATCTCCTCGGAATTACTATCACCTATTGATTCTGTGGTTAAGGTTACCTCATCTACTAATTCTGAGGTTTCAGGTCCCATAGAAATAGGTTCATAAGTTACGCCAGTAGTTGCAGTCTCCTCAGAATTAACATCATCGTTTGACCCTGTAAATACATTGTCTTCCGCATTAGCCCCATCAGCTTCTACCGTTGTCTCGGTTTCATTGCTTATCTCTGTCGCTTCAGGCTCTTCAGCATTATCCTTGGCAATTATCTCTACAGTTCCAGTTTCCTCAGTATCAGCCTCGATGAGCTGAGCATCATCAGTTAGCTTCTCAAATTTAATCCCACCAACTGGCGTTGAGACTGTAAGTTCGTAATCATTCTCTGCCTCGTCGGTAGGTTCTTCTGTAAGCACTGTATTGGCAAGCTCCATACTCGTTTCAGGTAGCGAGGTAAGTGTTTCAGTACTGGACAAAATAAGGTTTCCTCCTTCATCAGCCTTCAGATGCTGATTTTCTGCCCCTATGATTTCACCATTGGCGATTGTATCTACTGCAAGCGCTTGTTTGTTAAAACTATGATGAACGTTATTTCCTAGATTAGAACCAGAGAACTGTTTGTTTGACTCATATTCCCCTATATCTTTTCCTATTGTTATGCTTATTGGGGATCCGGCAACATTTCTTACCGCTGTTTTATCAAGATCACTATTTTTATAATTCAAATTTACAAGTTCAGGTTGATCAGCGAATAGCGTCATATGTTTCTTCCGCGGAATAATCGGCTTGATACGTGCTTGTTGATCTATATACTCTTCCGTTTCTTTAGCGGAGTCAATTCCAGATTTGTCTCCCGCCATATGCATAAGACCCTTCCCTAGTCGGCTCCCGTCCCCTATGAATTTTTCGGTGTGTTTATTGAGTCCATTTACAATTCGTTTATCTTCATTATACCCTGAATACCGATTCATGGGTCGTTCTTCACTTCTTGATTTTTGAGTCAAATAATCTCCTAAAACTATGTGGTTAATCATTTCTTTTCTAATAGATGGCGCAACATAAACACCTAATGAATTGGAACTTGAGTAAGGAGTATCTAAATTCTTGCTAGGTATTATAATATTACTAACCTTATTGTTTTTATTTGCGTTGATATAACCTCTGTCGAAAGCATCAACACCATTTATCTCAGGGGAATTACTATAAAACAAATAACTCAAATCTGTCGAAGTCTCTGCAGAAATAGAATCATCATAAATTGGATCAGCGGTAGTAATAAGAATCGATTCTTCATTAAATCCTACTCCGCTTAATAAATCTCTATCAATTTGTTTATTAACTCTCTTATGACCACGTACAGTTTCACTTGAAAAACTTTCATTACTACGTCTCATAAAATAGTGTGGACTGTTGATAATGTTGTACGGTTCAACGTCTGAATGGCTCAATTCCTTATCACAATCTAATTTTTTGTTCACGCACGTTTTTTTAGTTTTTGAATGTTTTTTTATGACGTGTAAGTAATTGCTCTTCCGTTTCTTCAACTTTGACATCGAGTTCTTCCCTCTCTCTTTACGTGGTACTGAAATTCCGTTAAACTTAATTCTGTAGTGGCCCACAGACTGATCTTGCAGGTGGTTTAAACTTAGGCTGACCCGATTCTCTCGTAACCTTCTTGCAGATCTGTACCGGTTATTCTTTACCAGTTTCACCCCACCTGTTCTCTTGTTTCTATTTGGAATTGATAACTTATTGAAGTCCGCCTCATTTTGGGGGTAAGATATGTTTTCTAATCCTACTTGATTAGCATTTTCATTTACATCATCATTTCCATCGTTATCAATTACTGGGAATTTTAAATTAAAATCTAAAAAATTGTCTGTATTACTTCGACAGCGGAACGCTTTCTTGTTCTTAACATCGGTGTCATACGTCTTTTTAATTTTATTCTCCAGGTTTTCCCCTGTTGGAAGAAGGCACCGATCGGGAGTCTCAAGGGATTGCATAACTAATCTGGCTGGTCGGATGTTGTCAGTGTGTTTGTGATGAGTTTTTCTATCAGAAAAATTACTCGCAGTCCGAGCTTCATTTCTACCACCCTTCTCTTTTTCATTCGACCTGTTGATTTTTAAGATTATTTTTTGTTGAGGCTCGTCTCTTGGTTCAGTGTGATGCATTGCCCCATTACTGTGCCTTGACCCAAGTTTGATGGATGGCTGATACGACCCATTTAGTGAATTGTCATAATTCTGCATACGCGCATTAGTCCAGCGACCTATTTCCCTCCAACTCCGCTGATTTTTATTCTTATCTTGTTTACCACTATCTTCAAGGGAAGAACCGTCCTCTACAATATTTGACACTTCCATATCAATTTGTTTCTTTGTTCTTTTATGACTGTCCGCAGTCGGAATTGGAAAGCTTTCACTGCTATCCGCATGATACGAAAGAAAATCTTCAAATCCATCACTTTTATACTTTTCTGTGTCTTCACTTTCTAATAATTCGCTGTCGTCGTCTACTAATTGAAGTATTTTACGACCATGTTGGAATAGGAAGAGATTATCATTTTGGTTTGGGTCTACCAACGGATAGGATATTAATTTTTCAGGAATCTCTAAATCGCCGTATGGTAAGATTTCTCCACGTAAATTCACTTTATTGCTGTAATAAAAGACACATGTTTTGTCGACGCTCATATTGGATCTACAAAAGTCTACCTGATTTTGTAGGTCAACAAACGCACAAAATTCGTTCATAGTAACAGTTGGTTCTTGCACTTTTGGTATGAAAGGACCAGATTCAGTAGATTTTGCAAGTACCGGATTACAAGCCGGTTCAATTCCGCAGACTTCATCCTGCCGTAAACAAAAATGCTGGTATAATTTGTGACGCTGTGATCTACCCTTCGCTTCTGGGGACATTTTAGTATACTTATCGATCGCTTTGGTATTAGATTGAAGGATTTTTTGCATCATTAAAAATAGCTGTACCAAATCGTAAGTTTCTTCTTTTTCTCGGTTGTTAGGAATCCTTGGGAATGAGACGAAACTAAAGCTCGCTGAATTATCAACAAGTAAATAATCGTTTATGTTGGCACCAAAAGGAGATATCTGTCCACTCAGCAAACTAGGTGGTATACATAAACTGAACTTCGCTACTATACCATAGTTTTTAATTCCAGAATTATCACAACTGTAGTTATTATTTGTCGTCAAATATAGTTTTCCCATGTTATTCATGTAGTCAGCACAGGCTGAATCGATGGTATTTTCTAGATAATCATCAACTGTACTGAGAATCGTGAGATATTTCTCGTCGTCCCGTTTCGGCAATACCGAATTATTCAAGTATATGTCACAATGTTCAGTGAATTCATTAGTGTCCATTACTAACGTATTATTTCCTGTTTGTTTCGCTGGATGAGCGATTGTATCACTTCCTTCGTCTTGAATGTGCTGGTAGTTACATAACCGGCTTTTTGACAGTTCAGGAATTGACTGTACGCTCTGTAGACGAGTTCCTGCAGTAATTTCGTTTTGTGTTGTATATGCAAGTTGTTGCGTTTTATGAGTGGTGTTACATGTACTTGCTTCACATTCTTCATCGTCCACGTCATCAAATTGAAGAATTTTTCTTCGGTGTTTCAAAGGATGTGCGAACTCGTTTCTGCTTGCAGTATAAGGATTTAAGCGTTCGGAAACTTCCTTGACCTTTCTGCCGTTAGAGTGTCTCCTTCGTTTGACATTGATAAATACAACATTCCGTTTGGATCCAGAGTCGTCTGTTTTTGCATCTGTATGAAGCGCAGTTTTGAGAGGTATAGTTTTGGCGTACAGCTCGTAGTTCCCTCTATTTGATCTAAGTTTGTGAGGTGGAGTTCTTGGATACAGATTACGAAACTCGTATAATGTGTTATCTGAAGATACCTGTCGACTTCCGGCTCCTACGCTTCCCACCTTTTTATGGAGTCTATCAGATTCGGCAAAATAGGAATTTCTATCACGACGTGATGGATCCAAATCATCATTTCCAATAGAGGAACTATTTGCATGTTTCTTCACCCAGTGTTCAAACATAGCCATATCTAATTTTGGAGGTTCTCTAAACATGAAACTTCCATGTTCGGTGCTGGTTGCCTGATCCTTATCCTTAGCCTTTTTCCTGAAAAAATTCCTGGATTCACGGATGCTGCTGAATTCAGTAGGGTTTTTATACGTTTCCTTTCCCTCGAAATTAGCAGTTCCAAACTGTAACCCGCTACTACCAGTGGCAGACAGCGCTTCATTGTTTGAAGGGTTTTGTAAAAAATCACCATTGCTAAGCTGTCTCCCTTTGATAGAGGGATTTTCTGGAAAGTCATCCGTAGCAAATTTTTCCCCATTCCTTGAAGGATTCTGTAAAAGATTACAACTCCCACATTGTCCTCCTCTGTTTGGGGGATTCTGTGGACAGTTACAATTTCCACACTGTCCTTCACAGCTTGGAGGGTTTTGTGGAAGATTTCCACTGCCACATCGGCCTGCATTGCATGGGTTTTGTGAAGTACTGCTAATACCTAACTGTCTCCCACAGCTTGGGGGGTTTTGTGGAAGATAGCTAGCTCCAGATTGTCCCATAAAACTTAGGGGGATTGGTGAAGTAGATTGTTCGCTTTGGGGAGCTTCAGAAGACGAAATATTAAATTCGTCAGGTGCCTTGCAAACAACGCTTACGTGACATTGGCTTGTTGAACTTCCAATATCTTCTTTATTCGCTGATAAGTTGGACTCACTAGGTTCCTGCGTGGTCCCAATGTTCTGAGTAGATGGACAGTTAAGTGATTTCCTGCCAAAACCTTCACTATGTGGACCGCTGGTTGGCCTGTCGCCTATTCTCCCACTCACCTGAAGCTGTTTCCGTGTCTTCCCAGGGTTTTCAACAGTTGCGCTGTTGGCTGACGCTGATCGAGCACTATCGCCGTTCCGATTCATATCTTTGGATGGCCCACTAACATATCTATCCCAATACGATTTTTCATTGTTTTGCTTTTTGACGTTAGATGAATTTTGCAAGCTCTCCTTCACTGAATGATTGTTTTGTGCACTGTATAAACTGTTATTGTACTTGGTCACGAGTTCTGAAATTTCGTTAGTACCCATACGGTTTTGAAACGAGGTACTGTTAGATGAATTCCAGTCAGAGCTCACTACGGTAGGTTGTGACTGGGTGTCCCAGGTGTTTTGAAGAAGTTCATTGTTGGATGGTATGCCAACTCTATCGCTATTCTGATCTAAAACATCATGTGGTTCCTGGGCAAACGACGTGTTTTGTACAGAGGAATCGACGAAATGATCATCATACTGGATCACATCTTTTAGCGAATCTTTTTGTGTGTTTTCAGCTGGCAGCGAGCCAAGAATATTGTCGTCTTGAATCTCCATTTTTGGTGGTTCCTGAGTTATCCATGTATTTTCAAATGGTACAATATTTGACGATTGCCAACTGTTCCCATACTGATTTCTCGCTTGCTGTTGCGCTTGCGTGGGCGAGATGTTCTGTATGGGTGATAGCCAACCTACATTATCCCCGTTTTGGTTCATATCTTTGTTAGGACTACCGCTGAATGTCGTAAAATCATTGTTCTGATCGCAGCTAATACCCTGTTTGCATTGTGACCAGTTGGCTTCCTCTTCCATGTCCCAAGTATTCTTGTTCGGTGATTCATTAAGCGTTTTCAAACCAAAATTTCCAATGTTCTGGTTCTGGATTTTAGATCGTTCTATAGTTTCCCACCTATTCTGGAATAAGGGAGCATTGTTATTTATCCAGGTATTATATTCATTGTCCTGGGTCACCGCCTGAGCCGGTTGCTCTGTCAACCATGAATTCTGGAAGGAGGAGCTTTCTGTTGGTTTCCAGCCAAGGTTGTCGCCGTATTGGCCCATTCTCATAGGTGATTCCTTAGTGGTCCAAGAGTTCTGTAGGTCTTGGCCTCCAGCTGATTCCAAATTATCACTTTGACCGTACTGACTCATCGCATTCTGTGGTCTATCTGTAGGCCAAGCATTCTGACTGCTGAGGGAGTTCCAGGTATTGTCTTCACCGTTTTGGCTCATTGCTATTTGCGTTAACTCTGTAGTCAACGTGTTCTGAGCTGATATCCATTTCGAATCATCACTTAGCTGATTCATCGTTTTTTCTGGTTTTTCCATAGACCATGTACTCCACCCCGGTTCATTTTTAAGTGTCTTCCAGCGAGGCTTATAAGATTTTTGACTCGTCATTCGATAACAGCCAGCACGAAATCCTTTAGCATATGAGCGTAGACCGTTTGATATATTCTTTATCTTTTGTTTGAATCTTTTCGCCGGATATTGGCTTCCACCAATATTGAAAGCGGCCGGATCCCGCCGTATGTGTGTTCGACTGCACTGTCTGGGTAATCCGAGGTATTTACGTTGTTTCGCCCTTTCAGGGTGATGCGCAGGTACACCGTCGCCGGCCATGTTGACGGGCACCCATCTTTCTTGACTCAGCGACTTCTTTTTCAGAATCTTGGACTTAACACTTCGGTCGATCGAATCGATTTCATCAACAGGCACTTTCGGTGGGTTTCGAGAAATCAGTAATTTGAATGTTGTCGGATATTGAGAATGAGATGAAACTTGTCGACTCCGTCCAGGAAATCTCTTCTTATGTTTCTGAGTAATAAAGACGGGTTTTTCTGTTATTATGCTCTCTAGGTTCTCATCCTTACCATCTTCAAGGAAAATTTTTCTATTGGCACTGAATTTGTTCATGTATTTGTCGCTACTGTGTTCTGATCTTTTGTTTCTTTTGTAATTGGATTTACCTGAAGCCTTTAAATTACGAGTGTCAACAATGTTCAACGATGACCTGAAATCATCATGGTTGTTAAAAGGAATTCCATCTATTCTAAAGGCCTGATATGGTGTATTAGATGAGAAGACGTTTCGTTTGTGATAATGAATAACGTTATTTGAACTCTGCCTCTCAGATAACGATTTATGTTTCAGCATTGATAGAAGCGTCCCATTCAGTTGATTACTACTTGTGGCTCTTGATTCGTTTACGTTGCCACTGATCACACCATCAGTACCTGGATCATTTGATGAATTATAATCAACAATCTTATCAGCGTTATCATTGCCCAGTAAACGTCTCCCATTGTAAATTTTTTCGCTAGAAACATCTTGAATGAAGTTTGTTCTAGAATTTGCATCATTAAACTTTTCTTGCTTAATATTCCTGTTACGATCCATTTCTTGATTACTACCCGTTTTATCGGAATTCCTGATTGCACCACTTGCAATACAGGACGTGGTCTGACAAAATGAAGAATTTTTCATCACCGATTTGGAAATATTACGCATCAATGCATGGGAATTCCTACGCCAAACATTTGATCCAGTGAAAACCTGCTGATCCCTTGCGTATTTCATAATCTGACAGTTTCTGCAGTGCTGTTTCAGCGAGTGCTCGAAAAGAGCCAAATTAACTTTCGCTATATCGCTGGTCGGTACGTTTTCAGTGAGATGCATGTGGAATTTTCCTTTTGCGACATTCTGAAGCACGACTTTTCCGAGACGTCTAAGTTGTTCATACAAACTGTAGTTGGAAGACGTACCTTTATTGGCATTGCTTTTTTCAGAATGATTCTCACCGTTCGATACGTTATGATGAAAGCCAGTCTCAGTCTCAGGATGTTTGGTAATAGGTCTATAGCTTACTGAGTTTGGCGGTTCATCGGGGACCCGATGGTTACTTTCGATCACACCATTTGCTGAGTTGTCAGCGGTTGTCACAGCTTCACCCCAGCTATTAATGTCATCAGATTCGTTATTCTCGTATGGTCGTTCTTGAGTGGTCATGATATTCGCCTCATTTCGTTCTTCTTCATCGTTCACAACGTTGGCATTATTTGATGGTTCCTGATTGGCCATACACTTCTCATTACGTTCACTCTCATCAGGTGATGACTGCTCAATGTTAACATCATTTGCCTCTCTTTGTGGCTCTTGAGTTGTATCGATAATCACCTCACTTCGTGGCTCTTGAGTTGCAATGACATTCGCTGTGCTGAGTGAATCTTCAGCTACTGCATTCGCCTCGGTTTGTGACTCTTGTGTTATAATGACATTCGCTTCACTTCGTGGATTTTGAGTTGTAGCGATAACCTCCTCTCTTTCAGCAGGCTCGATTGTAGCAACATTTGCCTCGCTTTGTATCTCTTGAGTTATAACGACGTTAACCTCACTTTGTGGCTCTTGGGTTGTAACAATATTCGCCTCGTTTAGTGTCTCTTGGGTTGTAACAAAATTTTCCCTCCTTGATTGCTCTCGAAAGGATATAGCGTTCATGTCATTTGAATGCTTTTCTTTGGTCTTAGTGTTCGCTCCGTTTGAAGACTGCTGGCTTTTCCTATTGCTTACTTTATCTGAAGGGTCAATCTGTCCATTCAGGTTGGTTTTATGATATCCGATCGGCGTTTTTGATTTTATCTGAGCCGTTTGAACTTTCCACTGCTGATTGTAGCGTTGCCTCTACATTTTTTATCTGACTCCTGCTTAACACTCACAGGCCTAGTATCAGAAGGAAAGTCATTGTTGAGATCCTCGGTTTCCTTTCCGGGTCCAACTACAGTGAGACTAATGGAAGGTGTGATTGTAGTTTGTGATTTTGCATAGGTTCTGCTTATTGGATAGTCTTGTTTACTAAGCTTGTACAAAACCGGTTCCAAAGGCTCTTGTGAACTGTTACTGTGCGGTGGCACCCCAAACCATTTAATATCCTGCTGCGATTCCATCGTCATGGCCATGGTGCGACGTTTGTGGACTCTACCGCAGTAGTGACTATCCCGTTCACTTCGTCTCAGAGACAATAAACGTCTTTTCATCAGCTGGTTGGCTCCCGCAGGCTTAGAGAATCCATCAGCTGCGGAGTCTAGTACTTTTGCGCCCTGCGGTTGTGTCACTATCTCACCTGTGGTATCTTTGTTATAAGTAAACGGCTGCAGCGCACCGTTGTTTGAAACTGTTGAACGCTTCGAAATCTTGTGGATATTATTCAGAGTTTCCCAGCTGTGTGGAGCGTTACTTGTTTCCTGCGATAGTTTATCTTGTTTTTCTGGTAGTCCTGCGTAATCTTGCTTCAATAGTTTGCTGTCTTGCTGCTCTAAAGTGGGATAAAATAATCGGCTTTGGCGCTTAGACAGATGAACGAAATGTTTATTTCTGTCACTCGAGCGAGAATTTCTTGCAAGGCCAATCATTTGTTTCATTTTGACAGCACTATTTACCTCGTCATTTCCCGATATCTTTCTTAAAATGTCAGATGAACTTCTATCTGTTACTCTGTGTGGCATGCGACCAGCAATAGTGTATGAATATCTGCTTTTAGCAGGCTGCTGCGACGGAAAACGAAACACAGCTGCAGATCTAGCCTCAGGCTGTGAAATAGCCTCACCAGTTGGACTGTGAACAAACTGTACTGTTAAGTGTTCCTTCCCATCGTCAGGCTTCCTAGGTATATTTCGTCCCTGTTTCATTAGTGATTGGTATTCTTTAAACCTTGATTTGGGAAGCGAAGCCGCATCTTCAACCATTCCTTCCTTCTCACGGTGAACAGCAGATCCATGGAACGATTTTTGATTTTGAACAGCTGTTGGCCATTCAATTATCCATCTAATTTTTGGGGACTTTCCAGTTCCTTTTGTCAGTTGTTTATAAGTGTCAGGATGATGCAAATCCTCGTAAGCTACTGTATCAGGTACTTTTTCATAATAATTTATCGGTAGCTGACGAAATTGGAGAGGCGTTACAAATGGTTCCACATTATTTGTAACTGAGGACTCTCTATCAAAGCTTTCTTTCCCATAATTTCTGAAGAGATATTTTTCAGGCTGATTGTCATCTTGCACAATAGATTTCACTGCGGGTAGAACGTAAACTTCATCTCTGGGCTGCTCATACTGGTTAAAGGAATAGACTGAGCCAGACGGTAAATTTCTGCTGTAAGCATTCATCCTAACTGGATACGAAACATGACTTTTTTCTTGTGATTTCCTGTTTCTAGCTTGTTGATTATCTACGTTGTTGGAAATTAATTTTAATGGGCTTAATGGAGTGTCATTCACTTTCATCTGGTAACTAAAACCCTGGGGAACAATTTTTGTCTGCATAGAATCTACCTGCAGTGTATTTAAATTTGGAAGTAAAACATTGCGCTGTGACTGATCTGAAACCTCCATCGTCTCAGTTTGCCCAATGCCTTCGGGAAAATTTCCAGGTACCGTGAGGATTGTAGTAAAGTTGTGACCAATTTCCCGGTATTTCTGTAGAGTCTGGTTATCTTCCAAACCACTTTCTGCTATTATATAATTATCTCGAGGTATACTATTTTCTAAAATAACATCGTCAGTGTGATGGTCTACAACTAATTGTCGTCCATCAGTATAGTTCTTATTGGTCATCGCATGTGAAGAACTAAATTCATTTCTGCTCTGCCTGTTTTCGGATAGTATATCATCGCTCTTTATTGGCTGCGAATTGTTCCAACCCATTTCAGTTGTTGCGGGCGAAAATTCTGAAGCATTTCTTTCTTGCTTAACAGCTGGTTGCTCTATTTCTATCTTAATGAATGAATCCATTTGTTTATTTGGAACGTTATTACCATCGTATGATTCCAGAATATTTGTCGGTATCTGTATTGTCAGCTTATTTACACGTTTACCCTCATTTTCCTGGGTTGATTTCATAATAGTTTCTCCTGTGCTTTCCTCAGATTGAGACATATTTGTATTTGCCGTTTGAAACAGCTGTATCGGTGGATAATGCTCTGTAGGGGCAGCTGGTTTAACTGCGCTGATCTCGGACGAACTATTTTCGTTATAACTGTTAGTCATGTAGGTAGGTCTGTGTTTAGACGCAGTCGGAGATTTAATTCCTCCCAAATGATTTTCCAGTGTAGCAGTGTCGAAGATTCCTTCCAGAATGTTGGGATTTTCTCGGAGCACTTCGCACAACTCCTTTACTTGTTGCAAGGAAAGTTGTTTCTTATTTGGTTGAGAATTTTTATTACCAAATTTTGAATTTTGATCAGGCGCATGTCTCGCTTTTGCAATTGTGTTTTCATCCAACTCTTGTAAGGTGTTGTTAGCTGCTGATCCAGGTGCCCGCATGAACTCGTGTTGCATTTCAAACTGAACCTGAAAGTTATTGACGTAACCGCCGTAGTCGTTTACAGAACTTTCCTCACTGGGATAACTTTGTCGTTCAGTTTCGTATTTGTTTAGGTGACATAATTTTTTCATACCAATCAAACCCTCATAGACAGCATTCAA
Source organism: Vandiemenella viatica (assembly GCA_031002005.1). NCBI lineage: Eukaryota > Metazoa > Arthropoda > Insecta > Orthoptera > Morabidae > Vandiemenella > Vandiemenella viatica. The sequence continues at coordinate 32,785,779 of CM061918.1, forward strand.
GTCATCAGAGGAGTCAAGTGGTAAGGAGACGTAGTTTTTAGGTAATCCATTTTGAGGTTTCTCTGGAAATGAAGGGTAGCTGGTATTTAATAAGGTAATATTATTTCCCATCATTTCAGCAGTGTGCGGCCATCTCACGTTACTACTATCACTGCACCCTGACTGTTTACACAGATCACCATGTTGGTTTTTGTCTAAGGTTTCATTGGACAGCCCAAGCAAGTACCGATACAGTTTCACATCTGAGATAGGAACCAATGACTTATTAACATCTTTGTTTAGAGGATTTGGGTTTTGCGGGAAAGGATTTGGAATATCCCTTTCATAAGGATGTACACGGAATTTTATTCCTTTTTCAGTTGTTATTTGTGTTGGTATCTGATTTATTTGTTCATAATAATTGGGAAAGTTCTGTTTTATAATTAAATTATGTCGATCAGCTACTGGAAATGCCTGTTTACTAGGTGGGTAGGCATTTTCTGCGGAGTTCTCTGCTTGCTGTAGAGTCAAGGCGTTTTGGTCTCTGTAAGATAATGTCCGTTTGTTTGACTGTTCATCAGAACTCAAACCACGTTGTTTGTTCCCTATAGAAGTCTTAAGACCTGAATATCCGGAGGAAAAATACTGAAGCGGCTGCATTCTCTTTGTTTCTACAATCGGTTTCATGGCTTGTGGTATTTCACCAGAATATTCAATAGGATTGTCGTTGGTATAAGTTACTACAATTTGTCTTATATTCCCAGTAGAAGATTTAGTACTTGGAACAGATTGTCTATTACTCAGGCTTCTTCCTTGGTTCCTCATTCTGTGAGAGCTAGAATGTGTGTTAAATTCTTTTGTTTCCTGTTCTCGTTGTGAACGAATACCGAGATCTCCGGAAGAAAAAATTCTTCGAATATTCGGTACATAGACAGAAGTGTCTTGGCTTTCAAAATCTGACAAATCATTGCTGATTAATGGACTTTTCTCTCCTCCTTCATTCATAAATGCACTTCTCAAAGATTCTCCATTTTTTTGCTGTATCTCTGCGCCTTCTTGTTCACCCTCATTCGAGGCAATATTTGTGTTCTGTTCATTATTTTGGGGCGTCTTCAGGCCTGAAACGTTGTCGATTTTAAATGGAGTGTTAAAGATGTTTCTAGATTTGCTAGTTTTGAAGGAAATCGTTTCAACTGAATTTAGGGGGAAGTCATCAGTGACTGCATTGATCTTTTGGTTCTCTTTATTACTGTTTGTTCTGATCACGCCAACCGGCTTCAAAAGTTCTAATTGTTCTTGCGATTCACCAGATTCAGCTTGCAGTGAGTTATCATCACCTAACATTACGTTATTTTTAACTGGAAGATATACTTTAGTACTTTCCGACGAAACATCAATACCGGAAGTAGAATACTGGCTACCAAATGTTTCTGCATCTTTGATGTTAGGAAGATACTGATATATAGCTGTATTCCCTTGTATTACATTAGCTTCATTGGGAAATATCTCCGAAACAGCTTTCATGTCAATCACTCCATCGCCCTGATAAGAGGAAATGGCTGAAGGACTTTTTCGATTTATTCCCGTTGACATCGATTTTTGTTTACCAACTTGTTGTATGTAGCTGAGCAACTGCTGATATTTGTTCATATCTAAGGACATGGCTGAGGGATTAACCTGGTTTATGTCCAACACCATCGGCGTTTGCTTACCAACTTTTTTCTTGGGTGTAGCCGAGCAACTGCTCGTTATTGCTATGATCAGAGAACATTATCTGGGGGTTATTTTGGTTTACGCCCGTTGGCATCGGTTTTTCCTGGTCACTTGTTTGTGTGTTGCTGAGAAACTGCTGGTAATTGCTCTCATCAGGGGACATGGTCTGGGGGCTATTCTGGTTTATGCCCGTTGGCATTGATTTTTCCTTGTCAGCTTCTTTCAAATTACTGAGAAATTGTTCGTAATTGTTCACATCAGCGGACGTAGTATGGGGGCTATTTTGGTTAATGCCAGTCGACATCAACGTTTCCTTGTCAGCTTGTTGCATATTGCTGAGAAACTGCTCGTAATTGTTCACATCAGAGGATGTGGTCTGGGGGCTATTTTGGATTCTACCAGTCAATATCGACGTTTCCTTGACAGCTTCTCCCGTGTTGCTGAACAGCTGTTGGTAATTGTTCTCATCAGAGGAAACGGTCTGGGGGACATTTTGGTTTATTCCCGCTTGCATCGAATTTTCTTTTTCAGCTTCTTGTGTGTTGCTTGACAACTGCTGGTAATTGCTCTCATCAGAGGAAATGATACGGGGGTCATTTTGGTTTATTCTCGTCGGCATCGAATTTTCTTTTTCAGCTTCTTGTGTATTGCTTGACAACTGCTGGTAATTGCTCTTATCAGAGGAAATGATACGGGGGACATTTTCGTTAATTCCCGTCTGCATCGAATTTTCTTTTTCAGCTTCTTGTGTGTTGCTTGACAACTGCTGGTAATTGCTCTCATCAGAGGAAATGATACGGGGGTCATTTTGGTTTATTCTCGTCGGCATCAACTTTTCCTTGTCAGCTTCTTGAATATTGCTGAATAACTGCTGGTAATAGCTCTCGTCAGAGGACATAGTCTGGGGACTATTTTGGTTTATGCCTGTTGGCATCGACTTTTGCTTGTCAGCTTCTTGTGTGTTGCTGAGCCACTGCTGGTAATTGTTCTGATCAAAAGACATGGCTGATGGACTATCTTGGTATGTGTTCGTCACCACGGGTTTTTCCTTACCTACTTCTTCTTGTGTGTTGCTGAGCACCTGCATGTAATTGTTCTGATCAGTGGGCATGGGTAAGGGACTGTTCTGGTTTACGCCCGTCGGCCACGTTTTTTCCTTATCAACTTCTTGTATGTTGCTGAACATCTGCTGATATTGGTTCTGATCAGAGGACTCGGCTGACGGACTACTTTGTTTCATGCCCGACATCACTGGTTTTTCATCATCAATTTCCTCTTGCGTACTGCTAGGCAACTGTTGGTAACTGTTCTGATCAGAGGATATGGCCTGGGGACTATTCTGGTTCACCCCATTCACCATAGATTTTTCCTTATCAATCTCTTTTTGCATGTTGCCGAGCAGCTGCTGATCTAAGGACATCGCTGAGGGATTATTTTGGTTCATTCCCATCGCATTCAATTTTTCCTTATCAATCTCTTCTTGTCGATTGTTCAGCAAAGACTGGTAGGCCTTATTCAGGAAACTACGCTCTTCAAGCGACAGGACTAGCGGTCTGTACCCCACTGAACTTTCAGGAATTGTTGGATCTGTTGTCAACGGCAATGGACTTTCTTTAGCGTACTGATATTCCTCTCCCCCAGTTTGGTAGTCATCCTGTATCTGTTGTGGCAACATCTCATAATTGATGCTAAGAGCGTTTTCGACTGAAGGGTTCAGAGGTGCATTCTCAAGATTATATGGTGTGATTTCCTGTGGCTGCTCGAAAGGCAATTCAGGGAGCATGGAATACAGCACTGGCTCCATCCAAGATTCAGTGCTGGGAATGGGTATCTCGACGACTCCCTCGGGATTGTTGTAGTCTAACATAGGATATATACCTCCTGCCGCCGACTGTGTTGTAGTCAGATAGTCATTGCTTTCAAACATTATTGGTAATTCTGTAAATGGATTCTGCTTTTCTTCGAAAGGGATTAAATTATAGTAATTGTTATTGTTGGTGTAGCTTTCAGTATAAGGAGAGTAGGACAAACTTTCTCCCATTGTAAACGACGGTTGTTCGCTAGAAATCTCATAACTGTTTTGCTGAAAGTATTTCCATTCAGGTCCCGTCTCAATCGGTTCGTTATATGATGTTTCCTGCGTTACTGCTACTTGAAATGACGAAGAAGTTTCTCCAAGAGGTTGTTGTACCTCCATTGTTAAGACTTCAGGTTTCACAACTGCGGAGTCTGTCACACTCGGTACATTATTATAGGGAATGTTCTGAAATACCGTCTGCGCCGTTTCTTGCGGTAAGGACTGTTGTAAGAGTGTCGTATTGGCAGATGACAATAGCACAGTATTTTTCATAAATGGAGAATACGATTTCCCACCTGAACGTTCAGGTGTGATTGGTAGGTGAACTGTTTTCTGCCGCCAGTGCATATGAAGAGATTCAAGGCCATGCGCAGGGACGGCAGAAGGTGAATGTTCCTTACCTAACCATTTCAAGCGGTCGTGGTGATGCTTTCTAATTGCCTTCGCGACATTCAGTTTCCTTTGTAATTGCTTATCAGCTGCAATAGATTTGGGTTGGATATTAGCAACTACAGTTTTCAGCCTGTCTTGAGGAACTGCATTCAAGCCAATTTGTAGGTTATTGGTCAAAGTTCTATAGTCATGAGGCAGTGGCGGGGTTGTTTCCGAGGTGGAATATTGCGAAGACAAGTTTCTCAAAACTCTACGTTGCTGAACCGAGGAACCCATGTTGTTCCATTTCGCGTGTTGGTCTCTGCCAACGAAATACTGAGGAACCATTTTGTCTGAAAGTGGCAAAGAGAGCTGCCTTTGGCCCTTAGGCGATGAGTAAGGTGACACAGGTACGGAAAGTTGAGGTTGAAGAGATGACTCTACTGAATACGTTAAGGGGTCTTGTTGAATACTGGTGGGTGAGTCAGATGAATCTGTGGGCTTATTGAAAGAAGCACGTCCCACGATAGATGACGGATGTGTGTCCTTCAGTTGATTTAAGAGATATTGTCGGCTTTCTGCCTGAGGTTGCTCGTAGAATATTTCGGGATTTATTTGAAGGTACGAGGGCTCTATAAAGAACTGTGACAACGACTGGCTCCTTTTTGGCTGGACTGCACTCTTCAAAATGTTACCGAATACCGGTTTGTCCGTTGTTGTTACGTATGTTGTGGAAGGGCCTAAATCGAAATCCTCCGGATCTCGATCTATCGGTATAACGTCGGGGTAGGAGTCTTCGTAGGCCGGTGTCATGGGACCTTCTCGGGTCGGTGCAGCTGTCTGCTGGTCCGAGGGGCCGTTGAGGCCAGATGCCGAAATAGGAGCGCCGGGTCGCCGAATGAGTCCAGAGATGAGCTTCCCAGCTATCGTGTTCTCATTAACTGGCACTGGACGGGGAACACTGTTATCGGATAATGAGCCATACATGGGACGATTGTTGAAACGTTTCTGTTTCATCAAAGCCAAATCATCATCGAATCTTGCCTTGCTGTCCGATATTTGGGACATGAATTCTGGCTCTCGCATATACGAATTTTCTGAATTGCTTCGCGAATGGTTTGCAACCTGTCCTCGAGTTACATGCGAATCTGATGACCGTTCCATGAATGGTTTCGACTGTAACGCTTCTCTCATAGGTGTTACTTCTTGTCTGAAAAATTCCTCCGCATTTTCAGAACTGTAGTGATTTCCCAAACTTTTGTGTGGTACGTAGCTTATGGTAGGTGACCTCACGTTCCAGGTTTTACTTTTTTGACCGATACTATACACCGCTCCAGAGTCACGATTTTTATAGTCATCAGGTCGACTTCGCTGCATAACTTGTTCAATTAAGACGTTTTCCTTCTCAGGGTTGAATTCTCGAGTATCTAAACTCCTATACTCATTGCCATAAGTATTTCTCGATAATATTGATGAAGGAGAATCCTCATTTTTCCATAAGTACTTCTGCGGAAATTGTTGAAAACTTGTACGTTTTGCTGGAAACCATCCGTGTGATTCATCATACTTGTGTATACCGGTATCACCATATGCACGCAGATCTCGCAATTCGTGCCATCCATATGGACGTTGATCATACCTCGAGGATCTCTGCAGCTGTGATGCCATGCTATCAGAATTCTCCACTCCAAGAGAATCACCACGGTACAAGGTTCCATCCGACGGGATTTTGGCAACCTGATTTCTTCCAAGTGATAACTCTTCAGGCCAGGAATCTACGTTTCTTTGAGGATTCCATGATTCCCTGAGTCTGTGGTCAGATGGAATTGCGAGAGGGTATCTCCATTTGCGGCCAAGTCGGTACAGTTTGCGAATGTTTCCTTTCAGTGGTACAGGTATCGCTCCAACATCGCTGCTCTCATAATTGTATGTGCCGACATCTGAAGACACTTCAGCATCTCCCGCTGACTTTTGGTCGGAGTTCTTCGAGCACAAATCTATCGCGTCTTTCTCCAGACTTCCATCGAGGGTACATCGTCGGGAGTGACGAAACCTTTGTTTTCCAGGCATTATACTTAAGTTTTCGTTAGAAAGTAAACTTCCTGCCCCTAGATCTTCAGCATACATGTCACGATTATCTCGTTTCGAGCTTGCGACATCTGCAAAGCGATCAAACTGTTTTTCGTTTCCGGTAGGTGCGCTTCTTTGAAAATCGCTTATCTTGAAGTTTTGATCCGACTCTTGGTTACCGCTTGAGTCGTCGCCTGGATTGCTCTCGTACGAAGCGTCCTTTCTTGGTTCAATCATCTGCATGCTCAGCGAAGACCTAGAATTATCTCCAACTGCATCGTCCAGTTTGTGCTTATATACCGCACTGTTGGCGAGATGGCGGAAGTGCCAGTAAGAGCTCGAATGACTATGCCTTTTTGCAATATTCTTATTATTCTGATTTATAACTTCTGCGTTGGTTTTTGCCTGGTTACTGAGATGGCTGCCGAATAGATTGGCTATTTTCCCCCACTTGCTGTGTGCGCCCGACAAACTTGGCAACCAGTTTCTGGATCGTCGCCGTCTGTTTGGATTCTCACTTACCTGCCTTCTGCGCGTTCTATCAAAACGCATGCTGTCTGATGCGACTGACGAGGGTGATATTTCTCTTTTTACTCGTCGGTGACGTGTCGCTAACGGATGGGTCCAGTTCCCCTTGTTCCCGCTGTCGCTGCTGCTGGTGTTAAGCGGTTCAACTCCTCCGGCGGCGGTTGTTATACGCTTGCTGTCTCGTCGAGCACAGACGGCTCCGGCGGGCTCTCCTGTAAAAGTTAGGGAAGAATTAACATTTAAACTCTCTCAAAACTTGGAAGCTCTTACTTAACCTAGGTTTCTTACTGCGTGTTTCGGGCTTTACACCTCATCGACGTTAAGGTGATTAGAGGCGGATAAGGACTTGGAGAAAGGAACGGGACGGAATCCACCATGGCCTTTAAAAACGAACCATCCCTCCATTTGCCTGGAGTGATTTCGGGAAAGCACGGAAAATCCAACTCTGGATGGCCGGAAGGGGTTTCAAACCCAAATGCGAGGAGAAACTTCGTGGTTATTGGATATCTAGACAAATATGCGACTGGGTTGTAGACTTTCTGAAAGGCAGAAAACAGTGTGTAGTTCTCGACGGTTAGCGTTCATCACTTACCGAAGTGTGGTTCGGGGTTTCCCAGGGAAGTATGATTGGGCCTCTGTTGTTTCTCATAAACATTAATGATTTATGCGACGTAATAAGGGGTAGGAAAAGACTATTTGCTGATGATGCTATTATATATCGTGAAATTAAAACGCAGGACGACTGCGCTTTGTTACAAGACGATATTACGAAAATAATTGCGTGGTGTAAAGATTGGCAGTTGGAGTTAAACGCTAAAAAAAAGTGCCAAGTCATGCATATAATTAAAAAGGTGACATCATTTAGCTCTGAATATACAATTAATGGTACTGTCCTTAGAACGGTAGATTCCGCTAAATACCTAGGGGTAACAATTCGTAATAATTTGTCGTGGAATGAGCATATCGAGAAGGTAACTGGGAAAGTAAATCGTATGCTTCGATTTTTAGGTCATAATTTAAAACTGTGTACACCAGAAGTTAAATAGATTCCGTATAAGTCACTAGTGCGTCCTCACTTAGAATATTGTTGCTCTGTATGGGGTCGCCACAATATATAAAATGCTATGCGTATGACATATCATAACAAGGGTTCGGATCTTTAGGACAAGCCAAATTTTTTTCGTGCCTTCTTTTTGAGCTGAAATGCTGAGTTAAACACTGATTCGACATTTCTCATTGTATTTAAATGTATGTATTTTATATAGCATGTAAATGCATATTCAGACAATTTTCCTAGTTTTGGTGATATTTCGATAATATTTATCGTCGAATGGTCAAATTTTTAGGAAAAATCTGGTACTTTCTTAATAGTACCGGGAATTCACTAGATATAGATGAGAAGAAATTAAGATAATTATTCACGGAACTGTACTTCTGATATACAGATAGGGGAAAAAACAAAACTAATTTTCATTGCGATCAGAATTCACCAATCAAGAATTGAAGTTAGTCAATATTGTCACTCTCTAAACGTAATGTCCCAACCGCTTTTTAATATCGCAAATGCAGCAGAAGTATACCTGTGTCGATCCGCGTCAATCAAATCTCAATGAAATATCCACAGTAATCGTTAAATCTATAGTGGATCAGTGAGTAGACCTATCGCCATGCCGAAAATAAGCTACTTAAGGGAATTTAGAGAGGAGTATTTAAGTAGAGATGAAAGAGTTCTATTCTGTAAATTGTCTGAAATTAAAGTGACTGCAACAAAACGATTTAAAATTTAATTTACCAATGGTGCAGCAAGTGCACGGAAGCAAATTATGCTGTATACATGAAAGCGACACTACTAGATAAAATAAATAATAATTGAGCATTGTATGATATATAGTAAATTTAAATGTTTGTTTATATTTTGTCATTTTTAGGACATATTTACCCATTTTCAAGATCATATTTGCCTGTATATTTCTCTTTTTTTTTTTGGTCATAAAGATCCGAACCCTATATTCATCACTAACAAAACACTGGACATATTCAGACCATATTCACACTATGTGTTATTGAGGAGGATTGCCAGAGTTTTAGTTATTTGTTATTACGATACGTGGCGCTATAGTATTGTAACTTCTATATTTCACTGCGAGATGCAATTATGTTCTATTGACCGCGATGCAGTTTGGACTATTTTGCTTATACTCGCAGTAAATGTTAGTTGGTCAACAAGAAATTGTTTTTGTGTCCTTAGCATTCGGTAGCTAAAACGGTGTATGTTTCTTTTTGATGTGAAGTTTGAAAGCTGATAAATTAAAGATAAAAGTTTCTACTAATTATTAAAACATTTTTGTCGAACGCGATTGACGCATCGTATTAATTTCTTTTCCGCACTGGCGTTGCGTTAATTGTGACATTATTGATTTAAGATGAATTTCCGTACTTAAACACCCTACGCGAACGATTTTCTGGCAACATACAAAATTTCTTTGATAGTTTATTTATGAAGTATCAGCACAAATATCAAATTCCGCGTAGACGAAGTCACGGATACAGCTAAAGCATAAAAGTCAAAGATGTATACACACTTTTCGTTGTAATTTCTCTGGGTATGATGTGAATTTTATAGTTATGGCTTTAACAAACCTCTATGTTGATATCCTATCTATTAGCAGTCAGCAATATATTTTGTTTTCCAAAAAGACTAAGGATTCTTTAAAGTTTTTATGATAGCTCCATTATGCGGTTTGTTGGAAGACTAGGACAACGCAATTTATCCATCGACCCTGAATCGTTCCTTTTTGCTATGCGAAAAGGACTTTTCATCGAGGATTCTAGTTAAAATTTTATATTTCTCTGTCGGACTCGGGAATTTCTAACGCTGATATCATGCGACATAAGTGTGCCAGGTTTTACAGATTCAGGCCTTGGGCAAATATGGTACTCTGTACATGGACACACACTTTCCAACAACTGACGGTAACAGTGTAGATTTTTGTAACTTTTTAGTTCATGCAGTCTTTTTCAAACAACAGTCTCAGTTTAACTACTTTTTGTCTTAATTAGTGATATAGATTTTACTAAACGAAACACGTCATTCAACTACTTTTTTTCTTTTATTGAAAAACACCATCATTAAATCACATAATAATGAAAGTTCATATAGAGTGGATACTTACGCGATCCTGTTGCAAGCTGCTTAGTTGGGAAATAATTACTTATGGTAAAGTGCTCTCAATTATACGGCGTGTTGTGGGTAGTTGGCCCTCGGACTACCTCTGACACAGCTGGCCACACAGCTCTTACTTTCAATTACTAGCACTTAATTAATACCGCGCTAACAGACACACTCTTGATATTAAGGATTACTTAATATAATTTTAAGACATCAGAACACAGTCCCATTAATTCTGATAATTAGTTCAATGATCTTGAACCGCTGTCTCAACATTACACGCATTATAATTACAACAAATACAATTCGCGGAGCTCATATGCAAGCCTTCTCGCGCAGCCACGCGACCACTATATCTACACCGCTCGGTCAAAGAATACATTATTGTAAGACTTACCAACTAAGACACTATTGCTACCCCGTTCATTACACACGGTTCAATCTATTAAACCCTATTTACATTTTATTACAATTATTTATGTTAGTTGTAATCAGAAAAATATTAAACACACACTATAAATACAAAATTAATCATTTATTAACCAAATAAAAGGGAGAAAAAAATTAACTACTATACAAAAAGGTCAGAGATAAATGTTACACTATCCGGAACCATAAGCTACCTAGCTGAATAATTTCTTAGCTCGATCCAAGATATTTCCATCCAGCCTAAAGTTTACCTTGTTTACTAATATTTACGGAGACATATGCTGTTTTCTAGAGTAACACCATTTATTGACTGACATACCTCCACGTCAGCAGCTCGATTACCTCTACGTGGCTCGCGATGCCTCTAATATGTTATTAAGTATCACTCGCACTATCTCCTAGCCATGGAAGGCATACGTGCCGTGCATGAGTGTCAAGCTAACAAGCACACAGTCTCGTATCGTTGAGTGGTTCAGAAGACATCACGGATTTTAACCAAGATAAAATCTACATTGATGCTTGGAACAGAAAGACAGGCCATACGAGGAGATCTTATACTTCAAGGTGATCGCAGCTCCAAGTACACGGATGCTCTCCCATACATCCAACATACAGGGCTGAAGTATGCTTGGCGTCTTTCCAGTGTGGTTGCACTCACTGACCATAGCAATCAAAATCTGACCAAGCTGGGGCAAGATGATGCTGCAAGAAATGGTCAGATCCACCCTAAAAGCCTGGACACGATTCCCTGTATACCCGACGATGACTTCTGCGAGAACATGTTGTTCAGAAAAATTAAATCGCGGATGGAAAGACTCCAGAGGAAGAAGCTGGCAACAACTGAGCTCAAGCTAACTGACGGCAACAATGAGGCCCCGGTTGTTGAACCATCAACAGCAACTGCACTTCCAACAAAGCATCTTGACTCCCCCGAGTCGTCAAATCTATCTCCGCCTGCCATGTAGTGGCAATACCGAAAATGAACCTGCAAATCTGGTGGCAACAGTGAAGTCTCTGTTGCTGAAACATCAACAGCAACTGTACCACCAACGAAGATATGTAACTCTCAGGATTGTCCTGATCCACCGCTGCCAGCCAGCTCTGACTAGGAGGTGGCATGATCCGAAAATAAAGCTGTAAATTAGGGATGTAATGGAGCTACACATCCGCAAGTGCGAAACTTCCGCATAGAATTCTACATCCGCTTCCATATCCACATCCGCAATTTTTAAAGCGGATATATAGCAGATGTTTCATGTAAATTGCAATATATATATATATATATTGAAAATCACGAAAAACTGAAAGTACTTTTCTATGGATCGATTTAACTAATTTGTTTAAATCTTCATAACAGCACCAATTCGAGAAAGAAAAATTAGAAAAGTAGCTCAGAAAGTTGGAAAATTCAGGAAAAACTGAAAGTGCTTTCTTCTATGGTCAGATTCCCATTTTTTTAATGTTCATAATAGTCCAAATACCATTTTTAGAGAATGAAAAATCGGAAACGTTTGCATTTTTCTGTGTACCGATTTAGCTATATTGTTTTTATGTAAAATGTTCATAATAGTCCGAATAATGTTTATAGAAAAAGAAAACCAAGTTCGAGTTTACAACTTTTGAAACAATTATACAATACCACCATCGTGCCTATCTGTGTTTAATACCTATATCTACTAATACTTTTGAGTTCTTCAAGCACAATAGATTTTACCCATCCTAAGGGTGAAACACAGGTCAAGTTCATATTTGGTTAGATCAAGCCAACCTGTCATAATGTTTTACCATAAAAACTGGAACTATCCCACTGACCAGGCGCCAAAAATCCAGATCCGAGGAGAAACAGGTGGATGCTATGGTCTGCAATTTCCTGGCAGAGCATGCCACTAGGACATCAGGGTAGGAAACAAGAGACCCTCCGCTCTACAACACCAGTAGTGCTACAGATTACCAGCCCAAGGACATTTTGCTCATGATTTCATCAAAAAAGAACGTTGCGTGAAACCATCGAGTTGTATAATGTGCAGTACCAAGGCATGAATCAGTGTGCTGCAACTGCGGTGCAGCCCACTCTGCGTGCTTCAGTCGCTGTCCATCCCGAAGGTAGACAGGTGAAAGACGGAAGTCCACATCCGCAGTCCACAATAGCAGCCCAAAGTAAATATGCTGACCATCCCGCCAGCATACACCATCCAGAAGCCAAGGAGCGAGGACGACAGAGAGCGTTGTTTCATCCGCATCTAGGCAGACAAACATACTGCAATAGAGCCTCTACTCCATACTGCAGACAGACGCGAGAAACGTATAAACAAATTTTCGATAATGAAGGCAGTGAAAATTTCATTACCACTAAATCATTGCGTCGCACTTTGTTCAACGACGAATTGCGGTTCTGCGCTATCTCGGATGACCATCAGTGACAAGTATGGCTGCGATCTGAAGAGATTTTCCATTCTTCCCGTGTTTTGGAGAGGTACAACGGTGTTAATCCTGGCGTCAAAGTATGGGAAGCCGTCAGGTATAACTTCAGGTCACAGCTGGTAGTGCTTGAGAGAACTCTGACGGTACAACGGTACGTCACTGACATCCTGCTTCCTCATGTATTACAGTATCATGGTGCCAATATTTAAAAGGACATCTCTCGTCCACACGTTTCTATATAAACTGTCTGCGAGATGTTGAGATATTACAGTGACCAGCAAGATCCGCAGATCTATCTCCGATGGAGCATATATGGGACCAGCTCGGACATCCATTCCAGTGCCAGTTTCCAAGATACCCAGTACCAGTTACAACAGTTGTGGTTCAGCTTGGGTCAAGAGAGGGTAAAATTGCGATATGGAACCCTTCCCAACCAAATTAGTGCATGCAACGAGGCCAGAGAAATAACATCAGACTGTATATAATGGAATAACTTCTATTTCCGCTGTATACTTACAAATCCACCATCAATACCGACCAAGCAAGGGCATGGTATGCAAGCGCCAGGTACGGGTTTAGCGAACCCAGAGTACCCGAGCTGGAAACTTGTGAGCGCCACAAGTTCTCACACCGTAAACTCCTTCCATGCTTCAACGACCACCGTAGTGCGTGGCGGTGGAACGTTGTGTGACAAGGTGAGCCACCAGCTAGCGTACAACCTCAGGGGCACCTGCCGCACCCATTTAAGTAGTATTGGGCTTGGTGGCGTGGTGCGGGGGCTCCCCGTAACTCGTCTTTTAGTTCCTCCGAACTCGTGGGAACAACAACAACAAAAAAAACCTTCTACCTGCGGCTTGGGTATGCAGCATGGGAAATCTAACGTCCAAAGGATTGGTAAACGGGCGATTGTCAAAAACCCTCCTGAGGAAGAGAATAGTCAGAGAAAGGGTTATCTTATCGATGACGCCTTTGTAATAATGGCAAAAAAGGAGAGATCCTTTGAGAAGGTCTCTCGTTTCTATATACATTAAGGTCTTGAAGGGATTGTTGGAATATTGAAAAGTGTGAAAAAGCTGAGGTACGGGACACTGATTTTAGAAACATTTACTTATAAGCAGGCTGTCTTACTCCTTAAGTGTGAGAAGCTCGGGGAGTTCGCAGTTAAATAGTAGCAAAGGCGTGGTCACCTGTTGCGATTTGATAGATTTAGAAACCGAGGAACTCCTTAAGGAATTAGGATTAGAGAATGTGGTCGAGGTTCGTCAGATCACACGAAGGGTTAACCGCAATCTTGAGAAGACTGCCACCTTCATCCTGACGTTCGAAACTCCGACGTCACCGAAAGCCAACAAGACTGGTATTTAAATCTCAACATTCACCTGTATGTACCGAACCCCGTGCGCTGCTTCAAGTGCCAGAGGTTCTGGCATACGACGGCGAAATGTAAAGGCAACGCCACCTGTGGGAAATGTGGAAAAGCGGCATATGAACCGCGTGCCTTTTGCACCCTCCCACAGGTGTGTGTAAACTGCTTTGGGTCTCACCCAGCCTGGAGCAGGGAGTGTCGAGTGTATCTGGAAGAAAAGGAGATACAGGAGCTGAAAACCAAAGAGCCAGTATCATATGGCGAAGCAAAAAAGCGCTATAAGGCTCTCGCACCACGTGTCTTCACAAGTAGTTTCGCGAAGACGTTGTCAGCTCCCCTCAGGAAATAAAGTATTGCTACGCAGACGTCCATTGCAGACATGGGCACAAATCCAATGTACTCTTGTCAATGCAAATGTGGAGCCACACCCACCAAGGACCGCGGACGTCGGTAGCAACACGTCTGCAACCTCGATCACTAGGTCAGCAGGTTCAGCAGGTTCAGAAGTTCCACCATCAGAAGCACAGCCATCCGCTACTTTAGCCACAGCCGCAGTTCTTACTGTTACAGTAGCAGCAGCACCTGCAGGAGAAACAATAACGACAACTCCATCAGTAGTAAACGGATGGCAAACTGTGCAGAAGGTTGAGACATACGGACCCCACTATGTTTGTGAAGTCCCCTTTCTCTTCTCCTCCCAACTGGCGGGAAGAAGAAGGAGAAAAGGCTTCGGCGGAAGAAAAATACGCGAATCTCCGAGGTCTTTAGCGAATCTGAAGTGTCTTCAGATCCTGAGAACACCGAAATGCTGGTAGAGGAACCTTGTCACGTTACTTAGCAGTCACCGGACGATGACCCACCCGATCCGGGGCTGGTGATGTTGAATAGGTGAGATGGCTCCCATACTACAATGGAAATTAAATGGCCCTCAGGGTTACAAAGAGGAAGTAGAACTCCTAGCATGGTCTAAACCATTGTATTTGTGTTTACTAGAGATACACTTTAGACCGACACACCAACCAGTTCTTAGAGGATACGACCTTTACAGGAAAGACGATACTGAGGGTGATCGAGTGAATGGGATAATAGCTGTGTTTGTTCTAAACACCGTCTATTCTCAATCCCTTGCTCTCACCTCCTCGTTACAAGCAGTAGTGGTGATAATACTCGGTCCAATCCAGCTGACCATATGCTCTATATATCTGCCACCCAGTTTGTCCGTCGGCTACGACGACCTGGTTGGCATCATACAACTCACCCTGCCCTTTCTCCTTTTGGGAGATTTCAACGCCCATTGTGTGTTGTGAGGTTCCACCACCGATTGCCCGAGGGTAGATTAATAGAGCAGGAGGAAATTTGTATCCTGAACACAGGGCAAATGACTCATTTCACCACTCATTCCAATTTGTCTTCTGCCATTCACCTTTCATATGCTCTCCCTCAATTTTGGACTCCGTGCATTGGGAAGTGGATCGCAACCTTCATGGAAGCGACAATTTCCCTAAATGGATGACGGTAGAGTTTGAACGAGGAGGAGGAGAAGGCAATAACCGACGCAGCAAAGCCGATTGGCCGCCATACCACCGATCACTATGCCTCCGTCCGTGTCAAGACATAGATGAGATGGTGCATCATTTCACGAATGCGATTCACCAGGCGGCTGACGTTTCCATGCCGAAAAGCTCCGGAATGATGTAAAGAACGCCAGTTCCCTGGTGGAACGACGAATTGCAAGAGCTAAGGCGCGTCACGTTATTGACGAGAGCAAGTAAAGGTCATGACATAGCTTTGTGAGCACCATTAATCGTTTCGCAAGTTCATCTAAATTATGGGAGTCAATCCGCCGCATATCCGGAAGGTACTTCTGCTCACCAGTATCTGTACTACTGGATCAGGGACGTGTGGTTACCGACGAACGAAGCATAGCGCATCTGATGGCGTAGAACTTTGCTGCCATCAGTTAGTCTGCAAATTTGGACCTTCGGGTCCAGCAGCGAAGAACCGTTGCCGAAAGGCGCATGCTGTGCTTCAATTCGTGGGACGCAGAGCTCTACATATAACACCCTATTTTCGCCATGGGAGCTCGACTCTGCATTGAACAGCGCCAAAGATACCACTCCAGGGCCTGAAGTGATCCAGTACCAGAAGCTGGGGCATCTTAGTAATGATGCTAAGGAATTCCACCTGGATATTTTTAACGGTATATGGACCGAGGGATACTCGTGGAAAGAAGCAACGTTAATACCTATTTTAAAACCTGGGAAGGACAGGTTGTTACCAGGTAACTATCGTAGTATTGCTCTGACAAGTTGCTTGGAGAAGACACTGGAGAGGATGGTGAACCACCGCCTCGTCTGGTGTCTGGAATCCCAAAACCTTATGAGCCACTTTCAGTGTGGATTCAGGAAGTTCCGTTCTACCAAGGACAACCTGATCCTGCTGGAAGCGGCCATACAGGACGCATTTATCCGCAGTCAACACCTAATTAGAGTGTTTTTCGTTATTGTAAAGGCCTACGATACTACCTGGTGGCATGTCATTTTAAAACAATAACACGAATCGGGATTTAGGGGAAATCGGCCCCGTTTTTTAAAGTCCTTTTTATCAGTACGTTTCTTCTGGTACCGATTTGGTAGCAAAGTGTCAGATGTTCTTATCCAGGAAAACTGATACTGTCCGCTTTCTGGGTCTCATTTTAGACAGTAGGCTAACTTGGCATCCGTATCTTAATGATGTGAAAGCCAGAGCCTTAAACGTTTTAAAATTTCTTTGTGGCACGTCGTGGGGCGCTGAACGCTCCTGCCTGCCCTGTAGTATTCCCTCGAGCGACTTACAAATATAAGCTGGATTGCAATTACAATGTTTACACTGCCGCGCCGAGTGTTGCGCTCCGGCATATGAGAGTAATGCGCGATACTAGATTTATCACATGCTGTGACTCCCCTAGCTGTATTCAGGCGCTAATACACATGTACCCAGCAGACCGTTTGGTCCAGGACATCCAAGATGCCCTCCAGTCATGTGTAAAAGAGGTTTTATTCTGCTGCGTACACGGTCATGTGGGAATAAGGGGAAACGAATTAACCAATAAAGCTTCCATGATAGACTGCGGCAAGGTAGAATCGACTTTGCTCCGGTCCCAAAGTCAGGAGGTAAAAAGAATTGTCTTAGATGGATGGCAGAGGCTGGAAGTAGACACAATAAGCTCCGGCTGGTCACGCCGACCGTTGAGCCGTGGTCCAGTCCCTTCTAGCGGGCGAGGAGGGATGAAGTTCTCTTTACTTGCCTACTAAAGGGCACTGTCCTCTGACGCATAGCTTTCTTCTCCGCCGGGAGGACCCACCGGGATGTGATGCTTGTGGCGTAACTTTGACGGTGCGCCATATTTTAATTAATTGTGTCTTATTTCTTGGAACTAAGGGCAGACGTTGGTTTAGCCAACGATCTGTCCCTTATTTTAAATGATGGCAGTAACAATGTGGCTAAGGTTTTAAAGTTTGGTAGTTTGGTCGGTCTCATCTCAAACATTTTGGAGAGATTGGCCTATGTTTTGGCGGTCTCTCTACGACCAGCAATCCAAGTAAAGTGTTTTTACTTCTTACAATTTTTAGTGTGTTCCGTTTTGTTTTCGATTTTACATCTGTGGCTCGCCCTTTCACACATAACCAGGCAGTTTGTTTTATCGTTTAACCAGGTTGGCCTTTTTAGAGTCAACCATTCAGTGTTTGTGTCTTTTATTTTTATGGCCATTTTACAGCCATCGTTTTGGTATCATGTTTTAGCTTTCTGTATGGCAGACCTCTTTGGAGCCGGTCATGCAGTCGGCATTTCTATCAGTATTTTAGTGCTGTTTTTTTGCGCTCTGTGTGACGGACTCCTTTAGACTTGCCATACGGGCGGTATTTCTGTTGTTTCAATATTCCCACTACTCCGTTCATGATTTTGATTGACAGCTACCAACATGTAACCACCATAGTGCGCGATGGGAGACTCGAGGCTACTACCACACACAAACATCAGTGATCTGCACAGGGTATTTATGGCTGCAAAGTGAAATATAGGGACACACATGTCTATGGTCGAACTATGAAATTGCGCCTCGTCGACCAGTTTCAACCACCATATCTCCCACACCCTCATAGCTAACGACATGAAACCACCATGATGCACGGTGGGAGACTTGAGATTAATACCACACACAATCACCAGTGGACTGAACTGGGTATTTTTCGCTGTGGAGTTAAATATAGGGACACACATGTCTGTTTTTTTATCAGATCCACCAGTTTCAACAACAATATCTAACACACGCCTACAGCTACCTACATGCAAGCACCATAGTGCACGATAGAAGACTACAGGCTACTACCACACACAAACGCCCGTGGTCTGCGCTTGGTATTTCTGGCTGCAATGTGAAATATAGGGACACTCACTTCTTTGGTAGAAATAGGAAAATGTCCTACATGGACCACTTTCAACCACTATATCTCCCACTCCCCTATAGCTACCGACATCTAACCACCATAGTGCACGATTGGAGACTCGAGGCCACTACCACACATAATCACCAGTTGTCCGCGGTGGGTAGTTGAGGCAGCAAAGTTACGTATATGGACACACATGTCTTTGGTCGAAATACGAAAATATCATTGATCAACCACCATACCTCCCACACTCCCACAGCTATTGACAATCGGCCAACGTTGTGCACGATCTGTGACTCTGTGCAACTACCACACACAAACACCAGTGATCTGTGCTAGATAGTTTTGGCTTAATAGTGATACATAGGGACACATACGTCTTTAGTCTAAATACGAAAGTGCCCCAGGTATACCACTTTCAACCACCATATTTCCCACACCACCATATAGCTACCGACATCTAACCACCATAGTGCACGATGGGAGACTCGATGCTACTACCACTCACAAACACCAATGGACTGTGCTATGTTATTGTGGCAGGAAAGACAAGTATATGGACACGCATGTGTTTGGTCGAAATATGAAAATTCCCTGCGTCAACTACTTTTAACCACCATATCTCCCACACCCGCACAGTTATCGGCATTCATCCTACGTTGTGCACGATAGGAAACTCCATGTTACTGCCACACACAAATACCAGTGATCTGTGCTTGGTAGTGGTGGCTGAAATGTGAAATATAGGGAAACACACGTCTATTTTTATATATAAGATTTTTTTTGACGTTTGCGTGGCCGACCCCTTTACAGTAGGCCTCGCAGATGGTATTTGAGTATTAAGCCACGCTGTTATACCAAGTTTTAGTTAGGGAGCTAATAACCTAGATGTTGACGCACCCTAAACCCCAAAAGCAACAACTACAACAACGACAACAACAACATCAATACAGACGTGGAAGAATAAATAACCAACCGCATTTTTTATATACGACGTGCCTTTCAATAGTATGTAAACAAATCAAAAATATAATTATTTTGTGTCGATTTTACAAAATATACAAATAATTTCTAAATGGTGATTGCTGAATTAAATATTTAATTTTATAAATTAAATCGAATTAAAATAATTAGGAGAGGATCACTGAAAGGAATTTAGTTTAAGTTAATCCTTAATAAAAAAAACTAAATCTAGAAAACGTTGTTTATTTTTTAGTTCATTAATCACCCACATAATTATTGTAAACCAGCACGCAAAAATCTGTTGCAGCAGAAATTTTAGCAACCTCCTTTTTCCTTGTCGGTACAACAACAAAGTATAGCGAAAAAACAAACGGTAAGCACTCATTGGTCGTTCTATACACGCGATACTAACCATTCTATTTAATAGAAATCCAATATGTGCATTTTAGAACTTGTGTGATATATGGCAAACTAGAAATCCAGTATGTGCATTTTATAACTTGTGCGAAATCCGACATATTATTAGTTCCAATGCGCAGTGATGGGTTCAACCATCACCAATCTACATACAGGCCTGGTGGCTACCTCACAAAACAGTTCTGACGTCACATCAGTTAGGCCAGTCCGTTGACAGGCAGCCATTTGTTAGCTGTTCTACGTGGGAAGTGTGAGTCGTTTTTTTTGGACTTTTTTTCTATGATAGTTATTAGTGAATTGTTATTCTGCAGAAATGGTATACACTTGTTACATTCTTAGATGCAAAACTGGGTTATTTCAATTTTCTAAAGAGTGTACATTATGTCGGCGAAATATATCTGCAATGCACAGAAACTTTACACCACAGTTTCTTTCAAAGTAAGTTTATTTCCGCTTTAAAAATTACATGTTTCTTTTGTCTTGTATTTTTATTGTTAATTAACTATAATATTAGTGGCCCGTCAGCTCTATAAACATGAATACAATTCTATAACACTGTTCATTTGTATTAAATTTTAGAAGTTGTTTGACTAGTTGGTTTATACATACAATATTCGAAAGTAGTTTACATAGCGATACACGTAGTCACTAGCAGCTTTTTACTCATAATAACCAAATTCCTCGTATCTTATGCTGTAAGAACGTAATTCTGGTCCAGGCTGCATTTCAACCTAACCTCTACCTATTTTTGCCACTACAAAATCAAACAATACTCGTACACCTTAAATGCATCAGAACTACATTTCAAATAATAGCAACATTTTCAGCAACTGGATTTCTCGGTTTTCTTTAGAATGTTTATAACTGATATAATTATCTCTTCGTGGCAGGTTTTCACCTATATTTTGCAATAGAAGAACAATTTACAGTGATAGGATGGATATCAGCATCCAGACACAATTAGAGGCAACAATTAAACTAAGCACTACTTACAAACTGTTCAGATACACTTTGACTGTTAAACTTTCAAGAGAAGAACTTGAATAAAAAAGTATTAGATTATATCTAGCAAGAAATGCGATGAAAGCTCTTCTTTTTGTGGCCTCTGACATTTCCAGTGCATAATGATTCTAATTTCAGGCAGACTAACTCCCTCCTAATTTTTTTTGCTGACTTTGTTGAATACTGAGCCCATGCAGTGATAAAAAGATTTGAATGTGAATTATGTATTAAATCTGCATTAGTTATCAGAAGCTATGCCTGTTTAGAGTGACAAAACACAAATACTAATATTTCATTATAGATTCAATAAATATGAGAAATTTTAATTATATTAAAGTTTACAAATTAATTTATTGTGATAAAAATAAGTATTTTAAAAGTTTTCATTTGAGAGAGGTCTGGGCAACTCGTAAGATTTAAAAGGTCTGATTTTATTCTCTGTGATTCTGGATCTGAAAGAAGCTATTCAAAGGAGAGTGTTCTGTGATTTTGTCAGTATCACTACTCTGTTCAATGACTGGAGCTCTTCAGTAATATAAGAAAAATCAGACTATGAAAAATTCAATAACCCAGTTTTCTAAAAGAAGTATATGGATCCATTTTAATTTATTTTATTTCAATTACTTAAATGGATTTGCTGTTTATCAGTTATTTTTACTCTGTATTGTGCTTATGTGATATAATACATTTGTGACTAATTGTGAAATTCTTGCTAATTAATGCTGCACTTCCAGTGCAGACTAAGCCGATCTCATTTCTTTATTCTTACTGTGTGTAAAATTTTAAAAAATTCCACTTGTTAAATATTATTATTATTTAAAAAACTGATGTTAGCGGTTGTATTTGGTAAAATATTTGTGCTCTCATCAAATTAAACAGATGTTATCTATCTGTCTGCTGAGTTTTCATATATATGCCTGTTAAAGTGCAGGCTGATTAAAAAAAAAACTCAGGATCAATTTTTCTAATGGAAAAGAAATATCACTGAAATTGTATTTATCAATAAAAATCAATAATTTTTTTCTAATTGAAAATAAATATCTCTGACATTGTCTTTATTAGAAATAGCAAAAGATTCGTTCATTAGGCTAAAATAGCTGTTAATTGTTGACCAAATTATTTTCAGATTATTATTATTCTCGTATCAAAAACATCAAAATACACAGTTAAATACATTTTGTAAATCAACAACTTTAAACACACTTGGCCCAGTATTTCGCAACCTCAATCGCATTGTGTGTTACTTGAAACAGGTCTTCGTTGTTGCAGGATGATGGGCACATAGGGCACTCGAGCATACGAGTCATAGTTTGGTCTTCTCCACATTCGCATTTAATACTGGTAGTATCAGTATAACCCCATCTCATTAGGTTTTCCTTGGACCTGCCCTCTCCTGTTCGCAATCGATTTAAATACCGCCAGACGTTCCAGTCTTCTTCGTGACCAGGTGGCAAGCGCTCTGCAACTGTCAGTGGTCCCGAGATGTTGGGAACCCTCATTTTCCATAACTGTTTTCAGGTGACCCAATTAGTTCCCGTGATGTTCTGAGGAAGCTTTTCCTGGATTTGAGTCTCTGGGCTGGTGGTATATGGCCGTGCAGTGGATGAGCGCTTTCCCGTTCTACTTTGGTCCTCTCCTTGTTCGCAGCCACTTCTCTCCGGATACTGGGTGGTGCAATGCCCGAAAGCTGGTAAAGCCTATCAACTGGGGAAGGCTTTAAGCAACCTGTCACTAGCCTACAGGTGTTATTGAGGGCTACATCCAGCTGTTTGGTATGAGATGATGAGTACCAAACTGGGCATGCATATTCTGGAACTGAATAACAAAGGGCCATTGCCGATGTACGTATAGTTTGTGGTTGACTGCCCCACTGTGATCCAACTAATTTGTGCAGTAATTTATTTCTTGTAGAGATCTTCATTTTGCAATTCATGCAGTGCTTCTTATATGTGAGGGTGCTATCGAGTGTCACTCCCAGATATTTTGGGGTGTTACATGTCTGCAGTTCGATATCTGACCACATTACTTTTAACTTACTCTGAGCTTTCCTATTTTTTAGGTGAAAGGCACACACTTCAGTTTTTGAAGGGTTAGGTCTTAAGTGGTTTTCCTTATAATAGCTTGATAGGCCTTCAAGAGCAGCAGACAAATTTCTTTCTACAACTTCAAGTTTTGTGCTCTGTGAGGCTTGAGCTAGGTCATCAGCATACACGAAGCTCCTGGTAGCTGGATGTAATGGCTGATCGTTTGTATAAATGTTGAAAAGTATTGGGGCCAGTACACTACCTTGAGGTAGGCCATTCTTTTGTACCCTCCATCGACTGCACTGTCCTTGAAAGTCAACGAAAAACCTATGATTCTGAAGAAGAGTGGCGATGAGTTTGGTTAATCCGGTGGCCTTTGTCAGACTGTAGACCTTGTCAAGTAATAGTTGGTGGTTAACAGTATCGTATGCTGCTGACAGGTCCACAAAGACCACGCCCGTGGCTTTATGGGTCTCAAATCCATCCTCTATAAACTGTGTTAGGTTCAGTGGTTGCCCAGTACAACTTTTGCCAGGACGAAAGCCAGCTTGTTGTGGAATAAGTTTTGGATCAACCACAGGCTGGATACGATTCAGAATTAATCGTTCAAATATTTTGTAGAGATGACACAAGAGTGCTATAGGTCTAAAATCTTTAGGATTGTTTCCTTCTTTTCCAGGTTTCAGCAGCGCAATGACTCTCGTCTTCCGCCATACCTTCGGAATTTGATATGAGCTCATACATTTGTTAAAAAGCTGTAGAACCCATTCTTTGGTTTTATATCCGAAGTTCTTAATTTGTTCTGATCGTATGTCATCGAGGCCTGCCGACTTTCCTGTTTTACACTCATGAATAATCTTTTCCAACTCTGACATACTAAAGGGCTCAGTGAGGTTGTTCATATCTTCCTGCCTGTTTCTGTACGTTTTTCTCTGTTTTTTAGATTGTCCACTTTTATGAGTCTCCTTCCCGTTCATGAGTAGCTGATGTGCAATTTGGTTTGCGTTTATATTGGAATGTCCAGTGGTCTTCGATGCATCATTGTTGAGGCGTTTTAGAAGTCTCCATGCCTTGTGACTATCTCTTTTCAGGTCCAGCTCTTCTAATGTTTTGATCCAGCGGTCTCTTTTTGCTGCACTTAGAGATGAGATAAGTTGATTACCAGCTTCTATTGTCTTTTCACCAAATGGATCATCTTGGAAAAGTGTTTTATAAACCATGAACTGGGCAGCTAGATCTGAGGTGAGACCCGGAATATATGATGATCGGCAACCACGGGGAATGAATCTTCTGGAGCATTTTTTCACAGCTGCAGTGAATGTGTCATATGATTCTGGTGTTGGTTCAATAGTAGACACAGCCGCATCCAATATTTTTGTGATCATGGACCAGTTAGCTCTCCTGCGAAATGGGACTCTCTGGGGTACTACTGTCACAAACACTTCACACATTATTGGCCTGTGCTGCGTGTTTGGTATTGGGCTACAGACAGACTTCACACATTGCTGGCTGATGTGATTACTGCTGAATATTAGATCAGGGTTGTAGCCCCGTCTCCATCTCCCACTGTTGAAAGATGCTGGCAGTTTGGGATCATGTACGATAGTAAGTTGATTTACATCTGCCCATTCTTCTACTGCAATACCATTCTCATCATCGAAATCGTAGCCCCAAGCAGTACAATGAGAATTAAAATCTCCGATAACAATCTGCAGATGTTGTTTATGGATAAGAACGTTGAATCATTGCAAAGTTTATCGGAAGTTATAATAATATTTTTCAAACACTTTTGCTTCTATTTAAAAAAAAAAAAGAAAATAAAAGTGAAATAGTGCCTGCCTTTGATATTTTGAGGTAAAAAGCTAAAAAGAAGTCTTTGTAGTACAACAGAAAAACATTTAATATAATATTTCGCTCGAAATCTTCAGTCGCGTCTGACGGGAGTTTATGCCTAACTTGCGTGACGTCACGAACTGAGAGGTTGTGATGATCATATGGTTATATTATGGACTATTATGTAGTATGCAAGTATATTAGTATGCATACTCCTTGAGATTGGGTTATATTCGTGTTCATTTTGTTTTGAGATGATGTTGGTTGCCAGGAGCGACATGTTTAAAGCCTATATGGTAGAGACATTATATTAAGTTCGCAAGTTGAATATGCGGATTGAAAAATATTAATATGAGAAGTCCGATTTAAAGATTAACGGTCGTATTATCAACTGGTGTTGGTGGAAGTTGTTAAACCATTAACTGAATAAATAAAAGTTTTACCAGAACAATAAATAACTTACGCATCGGTTCATATGTAGATGCTAGCAATATAAACATATAAGGTAAAGGTGAAAAATGGTAACTAAAGACAGAAGTAACCAAGAATAAATCACCACAAGGTCATGCCGTCTCCTCTAGGTGGTGTTGGTTCAACACAGCGTACTAGCGGCTGTGCTCCTTGTCTGTCAAATATTAATCTACTTGACTAAATCTTATTCAGCTCTCAACAGAAATAGAAGTTTCTTATTTTGCACTGAGAAGCCCATTTCTTACATTCATAGATACTTAATTTATAGAGTTGCCACATGTTTTGTACCATAAAGTGGTTACGGAACGATCATCACATATACAAGTATAGTATTTGATGCCTTCCTTTAAATTGTTTTTCAGGGAATGATTTTTTTTTAAATAATTTTCACCCTCTCAGGCTGTGACCAACAGAGAATAACTACACTTTAACACAATTGCAGTGGTCAGTAATGAGAAAGGAAAACCCTTCAATCCACATTAAGCTAAGAAGGGGATGTTTAGTTCCTTACCTGTGCAACGTGCGGCGCTAGTGCTGATCGATGCTGAGTTAACAGATGCAGCTACTGTGAATATCAGCATCCTGAAATCAGGAAGATCAATTAGTTCGTATATTAGCTCCAATTAAACAATCAGGAAACTGTAGCAACTAAAATGTAATATCGAATGCAATTAGCGTATATATTGCCATGTGTTGCTCTGGCGCCTTATGATATGATGATTGCTCAAAACATGAGTTATTTGTGAATATTGTCGCGTTGGAACCGGGACAGGTGTGAATTCGAAGGTTACTTGTCAATGAACACAGCACTTAAACTGAGAACAGGTTTATTGAGAACTCAAACATACACGCAGCACTGACTGCCTCTTGGGCAGAATGCTCTTCTATTTATACACAGATAGAACGTACTAGAGATTACAAGAGTAGTTAACAAATGAAATGTGTAGAAGTTACAAGTGACCTTAGGAAACATGTAGAATCTTCTGGAAATAATAAACAGAATTAAATAATTTTTGTCAGTGGGCGGGATTGAACCGGCGACCTTCGGTACCGCAATTCGTGACGCTACCCGCTGCGCCATGCTGGCAGACGGTACACTGGCGTTCATGCGGCATTGCTCCCTCTCCTGAGGAAAACAGCGTCCCGCTGTTAGATTTCTTTTGGGGCACGCTGAAGTGTCCTGGATCTTGATCTTGTCGTGGGTCCTCTGTATGGCAGTTCTGGAGGGCCCCTCCTGTTTGTACTATTATCTTCCTGTCCGACTTCCTCAGTATCCAAACCGTCCTCAGAGTCCTTGAACAAGAAGCTGGTTGTGCCTAGCTGCTCGTCAGGATTGTAGTAAGGCTTCATGCGGAGGACGTGAACAATGTCCCTTCGCTTTCGTCGTTTCGAAGACGGCTCATAATCCTCGACTTCGTATGTGACGTCTGACCGGCGGCGTATGACACGATACGGACCAAAGTACCGCTTCAGTAACTTTTCTGATAGCCCAACCTTCCGGACAGGGGTAAAAATCCATACGAGATCTCCTGGGTTGTACGCAACAGGTCGGTGCTTGCCGTCATACCGCTGACGGTCCCTCTCCTGGGTGGCCAGTGTTCGTATGCGAGCCAGCTGTCTTGCTTCTTCGACCCTGGTAATGAGCTGTTTTATATAGTCATCCTGAGTGTCGTCCGGCTGGAATGGGAACAGCGTATCCATTGTGGTCTCAGCTTCACGGCCATGGAGCAGAAAAAACGGAGTGAAGCCTGTCGTATCTTGCCTTGCTGTATTATAAGCAAATGTGACCACTGGCAGTATTGTATCCCAATCCTTCTGCTCAACATCCACATACATCGACAGCATATCGGCTAATGTCTTGTTGAAGCGTTCTGTGAGACCGTTTGTCTGAGGGTGGTATGCAGTTGTCATCCTGTGGACAACGTCGCATCTTGACATGACCTCTGATACTAGTCTTGACTGGAATACCTTTCCACGATCGGATATCATCACACGTGGTGCTCCATGCTTCAAAATAATGTCTTCTACTAGAAATTTTGCAACCTCTGGAGCTTCTGCAGTCGGCACAGGTTTGGTGACAGCGTAGCGCGTGAGGTAGTCGGTGCAGACTATTATCCATCGGTTACCGGTTGTCGACTTCGGGAACCTCCCCAAAAGGTCGATCCCAATTCGGTGGAATGGAACTGCTGCAGGTGGAATTGGTACTAGATGACCTGGAGGTAATTGCGGCACATGTTTCCGTCGCTGGCACTCTTTACAGTGACTCACATAATGCTTGACAGATCGGTAGAGACCCTTCCAGTAATACCTGCGTCTGATTCGGTCCAGGGTCTTCACAAATCCCAGATGACCGGATATTGGAGCGTCGTGGAAATACTTGAGAATAGCTGGCTGGAGATGAGCTGGAACGACCAGAAGCCACTTGGGGCCTAGTGGATCGTAGTTGTTCTTATACAATGTCCCATCTATCAATTGAAACCCTCCTTTGGCCGGTTCTCCTTTCTCCAAGGTGTCTATGGTTCTTAATAACTCTGAATCTTCCCTCTGTTCAGCTGCAACGTCACCTAATTCAGCGAGGGCTGAAATTCCATTCATGCTGTTGTGTTCTATTAAAGGATTCCTTGAAAGGCTGTCGGCATCCTTGTGTTTGCGTCCGTTTTTGAATACCACCGTGACGTCGTACTCTTGAAGTCTAAGTGCCCATCTTGCTAGTCGACCTGATGGATCCTTCAAGCTGGTTAGCCAACATAAAGAATGGTGGTCTGTTACGACGGTGAAAGGTTTGCCGAATAAATACGGACGAAACTTGTTGATAGCCCAGACAACTGCGAGGCATTCTTTCTCGGTTGTAGAGTAGTTTATCTCGGGCTTAGAGAATACTCTTGATGCATAGGCTATCACCTTCTCAGCACCTTCCTGAATTTGCATAAGCACTGCTCCGATCCCATAACCGCTGGCGTCAGTGTGAAGTTCAGTTTCTGCATTCTCGTCGTATAAGGCTAGAACTGGTGCGGAAGTTAGAGCCTCCTTAAGTGCCTGGAAAGATCTTTCTTTAGTTTCATCCCAGTAAAACTTGGCGTCTCCCTGCAAAAGTTCTTGCAGTGGACGTGCCATGTTACAGAATCCTTTTATGAAACGCCGGAAGTATGAGCACAGCCCAAGAAAGCTTCTCACATCACGAATGTGCTGAGGAGTTGGAAATTCCATGACTGCCCTTACTTTATCTGGATCAGCGCGGACGCCATCTCCGTTGACCAGGTGCCCCAGGATTTTTATCTCTCTGGCGACGAAGAGGCACTTCTTCGGATTGAGGCGGAGTCCTGCAGTCTGAACACACTTCAGCACCGTTGACAGGCGACTCAGATGTTCTTCAAATGTTTTCGAGAAAACAACAATGTCATCTAAATAACAAAGACACGTCGTCCACTTAAGGTGTCGAAGTAAGTTGTCCATCATGCGTTCGAATGTGGCCGGAGCGTTGCATAATCCGAATGGCATTACTTTGAATTCATAGAGGCCATCAGGTGTAATAAAAGCCGTCTTTTCTCTGTCAGCTTCGTCAACCTCGATTTGCCAGTAGCCTGTCTGCATGTCCATGGTTGAGAAGTATGTAGCTCCTTTCAAGCAGTCTAAGGCGTCGTCGATGCGCGGCAGTGGGTAGACATCTTTCTTTGTGATTTTGTTCAGCCGCCGATAGTCGACACAGAATCGCCACGTACCATCCTTCTTCTTTACGAGGACCACCGGAGATGACCAAGGACTCTCCGAAGGTTGAATAATGTCATTATGCAACATCTTCTCCACTTCCTCTCGAATTATTCGCCTTTCGACTGGTGACAATCGGTACGAGCGCTGGCTAATGGGCGGATGATCCCCAGTATTGATACGATGCTTTATCGTGGGCCGTTTCGTCTGACCTTTTTTTTTGCTGGGGTGTGAATACACCAGAGAATTGGCGTAGTATAGCTAACACCCGGTGGTGTTGTTCCTTGGTCAGGCCGGACCCTATTGGCAGTTCCATAGTTGTTTCCTCCAGCGTGTTGTCGGTACTAGTAACAGAGCATGGATCTTCGTTAATGACGTTGAGCTCGCCCTCCTGGACTGGTTCAGCTGTCCCTATGCACATTCCCTTGGGGATAATTTGTGACTGCTCGTGACAGTTGGTGATCCAAATGTCTCCTCGACCACCGATAATGCTTATGATAGCCGCTGGTATGTAGATTTCTTTCGTGAGCCTAATAAACTTTCTACTATCGACAAGCACTTCAAGGTTGCGGTCGTCCGTGTTTTTGACTGGGACTCTTCTCATTGCGAACGGCGGGATTGTCACGTTGTCAACGGCGAATAACTTCCCAGAAGATTCTGTGTTACGTGTACCCGTCGCAACGACTTCTTCAATTTGCAGCTCAGACGTTCCACAGTCAATGACAGCTTGGGATGCCTTAAGGAAGTCCCATCCAAGGATGACATTATGACTACATTCTGTTAAAATGACAAATTCAACTGGCTGGGTCCTGTTGTTGATGGTTATTCTCGCGACACAAGCTCCAGCTGGCTGGACGTACTTTCCATTTGCGACCTTTAGCACAGTTGCCCCCGTATCACGGAACATTGTCTTCTTTAGTGTGCGACGATAATTGTCCGACAATACGGAGAAAGAAGCTCCTGAATCAACCAGCGCCCGGACAGGTTGGCCGTCGATTATAACGTTGATGAGATTTCCCGACATCTTAGTGACTGTCATCCATGGAGGATTTTCATCTGCGGCGGCCTCACCTCCGTAGATGGTCGCCTTGCTTAGTTTTCCTGCGTGCGGCGGCTAGGGGAGCGGCTGGTAGCTCTGTCCGGCGACGATGAACGGCAGCGGCGCGTCGGGGATCGACCTCGTCTAGGGTACGGCGATGGGCTTCTTCCCGTAGGTCGACCGAACTCGTCAGCGGGTGGCTGCCTGGGGTAGAACTGTTCGGATGGCGGACGTCTTGCGGCAAAATAATCGTCAAATACTCGTCTTCTCTCTCTGCAGTAGCGTATGACATGTCCAGGGCGCCCACAGTGGAAACATACTGGCGCGTTGTCTTCTGTCCTCCAGACGTCCGTTCGTCTGCGGGACGTCATAGGTGCCGGAGGATTTGGTTGTGGCCGTGTCGGCCGGTTCCTAGGCTGCCGTTTGGCAGCTGCAGCATACGTCATATCAGGGCGAGGCCATTCTTCACGTCGAGTGCGATTGGCTCGGCAGACAGGAGCTATTGTCTGAAATACCTCTTTTTCCGCCGCGTCGGCTCCTTCATGACCCACTGGGCTTACATCCATGGCCATGATCTGATGCTCACTCGGTTCAAGAGTCCCAGCTGCCATGAACTGTTGTAATTCTTCTCTCACAATTTGTCGTATGAGAGACGCAAAGTCGTGCTGGTCTTCCACAACTGCCATAGGGACTACGTTGGGAAGTCTGTCATACTTCTTTCGCCCAACCCTCCTTTGTTGCATCTCCTCAATCCGCTGGCACCACTTGATGAACTCTTCCGTCGTAGCGACGTCTTTTATCAGAAGAGCTTGGTACATGTCTTCTGCAATACCTTTCATTAGGTGCGTGATTTTGTCGGCTTCAGTCATATTCGGGTTGACTACGTTGCATAGGGCCAAAACATCCTGTATGTAAGATTGCGTCGGCTCCCCATGTCGTTGGGCCCGGTTCTTCAGTTGTTCTTCCGCCGAGCGGATTTGTCGCTGGTGGTCCCCAAACGTTTTCTTAAGTTCCGTCTGGAACATTTCCCAGTTATTCAGTTTTTCTTCGTTGTTCTCGAACCACTGCTGGGCGGTTCCGTCCAGATAGAAATAAACATTTGCCAAGCACATGGTATGATCCCACCTGTTGTACTTGGCGACTCGGTCGAACCCTTTTAGCCATTTGTTAGGATCCTGTCCAGCGTCTCCAGAGAACACCGATGGGTGTCGAATGTGCAGCTGGCTTGCCGCCATGGGTTTCCTAATGACGCGGACTTTCGGAAGGACGTACTGAGTATATCCTTTGTAGTCCGGTTCCAGTCCGTGTAGGCGGCGACTTTTACGTTGCCTAATCGGAGCCACGACGATGCAGCTGTTGCACAGGGTACCCGGCGCCTCCACCAAACTATGTCGCGTTGGAACCGGGACAGGTGTGAATTCGAAGGTTACTTGTCAATGAACACAGCACTTAAACTGAGAACAGGTTTATTGAGAACTCAAACATACACGCAGCACTGACTGCCTCTTGGGCAGAATGCTCTTCTATTTATACACAGATAGAACGTACTAGAGATTACAAGAGTAGTTAACAAATGAAATGTGTAGAAGTTACAAGTGACCTTAGGAAACATGTAGAATCTTCTGGAAATAATAAACAGAATTAAATAATTTTTGTCAGTGGGCGGGATTGAACCGGCGACCTTCGGTACCGCAATTCGTGACGCTACCCGCTGCGCCATGCTGGCAGACGGTACACTGGCGTTCATGCGGCAATATCACTATGTGTATTGTACTGTACATAGAACGTTATGGTCCACAGACTTTTATTACTCGTATGCCGAGGCTGCGTGAACATTCCCCAAAGAAGGAGAGAGAGTCAGCAAATCAAACTGCAGCATTTCACTGAACCACCGGCAATGTTAACAACGTGATCAATAATAACAATCCAGTAATTTGTAACTGTTACTGAAACCGCGCAACTCTAATTTACCGTATTAAAATAAATATTTTTAATGCGTTATCCTAGCACTGAGATTGTAGTTGACAACTCAATACTACTCAGGGCCGCATTTAAGCATAGGCTACATAGGCTGTAACCAAGGGCCCGCACCACGAAGGGGGACCCTGCCTGCCTGCCTGGGCCAGTAGTAGAGATAAAAAAAGCCTATAATTTTTTTCGTCCGAATTTCAAATTGAAGCTTCGACAGCCAGAGGCTGTCCCCGGTCGGAGGAGGCATTGCCGATAGGAGGGCCCACAAAGCCTAAATGTGGCCCTGATACTACTACTTAATTGATTTTAAAACAACGCCCTAAATATTGAAAAGCCAAGGGACCTCAGCTTGTACTATCCTGTTGAGCAACTACGGGATGATGCTGACCGCCAAATACAAATTTAACTACCTCCACAACGAGGAATGCTCAACGAAATAAAGAGAGAAACGAGTGAATAAATATGACAACCAAGGAAGGGGAGGGGGGCGCAAACCGGTGGACTGGCCCCAGGAGACAAGTTCAGAGGGGAGGAAAAATATCATGTTTGAAAGGACTGCCAAACCCGTGTGGCTGCAACTTTTAATAAATAAAAAAAAAGGTCCATTACCCCGGGCGGCAATTTTCAGGAAGGGCGTCAGGCAGAAATCTAAAGTTTTTGCACCATCTCGAAAAATTTGCAGATCCGCCTCTGGTGACAACATTACCTGTGAAATTCGTAAACGGCATTCGGATTCACGTTACCCGGTAATGCTAAACGTTTTCATTAGTTGCATTAAATGGGTGACAGAGCTTGGCGTCTTTCGATTTCTGTTAAACGTTTTTCTTGAAGATTTTCTAAGTATTTTGAAATGCGCAGATCCTTGCTCTAACTGGAGAAAAACGTAGCTAACATTGATTTGCTTGATGCTTAATTTAGTAACAATAATTTTACTACACGTTCATTGATTAACACAATTGCATTGTTGCTGTTGGATGTAGTACCAAGGTAAAAGTAGGCTTACTGATACCTCAAAATTCTACGAGATGGAGTTTGTAAAATTGCGTTTTTTTTCAAGGATGACACCCATCTTACTAAATTTGGAAAGTAAAAAATTATATGAAATTTCATCCAACTATGTAAAATCGCTTAAGGCTTATTGGTTTCTTAAACTTCTACGAGAACGCGTTATAAAACAATTTTTTTTTCAGGTGTAAGATGACATCTATCTTATTATGTTTTTAAAGTAAAAAATTATCTGAATATGACATTTCATGCAATTACATGAAGCCTGTAGAGGTTTACTGTTACCTCCAACTTCTAAGAAATAGCGTTATAAAAACTTTAGATTTTTTTTTTTTTTTTTTTTTTTTTTTTGTAAAATTGCGTTTTTCTCTGGGAAGACACCTATTTAGATAAACATGAAAATAAAAAAGATATTAAATATAAAATTTCGTTTAAAGACATAAGATCTAATCCACGTGGAATATTGAAGTTTGTAGTTAATACGAATAGTGTAAAAGGAAACGCATACATTTTTCAAAATAGTGGCCTGCAATTATCTCATTAGAGGTCAAAGGTAACGGACCATCGTTCCAGACGTCACATTATGTCGCACAACCTCAACACAGCCATTTTTTTTTTTTTTTTTTTGCGTATTTGAATAAATAATCTATGAACGTATCCATTTTAGTGACATTTTATTTTTTTAAACCATTATTTTGGCCAAAGTCGTATGAAATCCGTCAGTTGACGAAAAATAGCATTTTCAGTTAAAAAGTAGTATGTTTTCTAATTTTATGTGCGTTAAAAAAGGAATAATTAAAATATCCCAATTTGTTAAATATTAAACATTAATAGGAAAAATCTATTGCTTGAAAACTTACCATCAGAATTTGACACTTTTTGTGTACGGATTGAAAATGTTCTATGAATGGCCGGAATCCCTGATTAAAAACAAATTAATTTCAGAAACGACAAAAATACTGCTAAATACAAACCATCTTGTCGAGGGTCTTCACATGATATCAGAACAAAACTGGCTGTTTGTTGTTGAAATCTGGACGATTCGTGCAATTCAAGTAAAGGTGCAACATAAACCGGATAAGTGTCACTATATCAACTCAAACGAATCTTTAGAGACTTCGATTTCACAGTATCAAAACTGTAGGATATTTCTTAATTTCAAAGACAAAATCCAGTCTATTCAATGAAAATAATTGGTCTGGAACTTATTTGACTTTAAAAACAAAATTGTCGAGCGCCTATGCCACACTACAGACAAACGTCAAAACTATATTAACATGTTAATGATTATCGATACATTACTGCTGGATATGAAACACTTTGTGACTAATTATATCGTCACTAACTAAGCGTTGCAATGCTGTCTACATATGCAATAGATGTCTTCAATATTTTAGGCCAAAGATCTCTTCGACTACTGTGAGACGTGGGTGCCATAATCTGTAGATCTCCCCGAAAATGAAGAAAATTTCTTGAAGTTCAAGATTTTTGTACACAAATAGCTTGCAATATTCATTGGCTAGGCAGAAACTGAAAGTTTGTTAGAGCCCTATGATATGTGCAAGCCTGATTCAAAAAAATCACAAACATCCGATGTCTAGAAACACACCTCATTCGAGTCGACACACCAAGTCGTTTGTGCATTCGACAGTCATATGTCTAGCTTCATCTCGTTCTCGGCAGGAAACTCGAGAAATGGTTAGTAGGTGAACACCGCGAACTGTCCAAAGAAGTTAATAAAATTTACGTGGAGTGTATTCCTCTTGTCATGACGGATGAGTTTTACTTATGCCACTGTACGTTACATCTGTGGGGAAAAAACACTGAACCGGGTACCAAGCCCACGATCATTGTCATACCACAATCGAATTTCTAATTACTGCAATGAATGACTGTAGTTTGTAATGCAAAAATCGAGACCATATACATATATTTGATAGAAATTTTGTCTGGATTTGTAGTGCACTTTACAATTATGGCTTTATCAAGACTCGAATTTGATGCGATGAATGTTTTATTCATTACTGAATGTTGTATTTCGTTTTCCAAAAAGGTTGACGG
Organism: Vandiemenella viatica; assembly: GCA_031002005.1. Taxonomy (NCBI): domain Eukaryota; kingdom Metazoa; phylum Arthropoda; class Insecta; order Orthoptera; family Morabidae; genus Vandiemenella; species Vandiemenella viatica. Next base: position 32,820,821 of record CM061918.1, read on the forward strand.
TACTCAAAATACCTTACGGTTTCTGGACTCTTTTTGTTTTGTTTTGTTTTGTGCAGGCTCATTAGACAAGTTGGTTGGGATCCGTAAGGACGTTGCGTGTATATTATCCAATATATTACGGTTCCAGAAAAGAGCCTGTTGGCTAAACGTAAAGGAGTCTTCCCAACGAGTAAATGGATTTGTGGGTGTATTTATTTGATGGAGGCCGCACTTCCTACAAAGTCAGGAATTTCTAACACGACACACGTAATGTGGATTCACATTCAAACTATGGCTGAACGTGCAAGCCAATACGAGGATACAGATGTACCGTTACTTTCCGATCTTTCGAAAAATTTAGAACCATGTATATAAAAGACACTGCAATGCTGGTTCCAGCCCACTACTTCACTTCTCCAGGCCTTTCGTGGCAGACTAACCGATAAATGAGTTATCATTTTAAAGATTAAAATGTCAACTTTCGTCGCAATATATTTTAAGAAACACCTTTTTTTCAAATTCGACCTTTGAAGGACAAAAATATTACGTGTTTCTTTTTTTTTTTACTTCTTTTGATGGCTAACCAAAATCGGTAAATGAGGTATCATTTTAAACACCAAGGTGTCCGCTTTAGTCACACCATATTTTATAAAACAGGGCAAAAGTACCAATATTATTTCTACAACGTGTTTATTATTATTATTATTATTATTACGAGCCATTTATTTCCTTCGATACCTAACCGAAATCGATAAATGACGTATTGTTTTAAAGATTAAGGTGTCCATTTAGATAAAATCGTAAATTAAGAAAGAAATGTTTCGTAATTTGACGCTTAAAGGGGTCGCGCGTATGACACGGTTCAGAGCCAAGTCCCTAGATAGCAGCAACAGATATCACAGAGATGTCAATAAATTGTTTTTTATACAATAAGTAGCGTTTCGGATATTTTTCTGTAACAGAAACATTTCTGTTTTGCTATACAATTACAATGCTCACATTTTATTCGTGAAATTTTATCGCAGGCTTATTATAACAGAAACACATATCACAGAATATGGATATGCTGTGTGTATTTTGTCCATGTGGTTTGCATTTAGTTAAGATCAGCGACAGTTTGTCATTCATACAGTGTGTTCTACATTTTCCTAATTGTTTCGTAATATATTGTAAATATTTTGATGCGCACCTATTACACTGAACAATTTTGCTACAAAAGAGGCTGTTCTATTTTTTATTCTATTACACTCTCCCAACCTCACTATTCATCATATTTTATTCGCGAAATTGTCACACGGGTCATCTAGTCTATACAAATAAAAATGTAATAGTATTCGTTGGTAACTGCATCACCGATAGGGATAATTTTTTTAAAAATGTTTCGTAGTAGTCGGAATAAGGTTTTAGAAAAAGAAAAAATGAAAAAGTTTCCCGGAAAATTCGGGAAAAACTGAAAGTGCTTTTTCTATGGACCGATATGGGTAATTTTTTTTCTTATGAAATGTTCATATTAGTCTGAATAAGGTTTATAGAGAAAGAAAAATTGGACGGAAATTGGAAAATTCTGGAAAAACTGAAAGTACTTTTTTCTATGGACCGATTTGGCTAATTTCTTTAAATGTTCGGAATAGTACCAATGACGTTTTTAGAGAAAGAAAAATTAGAAAAGTAGCCCAGAAAATTGGAAAATTCGGAAAACTGGAAGCGCTTTTTTTCTATGGATTGACTTGACTATTTTTTTTAATGTTCATGATAGTCCGAATACCGTTTTAAAAGGAGAATGAAAAATCGTAAAAGTTGCCTTGAAAATTGGGATCTTCCGGAGTACCGATTTGGCTAAATTCTTTTTGTAAAATGTTTAGAACAGTCTGAATAAGGTTTTTAAAGAAAGAAAAATTGCTAGAAAATTCAAGAAAAACTATAATTGCTCTTTTCTATGGACAGACGTAGGTAATTTTTTTTAATAATATGTTCATATTAGCCTGAATAAGGTTTTTAGTGAAAGAAAAATTGGTAATATGGAAAATTAGGAAAAAACTGAAAGTACTTTTCTATGGATCGATTTAACTAATTTCTTAAAATCTTCATAACAGCACCAATTAGAGAAAGAAAAATTAGAAAAGTAACCCGGAAAGTTGGAAAAATCAGGAAAAACTGAAAGTGCTTTGTTCTATGGTCCGATTTGGCTATTTTTTTAATGTCCATAATAGTCCAAATACCGTTTTTGGAGAATGAAAAATCCGGAAAAATTTCCGGGAAAATAAACTGAAATTGCATTTTTCTGTGTACCGATTTGGCTATATTGTTTTTATATAAAATGTTCATAATAGTTCGAATAAGGTTTTTAGAAAAAGAAAAATTGAAAAATTCGGAAAAAATGTGAATAAAACACATCGAAATTAATTGAGATTTCAAATGTAATGGAAGAAAGTAAATCATATGGTCAATATAAAATTCTGACTTAAATCAATTGAGACTTAAATTTTGGACATTTAATTTAATTTAATTTAATTGCAATGGAGCACAGGCTCCGGTGGCAATTTCCCTACACAGCTATCTTCCCCCTATCCTGCACCCACCAACATTTGCCCTCTACAAATTTTATCTTTAAATTCCTTCAAAGTTTTCGGTAAATTATTCATCGTTTCTCTTGGTAACTCATTCCAATCCCTGACACCCTTACCTAAAAAAGAAAATCTTCCCACACCCTTGTGCCTGAAATCGAGTGCCAGCTTGTGGTCATGGTCATCTTTTCCCTTCCATGCACTACTTTTCATACCTATTGCAACATCTTTCCATGCCTCATCACCAGTATATGCCCTGTACACTCCCATGACCCTCCTCATCCTCCTCCTGTCTTGCAATGAATCCCATTCCAGCTCCTTTATCATATCCGTCACTGATTGCATTCTGCGATAATTTCCAGAAACAAATCTAGCAGCCCTTCTTTGCACCCTCTCCAACTCCTGTATTTGATACGTAAAATGAGGGTCCCATACTACACTACCATATTCGAGCAATGGTCTGACCAAAGTTTTGTAACCCAATTCCTTGACTTCTCTCGTACATCCCCTCATAACTCTCTCCAACAAGTGCAGAACTTTGAAACCTTTTCCTACCACCTGTCCTATGTGTCCTGCCCAGTTAAGTTTGTTATCAAAAGTAATTCCAAGATATTTGCATTTCAAGTCTTCAGCAAGCAATTCTTTCCCCACCTTATATTCATAATTAACCTTTTGTTTTTTATTTGTGTATCTAATAAGCTGACTCTTCTTTGCATTTATCTTCATTCCATGTTTACCAACCCAATTAGATATCCTGTCCAGATCACCCTGCAACTGTTTACAATCCTCTATCGTTTTGATACATTGGCTCCAAGACTATTACATTCCAGGCACATCACACATTTCCATTATTTCAGCAGCATATTACCGATGGAATTCATCTCAAATGTAAAATTTTCAATTGGCATAGTTCTATATATAGTCCTCCTCAAATTTAATATCCATGGATCAAATCATTAACAAATAAAATGATAACGCAGAAAGTCAGAAACACATGATTTTCTCATTTTTCCTTTGTTTACAGATTCTAAATAGCGTTTCACAAAACGATCACAAGAAAATTTATTGAAATTTGAACAGGACAACGGGTCGCCTAGTCATGAATAAAAATTATATTTGGTACTTGCTGCGGGGTCTATTATAAATTATATCACAAAATTTTCGTGATTTTTAACACTCTTCGTTATCACGCCATACCATCCCAATTCCTCCCCGAATTGTTAATTAAAACTATTTTTCAGTTATTTTTTTTATTTTGTGAACTTGGAGCATTTCACGATTCTGTATTCACGGTTTCACAAGTTGCGACATATTTACGGAAAATACCTGCCTCAGCGATTGAGTTTTGACTGTACCAGAAAACTTCAGTTGTTATTCTGGACCAGAATTTAACACAACGTAGCCCCCTAACCTCCACTAAAATCACTGCTTCAAAATTAAAACATCTAGCACAAAGAGCCGTGACACTCAATCTGGAATTCAAGACAAAGTGCAGTTGGAAAATTTTATTTTGTAGGTATGGAGGTCTGGGATTAGAATAAATTACCTAGGGAAGCTCTGAATAGTTTATCAAGAACACTGAAAGAATTTAATGTTAAAATTGGCAAAAAACAACAGTAGGAGGGTAGGGAAATTACATTTGAACAAATTAAGAAACAAAAATGGTGACTGTGCAATAGCGTCGTTCCCCGAGGAATTGTCTTTTTTACACGCTTTATATTAGCTTGACTTGTATGTATGTATGTATGAATGTAACGGAATTTTACAACTCCATTTTGACCCACTTCCAGATGGAATTTGGCACACATATTAAGAACCGGTGACAATACAAGAATTTCATAGCTATATCCTGCTATTCTCATTACTTTGACAGGAACAAAAGAAAAATGGTTGAATGTCGTGAAATTTTGCAATTTAATTTTAACCCAATTCCAGATGTCCGAATTGTTTGAAATTTTGCTGATGTATTGATAACTGATTACAATACAATAATTTCATAGCTATATCTTGATATTATCATTACTTTGACAGTAAAAACAGAAAAAATTTGCACACGTTTTAAGAACCGTTGACAATACAGCAGTCTCTTAGCAACGTCCTGCTATTCTCGTTACTTTGACCATCTCCAGTTTCCCGGGTGTGATTTACGAGCCTTGGTTGCTGACGACGATCGTCTTCCACTGTCTCCTATCCAGAAAGGTTTCTCTGTCTGCAGTCACTTAACGTGATGTTGAATAGTAAGTATTTGAAACATTACTTCGTACTATTATAGAAGAGTAGTCTTCCACATTTACCCTGCTATTGGACCTCTGGCTGAGCTGCCATTTAATTGTATTTAACTCGTGGAAGTAATAATTAAAAATGAAACTACAACACAAAGATAAAGAGAGATTGGCGAAGAAAAGCCAACAGTAGGAAACATACTCTTGAAACTATCTGAACTAAAAAGTTAAAAATAAAATTGTAGTTTAAAAAACTAAAAACACGCTCTCTACACAACTTTTGACAATGACTCTATCTTTGCAAACAGCGAACGACAAAAAATATAAGACAACTTATATAGGACCATGCTTTTTTACATTAAAGTTAATTTTGTAATCAGTGACTTTATTCTTTAAGCTTATTCAAAAAAAATAATTTATCCTGTATTGTGGGACGTCCCATCACTGTTAAACAAAATCTTTATATTTAAAGATTATTTTTAACTTTTTAGTTCACATTACTACGAAAGCGTGTTTTTATTTTTTTAAACTACAATTTTATTTGATCTGAAATTTGGCAGACAGGTTTCTTAAGCAATAACATTCAACAAAAAGTATGCATTAAACTGAAAAAGAAATATACATTAAACATATCGCCACAGAAAAAGCTATCATAAGCGACGATGTCACCTGATCACTAGGGGATATTTGTAAACCTATTTAACGCCAATGATAATATGTTTAAATAGTGCTTTAAGCTGTAACAGATTATCTTAGTTTATATTATGGTCCAGAATGCATTTTAACCTAAACACATCAAAATGTGCCATCCTGATGCGATAAATAGTAAGAAAATCAAGAACTTTGTGGGCATGGAATCACATTGCCAAAAATTTCCCCATATCGAGCACCTTTCATTACACAACGTTGATTGCCATGCAAAATGTGTAAAAATTGCACTGTCTCAAGAAAAACAATATGTCTACATCCACATCTATACTCTGTAATTCACAATTACTGTGGGTGGCAGAGGGTGCAAAGCACCATTCCTACTCCAGTGCATTCCAATCCAGAACAGAACGAGGAAAGGAAGAATACATAAATGTATCAGTACGGCATCTTATTTCTCGAATCTTATCCCTCCTGTCATTGCGACCTAAATAGGTTGGCGGAAGAAGTATTTCGTTACACTCGTAAATTAAAGATTTTCGCATATTCTCCAACAAATTCAAACGAAAACGACGTCGTCTGTCCGCCAAACAATCACATCCCAACCCACGTATCAGCTATGTGACACTTACGTAAGGACTGTAACTACCAGTCACGAATCTAGCGGCTCTCCTCTGTACTTTCTCTAACGTATCAATCAATCCCTTGCAATGTCACCTAAACATAGAGACAGCCTATGAATTTATCCAAACTTCGAGCAACTTTACTTTATTAATATTTACACTGAAGTGTCAAAAGTCACGGGGTACTTCCTAATATAGTGTCGGATCCCTTTTCGCCCGGCGAAGTGCAACTACCCGACGATGCCAATTTATAACATTAGCTATTAAGCCCGTAAAAATGACTTGAACACAATATTCTAGCATTCATTTGTTTGGATTTGCTTAACTATATGGAATTGCTTTTATATGATGATCATAACCTTGATTTTGTAATGTAGATATTTCGTTTCTAGTTTATGGTTGGAACTTCTAATGAATTAATGACGCAGAAGTATGGAATTAATTAAATTAAAAATAAATTAGGAATCCCAAAAGCTTATGCTATATCACTTAATAACAGTTGTATTCCTGGTCAGGACACATTCAGCACGATAAACATGGAACTACTTCCGTCCGAACATGAAGTAATAACTTAAGTAACATGGCGCTTATGAAAATAGTTTATAGTGAATTGTGCTGTAACAAAATGTGTCAGTTGTCATTCTGATACTGGCTGCATTTCAACTTAATCACAACCTCCGCTAATATTGCCGTTCGAAAATCATAACTTATGTCACCCGCGGGCAGCACAATCATAACCGTGGCGCCGCAATTTGATGATGGATTCTTATGTTACCCGACGAAACAAAGTGAAAGTAAAGAATATATTTTTTTTTCGATATCTTGCTTAGTGTTCGAGATATCGAACCTCAATCATCAGTTATAGGTAAAGTTCCTTTTGTTTTCGGTAACTTTTTTTTCTGACCCAGACCGTATTTCAAACTAATCAAACCGGTAAGAAGGAAAAAAGGGTGCTGTGCAAAGTACGGCCAGTAGAGAAAACTGTTAATTCGGGTTGAAAATGTGATTAACGCATTATTTAGGCATTTCTATTCAATAAAATGTGTACGCGAAGCTGATAAAACAGGTAGGAAAGAAATAATATGGTCAATATTGTTGGCTTACGTGCGGTATCTGGTCCAGGCCGCGTCTTAATCTAACCAACTCAATTTTGAGATACCATATATCAAGAACTACGCAAAATATCAAAAATTTCTATTATTTACTTTCGTTTGTCTCGTCGAGTTACACAAAAATCAATTATCAAATTGCGGCGGCACGGTTATTTTAGGGTCTAGTATCCCGTCTAAAATCAGTAAAGAAAATCAACTAATAATTAATATGTTAATTTAAACGTAATATTTACTTTTAATAAACCGTCTTGTCAATTAATTTCTTCGTGTTTACAATAACAGTGACAGAATATATCGGAAACATCTAAATCGAATATAAATATCATGTACGCTCGTATAAAATAATGGGTTAAACGCAGTGTTCTCGCAGTTTCTTTCCTCGTAATTGCTTGGCTAAATATAATTGTTAAATAACGCCCATAACCGTAATAATGAGTTAATTTGGTTCATATTTTCAGTACTGCAACAGCAATATCTCTGGATAGAGGGTATAAGAAAACATTTACTCGGACTAAATATAAATTAACAAAAAGCAAACAATAATTAATAAGTTGATTCAAACGAAATACAGTAGATACTTTTTTTGTTAGTATTTTGGCAATTCATTTCTTTCCGAATACTTGATTAAATTGAACTGTTTATAACTAACAGGCTCAAGAGTGCTCAAGAGTGTAGGAAGCTTCTCTTTTCTTTTTTTTTTTTTTTTGGGAAAGGGTGTCAGGGGATAGAATAAGTTACCAGAAGAAGTGATGAATAATTTACCAAAAACGTTGAAAGAATTTAAAGCTAAAATTTACATAGGGCAAATGTCGGTGGGTGCAGGAAAGGGGGAAGGTGGGTATATTAGGGAAATTTCCACCGGAGCGTGCGCTCCATCGCAATTTAATTAAATATTGACGCACATAATCCGGAATATCTCCAGCCGTTGTTCCGCAACGAAGGCAGGTAGCGTGACGAACATGATTACCCAGTAACCAAGCCTCACCTTAACGTTTAACTAACATAGAAAATTCAGCGTCAGTTTTCATTTTGGTCCGGGCTGCATATCGATTTAAATCACAACATCCACTAATATTGACCTTTCTTCCGTTAGTTGTCATTCTAGTCCAAGTTGTATTTCAACCTAAGCCCATCCTCAGCAGCTTGTGGTTAGCGACTACACGAAATGCGTTAGGTTATTAACGTCGTAGACTATACGACAAGTTGTCTCTGGTTTATCAACTCCGTTATCGTAGAATCCTCTTATGGAGCTGCTCATATTTCGAATGACTTTACTCAATTAGTATACTATAATATTATTATAATATAATAATAATAGTATAAATTACGTAAAATTGGAGTCTATACTGCCTTATCCCTCCTATATTTACGGGTAATAGTTTTGCTCGTAGTGACGTATGACGTGATTATACAATAAGTACCTAAATTATAACGTTCTACTTTTGTAAATTATTAAATAACTGTTATAAAAAACTTATCTCCTATGTTTAAGATATAATAAAAACAAATATTTATTTAATCGAACGCTTTTTTGTTAATATAAATTAACTACGATATTAATTACAAGTAAGAAGTTTTCGCTATTTCGAAATGTCTCTGGTTGCTTACAAGGCACGTCGCTGGAGTACATTCAGTCACGATAAAAGTGTCTGGTGAGTAAACTACAACTTTATCATAATAATATTTGGTTTTTATAATGTGCAAGTATATTGGAGAGTGAAGTGGGTCATGGGAGTGTACAAGGCATATATTGGTGATGAGGCATTAGAAGATATTGGCGTAAGAATGAAAATTAATGCATGGAAGGTAAAAGATGACACTGTCCACAAGCTAGCATTCAATTTCAATCACAAGGGTGTAGAAAGATTCTCTTTCTTTATGTAAGGGTGTCAGGGATTGGAATAAATTACCAAGAGAAATGATGACTAACTTACCAATAACGCTGAAAGAATTTAAAGTTGAAGATTGTAGAGGGCAAATGTATTTTATTTTATTTTATTTTATTTGGAATGAAGCGCCAAATGGCACTAGGAAGGTGCAAGAAAGGGGGGGGGGAGATGGGTGTTAGTAGGGAAATTATCACCGGTGCTTGCGCTCCGTTGCAATTAAATTAAGTAAATATAAACAATATCGCCCAATAAACGTGTGTACAATTTTTTATTCCAAAAGGACAATTCTTTCTACTTAGAACGGTGGTATCGTAAAGGACAGTATCTTCAAAAATAAAATTAAAAAGAACACCTAACAGCTAACAAAATAACATTTAAATGTGCCGAATATACTCTGCAGAAATCAAATTGTCATACTGAGAGTTGATTGATTACTCGTCAAGATGTGAGCTAATGTAAACACAACGCTTCTTCAAATATTGACTGATTCTTCAGAGTCGACTCTTAAAAACAACAAATCATTTGGAAGAAAATAAAAATGAAGCATTTGATACTAATGTATCTAGTTTTACTCAATATTTTACGTTAAATGTAAGTTGTTTTTCATCTCTGATCACTTACCAAATCAAAATAAAAGTCGACATTGGACCCAGATTTTTGCGTCTCTTAGAATCATGTCGAGGCGTAGGCGTCTTGCAGTTGGAAATATCTTTTATTCTCTTCAAGTTTCTGCTCTTCAATAGACTTTCGGCAGATCCAAAAATCTGTTTTGCAAGCGCTCCACACAGATATGCACGGAGACAAATGCTATCTCGACCGCGCAGCGTATTAACAGCCAGAGAGATTAAATACGCACAACGCCTTCTCCAAGAGTATTTCCATCGGATCTTTTGAAGTTTACCTCATTAACGGGTAATTACCTCAAGTAAATAAAATCTATACAGACAGCAAAACATTATATTTCTTAAACATTCCATCCAGAACGTACTAATCCAAAAATACAATCATGTTATAAATGATTCAAAAGTTCAATGTTATTTAGTATGCGCGTTATATTGTCAATTACGGTTTGTAGTTGACAATATATATTGTTTTAATTTACTATTATTAAATACTGTGGATGTAAAAAGAAATAGAAAGAGACATAAAATTGCAATAAACATATTGTGAGTGATGTTCATTCAAAAAAAGTCAGTTCGATGTGTTTATAAACCAGTAAAAAAGCTTGCTATTATATCTTTTATAATACATCCTACAGTATGGTTTAGAGTTTAAAATGTGTTCTAAATGTTTCGTTTCATTTCATTAATTGTTTGATTATTCATCTATCGCTTTTGACGATTCGTGGATACTAGGGGCGGAGGCTGTTCTTTTTTTTAGCTCTACTGTTCCGAAGACCGAGGAGACCAGACTACCCTTCGGCCGACTTAAGTCCTCCTCCCCCCAACCAAAATCCACTCAAGCCAAACCAACCCCCCCAAACCAAAGTCCGCTTAAGCCCCTCCCAAACCAAAATCGTGGATCCGCTCGTGGTGGATACTGTGTGTCTGGGTAATGTGTTCATTTGACCCATGGAGGGTTGACCCAGCCAAAGAGTTTATTGTTTGCAGGGCAGCCAACGTTTTTGATGACCTATTCATCGTGATGAACAGGTGAGTTAACCAGTAACAGTATGATTTTTCAATAGGACAAAAATATCGACCAATTCTTTTTTTACGCTACAGTGCAAGCAAATACACACACACTTATATATTCATGTGCTTCTAGTTGTGTCAGCAATGTATATTTAAGTTTTAAATGCTTAAATACCGTAAGTTTTAAACTAATTTTCATAAATAATTGGGTTATTGTCTCTGTATCTGAGGCCTGGATTCTTTATCGCGATTTATTGTCGTTGGGAGGGCATCAGGCGACGAAATCGTTTTGGAATTTGGATCGCAGTTTTCACCGATTACTATTTTCGAGTATATGTTCACGAGATATTCGATTATATTCACGATATATTCCAGATCTAGCTCATTATTATCAGTGAAGTAGTCACTGTTATCTTTGGTGGTATTGATGAGATTCATAGTCGCCTAGAAATTTGTCTTACAAGCAACCGTTAATTAATAATTCCTCCATGTACACAGGCACAGGCGTAGGAGACAGCGAGGAGTTATAACTTTGTGGTTGTTCGAATTCCCAGCGATAAAGTTTTTATTGTCTTGTTCAAATATGGCGCCTCAGTAAAGTGACAGTTGCAGAAACATGAATACAATTAATCTTGCCAACCACTAGGCGGAACTTATCGAATATTTTGTTTTAAATAAAAAAAACTCAGTCATTAAAACAAACTTAAAAATAATATGGTAATGTCTTATGAATGTTTATTTCTCAACTTCCGAAAAAAGTGAATATTTTTATAATTGTTATCGACATAAACAGATAAATTTTTAATAAGAACGTCTACATTCTAACTACACAGATAGGCCTATGTCTGAAAACCGTGGTCAGTTATAATTCTTGTAAGGACTTTGAATTAATACTATCTGTTTTGTTCTTAAAGACACATGTTAGCATACATCTAGATCAGCATTCCCCAACTTTTCTGAAAGGCAGATCTAGAGAGAGAAGAAAGGGGGGGGGGGGTTAGAGGGGACTAGGCGTTTTTTTTGTGGGAAGAGACCCTTGCCTGATTTAAGGCCCCCCCTAAACCAAAGTACCCCCCTCCCCCCCCAAAACCAAAATCCGTTCAAGGTGGATCCACCCCTGGGCAGACCTCTTACTCACAGGGGAAGGTTTGAACAGTTTTTTTTTTATTTTAACTACGAATTGTAGCTTTAATTTAAAATTAATATTTCCAAATTTTAATTATTTTCAATCTCAACGGATTAAGATTTCTTAATTTCAATAGACTATGACAAAATGATTTTAGTTTTTACACAAATAATTATTATTGAAACATGAAAATTGTCCCAAATCTCCCACTATATGGGAGACAATGGACAAGTTAGGGAGAGATTCTGGACACAATTATACAAAATAAAAAGTTGAGATTATTAATAAAAATAAGCACCACAATACTTAAAAATTACTTTGTAATAGCTTTATTTTAAGACAAAAAAAAAAAAAAAAAAAAATTACCTATGTCCATATTAAAATTTTTCATATTTTTTAACCTTTCAGGGGTGTCCCTTTGAGCAGAGGGAAGTTTGAACATCACGTCGTCATAAAAAATGTCTCTTAATCGGACAAAGTAAATCTATATGATAAGTTCTTTCTTTTTAGAAACATTACTATTTAACCCCCTGTGTCTTCTTCTTCAATTCTTGCTAAATATTATCGTCTACTTGACGTCATCTTCCCATGAACATTAACAACTGTGTAGGCACCAACAGGAACACTAGTATTATCTTGATCAGAAGAAGTATCTTCCTCCCATTCTCCTCCAGCTGAGTTTCCAATATTTGAAAGAACACTGTCTGATTCACTTTCAGACAAAGAGTTTCTTTTCTTTTTTGTATCTTTTTGATAATGATTACTAAGGGATGAGCTGTAGCTTCTTTTTTGTATGAAGTTTCAAACAGTTTTTAATAGGCCTAGATTCTGTTCTTGAACTTTCTTTCGACTTTTCTTTCACGGCAGCAATTTCATTTTTTTCCGGGGTGTCCGTGGCAATCATGCAACAATCAACATCCTCTCTTACAACCTCAGTTTGTGGCTTTTCTTTCTTCAGCCTTTGGAAAAGGTTGATTATTTACCAGTGATATAATGCTAGTAGAAAGAGACACAATACTGGTCGAGTTGGGAGAGCCGTGTAAGGATCTGGATAAAGAAGGTGTTTCAAAATCCAAGTTTTCATTTGTGTGGCAATCATTCTTCAATCATCCATTAGATGGATTTGTTTCATTTAATAGTCTTCCTCGTTGAAGATTCCACGATTGAATGGCACAATACCAGTGGATTCAAATGCCTTATTGATGTTTGAGGCAGTAGCAGATTTGTCCCAGGCTGAATAGCGTATGGATGTCAAATCATAAATGCTGAGGGGTTTTCCAGGGTGATTGGTGATCCATGAGTCACATCCTTCCCTCACGTATGCCTTCAAGGACTTATAAATGCAAGTATCCAGAGGTTGCAAATTATATGTGGTATGGGGAAGGACAACAATACCATTAGTTTTCAATAGAAAGGTGGGTTTCATGATTGTCCATCAATAACAATATCTTCTTGTCAATAGAACTGTATTTTACCAAATGCTCTAACACTTTTGTAAAGTTTTCACTGGTCATCCATCCAGATGGATGGGCCAACCCTAATGGACCATTGTCGGGCACACCTAGCATCATACGCTTTTGATCAAACCTCTGGCATGAAAAAGTTAGTACTAAATGGAGGGCATTTCCTGAAGCACTAACTATTCCAACATGAGTTATAAGTTCTCCTCATTGTCATGATACCTTTTGACTGACTTGACCTTTCTGTGAAATAACTTTAGGCATTCGAGGAACAGTCATAACCCCAGTCTCATCCAGATTATACATTTCATGAGGTTCAAATGCATAATGTTTCAAAGCCTCTTCCAACTTGCCCTGAAAAAGTTTTAAATTATTTGCGCTAAAACTACTCGTTCTTGCCAAACTTGTTGGTTCGGCTGTCCTGATGAAAAGTGAAGGATGTTGATGCATAATACCCGTGAACCAATCTCAATCGACTCGTATTCCAATTTTCGGGTATAGACAAGTTATTTTTTACTGCAAATTCATATGCCAGGCATTTTGCACTGGCTGGTGTCAATCCATGAAACATCTTGCTGCTTTTAACAAGATAATCTGACAATCCTTCCTCCATATAAGGTGTCAAAATTTAACTTTTTTTTTTAGTCTGGGGCATAGTTAATATTTTCTGGATGCATCCTTTTTTCTTTTTAGGTAGTCAAGAAGTCTTGATTTCTTAAGTTGGTATTTATCAGCAGTGTTATCTAATCGATGGTCCACTTTCTGGGACTTCGTTAACTACCTTTTTCATCATGGCAGCACAAAGGTCCTATCTTTCCTCTTTTTGTAATACCTCAGCATTTCACAACCTAAAACAACACATTCTCTAAAACCAAACAGAAAAGGGGGGGGGAGATTAGATAGAAGTAAAAAATTTCAGCAATAAGGGGGAGACTTCTGACAGACTGTCTGATCTCTCCCACACAGCCATCATAAAATAGTTTGCTTATTGCCAACTGAATACTGTCAAAGTCCATACCTTCCAAATGGAGTGCCACAACTTACATCAGAAAAATGGTTGGGATATCAATGCAGATTGATAGAGCCTGACTATTGGCGTTGACCATTCAAATACGACGTATAACTCACCAAAAAAAAAGCAGCAGAGCTACCAACTATCCTTCTCCTTATATGAAATCTAACAACATCCAATCTCTCCCTCTGTCCGAACCCTTCCCACTCTCCCCTACTAATAAAAGAAGGTGCCCAAAACCGGACCCCAATTTTGTTTTTTTACTTCTAAAAATTATAAATTAATAAAAATCTGTTTTTAAAACATGAAATAATTTCTTCAGAATGTTATGCATCATTTAAAATCTGATTTCATATAATATTGTTCAAAATCATCACCCAAAAAAATATTTTTAAGAACCCTACAGTTTGGCAATATGAAAAATAATATAATTTGCTTATGGGATTAATGCTGCATTGAAATACTCCTACTTCTTCTTCTTCCCGACATTTTGACCAGGGCTTAGCTGTTCATCAGGGGCCCTCTACCGAATCTGCTACAGACTGTGATTTGCTGGAGACTGGCGTGGCTGGTTGTTTACATAAACAACTAGCCACGCCAGTCTCCAGCAAATCACAGTCTGTAGCAGATTCGGTAGAGGGCCCCTGATGAACACCTAAGCCCTGGACAAAATGTCGGGAAGAAGAAGAAGTAGGAGTATATTAATCCCATAAACAACTTATATTATTTTAATATGAAGGCTGTGAAAACAACAAAAAATTTTATGATATTAAAAATAGTTGCCTAAACTGGACCCCTCATAAAAATTAACAAAATAATACTAAACAAAATTATAAAATGGTGTTAAATCACAGGAAACATACTTCAATCTGAAATATAACAATTACAGCTTTACTTTGTTTTTAAAATATATAAATATAGCATATATGTATGGTATATAAGACACAGAAAATACATACAAGAACTTAATTTAGTGACACAAACGTACACGTCCTTTTCAGCCCCAGCACAATCCACAAGTGCCCACACTAAACATATAATACACATTCAAATTTCCATTCTGAAACCTCAAAAAAAAATCCTGTTGCAAAACATACACCAACTGTCATCATTTTTTGGAAGGGGACACTCCACGGTGAATATTCAGTTCCGATGTTCCAGAGATCACGCTCTTCTCATCCTCATTGCTCAATTTTTTCACATTTTTCTCAAAATTATGGTTCCTTTTCATAAGCTCTTTCTAGAGGCTCTATAGTTGAGCCAAGCTCCTGGTCGCAGTTGCTTTTGCATCCTCCAACACAAATACATTCTTGCTGTTGAGCTTCCTTTATTTCTTTAGCTCTTTTAACTTCCATCAATAGGGCTGGATAAGTTGTAGATAAGATGACCATAAAAATGCAAGTATTACATTCAATATTTGACTTTAAGCATAAAAAAATAATGGGTCTGGTTTAGGCAACTGGAGGGGGTCCGGTTTACGCAGCTATAGTCTGTATTTTGTTAATCCAATACATTTTAACCAAACTTCTAAAAGAAACAGTTTTGCAGTAAATATTAACATAAAACCTTATCATTTAAGGGCATATATAGATCAGAAGCCTTACCTGCCCATACCCATGAGAAATTTATAGAATATTGTAGAATGTAAAAAGTTTGTCTACTGCCAAAGCCCATAATGGCAATTTAATGAACAACCAATTAAGTGGGCAACACAAGCATTCTGCTACAGAGTGGTAGAAGCCTAAACTTCTATTTACACTTGATTCTATTGAAGTTCAGGAGAATACAGAAGTAGGAGACCGGGAGTCCACTTTAGGGAGAGGGATCCGGTATAGAGCACATTCCTCTAGTAATTGGAAATTCACAAATCTAAAAGTCATCAAACTCAACTCGAATGTCAAACATTGTGACCATAGTTCGTGTGTTCTCACACCTCCATTTATGTTTTCATAAATATTAATTTTATTTTGTCTGCGGACCCCCTACAGAAGGGGAGGCTAAAAATGCAGATCTATATCATTTTCAAGTACTTAGTGAAAAATTAAATCTGATTGGCTTTGGTGTTAATAGATAACTGTCAACCTGTTACACTGAAAGGGATTGGTATAAAATACCAGTAATGTCTTAAAACTACCAGAATGATCTACACATCCTTAGATCCCATATTCAAAATCTGAATGTGTACTCACTATAATTCTGTCCCACACACAAACCAGTAGAGCTTTCCTGCATCTCTGTTTCATAGAACACAAGCGATGATCATCTGCACCAGTGTAAAAATAATATATATACACTCCTGAAAATTGAAATAAGAACACATTGACGCCGGTGTGTAAGACCCACCATACTTGCTCCGGACACTATGAGAGGGCTGTACAAGCAATGATCAAACGCACGGCACAGCGGACACACCAGGAACAGCAGTGTTGGCCGTCGAAGGGCGCTAGCTGCGCAGCTGTTGGGCACCGCCGCAGTCAGTGTCAGCCAGCTTGCCGTGGCATACAGAGCTCCATCTCAGTCTTTAACACTGGTAGCATGCCGCGACAGCGTTTACGTGAACCGTATGTGCAGTTGACAGACTTTGAGCGAGGGCGTATAGTGGGCATGCGGGAGGCTGGATGGACGTACCGCCGAATTGCTCAACATGTGGGGCGCGAGGTCTCCACAGTACATCGATGTTGTCGCCAGTGGTCGGCGGAAGGTGCACGTGCCCGTCGACTTGGGTCCGGACAGCAGCGACGCACGGACGCACGCCAAGACCGTCACATCCTACGCAGTGCCGTAGGGGACCGCACCGCCACTTCCCGGCAAATTAGGGACACTGTTGCTCCTGGGGTATCAGAGAGGACCATTCGCAACAGTCTCCATGAAGCTGGGCTACGGTCCCGCGCACCGTTAGGTCGTATTCCGCTCACGCCCCAACATCGTGCAGCCCGCCTCTAGTGGTGTCGCGACAGGCGTGTATGGAGGGACGAATGGAGACGTGTCGTCTTCAGTGATGAGAGTCGCTTCTGCCTTGGTGCCAATGATGGTCGTATGCGTGTTTGGCGCCGTGCAGGTGAGCGCCATAATCAGGACTGCATACGACCGAGGCACACAGGGCCAACACCCGGCATCATAGTGTGGGGAGCGATCTCCTACACTCGCCGTACACCTCTGGTGATTGTCGAGGGGACACTGAACTGTGCACGGTACATTCAAACCGTCATCGAACCCATCGTTCTACCATTCCTAGACTGGGAAGGGAACATGCTATTCCAACAGGACAATGCCTGTCCACATGTATCCCGTGCCACCCAACGTGCTATAGAAGGTGTAAGTCAGCTACCCTGGCCAGCGAGATCTCCGGATCTGTCCCCCATTGAGCATGTTTGGGACTGGATGAAATGTCGTCTCACGCGGTCTGCACGTCCAGCAGGAACGCTGGTCCAGCTGAGGCGCCAGGTGGAAATGGCTTGGCATGCCGTTCCACAGGACTACATCCAGCACCTCTAAGATCGTCTCCACGGGAGAAGTGCAGCCTGCATTGCTGCGAAAGGAGGATATACACGGTACTAGTGCCGACATTGTGCATGCTCTGTTGCCTGTGTCTATGTGCCTATGGTTCTGTCTGTGTGATCATGTGTTGTATCTGACCCCAGGAATATGTATATAAAGTTTTCCATTCCTGGGATAATGAATTCACGGTGTTATTATTTCAATTTCCAGGAGTGTAACAGCTGGTACATCATCTCTTATTTTTTAAGTTATAGGAAGTATTTGTTAGGTTTGATAGCTTATCAGAATATTGATCATTCATCATCATCATCATCATCCTCAAGAGTTTCCAGCCACTGTCGAGGTCTGCTTGCGTACAATCCTCTCCACCACCTCTCTGTCAGCACCTTGGTCCAGTGCTATTCTCTCTTCCATTCACACTCCTCCACTCCTCTCAGCTATTCATCTCTTGCCCTTCCTCTGGATTGTTTACGGTGCATCTTAATTTTGTGGATTTTTATTAAAAAAATCATTAAACAAAGATAATGAAAATATACTATATACCAAAATTTGGAGGAAGCAGGGTTGCAATGAAAAAGACTATGAATTAAATTATACAATATTTGAGATGACCATTTAACTATGTAAGAGAGAAATAAAGAAAAATGCAAGATCAAGAATGTGAATACTATTAACCTTACCACATGAATGAACTATGAGTCATCCAAAACATCATATAGTGATAGTTTTACTTTCCCTATCTTTGTTATATTAATCAACTGCCTTAAAACTTGAGGGGACAGGCTTTAAGCATCTTTTTCTTTCACACAGTGAAATTCATGTGCCCATTTTTTTTAGCTCTGTTGCTCAGAATTGTGTTTGAAGGTGTGGCAGGCTTAAGTTCTTGACCTGTCTCAAATAAATTCGTATATCTGTTACTGCTCCTAAACCACTGCATATTCTATAAAGTATGATTATATTTAAACATGGAACAATAGTTTTTGTACATCACTGGAAAGTGAATGCTGGCACGAGGATAGAAATTCACCAATAGCAATAATTTGGTACGGTACAAAAGCATACATTCTTTTGAATTAGGGCTCAGTGATGAAAATGTAATTAGAGTGAGAAAGGAATCGTGAAATAGAAATAAAATCGGTGATGGTATTTTGTTGGACTCATCCTGGCATTTGGCTCAAACCATTTCTGAAAACCGTCTGAATGGCTAGAATGTTACTGCAAACCATAGCTTACTGCTAACTGATGAAGTTTTAAATTTAAATCAAAGCTGACAAAATTAAATAACAATAAAAGAGACACCTCCATTAATTCTCTCTCTCATCCACTATTAAGGATTTTTCTACTAGGGTAAAAGTACAATCAGTTGCTCTGAATTCTGACAAAATATTATAACTATATTCTAAGAAGAAATAGCATGTTTTTATTAGTACACAATAGCATAGCTGTTTACAGAGAATACATTACATCTTTACACAACCAAGTAGATTCAGGATTAATAACCACTTATCAATCTGAATTACACCGCCCCTGTATGCTAAGACATTACAGTAGTACAATAAAGAGAAAAAGTTCTCATTCACTGAGAGAATACACCAGCCACATGACAGCTTCAAGATGTTGTTTCAAGATGTGTTATGGAAGATGACGAATATATATATACAGAACATTAGCAACAACATACAGTTTTCTTGTACTCCAACAGGCATGTTAAAATGGTCTGAAGCAGAAGTGATATCTTAGTGAGATATTTATATAGCTAACAATTGCTGTTACGAAGGAGGAATCTGTCTAGAATGATGTACAACATTCTGATTCAAACATGAAGGGCTTACATGATTGCTTAGTTCAGAACTGTTTAGAGGAACACATTTCCCTTGGTCATTGAAAATATAACAGAATTACTAGATTTATCAGGTTAACCTGTGAAAAAAAAGATAAATGGAAAAAATATGATAATTATTGCATGATAAGAAGTAATTAGGTTTAATATATGTTGAGAGTGACAAATTAAAAACATAACCAAACAGTAAAAGTCACTGCCAGTTTTACGTATGACAAAGTACCATTCTCCCAAATTCTTTACATACAGTTTCTGCCTTTAGAGACAACATAAATATTTTGAGTGGGAAGCTAATTCAGCTTTATTTTTCACATGAAATTTAGATTATGATATGTTTTCTGGTCTGAAAAGCATATGCTTTATTTACCAATCATTACAGTAGAAATGCAACAGTGTATTTACACATTTAGCAGAATGTTCAGCTCAAAAGTTGTCTGTTTCATCCTTAAAAATAATAGTTTTGCCAACAAAATAATAAAAATAATAACGAACTCTATTTGCAGTTTCATAAGAGATATAGATATTTGTCATTTTTATTTATGCACATTTTCATCAGGTTGAAATAGAAACACATGTAACATTGACATACACAGCACCCACATCGAATTTAGATCTGTCAATAAAATAAACATCTTCTCAAAAGCTGAAAATAATATATCAGTAATTGCACACATAATACAATTCATTCAATCAACATCAATGCACTAAGTACATTTTTTTTTCAATTATATAGTCACATACAGCTTTCAAAAAATCTCATGAGAAATGGGAATTGCAATAATCAAAATATCCTTCTTTCAAGAAAATATGTCAAATACATCACAGTTTAGATTTAAACAAATTACTTTTGGAAATTTTACAGTCAGAAAATCTTCAGCAACATATAAATAATTACATATGAATACTAATGGCAGACAATATAAAACTGACTGTTAATTCACCAGACCAATAATAATAACAAAAGTTTCTTTAAAATCTGATTACAAAACTTTTGTCACTCTAAAATAGTATCAAGCAGATTTTTTTCATACAATTTTTTGACCACCATAATGTAAAGATCTAGAAAATGAAGCATTGAGCCCTGTTTATTTCAAAACAATCAAAAATATTCTCAAACATAAGACAGTATATTTAATATGTTACACAGATTCCATTCTTTTAGAAAAAATCACTTACAATCAGGATTACTTCGATAAGCCCTAGAATGACTGCAGAAAAGTAAAATATTTCTCATTATCATTGTGTTCAGTTGCAACATTAAAAGTATTGCATTAGCACAATTGCCGATATTCAGTTCAAAAAATTCAAGAAAAGCTGAAGAGCAAAATATGTTTTCTTTGTATCTTTGTAACAGGTTCTACTTAGGCAAAAATCAAAACAAGCATATTAGACACAAAAGTGTAAGGTGCATATGCCCTAGGACACACTTAATTCTTCCACACTATGTAGTTCACTTTTACACCTACACTATGGCTACAAGAATAATAAAAACCCGTGAAAAGCCACATTCCTCCCCTTTGTCATGATACTTCTCAATCATAAAACATGAGCTCTCAAAAATATAAAGGTATGAAGGAAACTCTTGTGTGTTGTAAGATACTTGTGGGATGAATTTGCTAATCATTAAGAGAAGCATTACAAATAGATAAATGGAACGCTAACCAGAGATAGGAAGCTGATATTGCAGTGAAATGTGGTAATGTCTTGTTCTTTATAAGTCCACTGAAAAATGATGTCAGTCTTTTTATCTTTAAAATTTTCTCACTATTGGAGATTTTCGAAAATGTTTGTTTATACCCTTGATGACTTAAAACAATCGATTAATGACATGCAAAAACAGGAAATTAACTACATTAAACAGTTCTGTGCAAATGGAGGCTTTCCCAACATGTCCTTGAAATATAATCTTCACAGTTTTGCTGCTGAATGAAGTTTTAAAAGATGAGCTTTTGACGGCATAGCCTGCCGTCATCCACAAATGCTGTATGTACACTGAAAAAAATCAGGACTATGTGATATTTTTTTTTTAATTTTATTTAATTTATTTAATTTAATTTAATTGCAATGGAGCACAGGCTCCGGTGGCAATTTCCCTACACAGCTATCTTCCCCCTATCCTGCACCCACCTACATTTGCCCTCTACAAATTTTTTCTTTAAATTCCTTCAAAGTTTTCGGTAAATTATTCATCGTTTCTCTTGGTAACTCATTCCAATCCCTGACACCCTTACCTAAAAAAGAGAATCTTCCTACACCCTTGTGCCTGAAATCGAGTGCCAGCTTGTGGTCATGGTCATCTTTTCCCTTCCATGCACTACTTTTCATACCTACTGCAATATCTTTCCATGCCTCATCACCAGTATATGCCCTGTACACTCCCATGACCCTCCTCATCCTCCTCCTGTCTTGCAATGAATCCCATTCCAGCTCCTTTATCATATCCGTCACTGATTGCATTCTGCGATAATTTCCAGAAACAAATCTAGCAGCCCTTCTTTGCACCCTCTCCAACTCCTGTATTTGATACGTAAAATGAGGGTCCCATACTACACTACCATATTCGAGCAATGGTCTGACCAAAGTTTTGTAACCCAATTCCTTGACTTCTCTCGTACATCCCCTCATAACTCTCTCCAACAAGTGCAGAACTCTGAAACCTTTTCCTACCACCTGTCCTATGTGTCCTGCCCAGTTAAGTTTGTTATCAAAAGTAATTCCAAGATATTTGCATTTCAAGTCTTCAGCAAGCAATTCTTTCCCCACCTTATATTCATAATTAACCTTTTGTTGTGGTTATTGCTTGCACAGTGCATGCTCAGGATAATAGAAGAGCATAATCAAAACCTTGAAACTCATGAGGATTTCATCACATCAACCAGTGTTAAAATTTATTTAGGTGTGAGAATAATCTGATAATATGGGGAAACCTTTTGCTGGTTCCTTTTGCATGACTAGCATCTTCAAGATTTAACAACAATTATAAATTTCCAAAAATAATTTCATCAATTAAAGTCATGTATTGATGTTTAAGATCAATAAGAAACAAAGACAACTACATTCTTTACATGTGTTTGTAGCATCTGTACTGATAGTGAGATGATAGCCAACAGTCTAGGATAATATAAATAAAATGAATGACTAAAATAAACAAAATATATTCTAATTTGCCTAGACCCATATGCTCTGTTTAATTATAACTACAGTTGTCTTTTGAGTATTTCAATTTTGTTCTGTAAGAGTTACATTCTTTTTAAACAATAATTAAGCAAAAGTCTGATAAATGCTTATTAGTTATTACTCCACATCAGCCAAATTAATTTCCACATTATAAAGAGCATTTGCAATGAGAAAATGATTTTCTGAAGAAAAATGTGGAAATAATTCACATTTTGGATTTTTGAATGTGGAGGTAAGGATGACTCAGTTATCAATAGTTTCTATAATGATTGACAAGAAGGATGCTGATTGGTAACTTTAATGTAAATGAGGCAAGGGAAATGAACTATCACTCACTACAGGTAATGACAGCACAATACAAAAACACAAAGGTCCAAAATTGAAATATTAAGATTGATGTCAATTGTAGAAAGATATTTTTAATTGGTAGCAGAATATAGAGATAACATAGAGCAAGTAATAAATCATTTCTTAACTGTGTGGGCTATGGAGGAAGTAAAATTATCAATAACAATGAGAAAAGCAATAATACGAGATAAAAAACAGTAAATACAGGACTTTTGATTTCATTTCGAATTTATTTCTACATTTTATTTGGATCTGTACTCTCCTATCCTTCACCTCACTTCCTTTTGTTTCTTGTTGTTGTTTCAATAATAATTCAACAATGAAAGGAAGACTATTATATTTACAGTATTTATCTCGAAACTGGTTGAAATTCTGTTATTCCAAAAAATATGATAATTATTTTAAGTTCTACTATTTGATGATGATGTTTATGATTATAATTAAACCAACAATTCCACTGAAATATCAGCTTTCATGGGTATAAAATTTATATCTTTTTATAGAGTGTAAATACGTTTTCTTTAAAAATTAAGTCTCATCTATTATTAAAAGTGTGCCAAAAATTTATACGTTAGGAATAATATAATATCTGAAACTTGATCTTTATTTTTCTGTTTTATTCCTACATTCATACAGTTAACTGGTCATAATCTACACATTACCTAGCTTTATTCCTTTTCATAGCCAAGTGAAGTGCTCCGCACAATGATAAGTAGAAACTTAATGCTTCCGTTAGAGTAATTTTATAATATTACTAATTGAGATTTAAGAAATGTATTAAAGCTGTTTAAAGCTACTTGAATAGGAATTTTTCATAGAAAAGTTTGTCATTTAACTAATAAATCAATATTAAGCAATGATCAAAACCCAAAAGAAAATATTTAATTCTGCATTGCTGGAAATCACACAACTCATTATCACAAAGCATGTTTTAAATTAAAGTTATAGCTTGTACTGGCGGACACAAATTCAGCCAAAAATTTATATGCATAATGGTAGGGTTGTACTAGCACAAAAAGAAGTCAAACATGATAACTGAACACAATTCAATAAAAAACACATTTCCTGTCACAATCTCAATCCTTAATTCTTCAAAAAGCACATTCCAAATTTTTGGAACACTTTTGATTCAACAAGCATCAGGCATATATGATAGTGGTATGAATGTAACTGGAATATGTAATTTAAGGAAGTCTATTACTTGTTACATTTGGTACAGTCCCTAATAAATTAATAAGACAGCTTTTCTGTGGGGAAAAATATAATGAAAATTACAATATTTATATCTTTATCACAACTTCGAAAATGTAAAATAAAAAAATAAAATAAAAAATGCAGATATAACAAATTCCAGTATATACTCAGACACATTCTTTTTCTTTATATGGAGGATACTTGTTACAGTATATACAAAACATATTTAGTTCATAAAGCATCAAGTGTTCATGAAAGTACCACCACACTTTGAAATGCATCTGTTTCACATGACATACGCAATGCAAGGGACATATTTCTCTGGTAATCTGCAACTCATTTGGTATCTCACAATCAGAGGTGCAATAAGTCTGCAGAAACATAGCACATCAGATACAGGAACTCCAAAACTTGCACACAATCCACAACTACCAGGTATTAATTGCGATAACGGTCTCTGGCAGTTGGCACAGTCACACAACCAGCATTATTTTATTTAACTTTCTCTTTCAGTCAGTTACTTGAGAAAGTGATTCAGCACCATTATAAAATACATTCCATTAGAAACAAACTTATTCAGCAACACTTATGATTTTGTGAGAAAAGGCTTAAAAACCTGCATCACATGGAAGTTAACAAATTGGTTTGCCATGATTGGGCATTTCTGCCATCACTGTTTTGTTACCCATCCCATAGTTTCAAAGAATTCCAATCAATCTGCAAGCTGACATTCCAACTATACTATGGATGCAGTTGCCACCATCAAAAATACAAACGAGAAAATTCAGAAAATATGTGTAGTTGCAAAGAAAGTCCAACACTGTTTAACACTCTGGCAGGTGAACAAGATATAACTTCAAGTAAAAACAAATTTTCAGCCAAATCTCTTTGGAACGAAAAAAGAAATCTCAGAATAGAGCAATCTGGGCATTTCTGAATAACATTTCCTTCATTGTGTAACAGTATTATAACCTTCAGATTAAATAACTGCATAATAATGCAGTAAAAACATGAAATTTTGCTCAAAATAGGATAATAAAAAAGTAAAGTTCCAAAAACATTACAATGTTCTGGAAAATATTTATTTAACTCCTTTGCTTTAATCGAAGTTATTTTATTAATAACCCCACATTTTTAAATTAATGTGTACTGAAACATATTAAAATAATTTCAAATGAATCCTTATTTTTCAATCTCAGTCATGTATATCTAATACAAGAGTAACTTCAAAAAGACTTTTCATTTCTGAAGAGCCCTTATGAAAGATTTAAACTTAACTAGTGGAAGGAAAGTGATAGTTATCATCTGTCTGCAAATTGTGTAAGCTCTGTGCTGATTTTGTGCGTATGAATGTGAAATGTATTTCTGGGACAAAGACTATTGGTTGTGTGATCATGATCAACCTAACAGTTACCTAGATTGCAGAAAATTGCCCCAAAAACAGTGATGGATAAGACCGAGCATGGTGGATGAGCAGTTAACGCTCTGGCCTTGATTCAGGAGGATGCCATTTTGAATCACCATCCAGGCATCCAGATTTGGGTTTTCCATGGTTTTCCCAAATCACTCCAGGTGAATGCCGGGATACTTCCTTCAAAAAGGCCATGGCCAAATTCCTTCCCATTCCTTTCCTCCAGTCCTTTCCCATCTCTAATGACCTCGATGAGGTGTAAAGCCATAAGCGAAAAAAGGGATTGATAAGATAGTGGTGTAATTTAAACTGCTGACCAATATACCCTCCACCCCCCTAATACTTGATAATGTAAATAACTGGTAAATGGGTGATGGAAATATTCAGAAAAGTGTAGCATTGATGCTCAAGTTTGTGGATTGAACAGCAGCATGTGATGCGACAGTAATTGGATTAGCTACAGGAAAAAAATAGTGGATAAGCAGTCGAGAATTTAATTTATTTTGATGATATTATAGGTAAATGAAACATTTTAAATGGTGACCCTTTAGTTATTTGGCTGCAGCTGGTTTTTGCGAATGCCTGATGCTGATTTGGAGCATGGAAATTTTGCAAAGTATTGCGGGCCAGGCTTCCTATTGTTTATTACAATGTGGACAAAAAAAGCAAGATAATGCTGTACTTTTAATGTGAACTGTAAGTGCTTCATGGAGAACATTTGAGCCTGTAGGATTTGTGGCCAGTATGTTGTGGAAAAAGTTGTTGAACTGTAGCGTGGTCAGAGCCGGTAATCTAAAAGTGAAGAAGTTTTCTTAATAGCATTATCCACGGTCTATAAGCTCAATTCAATTAGTGGTGGCGATGGGAAATGTATATGCTATGCAAATTAAACAAGCATAAACTTTAGTGTGACCTGTGTAATTATTTTTCTACAAAAGAATCGAACCTTCAAGCCTTGATAATCAGCATATTACTATAACAAACCCGAGCCTCAATGCTTTATCACAACAAACATGTGAAATGACATACTTCATTCTCACATGTCACATCTGTCAAAGACAAAGTACGATGTTCTTTTATAGTGAAACTTCCTTTGCATTGCAAGATGAAATTCTAAGGATTAATTTCTTTGTGTTTAAAAAATGCGCTGTACTATCTTGAAACCATTTATCAGTTCTTTTCTTTACACATTTGATACTATGTCCTTGGTCATAGAGATAAAGAAAAGTAATACACAATTATGCTCTCAAAAGAGATGCAGGAGATTGGCTAGTAAAGTTAATGTAAACAAAATGGTTATAATAGTGAATGAACCGAATTTAATTGTAATGGAGTGAATGCTCTGGTGGCAATTTTCACGTTCATCTATTTAATGATGAAAGTGTAATTGCTGGATAAGAAAATACAGGAATATATATTCAAGTGTACAAAACATATAAGCAAAAATAAATTCCATTTTTAATGTGCAGATAGCATGTGATACATAATGGCACAAATGAGTTCTCAATCCATAAAACATCTATAAAAAAAGTTTTATGTGATGAATTCTTCAAAAACTTTTATCTTAAAAATGTGACTCATTCCAATAATTTGAATGTTTTATTGCAAACAATATCCTTAAGATATTCTTGATTTACTTTATTGTGTTGTTCTATTGTAGTGCAACAGAAATATTGTGTTGTGTAGGTATAAAAGTCAAAATGTAAAAAAGGCAATTCTTGTTTACATATATCACCTTTTTATTCTACTAAGACAGTGCAGTAGAGCAAACACTGTTGAAGAGGACAAGAATTCATCTTTCTTTTGGCAGTATGTTCAAACCTCATTGTGCCAACATCAAAGGAAGGATGATTAAATTTATCTTTTTGTGTCGAGGAGTCAGTCGTGTTCAGTGTGATTGGCAAGGATGCTGTAATCAAACTCAGCAAATAAGTTGGCATAAGAATGAAGATTCAGGTTAAAAGAATTACAATATCTTCAGATGGATCCTCAGTCATAAACTAAAGAAGAAAAAGGCCATTCAATACCCCAAAAACCTACATTGAACATTTAGTGTTCAGGGGAAAAACCAATAAGGGACACTACAGCTTCAAATAACAGTACCAAGGAACTTATTTTTAATGTAGTCAAACACATGTGAATGTGCTGATACTTGGAGGTCCTATCAACTACAAGAATCACACACACACACAAAAAGTCTTCCATTGCATTTCACACTGTTTAACTCTAGAACAAAAAAATTGTCACCAAAAAAACTGGGTTGCAAAGCTCATTTACAGTGTTGTAAAACAGCAAAATTATAATTCATGGAAGGAATAGTTGTAAGCATAAGAACCCTACTAACAACCCAATTATGCTGCCAATCTGCATGAGCAATCATGTAAATCTGGTACAACTCCTGATACCAGGAGATTGCACACTCTTGATATTGGAAGTATCACAAAATTAATCAGATTGCTCCTACAGATTGTGATCAAGATTGATTATTAGTAGAAGTTTTAAACATTTTGCAATCACCAAAACTGTGACATGAGAAAAGAAGTCCCAATTCACTGCTCTTCAGACTGTCCTTGTAGCCAAAATTGGGTCAGTTGTAGAAGCCTTAATACCTGCTCCAAGTAGCAAATAACTGTTTTGATTCAACATTTGTATCTGTTTGTAGGATTCTTTATACAAATCTCATAGAGTACCTGGATTCTGCAACAGCACAATTTAAGGTGGTGAAAAATGCCTTTTTTCCCTTCTTTTTACGGACTTCTTTGATAATGTCTGCTAAGCAGAAATTACAAAGAATTGGAAGCACTGTTTAAAAACTTGTATCAATTTCGAATCCTTTTAACAATGAAGAATCGTCTCTTTTGCACTAAATTGCTGCTGAACTCATAAGTAGCTTATTTCTGTTTAGCATACACAAGTTATGGCCAGAAACTCTCCATTTCCACTATTGGTGAGGCCATTAATGTGGCACTAAAAAGCACTTTAATGTGTATTAGTGATTTACGGATCTTTCAGGTCATTAGAACTTAGGAGGCGAGGAATAGGCTATTTGACTATTTTTTGAAAATGGCCTACAATTACATGGTTTTAAATTGTTTATTCATACACGTTATTCAACTGGTATTATTTATCTTTTGAAGAAAGTGCTTATTTTATGTAAAATTCAATGTTAAAATTTGAAGTATTTAAAAGCCCACCAAAATGCTCCCTTGCTGCCTGGTGCAGGCCAACGATGTCTATCACGTCACGTGCCAGCAAGTGCTCACTCTAGATAAGAAGCATCTGGTTTGTTTTTCTGAATCTGTGAATAAATTGTTGGACATATTGTTGTAAATAGGGTGTAGCACAGCAATCTACAACTACTACAACAAAAACTCCCCATAAATCCATAAGTTTTCCTACAGTACCTGAAATATGAAGAAAAATAACCTTGCTGCAATTTGCTCCTAGAAAAACAGACGAAATTGTGACTAAGTCACATATCATTTTCTGTGAAGATCATTTACACTATAATTTTGATGAGTTAAATGTAGTTCGTTGTTTAAGGTGAGTATCATTAAGGTTAGGGTCCTCACTTTAGAATATGTTTTATTTGTTTTTGTGGGTGTTTTTCTTTGTATACTACTTGCTGTTTGTAGCATTGCATATATATATATATTTTTTTTTTAAAAAAACCCACCAAAACATTAATTTTTTTGAAGGTTTCACAAAATTTTGGATAGTAAGCATATTTCAAACATAACCAAAGAAAACTTCAAAACTGAAACTGTAAGTTACTTGCACACTGAAAAAGTTTATTGTTGTTTTTGGAAACTGAATATTACATACACATTAAAAGCAAATACTTCATAAATAGAAGCATTTATGTCAGAAAGGTTACTTTCAGTTGTATTATAAGTTAAACATTCCAACAAAAGTGATTCAAGGAATCCTGAAACTGTCACAAGAATGGCATGAAATTTTTTTAAGTGATCGCACTGTTAAATTCTATTATTCACTGCCGTGCACTTGCATTTTTTGCCATGATAATATATCTCTGATATGTTTAAAAATTAGAAGAGAGATTTAATTAAAGGTTTTAGTCATACTTATGAACTATTCGAACTTTCGATTTTAAATATAAATGATTCTCTAATTGAAGTTATTACAGTTTTAAACTCCACAGAATAAAAGTCAGGGATTGTTTATAATAGTAGGCTATATTTATCCACGTAGGCTTCTCCAAAATGTTCTCTAAATTCTGTTCAAAACAAAATCTCATTAATAACAAGAAATAACCAGCAAAAAAAAAAAAAAAAAAAAAAAAAACTAATAATAATAGTTGAAAATTTGGATAATAGGAAATTCTCCATTCACATCCACAGCATTTACAGGCACGTGACATCACCAATCCTAGAGCATACTTAAGATAAATAACTTCCTTAAGCATTAATCCACAGGAATGGCTATACTTTATAATATATTTTCAATTTTCAATACTGTCAAATAGCCTATTAACCATGACAGCCCTTTGAAGGAACATCCTGGAATTTTCCTAAAGCAAAAACTTATATTTGGATGAAAGACCAAGGACCGAAATTCTACTCTCTCAAATGCCAAGCCCAAACATTAACCATGTACCCATCATGTTCAGCACTCAAATGGTCATTAGGAGAAGCAATGAGTAATAGTATATGATTGAAATGAAGTGTTCACGGATGTACCACCACATTGTGTTGTGCAACATGATATTTCACTAACTAGCTCCACTATCCTCCTCATGTGCAAAAACATTTGCCAACCAACAAATAATGAGACATCTCAGGTGCCATAGCTCTCTCATTTTCTGTCAGTTGGCAGTCTACTACAGATTTTTTCACAACTGAGGAAGACAGTAGAGCTAGTAGTAAAAATATTGTGTTTCCACAACACATTGTGGCAGTACATCCATGAAGACTTCAATGCCCACGATTTCCCGTAATAGTTTTGTAGGAAGTTTTATAGTTTCCTAGAATTTCACAATAGTATATCAAATGAATAAACAATAGAAAATTTAAAATTTGCCGGCACAGTATGTATGGTATTATGAATAAGATTTATATAGACCACACACTGCAATCTGCGTTTTCTTCTTTATACCCCATGGCAGAAATACAAGTAAGGAAGAAAAAGAGTAAATAGTGTGAACAGACAAAAAGTAACAAATAATATTCTGAATTCAAATCAACTGCATGGTTTTCAGGGTTGTTGCTTTATCACTATTACTTCACATTTAGTATGAAAGTCAGAGCATTATAGCCAATCTCATTATGTCTGGACATGTGATGCAGCTAATAGTTGTACAACATATTTAATAAAACATTGTACATACCAGTGACATATTCACAGATAACCAACAGCTTAAAAAGATGGTAGAGCCAGCTAGCTATCAAATCATCTTGCTTCCACTACACAATACAGCACTGCACCTGTAAGGACTTTATTGGAACCACACACTAACAAATTTTCAATTACTTATATAGTATCCACCT
The DNA here is from genome assembly GCA_031002005.1 of Vandiemenella viatica. NCBI lineage: Eukaryota > Metazoa > Arthropoda > Insecta > Orthoptera > Morabidae > Vandiemenella > Vandiemenella viatica. Next base: position 32,852,065 of record CM061918.1, read on the forward strand.
TTTAGAAATGTCTCATGTTTATGCAATTCCCATACCACATTATTTTTCTTGTACACAAATCAGGAGATGTATGCCAGATGAGTAAAGGATTGCAATTAATGATATACCTGCTGTACTGTATATTGTCAGTACCAAGTTCTAAAGCTCACACAATTCATTTTTAGTTTTACTCAGATTGTACTTCAAAATTTGATACTGAATATCTAACAAGATACACTCGCAAGAGTAATTTGTGTCCGTGCCATGCCGTGCACGATAGTGGTGGACTTTCTCTGAGCTTCGCAGTGCTGGAGACTACATGGAGTGTGGCCACTGCTACAGGAACTCGAACTCGCGAGAGCGGCGGTGTGAGGACGACCTCTTCTCTTCAGAGGACGCGCCTGAATCAGCTTCCTCTGTTGGTGGCAGCATACGTGTCGTCTCTGTTGGCGATGTCCGTGGTGATGTAGATGTTGGCACCCCAGGAGCCGTCATTTTGTTGCGTGATTTGGACCTGTGACAGCACATTTCATCATTAATAATATTACTGTATTCATATTTCAAACTGTTGTAATGCAGAGGCAGAAACACCGGCTGAATAACCTAAAGAGAACAGTGTTTTGGTCTGGGTAATGGCATTGAAACAAAAGAATAAAAGAGCAATGAGAGTGGTAAAGCGGATGGATTAAGAAAGTTCTGAAGAGTGGTGTGACTGGTATAATGAAACAGTCATGATGTGTGAAGACTTGTAGTAGGACAATAGATATCATGCAAGAGAAAGGACGGTTGGGATTGGCAAGTATTGTGTGGTAAAGCAACCATTTATCTTATCTCTTTAGTATTAAGAATATATTCAAGATGTCAGTTTAGGAAAAGTATCTTGCTCTTGGATCGGTCATGTGTATTAGTGGTCAGTGGTGATGGAGGGAGGAATATGTTTTCCTGTGAAGACCCGAAATGACATGACAAAGATTTGTGGACTAGTAAGCTCGATATTGGGCCAATTTTAGTGTGTGAAAATGAATGTTGTTTTATGGTGTAAGTGAAGGTGTAACCCTGTTCTATCATGTTACAAACTGTAAACAAAGTCCGAGTGTCTAGTTTATTGAAAGTGTAAACACAGTTTGGTACCAGACTCCACAAATTAACTGGAATAAATCTTGTGGTTCAAATTAATACTCCATAATGTTTGGACTTTCATTTACTAATGTACCTTTCATGCAAGAACTGTGTATGTTTGTTTTTTAAAGCGGTGAAATCCTTTTCCCTGAGTGTAGGGATTGTAACAATGAAATTAAAGTAGGCCACCATCAATTATGATAATCACAACATGTTTTTACTGCATTATATTCTTTCAGCGGTATTATTCAATGCCTTTAAGCCCCATTTAGACGGTGCGAGTTGACTGGAACGACAGTGGGAAGGAGGGTCGGTGGTGAGGGTAAGAGAGTGGACTAGCATGCTAGTAACAATTTGAAGACAGTACACTGTCCACTCTCAGGAGAGTTCTCTACTATATTGTGATCTTGTTGGAAAATTAGTATGTCCGCATTACAGGAAGGAATTGACATTGTAGCTGATATGTTAATTATAAGTTTGAATGCTATGAAGAAAAATAAAAGAAAACGACGAAAGTGGGTAGTGGATTTCAAAAAGAAATGTTTTAGGCGCTTCGGCGACGTTTTTGAATGAAGTTGCAGTTGAAGATGTAGAAAGTTACAGAAATCATTTAAGACTGACTGTTTCTCAATTTGAAGAGCTTCTGTCAAATATTTCTATCAGTATTAAAAAAGATAACTCCATTATGAGGCAAGCTCTAACACCCCGGATAAAACTGGAAATAACACTGAGATATTTAGCCACAGGTGACTCCTAAAGTACTCTGGAACATATTTATCGTGTGTCGAAATGTACGATTTCAACATTTATTCCAGCTGTTTTGAAAGCTATTTATGATAGTTTGAAAGGACATATGGAGGTAAGTTTCTTTTTTTAAAATTGAGTTTACATCAATTACAACTTCTAAAAATTTATTTTAATTCTTAAATATGTACATAAATGAAGTATAAGAAGATATAAGAAAGGTCAATAAGTTTCAAATCCTCCAATACTATTTATTGCAGTATTTAGAATTCCGTAGCTTTGTTGCGGTGATGACCCCGGCGATTGTTCATTTGTAAAACCTTCAGCAATAATGCACTCATTATTGCTTTCACTACACGATGTTGCTCGTTCAGAGGGCGTAGATATTAAAGAAATCTCCATTTCTTTAGAAACCTTTTGAGATCTGTAATAATGAATTCGTTTTTCTGTTATCATCATCATTATGTCACTTTGCAGTTCTAAAGATAGCTCTAGTGGGAGTTCTCTCAACTGGCTGGCAATATTAGCCCCAAAATGGTCAAATTCATCATTATGTTTTACACTTTCTTTTATTTTTTCCAGCTTTTCTATTGCTGATGATATGTAGGAAGGAGGATTAATTACTTTCATTTTTTTTAATTTCTTCTGATTTTCCTTCCTGGGAACTGAAAAATTATGGCCAAATTCATCAATTGTATGATCATCAATATTTTGAGTTTGGCTGCTGTTTGTGTCAGCTGTTAGTTGCAGTTCCTCATTGTTATCGTCAACCTATAAAAAATAAAAATACACTTATAATAACAATAGTAAAGTAAAAGTCGGCAGTTACAATAATTGACCTTTACTTTGCTGTTTTAGATTCCGACTACAGCGCAAGAATGGAAGAATATTGCTGAAGGATTTAATGATAACTGGAATTTTCCCAATTGTTGTGGTGCTATGGATGGGAAACACGTCAATATTGTATGCTCCAAAAACAGTCACACTGACTTCTACAATTACAAAGGCTATTTCAGCATAATTCTCTTCGCTCTCATGGACAGCAGATACAGATTTATTTATATTGATGTTGGTTCAAATGGTAGGGTAAATGATAGCACAGTGATTCGAAATTCGTCATTGAAAAGATCAATAGAGAACGGAGCATTGCAGTTTCCTTCATGGGAAGTGATAGTAGCTGATGACACATTTCCTTTAAAAACATACATTATGAAACCATATTCTAGACATGGTGCTCTATCTGCACAAGAAAAAATTTTCAACTATAGGCTTTCACGGGCAAGACGGATCGTGGAAAATGCTTTTGGGATTTTAGCTATGCGTTTTAGAATTTACAGAACACCCATCCAGCTCTCTCCTGAGAAAGTGGATCTTGTTGTAAAAGCTACTTGTGCACTTCATAACTGGTTAGTAAATATTTCATCAACCACATACATTTCTTCAGTGGCTGACAAGGAATTGGGAAATGGGAACGTTTTACAAGGTGCCTGGAGACAAGCAGATATTAGTTTGGGCTTAACAGAATCTCATCTTAAACATGGAAGTAATAATTTCTCTCAGTCGGCTGAAACGAAAAGACGGAAGTACATGGAATACTTCAATACAAAAGGTGCTGTACCGTGCCAATGGGCATGTATTCAGCCATCAATGTAATGTTAATTGTTATTTAAATGAAATAAACAAAATGTGACTTACCAAACTTGATGATGTTTTTCTTGTTGAAATCACATTCCTCAAAAATCTATCTGCAACTTCAAACCAAATTAAAGTTGATCTGTATACTTCGTCCGTTGAAGACCCAGATAACTTGGACGATTTAATTTTGTTTACTTCCTGCACATAAGTGCTTCTTAAATTTTTTATTTTGTTTTTTACCTCCATCTCACCAACTTCTGGTTTATTTACTAATAACACAATTCTTTTGAGAGCAGCATCTCTAAAATCTTTGTTTTTGTAGTTTTTAATCTGAAAGTTCCACAGAATTTCTTCATTTTCGTACAATTCAAAAAATTTTAACGTCTCCGCTTCACTCCACTTACACGTCTTGCCAGTTGTCGCCATCTTGCTTCCTCAACTCGCACGCCAAAAGTTGGTAGTGAACCGAGTCCACTATCCTCAGTCAACAGTCTGTCTTGTACCTGTTTACACGAGGAGAGTGGACATCCAGTGCTGCGCGTGCAGCAAGACAGTACACTCGTTCCAGTCAACTCGCACCGTGTAAACGGGGCTTTAGACCATTGAGAAATGGGCGCAAGATTATTAAATAACCATTGTTTCCCACTCATGTGTAGATACAAACTTTGGACTGTGATTTGTTTTCATATGTGAGGTACCAGACAACCAAGTTTGTAGTTTTATAAACAGGTTTCAAGATTCATTTATTTGACATGGCTGCCATTTTGTACTCCAGGAAAATAAACAGCATATCCCATCAAGTAATTTATCCTTAAAGGGATTTTTTGTTTAGAAATAAAGAACAATCACACCGTGTAAAGTTACAATGCAATTTATTCAAAATTTTTAAGTCCTCACGCCAGTACCAGACATGTATCATATTTTTTAGAACAATACTTAACTCTGATACAAACTTTGGCTGCATGTTAATAATTAGAAACAGTGCATCACTTTATAAGACAGGAGATTTTCTCGGCATTGCAAATGAATCAAATTTTCTCAGGTAACTAGCCGAGTTAGTCCATCATTGGTGCATCACTTGGTCATGTTTGTCACAACACACATTCTCATCCACAATTAATTAATTGTAAGGATTCCTCAATCCCGATTCATCACTCTCATATAAATTATCTGCCGTTACAAATTAGGCTCGATGGTCACTTGGCAACTACTCCGACCAATCTCGCGGTAGCTAAACACTTCTAACCCAGATGACTTCCGACAAAATACTGGGCAAGCCATACATGGCTGCCTCTCATTCTGGTTCACCTCAACCAATTGTAAGCATCCTTTACATTTATGTGTTCTTTTCTAGCCTATCATGAAATTCCATAAAGCAAAGAGTTTTCCTTACATCAGTCTCTCCACTCCATATTGTATTTCTTATACCATACCAATTTCCATTCTCTGTCTATAGTTTGACAACCTCTCTTCTGGTCGCTTCCCAAACCAAAACAGTTTACTATTTCTCATTTATTTAGCTGAAGTTTCAACACTTGTGTTACAGGATGGTGACTATCTAAGCTCCCTTTACCGAAGTTTGAACTGTGTCTATACGGTAGAGCATTTAATAATCACAAACTTTTTCCACACACGGTCAGCAATAGGCATATTATCATAGTTTGAACAGACAAGGAGACCGTAAGTTAGTGAAAATTCCTTAAAACCCTTCACTAACTAATGATCTTGTAATCTTTCACAGAATGCCAAGGAATGACATAATGACTAGTGAGGCTTGCTGAAATTAATTCTTCCGTGATGCCTGGGACAGTGGTGGTCAAGTACACAACTACAACAGTGACCTGAATGGTAATTAACAACTGAAATTCGTCATGTGTGGCTGCTAAAACATAATGAATAAGGAGCCTATCCATCGTCCCACCCAGTATGACATCTTATGAGACGACATTACAATTTTGGTGGATTGGCGTCTAGAGGCGAGGCAACACTGTGGTTCTGAAGCTGGCAGCATTTTTGCAGTGACAGCACTAGTGTGTTGCCTAGCACAGATAAGTGCTTCAACAAACAACAAAAATATATGTAAACTTTTCAGATTATAGTATTTCACAGAGGCCAGTTCTTAGATACGTGCTGAGAACAAACTGTACTATCACAGATCGGTTCCTTCCATAATCGATTCTACTGTTTTCAATTCCAGCCATTAATATTTTCCTTCCCTCTGCCAACTGTATGAGCAGTTGTATCAGTAATATATATATATAATGCAACAATTGTAAAGTATGTCAAATGCAATGGATTCAAAATTTTATTTTGTCTCGATAGTATACTGTCAAAAATACACTGTATGCATGCAATGAAACCAGTTGTTATATAGCTGTTACAACTGTCTGACATAAATTACATATGGTTTTGGGTAGGTATCAATATTTGACAAGATAAATTTATTGTCAGAAGTCGTAGGCAGACAACGAGAGACCTGGAGGGTTGAACTCAAGGTTATTCAACAATTGTAAAGTTTGTCAAATGCAATGGATATATATATATATACATATAGATTGTTAGGAAACAAAGGCGCTAAAAGCGGATATATTGAATATCCTATCCTAATGTTCAATATATATATATATATGAATTTATCTTGTCAAATATTGGTACCTACCCATAACCATATGTAATTTATGTCAGATAGTTGTAACAGCTATATAATAACGGGTTTCATTGCACGCGTACAATGTATTTTTGACAGTATACTATCGAAACAAATAAAATTTTGAATTGTCACAATAATTACTTGCTACCAATTTCAATCAGTTTTAACTCAGAAATACAGTAAAGATGTGATAGTGTAGTATCAACACAAAATAACATTTTAAAAGAATTTTGTGGACAATTTCTAATAATGACATTTGTGATTCCATAAATAATAAATTACTTAGTGATTTCTCAGGACCTGAATTTTTTCTCTTGATTTTGTTTTATGTGCTGCATGAGAAAGTGCTATTTGTGGTTCCCAGTTGCTGTTATTTGACAATAATTTCATTTTTTTAGTATTCATATTGCAAATTTACAGTCATTACCTTTTATTTTTGAACCAGTGAAGTTGTCCACCTTTCAATTAGTGAAGACAAAACAGAGCAGACTGTGAACAAATTATTTTGCATACTGCTTCTAACAATACTGTTACTAGTGCTGATCAGGTCCTAATGCCCATTACTAGCAATACAGTAAATTTTATTGTAGATGATTCACCAATCAGTGATCTGAACCTAAACACCTTAGTAAATCTTTGATGCAAACAGATGCTTTTCGAGGGAATACAGTTTCAGCAAATCCTATACACAGAGATACGCCAAAAGTCATTCAATCTTCAGTTTCACTTTCTGGAAGTTTTACATTAGACACTCCTCATAGAGGATTAATTTTATAAAGAGTTACCAGTAATGCCAATTTGGCTGCCTTTGCTAATGCTATTAATGAAACAGATGAATCACATTTGCCAAACTATTACCGACTTCAAAGACAATCAGTTCTGTAACAGTAACGCGCTTAAAACTAGCATTAATCAGAAAATTGATACATAGTGTAAGACCCAAAGCTGATACAGGGGGCTGTAGTATCAGCTAATGCTCCTTAACTAACAGTCCACTTGAATTGAAAGTTCTGTGGAATTTTGACAAAATAATTTTAAGTTGACCATGTAGCCTAATTAGAAACTCAACTGAAATGCTATACGGCCGCCACTAGATTTGTTTTTAAACCACAAATTTAGAAAAGGTTCTCAGTCTACTATGAAATCACAACAGTTCACTTCAAGAAAAATTTTAATTTTATTTTCAAAGTCACATTTACTAAAAATTGCATTAAACAGTTGAGCAGGCAATCGAACACTCACTTCCAGAAAATTGCAGATTGTGGAAAGAGAAATTACTGACCGAAAACACCTTTTGAAATTTAAAAGTTCTATGTAGACATTATACTCGCAGATGGACACGCTGATGTCCCAACATGGCCGCCGAGTAGGGCCAAATTTCAACCGGCTACTTCCCGCTCCGACGCAAACTAGCGCAGGTTTACTCACATAACGCTAAAGGTAAAGACAAAGTATGATGGCGGCGGGGTCGTATATAGGAACTACCAAAACCAGTGACGTAAGCAGCTGTACCACATCTTTTTGCTTCCGCATAATAAAAAGTGTGTATAATTTATTAGACGATCCAGATTATTAAAAGTGTTCAAACTTTGACAGTGTCTAGACTTATCTGCTAGAAGTTCAAAGGATTTCGAGTGATTAGTTTTAAATTTTTGTTTAATTTCCGCGTGGTGATACAAATCTCTGAAGTAAGGGGATTAACCCGACTATTTGAATTTATTCAGTTTTCTCCTAAATCCATGGAACTGCAAGTTATCTGAATAAAATTAGTGTCAAAATATTTTACAAAAATTCCTGATTTTAACGGTGTAAATTATACCGAAATTGGTAGCCGGATAATGAAGTTAAAGTTTAGACAAGGTTTGGTAAATTAACAGTTTAGAAGTCGTATGGTTTTTTATTAATAACTTTTTAGGTATTGTTTATAGCGAAAAGTGGAATTTTCTCTGAATTAAATTACGTGTTTTGAAAGTTATTTTATCTCTGAAAGTGTTTTGGTTTGGTGGCAATTAATTCATGAGTGAAGCACATGGCTTTAGTGATGAAATAATCTTTAAAATGTCTATAAAATCTGTTCTACTGCATGGAATGATCTGAAATTTAAATATGTTAAACTAGATTTTTGGTTCTTTCAGGAAATCTAATTTTTAGTTCGGAAAATTACTAGGAATCTGTGATAAAAATTGTTAAAAGTGAAGTGTATTTATTGAAGTGTTTAAAAATTAATTTATATTATTTACACGGTCGGAAACTATGGAATTTTAATGAATTATACTTTCTACTGAATTATTATTATTTAAAATTTACTTTATTTCACTTGAAAGTGTTCAGAAATAGTGAAATGGTCATATTACAAAAATCTAGTGTTTGGTAGCGAAACAAAAATGGATTATCCCACTTCAGGTTAGTATAAAGTTTCTTTTAATCTTATAAGAAGTTGATTTAGTACTTTTATTAAATGTTAGGGGTCTTTACCACTTTTAAAAGTGTCCAGAAATAGTAAAATGCTCATATAGCAGAAATATATTGTTTACAAGTTGAATTATTATGAATTATCCTATTTCAGATTGAAATAAAGTTTCCTTATTGTCATAAGAAGTTTATTTAGTGCTTTTATTAAATATTGTGGGTCTTTACTGCTTTTGAAATAGTTTATTTAGTAAATTAGGTTGTGGTATCAGCTTCCTATATAAAACGTCCCTCCCATAACCTATGTATGCAATGAAAACTATATGTTTACTGAGAATTAAATTTCTCCCTTATAATTGAAGCTAAGAAACTAGAATTTGCCAAAATTCTAAGGTGCTTACAACACAAAACACATATGGACAATCAACTTGCACAAGTGGACTTATTATAAGCTCTCAGAGCTGATTATGTAGCTAAATTCCAACAAAACTCTGAAATGTTTAGTACCCATTCCAACTAAATTTCGGAACTGCCCTCTAAAATAAACATGTGGTTTAATGCAAAAAATCAGCTAAGTCAGCAAGTAACTCCCTTAGATTAAAAACTTATTGCTTTTAAAACAGAATATATGCAGACTTGGCAAGAATTGACACAGCGAGTGACAGAAGTCACCATACAGATAAGTAACATGATCGACACAAATTTTCAAGTACAACACAACAAATTACATTGCAATGCACAAAAGGAATTATTAACACAAGATCTGTTGACACTAAAACACCAAACAGCCCACAATAAACATCCATTCAAGACGTATATAAGCACACCAGTGAATGCGTCAATATTGTAAAGACCATTCAAACTAACAAAGACCAGACCCACCAACACGTTATTCAGTTATTGTCAGAAATAAATAACAGCCAAGATAAACACCTACTACTAGAACAGTGCACGCACACAAATTCAAAACATATTCAGCACTTTCATGATAATTTACAGATAGTTTAGAGGGATCTGAACGAAAATAACAAAAAAATAGACACCTTTCTGAGAGAGGGAGTTTCCTTCAATATTCCATTATCCAATAATGACATTGGTATGACTACACCTATTAAGTTTGATGTTAAACATATTGTACCTGGTGGACCAGTCCTCCCAGTCAGCTTTCTGAGAAGCCTTGAAAAATATTGTTCCTTCTGACATTATAATGATGTGGAAAAGATCACTTGTGTCTTTTGCCATCACAATTGGGGCAAATGTCAAGTCAGGAATTGAACTACCTATAAGCAATTTTGTAGGGCTTTCCTGGAAATGTATTGTTTGACACAAATTCAACATTGTGCGAAAAGAGAACTATGCCCCAGACATTGATATGATCCTAATGGTAGATTGATGTTAGCAAGATTACCTGAGGAAGAGATGATTCGAAACATAATTAGCAGAATGCCCCAGTCAATGCAGGAAATCATTGCCATGCGTGACTCCATCACAGTCAATCAAGTAGAAAAGCGTCTCAGAGCACTAGACATGCAGGATACATATAGGAAAACATACGGGACGAAACATAATAGAAACCAATACGATCACCAATCCACATTCTCACAAAATCAAAAAATACACACTCATAAAGGTGGGAATAATTCTCAAGGATATACCAATCAAGGCCAAACACAGTATACTAAAATGTATTCAAATGGGAATCTTAGGGGGAGACCACACATCAAAGGTTTAAGTTGAGGAATAGGTAGATACCACAGGTCCCACCCATAGAAGAGCGCCAGCAACACGAACCACAGGAACCACCTCAACAGCCTGCAGATCAAACAAAAAATTGTTAGTCGCTGACGTTATGGTCCAAATGAAGGCTAGCATTAGTAAAGGATCACCAACTCAAACACAAAAAGAAAGATGTGAGTTAAATCTCTATTTGAATGAGAGTTGAGAAAAGTGGGATAGATATTTTGATGGAATAACTGGAATTTCAGTACATAAGCCTATTTATAATATTCAATATCCAGTAAATAATGTCTGTCATGATATGATTGAGTATATGAATTTTCTTAAATAGAGGTTACTTTAAGGATGTTTCTAAAATCAAAAGTGAGGATTTAAGCTTGAGTAGTCCAGACACTAATATTATAGAAGTAGATTCTAAAGGAAATGATGAATATAAGATGATATTTTACGAATTTTACCATTTAACTGGCATCTTAAGTATGAGGATTACAACTATGTTAAATGCTAAATTTTTAGTTCAGACACAGTACGCACTTACAGGAAAAGGGGTTGAGCATTCTATGACAGGTTGCATGGTTACTAACATAAAAGGGGTTGCATCTTCAAATATGACTGCAGAATTAGAGGAATTTGTTGCTTATTGTCAACACGAAGCTGATAAATTTATTGAAATCAGCTATAAAAAAAGACAAGGAGTGTTTTGAGAGCACCATAAATGAACCTGTTTCAAATGAAGTTGATTGAAAAGATTGTTTTAAGAATGCTAATAAGGAAATAGATATGATTGACACAGCATTTGCCATAGCATGTAATGAAGTAAGTGAGGTACAAGGTATTTCTGTTGATGAAAATAATTCTAGTAATTCAAGAGAAGAAGTATTCACAAATGAATTAGAGTATAGTGGTTTTGATAAAGATTTTTGTAGAGTCAATATAATGTTACATATTTAAAGTCACACAAGACTGGGAGCTCATAAGTATTGCTTTTCAAGATGTAATACACTAATTTTGGTATGGAATTTTCCTATGAACTTAGTAAGAGTTAATATGTATTAGCCTCATTATGTTTCAATGGGAACAATTCATGTATGTGAATCAATTAATAACCTGGTAAGCTCGAAGGATTCCATAAATGCTATAATTAGCTATTTTTTTTTTCCTGAGAAGTTAAATATTTGAGAAGCAACGATCTTCTTCCATTGTGTTAAACAGCTCTTAAACAGGTTTGGAGGGATACCTGTATAACTTTATTGTATTTATAAGAGATGTGTTGCAGTAATCTGTGACTATATGCACTCTTACTTCACTTGTATACCCCATGGAAGGCACAAAAGAATCTTAGTTATAACTAGCCACACACAAAATGCCTCAAACATTCGCATGACTGATATGTAATTATAATGGGGGGATTCACATGTAAGTGACCCACTAATATGACTTGTTCTGATATAGTTGGTTACTAATAAAATGGACAGTTCAAAAGTTTCACATGTCATGGTTATTGTATTTAAATCAACATACAACACTGACAATCCATTTCTCATATGATTCAATCAGTTGCACTCAAAAGACTACCATATGGAAAAATGAGAGTACAGAACAAGAACATGTTAGTATATAGTGACCTGTAAACAGTTAAAAACATATAAATTACTTGCACACAGAGTTCTGTCGATGTGTCAAAGTGGCTGGACTTAACAATTTTTAGTCTTTCTAGTCAAGTTTGTAAAAAAGTCTTATTTGTCTATAATTAAGATCATCCATATTTATAAGTTTCATTATGATTAGATTTTCAATGATTTTGATGGTTTATGTGTTTTGTTTTAATTATTTTACAATAAGAAAAGTGTACACTAGAGAGAATTATTTGTTGTAGGAAGTAATAGATAAGACTAATGTAAACAATGTTGTAATAATCAAAGTAGCCAGTACCAACCATAGTTAGGGAGATTCCTAAATCAGAAACTTGTTATTAATAGTAATTTATTTATCGTATGATTATTCAACAAGGTACTACACAATAGGAAATGTACATATCACAAGCTTGTACAAGTTCATATCTCTAGATCTAATGTTTTAATCCAGTCAACTGCACTGATTGACGTATTATGTATTTCCACCATTGTTCCCTTGTAGGTCCGAAGAGGACAGTCAGAAACGATGTGATTGATAGTCTGCAAGGTCACAATTTTCAGAATCTACCCAGCCCCATTTGTATAATAAGTAGGTGCATCTGCCTTGTCCTGTTCGAATCCGATTGATGATTTTCCACTGCCGCCTGGGAAGATCGAAACCTTGTAACCTTACTGAGGGGTCCTCAACTAGATTTTTATTGGTTACTGATGACTGCTCCCATTGAGTTGTCTATAGCTTGTTGATGTTAAAAGAGGACTCTGTAAGGTTGATTGCTGTGTGCCATGGTGGTTTTCTTGATTTCAAGCGTTGGTGTTTTGCTTGAATCATGTCTGTTTATATAGGCAGCTGAGGGTTCTTCAGGATATTTTTATAGATTTTTAAGAGAGCTTCTGATCTTCTTAGTGCTGGGGGTGAGACGTTGCGTAGCACTGGAAGCCATATGGTGTTCGTACTGTGAATACATCCCGTAATTATCCTCATTGCCTGATTGAATTGCACATCTATCTTCTTTGTATGGGCACTATTGATCCAGGATGGGCAGAAGTATTCAGCAACAGAGAATGACAGAGCTATGGTTGTGGATCTTAGAATGTGAGCACTGGCTCCCCATTAAGTGCCTGCAAGCTTGTGGAGAATTTTATTTCTCGTTTTGACTTTGGCAGCCACGTTTGAGAGACGATGTTTGAAAGTTAGAGTTCTGTCCAGTGTTATACCCAGATATTTTGGTGTGTCACAATACAGCAAGAGTTGGCCTTTGAATTTAACTTCTGGTTTGTAGTTTGCTTGTCTGTTGCATAAATGAAATGTTGAAATAAGTGTTTTCTGAGGATTTAGATGGAGCCACCATTTCTTGAAGCAGTCATCTAACTTTTCCAGATGAGCTGATAAAGTTGTTTCTGAATCAGAAAAGTTGGGGTTCGTTCACCAGACATGTCATCAGCGTAAGTAAATTTTCTTGAAGATGTTTCCGGTAAATTATGAGTATACAAATTGAATAGGAGGGGTGCTAAAACATATCCTTGGGGTAAGCCATCACTTAGTACAAATATTCTGTTTCTGTCATTATCAGAGTATATCTGAAAGTATCTATTGCTCAACATGTTGTTAGGTAGTTCCGTAAGTCTTCGATATGGGATAATACTCACAAATTTCAGAAGAAGTCCTTCTCACCAAACAGTGTCATAGGCAGCTGACAGATCCAAAAAGGCAGCCACACTTACTGATTTCTTCTCAAACCCATTTTCAATATGAGAAATGAGAGTGAAAATCTGATAGTAATCCTAATGACCAGGATTAATAGTAATTATTACACCATTATTCAATGTTGTTTTCACTATTATGCTATGAATGAATGTGGAATGGGAGTTGTAACATCCTACCTAATTTTGGAAAATTCCATTGATTTTGGGCACACATGTCCAAAAACAAGTGTAATTTTGGAGGGGGTTGTAACACAGATGTGGAAACTCCAGCTGAATAAGCTTAGAGGACAAAGAGTTTTGGTCAGTTAATGGCAGGGTGAAAGGTTGCAAAACAAAAGGTGTAATGGAGCTATGAGAGAGCTAAAGTGGTTAGATTAAGAAAGTCCTGAAGCATGGCATGACTGGTGTAACAAGACAGTCTTTGATGTGCCAAGACTTATAATAAGACAACAGACATCACACAAGAGAAAGGACAGTTGTGATTGACAGATTTTGACCAGTAATGTGACCAATTATCCTTTCTCTTTAGTATTAAGAATATATTAAAGATGTCAGGTTAGGAAAAGTGTCTTGTTCTTGGATCAGTCATGTGTATTAGTGGTCAGTAGTGATGGAGGGGAGAATATGTTGCCCTGTGAAGACCTGCAATGACATGAGAAAGATTCGTGGACTAGCAAGCTTGATGTTGGGAAAATGCCATATTTTACACCCGCATCTGATGGAAAAATCACTGTCAAGGCATATATTCATACTCTGTGTTGAGAGATTTGGAATCCAAACCAGTCCCTTACTACAACATCATCTTTCTCACTCTGCTGACAGATCCACAATGATGAAAATTTGACTTGATCTAGTTAAACCAAAGTCCTAGACACCCTCATGCTATCTCAGTGACTTTGGGTAATGAGACAGATGATGTTCTTCAGATGAAAAAGTATTTTTTTTTTCCTGCCTGTCATTAATATTTTGACTGGTTTGATGCAATTTTCATCTCTTTCATTCTTCAGTTAAACTCTTCATCTCAAATATCAGTTACATCTTACTTACTCAATTATCTGGATAAAGGAAACAAAGAAACTGCCGCGAGGCACTGAAAATAAGATAGGATAGGGAAAATAAACAGTTACCCGTCACTTACCACAGATGAAGGCAGGAGGGCGAGACACGTAAAAACACAAAAAAACACAAAAAACAAAAACACAAAAAACACAAAAAAAACACAAAAAAAAACACAAAAACAAAAGAATTACGAATATTTCGACCTAAGTCTTACTCATGTATGTCTCGCCTCCTACATGAGTAAGACATAGGTCGAAATATTTTGTAATTCTTTTGTTTTTGTGTTTTTACGTGTCTCGCCCTCCTGCCTTCATCTGTGGTAAGTGACGGGTAACTGTTTATTTTCCCTATCCTATCTTATTTTTACTCAATTATCTGTCTCATATGTTCCATCTTCATCTTCCTCTATTGTTTGTCCCTAATACTGTTCTCTCCACTAACATATTAACCAATCCCACATGTCTTAAAATGTGATCCACCTTCTTGTCTCTTTTTTCTGTGAGACTCTTCCCCAAAGCTTTAGCTTTCCTAGCATTTCCAAAACACCTTGCTGTCCACTTAATTTTCAACATCCTTTTAACGCCACATTTAAATGCTTCAATTTTTTTTTTTTTTTTTTTCGCTTCCAGCATCCGGCTAGTGCATGATTCACTGACATAAAGTGCTGTGCTCCACATGTACAATTTCAGAAAGTTCTTCTTCATTTCTGGATCAATTTTTGAAACTAAAAGATTTTTTTCCGATAAAGTTTGTTTTATGAATGATATTGTGCTTTTCATATTGTTCTTGCATTGGCCGTCAGTTGTAATTATACTTTCTAAGTCATTATCATCATTAGACATTTCAGCTTTTGTGGGTCATCCTGCACATCCTCTTCCAAGTCTGTCGGTCATTCCAAGATTTTTGCTCCATCACTTTTCTCCAAATGACTCCCTCAGCATCTGCATCTTTCTTCACTTGGTCCATCCATCTTTCCCAAGGTCTTCCAAATGGTCTTCTTCCCTTCCCGCTATTCAGCAGAGCTACTTTTGGCATCCTACCATCCTCCATCCTCATAACATGACCCAACCACTACAGTCTTTTCCTTGTTAACATATCTTCAAATGCTTCCACTAGTCTCCCCTAGATGTTTTCATTTCTGATTTTATTTTCCTTGTGACATTTTCCATCCCTCTCACAAACATCATCTCTGCCACCTGCAATCTGCAAATATCTCTCTTTGTCCAAGTCCATGTTTCAGAACCATAAGTCAGTATGGGCTGGTAATATACTTTATAGAGCAGAATTTTGGCATCCTTTCCTATGTTCCACCACCAGATAACATCCTTTATCTGATGATACAACTGTCCGCTCTTCCTTACTCTCTGATCTATGTCTTCCTCCATCTTCCATTGATAGTTACCTTGCGTCCCAGATACACAAACGATTCTACCCATTCCAATTTCTTACCGTTGAGTAACACATCCTTCAATGGGCCAGTGTTTCTTGTTATCTTCATTATTTTGGTAATTTCCACACTAATCTCCAAGCCATGTTTACCCATTGCAGTCCACCGTTACTTTAAATTCCTTCAGTGTTTCCGGTAAATTATTCATCACTTCTCTCGACAATTTATTCCAGTCTCTTACACTCTTTCCTATGAAAGAAAATTTTTCCACACCCTTATGCCTGAAATCAAGTGCCAACTTATGGTCATGTTCAACCTTATCCTTCCAAGCACCTCTCTTAATTTTCCCACCAATATCTTTCCATGCTTCATCTCCAGTAAAGACCTTGTAGACTCCCATAAATCTCTTTACCCTCCTTCTATTCTCCAATGAATCCCACTCCAGCTCCTTTATCATATTAGTTACCAACTGTATTCTGCAGTAATTTCCAAAGACAAATCTGGCAGCTTTCCTCTGCACACCCACCAATCCTGTATTTGATACCAAAAATATGGATCCAAAACTACACCATCATATTCCAGCAGTGGTCTGACCAATAAAGGAATTGGGTTACAAAACTTTGGTGAGACCATTGCTCGAATATGGTAGTGTAGTATGGGACCCTCATTTTACGTATCAAATACAGGAGTTGGAGAGGGTGCAAAGAAGGGCTGCTAGATTTTTTTTCTGGAAATTATTGCAGAATGCAATCAGTGACAGATATGATAAAGGAGCTGAAATGGGATTCATTGCAAGACAGGAGGAGGATGAGGAGGGTCATGGGAGTGTACAGGGCATATACTGGCGATGAGGCATGGAAAGATATTGCAATAGGTATGAAAAGTAGTGCATGGAAGGGAAAAGATGACCATGACCACAAGATGGCACTCGATTTCAGGCACAAGGGTGTGGGAAGATTCTCTTTTTTAGGTAAGGGTGTCAGGGACTGGAATGAGTTACCAAGAGAAATGATGAATAACTTACCGAAAACTTTGAAAGAATTTAAAGATAAAATTTGTAGAGGGCAAATGTAGGTGGGTGCAGGATAGGAGGAAGATGGGTGTGTAGGGAAATTGCCACCGGAGCCTGTGCTCCATTGCAATTAAATTAAATTAAATTTTTACTTCCCTTACTTCTCTAGTGCATCCCCTCATCACTCTTTCCAACAGGTGAAGGATTTTGAACCATTTCCCTATTACCTGTACAATGTATCCTGCCCAGTTCAGTCTGCTATAAAGTGTTATACCAAGGTATTTACATTTTGAGTCTTCAATAATTAGCTCCTTCCCCATTTTATAATCATAATCAACCTTTAGCTTTTTATCTGTGTACCTAATAAGCTGGTTCTTCTTTGCATTTATATTCATCCCATGTTGACTCACCCTGCTAGATATCCTATCTAGATCACCCTGCAGCTGTTTACAGTCTTCTATCAATTTGATCCTTTTATATAACATTATGTCATCTGCAAATGATCTAATTTCTGAGAATAAACCATTAACACAATCATTCATTAGAATAACGAATAACAGTGGTCCCAATACACTACACTGTGGGACTCCCATGTTCACTCCTACTTCTTTTGATACTACATTTCATAGCCTAACTTTTTGCTTTCTACCTTATAGAGATTCTTCTATCCAGCAAATCATCTTTTTATCAACTCCTATAGTTTTTACCTTATTTAGCACCATTTCATGGCTCACACTGTCAAAATCCTTTGGAAGATCTATCAATTTGACCTCCCCTGTCCATTTCATCAGAAATATTTTGCATATAGCCTACTAACTTGAGACTCACATGAATGTGAATAGCCATGCTGCCGACCTGAAAACCAATTATGTTCCTCACAGACACTTCTAATATGGTTGCATATTAATCTCTCCATTAATTTACCTACCACTGATGTCAAGCTGATTGGCCTATAGTTTTTTCACCCCTCCTTTATGGTTGGGTACTACTATTGCACTTTTCCAGTCATCTGGTATACAACAAGTATCCAGACTCAATTTAAATAATGTTTTAAGGTAAGGTACAATGTCCCATCCTACTATCTTTAAGACATCTGTAGTAATATTATCAACACTGGCCCCTTTACGCTATTTTTAGATTCCTTAGTTCCTTCATGACATCTCCATATTTAATTTCAAATTTTCTAATCTGCTTACGTCCAATTGTGCTGATAGGCTTGTTTTCTGATATTCCCCTGAATTATTGTCCCTAATGGTCTCACTGAACCAGTTACTAAGTTTTAAATCATGTATCCATATCTATAATGTGGTTTCCAAATCAACCCACCACAGCCCTCTTCTCCAGCATATTTTCTCACTAGCCTCTGTGTTACGTAAATGTCTCCCTGTTACCTCCGCAATACATTTATATGCAAAGATATTTAAATTATCTACAGCCAGATATGGAAAATCAATTACTGGGCAATTTATATCAGAATTTTTCTCTGCTGAATCCTTCACACAAACATTAATCCATCAAGCATCTAATCATTTAATCACTGAAAAGAGAAAGGTTTATTTAGTAATGTGTGATTACATGATCCAAAGCAGTACTAAGAATCTGTACACCACATTTCTGATAAATCCCATCAATGTAACATTTGTTCTTATACTGTGATAACAGAATTAAGGTTTGTCCTGGATACAACCTGATGATATCATTTCAAAAAAAGAAAGAAGAAAAACTGGCCTTTCTAGCTGTGATTGAAACCAGTAGACTGAACCATTCTCACCTCCTTTTCCTGAGTACAAGTCCTCCAACTCCATTACCCGTCGACGGTACTGTGGAACCTCCTCCCAAGGAAGAGGAGGATGAGGTGGGAGTTGCTGAAGAGGGAGCCTTGGGTTGCAGACCCACTTGCGACTCATCCACAGACTCCGTGTTGGCAGGGGCTGGTATAGCCTGAGGAGGTGACGGACCTAACCGCTGCACTATAACCGACAGCATTTCCTCCATGCGGCCAACCTGGAATAAGCATAAGTGATGTGATAGCTATTTGGGTTCTGAAGAGGGAGTCATTAGTTTAGTGAGTATCTTAATGCACTGGATCTTTGTTTACATATAAAAATTACTTTATGAAAATGAATACTGAGCTTTTATTTACACTTTAAGTCTGAAGACGGGTGAGCAATATGGTGTCTGATTAGGGATAAACAATCCACTGTTCAAATTTCACTTTTTCCTAGAATTATATTACATTTACCTAGTGGATCAATAGGTTAGTGGTCTGGACAGGATATCTAGTTGGGTTGGTAAACATGTGATGAAGATAAATGCAAAGAAGAATCAGCTTTTTAGATACACTAGTAAAAAACTTAAGGTTGATTATGATTGTAAGGTGGGGAAAGAGTGACTTGTTGAAAACTTGAAATGTAAATATCATGGCATTACATTTGGAAACAAGCTTAACTGGGCAGGACACATTGGTCAGGTAGTAGAAAGGTTTCAAAATTCTGCAATTGTTGGGGAGAGTGATGAGGGGATGTATGAGAGAAGTAAATGAACTGGGTTACAAAACTTGGGTGGGACCATTGCTCGAATATGGTAGTGTAGTATGGGACCCACATTTTGCGTATCAAGTATAGGAGTTGGAGAGGGTGCAAAAAAGGGCTGATAGATTTGTTTCTGGAAATTACGGCAGAATGCAATCAGTAACAGTAAAAGAGCTGGAATGGGATTCATTGGAAGACAGGAGGAGGGTGAAGAGGGTCATGGGAATGTACAAGCCGTATATTGGTGATGAGGGAGGGAAAGATATTTGTGTAAGAATTAAAAGTAATGCATGGAAGGGAAAAGATGACCAAGACCACAAGCTGACACTTTATTTCAGGCACAAGGGTGTAGGAAGATCCTCTTTTTTGGGTGAGGGTATCAGGGATTGGAATAAGTTTCCAAGAAAAATGATGAATAACTTACCAAAAACGTTGAAAGAATTTAAAGCTAAAATTTGCAGAGGGCAATTGTAGGTGGGTACAGGAAAGGGGGAAGATGTGCGTGTTGGGAAATCGCCACTGTGCTCCATCTCAATGTAATTAAATATTATTATATTATGATGTAGATAGCTCATACACCATCACAGTAATGTATGTAAAAAATGTGGACTCAAGTCTCATGCAAATACTAAAGTTGATCGAGGAAAATGCTATGACCGAGCATGGTGGTGTAACGGCTAGCATTCTGGCCTCGCATTCAGGAGGACGGCAGTTCGAATCCCCGTCCGGGCATCCAGATTTGGGTTTTCCATGGTTTCCCAAATCACTCCAGGCAAATGCCGGGATGCTTCCTTCAAAAGGCCATGGCCAAATTCCTTCCCATTCCTGGCCCCCATCCTTTCCCGTTTCTAAAGACCTCGCTGTTAGAGAGACGTTAAGCAGAAGAAAATGCTATCACTTACCAAAGATGATACAATGTTTGTTTGCTTTTGGCTTTACACATCATTGAGATTGAGATCATTAAAGGTGGGAGAGAACTGGGGAGGGGGAGGGGAAAGGAATGGAAACAATTCAGCCATGGCCTTTTGTATGAACCATCCTACCATTCACCTGGAGTGATTTCAGAAACTGTAGAAAACTGAAACCTGGAGGGCCAGATGGATATTTGAATCTAGATCCTCCCAGATGCCAAACTCCAGGATCACCACCCAAGTACTGAGCTCACAGTATAGATTAAAAGGAAACATTGTAATTTTTTGATGTAAATGCTTCCACCAGCAGAACAGCAGATCTGGCTGGGAGTTCAGGAGGAACTGCTGATGTTGAGTTTACACCAAAAATGTATATATTTATCTCCTTTGTGTGTCAATGCCATAGTTCTGTCCTGTGACCTTACTTTAATTTGCTAATTAGCATAATTTTTCCATGACAAAACACATTTTATTTCACAAAATTCATCTTTCAGTGGTAGAAGAAATTTTCATAAAGGGAACATGGCCAAAGTAAGTAGGAGATGGGGCTTAATGAGATTGTGTACTGAGACAAACAAATATTATTTGACTTTAATTGCCTGTTGAGTGTGTTTCAATTTCACATCCTATGCTCCAGTTGTAACTTAATATTGTCCAATATTTCTACCGGATTATGGAGCATCATAGAATATTTCATATGAACTAAGCAAAGTTTGACAGAGATGGAGACCAGTTTAAGCACTGAAACATTTCCAGCCAAGACGAAGATTCAAATCAAGATCTGAGATAAATCTTAAGCCTCTTTGCAGTTTATATGTTTGCTATTAGTTAAGCTGGTAAATGATTATAAACTTCATGTTTTCTTGAAGCATACAGATATTAAGACATGAATAATTTATAAATTTCAGAAACATACCCCTGCGTTTAACATGGTGTTACTTGTATATATAGGTTGGAGGAAGGTATGCAAATCAATGAGTTATGTGTATGTCACTTGTCCTCACTCAAAATTTTACAGATTTCTTAAATTTACTTAAATATATTCCATTGTATAAGGGGTATCCTTTCTCAAATCTTGTATAGCTGTTGAACGGGATGAAGTCTGCAACTGCATTGGCAAATCACAATGCAGCAGAACCCAAGAAGAATTTGGAGTTATAAATACACAAAGGACATAGATTTTTGATAAGAATGAATTTACCTTCTGGTACAGTCGCTGCACCTCCAACTTGACATCAACCTTGAAGTCCATGATGTTGGCTACGAGGTCCTTGTACTCAGCAGCAGGCAACATTGACATGACAGTGGCAGCTACAGCTGGTGGAGGTTCATTCAACCTCTGCTCCACACTTCGAACCATTCCACTGTCACACGATTCCACCTGTGACATGTCAGCAAATTTTATTGACTAATATTTAGAATAGGAGAAATGTATCATAAATGTCTGTCACTAGTCCTATACAGAAGTTTGTCCTTTTCATAGAATACAACAACTTAGTTAATCAATTAAATTAATCATTATCTCTCACTACTATTCACTCATAATTCTGAAATAGAATTAATTTTCTTTTAATGTTTTGCATTTCCAAATTCTGTAGACTAACAAATAAATTTCAAAACACCAAACAAGCTAAGTTGGACTGTATTTTGTGAATGAAATATATCAAAGTTTTGTATGAATAAACATCAGATTTAATAAAGCAAAAGGGACATGGAAGGAGCCTATAAAATTGCATTTTCTATTAACATGCGAGCTGAAAACTTGACCTGGCGTGGATGGTGAGCTGTTAACGCTCTGGTCTCGCATTTAGGAGGACAGCGGTTCGAATCCCTGTCTGAGCATGCAGATTTGGGTTTTCCATGGTTTTCCCAAATCACTCCAAATGAATGCTTCCTTCAAAAGGCCATGACCAAACTACTTGCTGTTCCTTGTCCCCAGTCCCATCCCGCCTCTAATGACCTCAACATTAATGATGCATAAAACCATAAGGAAAAAAATTTACCTGGCCTGCAATTATTTGACATAACCACAAACAATTACACTGAGGTGTCAACCATAGGAAGTTGAAACTTCACACTACTGACCAATGTAAATAAATCAATGGGAGAACAACAATCTTCAATGAATTTAAAGTTCAGTTTATTACGGGAGATTTCAACTGTCACAATATTAACAAGGGTGGCAATGAAACAGATAACAATGGACTGCTACCTGGAAGAATGGGAAGTGGCAGCAACGAAACCAGAAGTATTTAGAAGCAGCCAAGCTGAGGAATAATAGTGTTGACCTTTCAGTGGAGTGGAGAAAGGAGTAGGAAGCCAACAGCGCACACTATTGTGGGCTTATAAAAGATCCAATGACCTTCATTTAAAGGTACAATTGGCCTAGGCAACTTTGGCCCTAGCTTAATCAGTTTCCCACAGGACATGCAGTGAACAACACAAGAGCACAGAAGAGGAGCCTCCGTGAAGAACCATTATGTGACTGCAGAAACATTCAGACCTGATCACATTGTTATGGATCATCGAAACAGAAATTTATTAGGAGGCCTGATTACCCTGCACCAAGTTGGATTGGCCACAAGAAGGTGGATTGAATCCCTTGGTATTCATATTTGATTAATACTGTATATTCTTTTGGGCTTTGATTTCTTTTGTAAACTGGCATACCATAATGATAAGAATATTTCCAGTATAATTTTGAAAAAGTGAGGTCTCATCATACAACCAGCCCTACATCACATGGTGCCTTACTGGAGATTCTTTGAGCTTTCATTGATTTCTCAAATGCATTCTGTCCAAAAATGTGACAAACTTGTTTGTTCTTGAAAAATTTAAAAGGAAAATGTATCTCCACACTAAAGACAATTTTCTTTGGAAAACTGTCATCTGCATGGTTCTCTCTTAAATCCAATCAATAAACTGCATCCACTGAAAATGATTTCTCATTTCAATTCTTTACAACAAAATTTTTTAGGCATAGATGTGGATATCACTCAGTGTAAACTCACAGTGCTTGTAATAAGCTTTGGCATCATACCCACAGTTCTGCAGTCAAAAGATCCATAGCAAGTAAATCGGTTTAAACAAATATCATGCAACTCATAAAACCAGTTTCATGAACCCAACTACAAGGCAACTAATCCAGCATTCTTATTGGCACACATTATATAATTTTTACTGCAGAATACTACTTTTATGAGAATAGCCTGCATTGCTGTATTAATGTCAGGAAGGAATAACTGGAGTCTTAAAGGCACTGAATATTATGTGTCTACTTATGACAACACATGTGAGAGTGTCTGAAATTCAGGAAACAAAATTTCATGGAACAAACTTGCCACTTATTGTAGAATCTACCATATTTAGTTCTGGCTGCCCCAGATTTCTTTAACCAGATCATCTGGGCCAGACATCGGTGCAAATCCTAATGCAACTGAAATCTTTCCCTATATCTAGGCAAGACCATTGCCCAGATCTTGGCTCCATTCAGCCTGGTATCAAATGTAAAAGACAAGGTTTTCTCTGGAGGTAACAGGTAAAGAAACCAAAGTGTGTTGTTAACCACATCATCTCAGACACCGTTTTGATATATATAAAAGAAAATTGTATCCACAATGTTACAATTGTAATAAATATTGGTACAATCTAAATATTGCAACACATAATATGAAACAGATAAAAAAGTAAACCAATAATTTACCAACATTTAAGATAGGAGAACTGAAAAACTAAAAAAAAATATGGGTGTCCTTTTTGACCTTACCAATCTTTCTATCACATTATTATTTGGATGTTTGTATTTTGTTGTTTTTCTTTTCAAGTATCCTGTGATAGGATATGTCTTACTTTTTGCATGCTAATGTTGCTGTCTGGCATTTCCTCATGTTATCACATAATATAATGTTCATAGTCTCTGTCAATTCAGGAATTCTGCTTCTTGTGCACTGACTGATCCAACCCCTTTTTTTTGGTAAATCAAAACCTGATTTTTCTTGGTCATGTTCATCTTCCATGCCAAATTCCTTTTTATTATCATTTACATTAATATTTTACTGACCCACTACTGTAAATTTTATGTAGTCTTGATGTGTTGGTGAGAGTGTTTCAAGATACATAGTATTCTACCCTTATGGCTGAAGGAAATCTAGTGATCCTAACTGCCAAACTGGAACTACTTCTTAATATGAAATTAGAAATGAGGAACTCATTTGTCATACTTCACGTAGACAAAGAAGACTTTGACAACTGTGAATTAAATGACAAAAACTTTAACAAACAGTTCAAATTATTAACAACATGGGTTCCAATTATTTTGACACTTATCCCTGGCATTCCCAGCATACACTAGAATTGCACAGTTCATTAATAGATCTCTTGCTATCACAGCAGACTTCATTTTATTACAGTTGCCATAAATAACAGAAAAATTAAAAGCAGTCAAACAGAACCATCTTGTTATCAGTCTAGAAAGGATGGAGAAAACAACAGCATAAAGTTTAAAAATTAAATCCCTGTTACTATGAAAGAAGTCCAAAGGTACATTTATAATGTCTACAAACGTAATTTTTTTATGATTATGAAATATAACAAAATTCAATACAGATTAAAAAAAGGGTACAGAAGGTAAACCCATCACTTACCAAAGTTGGAGGTAGAAGGGTTAAAAACAACAAGGTATATGAGGTATTTTAACTATCAGATAATCATGTGAGATGGTTTCAAATCACTTAGCATGCCAAAAATACTGTGTATTTTTCTTGTTGTTTATATCCAGTGGCTATGAAAAAGAAGGTATTATTTAGTGTCCTATTTGAATGTAACAGCTGATTTACCTTACGAAGGCTTCCTGGACGGTTATAACGATCTTCAATCTCCACTATTTCCTCCATCGTATCTTGCCTTGTCATGGGCTTAGGCAACTTTGGAAATACCTGAAAATTGTTAGAAAAATCTGTACGAGGGTACCACAGATATTTAGATTTTTTTTACACATGCATTGTAAGGTGGTCAAATGGTCACAAAAATTGAGGTACTTTCTTGAATCTCAGTAGCTACAAAGGGTACTAAAAATACCCTTTTTTTATAATTTGTTTATTCATTTTTTAAAAGAATTATTTACTTGTATAAACTGCTCTCGCCGAGAAAGACTTCGTTCTTATATAATTATTTACTTCACATCAAAGTACTTTGTTTTAGAGTTAATACACTTGTGCAGTCTTTCCTTTAAATCATTTTTTTAAATTTGTCAATTATGATGACATTTTTGTGTTCACTCCATCCATGTTGGCAAAAAATTTTCATTTCAAATTACTCTTAATCCATGGAAATTAAAAAAAGGTAACATTGAGCAAAATGAGGAGGCAATGGATTCATACCATTTCTTGTTAAAAATTAGTGCACTGTGAAGCCTATATGTGATGGAGCATTGTAGAGATAGAAAAATCCATCACCTCTCTCCCACATATTGCGTCTATTCTACTCAACCCTGTTGACCAATCTTCTCAGTATCACAAAATGGAAGTCCTTGTAAGGTATCCCTCTTTCTATTTTTAATATTTCGTTTAGATCCGGCCAAGTTTGAGGTTAACTTCAGTACACGATACCACAGTTAAATCGAGTTAGCAACACTTGTAGTACAGTAAAGTGAATAAATAACACATAACCAACACAAATAAACTATAAA
This sequence comes from Vandiemenella viatica, assembly GCA_031002005.1. Taxonomy (NCBI): domain Eukaryota; kingdom Metazoa; phylum Arthropoda; class Insecta; order Orthoptera; family Morabidae; genus Vandiemenella; species Vandiemenella viatica. The sequence continues at coordinate 32,878,262 of CM061918.1, forward strand.
TTGTCATAAAGCCTTGATATTTCAGCAGGAAATAGGTTATTTCATGTAAAAGTAAACTTTCAATAACAGATCCTAACATTAATCAGAAAGATATTCTAAACGGATTTAAAAGAAGCAAATGGTAAATAATAGTAAATATATTGCCTAAATAAACCTTTTATCATGACTAATAAGCGTTATTCCTGAGATAAATAGTGAATTTCAATATAAATCAAACCTAACCATAAATTTTGGCATATACCAGATTCTGGTATTTCTAATGTGATTTTCATGCAGTAAAGAGTGTAAAGAACTAATAATAGCCAACCCTAGACTCACAATAACCATAACTTCACAGTTAAATATAGTTTAGCAAGTATTTTAAAGAAATAAACTGGATGATTGAATAGTAGACTCAAGCAGTATGAAGATAACTCATTGTGATGGAATTTGACCAGTTTAAAGCTCTAAAAGTAAATAGAATAATGCCTGAGACAGTTTAGTAGGATAATTAACAGGTTTCTGATAGTTCTAAAGCATTTAATACTCACAAGAAGTAATTATGAAGAAATTTGATCACTCATTTTCCTAAACAGTTCACATAAACAATTTTAGGTCTTTTAAGTAATTTCAGGATGTTAAAAAGTAGATAAACAAGCAGTAAATAATTGTATCCTTCAGTTTTAATAGATTTCAAGTAGTTTCAATCCATAAAATATGAAATATTAGTAAGAACAGAAAAGCCGGTAAATCGACTGAATTTTCGAGACTTTCAGAATTAATTCTGATAAAATTAAACCATTTCTAAAAGCGCTAAGAACATGTAAATGATAGTAAACACACAAAATTAATTTTCTAAAACCATTAAAAGACATTTTACTGACCTTCTGTTTGTTAATCCAATTTCATAGTAACTTGCCAGAGGCACCGTACATAAAATATGCTTTTTCACTGATTTTAAACATTGCAACACGATATAAAGTAACTAGTAAATTAAAACAGTCCTAAATAGAATTAAATTCATCTAAATCTTGTACTTTCCAACCGTTTAGGTATTTTTAAATACGATCTGAACACGTAAAATAAACCACTCGACTTTAACATTTTTTCATTTAAAAACCTACTTAGATTCCGTGTTAAAAAGTAGTTTGTCGTAAAAATCCATTCTTCTAGTTTCATACATATTAATTTCAGGCCATTTAAAGCCATAGAACCGATGTTATAGTTTTTCTAAATTCACTCGACATCAAATCCACGTGGAATAAACAAACGATTTTTTTGTGTTCATAATATAATAGCTACAGAGATAAAACAACCTTTAAAATAAGCAGTTTAATTCAGGCTACACATTAGTAATTTTTCCGGCTTAATAATCCTTATGTCTTCAGAGTTATAATAATCATGTCGGATTGTTAGAAATCATTGTTTTTGCAATAACTCAATAACCACATGACCGACTTAAATAAAGTTTACTTTTCTGAGAGACTAAAAATGGGGCCAATAATTTGAGCATAATTACGTGTTGGTAATTAAAGCCGATTTTAAAAAGGTTCTAAAACTTTGTGGTGACGTCATCTCGTTAAGGACTTCGGAAAATCACCATACTTGGTAGTCTTCGGAGAGACACATTTAACGCTATATTCTGACACTAAACACTGTAACTCGAGACTCACATAACTTTCCTGTTCCCGCATTTAAATTCAACATATAATAAAGAAGTTATTAAGCCAAATATAAGGGTATGTTTAGCGGCAGGGATGCGCACAGCGGTAGTACGGCATCACGTGAGCTCAGTCTATATAAGTGAGGTAGGCAGGGCCTACATACGCTTGGTCTTCAGTCTCGGTTCTAACGTGCAAGTGGGAGCACGTCTCAGCCAGCACGGGCTGGTGTTAGGCAGGAAGCGGGTCTACAATGTGTCAGGCATGCTTAGCGGCAGCCATTTTCGAAATTTGAAACAAACTTTCTTTTGGGACTAACCGTTTCTGGACATGTGAATTTCTAATTTTCAACTCAGTTTTGGGGGTTTAGTGCGGTCTTCGCTCTGATTCTCAACCTGTGATTTTTGGTGAACGATTAATATCCGATTGCCTTGCTAACTGTGAACCTGTATTATTTACGTGAAAAATTTTTGAGAATATAATCCAGTGATTCAACTTGTGACTTTCATTTCTACAATAGTACCTTTCTTGCAGTAGGTTAGAACTGTAAGTGGCGACTGTGGTCAATTTTAACAGTTAGCATAAATATTTCAACACGGTAACAGAACTTTTTTGGACTTAGAATATTTTGGAAGACGACTGGTTCAGGTGAAGAAGCCGATACCGACCCCCCCTATCTCGGCCTTCTTAAACCCCTGACATCCTACCTGAAGGAATAAATTTCTTGTTCCCCATTCCTTTCAATTTTTTTTTAAAGAAAAAACTTGTCTTGATGTTTGACTTCACCTGACCAGTCATTTTTGTTTTCTTTGGCAAGGTGACAATGAAGTCTCCTAACTGGCCTGTTTTTTTTTTTTGTTTTTTTTTTTTTCCAGAATCATAGCAATAGCACTATGTCTTGTTGTGAAATCTAGTTTGATTTGGAACTGTATTTTCTACATCTACATCTATACTCTGCAAATCACAAATACTGTGGGTGGCAGAGGGTGCTAAGCACCAATCCTAATTCTGCGCATTCCAATCCCGAACAGATCGAGGAAAGAAGGAATACATAAATGAATCAGTACGGCATCTTATTTCTCTAATCTTATCTCTCCTGTCATTGTGACCTAAATAGGTTGGCGGAAGAAGTATTTCATTGCACTTACGTAACTTAAAGATTTTCGCATATTCTCCAGCAAATTCAAATGAAAATGACGTCGTCTGTCTGCTAAACAATCCCAGCCCAACCCACGAATTAGCTCTGTGACACTTACGTAAGGACTGTAACTAGCAGTCACGAATCGAGCGGCTCTTCTCTGTACTTTCTCTAATGTGTCATTCAATCCCTTGCGATACGGATCCCAAATTCCACAACAGTATTCCAAATGCGGACACACTAGTGTTTTGAATGCTATTTCCTTTGTATGAGCATTACAACTTCTCAAAATACGTCCTATGAATCGTAGTTTGAAATTAGCTTTTCCTACAATGGAAGTTATGTGCAAGTCCCATTTCATGTTGCTTTGTACTACAGTGTCAACAACTGAATTGTTAACTTTGTACTCCAGAGCAAGCGGGGTCTTTTTATTACTTATGTGCATTGCCTTGCACTTTTTACAGTTAAGTGTAAGCTGCCATTAACGGCACCATTCCGAAATAACATCCAGATCGCGCTGAATTTCTAAGCAATCGTCGGAGCACCTCACTTCCCTATAAATAAGTGCATCATCAGCAAAAAATCGCATCCTGCAATTAACGTTGTCACCGAGATCGTTTATAAAAATTAAGAAAAGAAGTGGTCCTATTACACTTCCTTGAGGAACGCCTGAAGTAACATCTAGTTTAGAAGAGGCTTCCCCGTTTACAACGACATACTGTGACCGACCAGTTAGAAAATCGCATATCCATTCGCAAATCTGATCAGATATACCGTACGCTCGGATCTTCACTAAGAGTCGGTTGTGTGGTACAGAATCAAAAGCTTTCTGAAAATCGAAGAAAATAGCATCAACTTGTGATCCCGCATCAATAACTTTCATTACATCATGCGAAAATAGAGCCAGTTGCATTTCACATGATCGGTTCTTCTGAAATCCATGTTGGTATGCTGTAGGTAGCTCGTTTTCATATAGAAACTTCATAACGTTAGAGCATATGACATGCTCCAGAATTCTACTGCAAACAGATGTTAGCGATATCGGACGATAATTCCTAGGATCTCTCCGATCTCCTTTCTTGAAAACGGGAATCACCTGCGCAATTTTCCAGTCAGAAGGTACTTTTCTTTCCTCTAAAGATTTACGAAATATATCTGACAGAAATGGTTCTATTTCTTTCGCGTATTCCGAAAATACTCTTACTGGTACACCATCGGGACCCGGCGCTTTCCCCCACTTCAGGAGCTTTAATTGCTTTATGATACCTACACTATCAATTTGTACTGGATCCACTTCAAATTCAACACGCCATGGAAAAACTGGGAATGTTTTCCATGTTTTCGTCAGTGAAGGAATTTTTAAACTCGGCGTTAAATACGGTAGCCTTGTCGCGGCTGTCATCAACTTCCCGACCGTCTTTTAGTAGAACTGGCATATTGTTGTCACAACCACCTATTTTTTTTACATACGACCAAAATTTCTTTGGATTTTCAATGAGGCTCTTGGAAAGTGAGTTGCATCGAAAGTCATTGAAGGCTTCGCGCATCGCATTCTTGACCTGTCCTCTTGTCTCAGCTAGTTTTTCTAAATCACTCCTATACATCGTCCTTCTTGAGCGTGCATGAATCTTCCTTTGCTTTTTAAGTAACCTTTTGACTTCACGCGTATACCACGGGGGATCGTTCCCGTCCCTGATTGTCCTTTTCGGTATATGTAAGTCCATACCTTCCCTGACTATATTTATGAATCAAAGCCACATCTCTTCAACCGAGCCTCTTCCTTCTACAAAGGTAATGTATTTATCCATCAAAAACGTTCTTAAACTCTCCTTTGGGGCCTTTTTGAACCTGTAAACGACCCTTTCTTTTTTCTTTTTGCGCTCGACTGTTAATTTTACTGTAGCAATTACAGCTTTATGATCACTTATTCCCGTGGTGGTAGAAATGTCCGTAAATAATTCAGGCCTATTTGTAACGAGAATATCTAAAATGTTTTCGTTTTCATTGTCGCACCGCGTTGGTTCAGTGACGAGCTGCTCAAAATTAAGATCTGAGAAAAGATCGAGAATAATCTCACAGGATATTTTATCCCTGCCACCAGTAACGTGGGCGTAATTACTCCAGTCAATATACGGCAAGTTGAAGTCGCCTCCTAGTATTATTCCATGATCCGGAAATTGACGAGCTATATTACTTACGTTATTTCTTAAGGCCTCAGCAACACCTACATCTGCATCTGGTGGACGATAGAAAGACCCTATTACAAGTTTTGTCCTAGCTACTTTTAGTCTAATCCATAGGATTTCACAGACCGTATCAATATTTATTTCGTTACTCGACAGGTGTTTACGAACAGCTATAAATACACCACCTCCATTAGAATGTAACCTATCCTTACAGGAAAACATTCATGCTATGGTTAAAAATTTCTGCTGAACTTATATCCGGTTTTAACCAGCTTTCAGTACCTAATACTATATCAGCTTCTGTGCTACTAATAACGCTTTCAAGCTCAGGCTGCTTATTACAAACACTTCTACAGTTTATAATGAGTACTTTTAACGGTCGACATTGATTTTCGCTACTCCTAACATATGGTGCCGAATTTAATTGGGCTACCCGTGACTGTAATCCCAGTTTCGGGTCTTCCTCCCTCAGCCTAAAAAATCCCCCAATGCACTCCACACGGCCCCTGCCACCCGTGTAGCTGATTCACGTGTGTAGTGCACACCTGATCTATCCAAGGGAACCCTACGCGATTCGACCCCAGGGCGAAGATCAAGGAATCTGCAGCCATGATTATCGCAGAAACGACGCAGTCTCTGGCTTCAGACCCTCGACTTGGCTCTGAACCAGAGGTCCACACACAATCAGTTCTATCAACAATACTGCAGATGGTTAGCTCAGCCGAAATCTTGCGGTCATCAACCACAGAGCTCACCGTATGAGCAAGCCGCCGGAAGGAAGAGAGGATACCCTCCGACCCAAGGCGGCAAGCATCATTGGTTCCGACATGAGCTACAATCCGCAGCTGGCTACACCTCGTCCGCTCAATGGCATCCGGGATGGCCTGTTCCACATCATGGATCAGACCGCCCGGAATGCACAAAGAATGGACATTGGACTTCATCCCAGACCTGTTCGCCCCCCTAAGGGGCTCAATGAAACGCCTAACGTTGGAGCTACCTATCACCAGAATCCCCTTCTGTGATCGCCCAGACCTAGCGGGCGGGGGGGCTGGCAACTCGCTGATTGACGATTGTGGATCTGAATCAGATCCAGACAACACAGTGGTACAGGCTTGCCCTCTTGGGATTCAGACCTGTACTCCTGCCCGCGCATGCGGCGTCGACGTCTGGAAACCACGCGCCAGGCACCATCAGGTGACTGCTGCACAGGCCCCGAAGACTCAGCCTGGACTGCAGGTACGATATTTGGCAGGGGAGAACCTGTGACAACACCTGCTTCGTCAGGGTCACCCCTTCCACATCTGCTGCAGTCACCTACGGCAGCTTCCAGCCTCGTAACTTTAGTTAGCAAAGCTGCAAGCTGTGCGCGAAGATCCGCCACCTCAACCCGCGTCTGCACACAGCAGTCACAGTCCCTACACATATTACTTTTAAAGCAAAAACTACGGAGAGGATTAAAGTTGAACTAACTGAGTAATCCAAATTAACTGTTCACACTTTACTACCAACCGCTACACGATCTAAAGAGAACCTCCTGAGGAATTGAATTTAGACCAGACGACTGCACTTATTAGTTAATAGGACGTACTGATGAACGGTGTTAGCCAACCAATGTACTAAATAAAAAACAAATAAGCTCTATATACTTCCCTATAGAAAAAGCAAATAAATGCGATCACGATTGAAGCACGCTGTTATAATTCAATTAACGCAAATAAATCAAACGCTACCACAACACTTTAAATTATGTAAACAGATGGCGACACTCGTCACGACGGTTGCAGGGGACCAACTAGCTACTGCTCAGCGACGACGGAGGATATTCAAAGATAAAATCTACCTACAACACTTTAAAATAAAATACTCAGAAAAGGCGGCACTTGACTCGGCGGTTGCTGGAACTCATCTAGCCCCTCCTCTGCGACGACAGAAGATATTCAAAGATAAAATCTACCTACAACACTTAAAAATAAAATACACAGAAAAGGCGGCACTTGACTCGCCGGTTGCTGGAACTCGACTATCCCCTTGTAACATAACAGTAGCATTCCGCCGCTCCGAAATGAGCGCATGACTACATTGTTTAAAGTCAGTCGTTATCGAGGTATGGTAGTGGACGGCTCGCGTCGCGTAATGTGAGACGCTATACTAACTGTGCGGGTGTAGCAAGAAGTAAGAAGAATGAATGAACTAGTTTAACCATTGCGACGTATGTTTTAAATTGATTTGAACAGTGGGTTGAGATACCAGAACAGTGAAGTGTGGCATCGAAAGTAATTTAGTGTGGACTGATTTGGATTAATAACTTTCCTTTTTTTTCTAAGAATCTTGCAATCGACGGATTACGAAGTTTCAATAGCCTTATCATCTAAATTTTGATAGTGGCCAACTAGTTCGATGTGTACTTTATTCTAATAAATGTGTGGAGAACCTATTTTCATTACTTAATACTTGAAGATTTCTCTTAATTAGTTATCCTCACACTTTTATCGGACTGGTTTGGACCCTATCTGGCGACCGGCGGCGACTACGAACTCATCTATCCGGCTTCTAGTGCTGTATGTCAGTAATTAAAACTTTAGCAAGCACGAAGCTCGGTCTACAGTAAGTAAGTATCATGTCAACCCCAAGAAAGGCAATAGTCTTACATGGCGACGAGTGACAGGACTGTGTGGTAGAAATTAGTACTAGGAGGAGAGACAATTTTTCTCAAATCCTAGGAAAACACACAAAAGGAAAAAAAAAAGGAAAACTAGTGATATAAAGACGACGACAATCGAAACAGGTGTCGACAATACCCAAAGGTGCGGAAGAACTCCCACTCGACGAAGGCAGCGCAGCTGGTCAAGGAGCAGCGGGGAAGATATTCTACATTGTTCGGCGCGAAGCTGGGCAGCCGAGACGACGAAGGCGGGAGAAAGAAGAATCGTCGTGCAGAGTCTCCGAAAGCTAAGGACGCGCTGTGCGCTGCTTATTTGGCTGTTTTTGAAGGCTTAAATCCTTCCCTAATTTTTTCCTCATAATTTTCCTTTTTTTTCTGTGAAATATCGAGGAAGAAAATCGGACAAGATTTTTCTCTCCTAACTCGACAATACATTTTCTTCTCCTTTGCCATCTGTGATGACAGAAGCAATTATTTAAATTTCACTTGTAATTATTCCTATAGTGCAACCTTTTGTTTCCTTTTTTCTTTAAATGGTATGCTTAGCTAGATAGCTTGCAGCAGCTGGCGCTTCGTGTAGAACGGCGTTGTTGTGGTCTGGTTGTCTGATTCGCGGGAAGCGAATTTACAATATTTTTTGATCCAGTTTTCTGTGGAAAATTTATAATCATGCCGGGTACGGAAGGAGACGCTAGTCTAAGTCTCGCTGAGGTGGTGGAAATCCTGAGAGCGGAAATGCGCTCACTAAAGTCAGATATGAGTACGAATATTGAAAGCTTAAATTCCAAGTTTGAAAATTTAAACACAAATTCGGAGATTCAAAATTCCAAGTTGGAAAATTTAACTCTAGACCTTAAGTCAGATATTAGTATAAATACTGAGACCCTAAATTCAAAATTTGCAAATTTAAATTTGGACCTCAAATCAAGTACTGAAATCCTCCATGATAAATTTGAAAAGTTGGATTCAGATCTTAAGTTAAGTACTCAAACCTTTGATTCCAAGCTCGATAATTTAAAAGCTGAACTAAAGTCTGACGCGGAAGTGTTACATTCTAAGTCTCTGAAAGAACACAAATCCCAAATAGCTGAATTACGTAAGGATATGGAAGAGTATCATGCTTTGTGTAATATGCGAGCAGAGGACTTAACAACCCAGTTTTCCGATTTAAAACTAGAGTTAAAGGGTGAAACTAATAGTTTGCGCCAGGAAACCGACACCTTGCAAGAACAGTATGCGCGGTTACAAGAAAAAAGCGATAGTCACTGCCACCGTATAAAGACGATCGAAGGACAGTTCCAAACATTGCAAGAAGGTACCCGACAGGGCTATGCGGAAGTGAAATTTGGGATGAAAGAGATAACTGCGGAGGTGGAACAGCTGGATGAGAAGTTGGAGAAATTAAAAGTGTCAACTGCCGTATTTGTGGATGAAAGAATGAAGGTACAGGCTCCGCTAATTATAAAACAAGAAGTATTAAAACAAGTACCGGGTGTAGTGAGAGAAGAGTTCTGTAAATACAAAGAAACCGGAAAGGGCACAGTAATTCCTGTTCAATGCTACGACGAAAAGATTGATTGGGAAGAATTTTCTGACCGAAATGGCATCCATCCTGTAAAGTTTATTAAAAATTTCGAAAATTTTCCACCTTTTATGGCTGCTAGTGAGGAGAAGAAAATTAATATGGTAATAAAACATTTAAGAGCAGGACCTCGACTGTGGGCAGAGCAATTGGAGGAGGAATTTTCATCTTTTGCACAATTCAAAGAAGATTTTTTGAATCTTTACTGGCCGGCAGAACGGCAGATCGCCGTGAAATCAGAATTAATGTGCGGTGACCGTTATGATCCAAGAAGAGGATCGCAAACCGATTTCTTCATGCGGTGCTATGCATCTTGCCGATACTTAGACCAGCCTCATAGTGAAGAAGAGTATGTACGAATGATTGCGGCTAGGTTACCGGAACCGACACAGCTAATACTTACTAGCCACAAAATCCGCTCCATAAAGGATGCTGTAGACATGCTAGGAAGATTAGATGTACAAGAGCAAAGAATGTACAGAACAAGATACCAGGGGCAACATAACTCTAATCATTTTCAAAATAACGGGTTCCGACAGGAAACCACCGAAGAGAAGGGAATAGAAATTTTCGGCAAGAACCGGAAAACTCGTGCCGGCAAGACGGAATTCAAAAGGAAAACATAGAGGAAGGAAAATCTCATAGGCGGTTCCAGAATCACAACTACCGACCACAAAATGAAGAACCGAGGGTAGCCGTGGTTTCAGAAGACAGCACCAGACATTTAAACTAGTGCCTGCCACTGAGAAGGCTTCGCCAGCGGCGGAGGCAGAAAAAAAGGCCGAATACAGCGAAAATATTACAAGTAAAAGAAGAAAAAATAGGCTTGAGGAAAAAGAAGAATCAACCAGAAATATGTCTGTATGATACAGTATTTAATAACGAGGCTGAAGAGGAACTGACAAGATACGAGAACATTTTATTAACCAGTACAAGTGGAGAATTGAGAGCGGATAAACTAGAAGATTTTAAGGAAGGCAATATGGAAATTGAGAATGACGAGTACCAGAAGACTGAAATTAAGTTGATAGAAATCGATGTATCCGGAGAAGAAACAAATAGCGGTAAAGCGAGCGGGGAAGTAATTGAAATGGCACCCCAGCAATATGTCAAAAATAACAGAAGCATGCGCGTGCGTGACAGCAACCAGCGCTCGAGCAACAGTCAATGCGTAAGCACTATAGTAACCTGTGCCAAAAATAATTTAAAGTGTGCGGCAGCCACGGGCGCAATAAACGAAGAATGCGGAACATTTCTGTCAACTAAAGAACGGTATGGAGATGAAGAATCAATACCAATGGACTGCGGAGTATATGAAGAAGATGACTGGAAATTAAAGCAACCGCAGATACGTAAAGAAAAGAAGAGAATCGACCGGAAATATATCAAATGGAAGTGGAAAGCTAACGTGATAGGGGTGGAGATGAGCCCTTCATCTATGGATGTTGGACGAGGATGTCTACTCACTCCGCAATGGTCACGAATAGGGGACACCCTTTATCCTTATTTTTCTTAATTTTTTATTTGGCGTATGCCTATTTCCTCACCGCTTCGGCGAATAAATCCTTGACTTTTCCGGCTAAAGCCAGCGAAATAAATCTACATTTCCAATTACCCTACCCTGCCTGAAATATGCCAAAGCAGCAGCAGCAACAACAGTAGGCTTTGTGTAGTGCAGTGTAGTGCGTGAAGTGCTTCGACAAAAGTCGTATCGAGGTTAATGACCTCTACCAGTGTCGCAACCGAGGACTCGACCCATAGAGCCTACGGTAGAAGCGAAAATATTATTTTTTGTCATGTTGTATATATATGTTCTTTCTTTTCAGTTTTATTTTCTTGAGAGCTGACAGTCTATTTGAGAACTGTGACCACGAAAACTATAACAATTTCATGTGGTTCCTTCGTGTATTTTTTTCTTTATATGTTTTCTTGATGTTGTTTGTGTGCCTGTTTTTTTTTTTTAACTATGTTAAATGGCTTTGTGTATCTTATGTTAGTAGTTTGGCCACACTCGAGAGTTTGAAACTTGGTATTTGTAAATTTTCTATTTTCTTTTTTTTGTAATGATAATTCTTCAGTTTCTTTTGGAAAAAACCTGAACAATTATCACAAATTGGTAGTTGGGGAATGTAACATAACAGTAGCATTCCGCCGCTCCGAAATGAGCGCATGACTACATTGTTTAAAGTCAGTCGTTATCGAGGTATGGTAGCGGAAGGCTCGCGTCGCGTATTGTGAGACGCTATACTAACTGTGCGGGTGTAGCAAGAAGTAAGAAGAATGAATGAACTAGTTTAACCATTGCGACGTATGTTTTAAATTGATTTGAACAGTGGGTTGAGATACCAGAACAGTGAAGTGTGGCATTGAAAGTAATTTAGTGTGGACTGATTTGGATTAATAACTTTCCTTTTTTTTCTAAGAATCTTGCAATCGATGGATTACGAAGTTTCAATAGCCTTATCATCTAAATTTTGATAGTGGCCAACTAGTTCGATGTGTACTTTATTCTAATAAATGTGTGGAGAACCTATTTTCATACTTAATACTTGAAGATTTCTCTTAATTAGTTATCCTCACACTTTTATCGGACTGGTTTGGACCCTATCTGGCGACCGGCGGCGACTACGAACTCATCTATTCGGCTTCTAGTGCTGTATGTCAGTAATTAAAACTTTAGCAAGCACGAAGTTCGGTCTACAGTAAGTAAGTATCATGTCAACCCCAAGAAAGGCAATAGTCTTACACCCTCCTCTGCGACGACAGAAGATATTCACAGATAAAATCTACCTACAACACTTTAAAATAAAATACACAGGAAAGGCGGCACTTGACTCGACGGTTGCCGGAACTCAACTATCCCCTCCTCTGCGACGACAGAAGATATTCAAAGATAAAATCTACCTACAACACTTTAAAATAAAATGCACAGAAAAGGCGGCACTTGACTCGACGGTTGCTGGAACTCAACTATCCCCTCCTCTGCGACGACAGAAGATATTCAAAGATAAAATCTACCTACAACACTTTAAAATAAAATACACAGAAAAGGCGGCACTTGACTCGACGGTTGCTGGAACTCAACTATCCCCTCCTCTGCGACGACAGAAGATATTCAAAGATAAAATCTACCTACAACACTTTAAAATAAAATACTCAGAAAAGGCGGCACTTGACTCAACAGTTGCTGGAACTCAACTATCCCCTCCTCTGCGACGACAGAAGATATTCAAAGATAAAATCTACCTACAACACTTTAAAATAAAATACTCAGAAAAGGCGGCACTTGACTCGACGGTTGCTGGAACTCAACTATCCCCTCCTCTGCGACGACAGAAGATATTCAAAGATAAAATCTACCTACAACATTTTAAAATAAAATACACAGAAAAGGCGGCACTTGACTCGACGGTTGCTGGAACTCAACTATCCCTTCCTCTGCGACGACAGAAGATATTCAAAGATAAAATCTACCTACAACACTTTAAAATAAAATACACAGAAAAGGCGGCACTTGACGGTTGCTGGAACTCAACTATCCCCTCCTCTGCGACGATAGAAGATATTCACAGATAAAATCTACCTACAACACTTTAAAATAAAATACTCAGAAAAGGCGACACTTTTCAAACCATAGGTTGCTTCTAAACAAGAATCTATTTGATTATCATTCAGACACTGAAGCACAAATTTGCATTGACCTTTCAAAAATTCAAATCTACTATAAAAATTCACTGCATTAAGGCCCAACTCATTCCAGAGAAATTATTGATTTTGTTGATCTTCAAGTACAATTTCATGGATTTTTATGTTGGGTAATTGACGATAAACATTTGTTTGAAACTTGACAACCACTATTACAATTGAGATGCAGCCATTGCAGCATTGTAATAAGCTGTTTTCATCATCTCACAGTTTCAACAGCTTTTCTTCCTGAACAGGAAGCCAAACTCCATCGTTGTCCATTGTTCTCATAAGTCTGTCAATACTAAAATCAAGGAACAGGTGAAACAGCTCAACAGATGCAAAATACAACTTTTCCATGCAATGCCACTGGCTCAAGAGGCATAGCATTACAGTCCCGTAGTGGGAGAACTGCATACTACAGATGCTCTGTCAAACATCAGGCAATCTTGGTTATTTTTGGGTAAAATATTTCTTATAGAATTACAGATTTACCTCATATAGTCCATTTGGGTAGCCTCCTTCTTTCTTTTCGATTCTAATAATCTCTCATATTATCTGCCCACAGGTACTTGCTTTACATGTTGAAATCATCCAAGTTGCTTTATTTCATAAAATGTCTCTTTTTATCTCTTACACCATTCAATTATGTTATTTCCAAAATCTAGAGCATGGCAGCATCAACAGCAATGGTATTTCTTCAATTGTAAAATGAAACACAGCCAACCTGTTGCAATATTCATTGAATTTATTGTTTACCGGTTTCGACCCACCTTAAGGGAGTCTTCTTCAGAACTTGTTAAAAAGTATTACATAAATCTAAAAACTCTTCTCAATAAAATAGTAAATTTTGTACTAAAGTCACACATTAAAATATATTTTATGGCTATACATCCCGCAGCCAACGTGTATCACAGAGCCAGCGTCACATCTAATCTGGGCGGCAGCTTACTGCCGACTAGCCTGTACATTGTGGCGGTAACTAGTTTAATGGCAGATGGCGCCACAATGTACAGGCTAGTCGGCAGTAAGCTGCCGCCCAGATTAGATGTGACGCTGGCTCTATGATACACGTTGGCTGCGGGATGTATAGCCATAAAATATATTTTAATGTGTGACTTTAGTACAAAATTTACTATTTTATTGAGAAGAGTTTTTAGATTTATGTAATACTTTTTAACAAGTTCTGAAGAACACTCCCTTAAGGCGGGTCGAAACCGGTAAACTATAAATTCAATGAATATTGCAACAGGTTGGCTGTGTTTCATTTTACAATATGTTATTTCCATTTATGGTTGATCATTAGGACCATTCAGTCAGCTCAACTCTATCAAAACTGCTTAATCTGGCATACAGACGCAATCTAATTGTGTCCTATTGTTAGTGTAATTAGACGTTTCATCTTTATTAAAGTAATTATTTTAGATTGGTTTGTTAAGTTAACACTATTGCTGTGTAATAATGGCCCAGATGGCTTAAGGCATGATACCCTAAACCCACAAAAAATTTAAATTTTGCTTTTGGATGAAGTGAGTTCCCATGGCCAGCAAGTAATACTTCATTCTTCATCATAACCTGATCTTCATCTTGTTTCTTCTCACCAAATGTTAGCTAGACCCTTGAATTTTTGTTATCAGTCAGTTTTTCAACTTTCATGAAATATTTTGTTTATACCAGCATTTTGATTAGTTTATGTGGGAGTCATCTTGAGTTGACAAATGAGTTTTGGGAATTCTCTGTCAACCTGCCTTCTGTATTTATGAAAGTTATATTCAGACTCCAATCAGCTATTGTTTCAACAGTTATTGTACAGAAGAAGAGTAGTATTACTAGCTTTCCAACCATTTCAACAGATTATAATACTGGGATGTTTTAAAGATCTATTTTCTGATCCTGTTGTCAACCAACTGAAGTAAACACTACACTGACAAAGTTGAAGTAGAAAGATAGATCAATTGCAGTAGAACATAGCCTCCAAAATGCACTTTTTTTTTAATCTGAAGAAGCAAGAATTTTAGTTCCAGTCAGTGAGTTTTGGGGTAGCATCATCTCACAAGCCATTGAAATAAGAACAACAGATCGTCAAGTGACCAGAGATACATTGTACAAATTAACCCACTTGTGGGATTTAGCACTTACAATTTCAAAAGCAGCACAACAGAAAGGCTGGATTGAGGATGATATTGGCCTGATGGCATAATGGTCACAGTGTTGGCTTAGTGTTTAATTCAGTTGGCTGTAGATGAGGCAGAGAATAGGGCCTGTCAAACATTCTATGATTGTGACATGCTGATATGGCCAAAACCTCAAAAACTCTCTAGTGATGCACACAGTGTGAATCCTTCTTACCTTAGATGAAGAGCTGATTTTAGATAATTCACTAAATTCACAGAACTTGGAATCTAAGAATCATTAATGTTATTACTAGATGGTGGTTGCGTCAAAATAGCATGAACAGTGAAAATTAAAGTGTTAAAGTGTAACATGTATGTGATATCTTAGTTTTTCAGGTGGAGTTGCATCAATGTGTCAAAACTTAATGTTTCAGCCATCTTCCTATCCTACATCTTTCAGCAGAGGACAGCAATGTTCACTTTTTTCTCTGAGCAAACATGACCAAATATGGTCACTATCAATATTAATGGAGTTGCATCTCCTGTGGATTTCAGGTACTTCACTGACTCACTTGGGCCACCATCTGCTCTCTTTGGTGACAACAACCATCTCATCAAATATAAATAAGAGTACTATGTCAGCTGAATGCTGAACTACAGCTGATTTGTTGAAGTCATTATTATTTATATGTCTAGCATGTCTCTTGAACCTATCTTTTATAACCTGCTTGGCAACAACTACAAGTGTCTGTAAAAGCCCCCGCCTGCATTTGATACTTATAAGCAGGTTGGGTGTCCACTTGAGAGCCCTGGATACAGGATGAATACTTTTCTTTTCAAGCAGGCCATCAAACACAATATTTCCTTTTTCAAGTTAAAAGAAACAAGTGGCTGAGTTCGTGGAAGTCCTGCAGGATGTTGACCGCAAGGCTTACGTGAGCTCAGCCACTTGTTTCTTTTAACTTGACAAAGGGTTAACCCTGAAATCTTTTGTTTTCTGTATGTATGTATTATTTCGTGTTGCTGCTGCCCTCCTCTCTTCAACTTTGTTGAGTGTTGGGTGTATTTTATGTATCCTTTTCATATAACTATTGCCTCACAGCAGTTCTTTCTTTCCATGTTACCATACACATGTTTCATACATATGAAAAACCAGTTGTAGTGACAACAATATGAGGTAGGTCCGATAAGTACTTAGCCTCTCTTCCCGATGGAGCCACTGTAGCCAGAAAAATTTATTATCATGTAGTACATTATCTTTGGTGGCTATTGTTAAAATTTCAGCCAAATCGAACTCATAGTTTTGTTTTGATTGCATGTGAAAGTGGGTGTGTCCTTGGATTTTAGAATAATGGAAAAAGAGCAATATCGGTCGGTGATTCGATTCTTGTTTTCGGAAGGAAAATCGTGCAGCGAAATCAAAGAGCGCTTGGATGCTGTGTACGATGACTCTTCTCCTTCGATGGCGACTGTCAAAAATTGGTTTAACGAATTTCAACGTGGTCGCACATCGGTTTTTGATGAGCCACACCCAGGTTCCCCTAAAATGGTTACCATGGAGGTTAACGTGACAAAAATCCACAATCTCATATTGGCAGACCGCCGATTGAAAGTGCGCAAGATTGGTGGGATAGTAGGCATTTCAAAAGACCGTGTGGATCATATCTTGTATGAAATTTTGGGTGTGAGAAAGCTGTCAGCGCGATGGGTGCCGCGTTTGCTCACTCCAGACAACAAGTGAAAATGTGAGACCACTTCACAGCAGTGTTTGACGCTGTTTAAGCACAATCCGAAGGAGTTTCTGTGCCGTTATGTGACCGTCGATGAAACATGGATCCACTGGTACACACCAGAGACCAAGGAACAGTCAAAAGAGTGGACTTTACCCGGCGAACGTGCTCCAAAAAAGGTGAAGACTGCCCCATCAGCCGGAAAGGTGATGGCCACTGTTTTCTGGGATTCACAAGGTGTGATCTACACCAACTACCTGGAGAATTGTAAAACAATCACAGGGCTTTACTATGCCGAATTATTGGGCCAATTCAACGTCGAATTGCAGAAAAAACGGTCCCATTTGGCAAAGAAAAAAGTGACAACGCACCGGCTCATACCTCCGCCATCACCATGGCCAAATTGATCGAATTGGGCTACGAACTGCTGCCCCATCCACAAGATCTTCAGATTTGGCCCTGTGAGACTTCTTTTTATTTCAAAATTTGAAGAAGACACTCGCCGGGCAGAAATTTGAGTCGAAGGAGGAGGTTATCGCCGCCATGGAGGCCTACTTTGCAGATCTCCAGAAAACGTATTTTTCAGATGGGTTAAAAAAGTTGGAGCATCGCTGGGTCAAGTGTATTGAGCTAAAAGGAGATTATGTTGAGAAATAAATCGCCACTTATCCAAAATTTTCGTTTTTTTCTTTTGTAGGCTAAGTACTTATCGGACCGCCCTCGTATACCAACACTAATTCACAATGGATTTGAGGCTAATGCCACAATAAAGATAATGTACTTAATGCAGAATTAAAAAATTCATTCACTGATGAAAATGAGGACTGCATACTCATTTTCCCATGTAGTGTAGAGTTAGGGATGGATTCATTATGAATAGATACTGCAGTATTATAGAACAATTTGAACTCCTAAAGTGAGGAAATTCACTGGGTCTGGATGGAATCCCAATAAGAATATTTTCAGAGTACATGGCAGACATTGGGCCATTTCTGTCTGCACATGTTGCAAATACTTAAAAGAGTGAAAAGTACCTTCCTACTGAAAAATCACCCAGGTGACTGATTTAAAGAAAGGAGATCAAAGAGATCCTAATAACTACTGTCCCATATGTATAACGTCTGTTTGTAGTAGAGTTATAGAGCATATTATATGCTGAAATATTATGAACTTTCTACATGAAAACAATTTGCTTACACTGAACCAACACAGATTTCGGAAGATAAGATCATGTGAAACCCAGCTCAACATATTTACACATGCCATAATGAAAGTTATTGATACATATTCACAAATTGATGCAATTTTTCTGGATTTTCAGAAAGTCTTTGACTCTGTACCTCATAACTGACTTTTAGTGAAGATTCGAGTGTATGGTATATCGAATAAACTTTGTGAATGGATAAAAGATTTTCTAACTGATCAGTCACAGTATATTGTTGTTGATGGATAAGTCTCTTCTAATCTAGATGTTACATCGGATGTCCCTCAAGGAAGTGTAATGGGACCATTTCTTTTCTTAATCTTTATAAATGATCTTAGAGACAATGGGAAAAGTGGTTTGAGATTGTTTGCTGATGATACAGTCATGTAAAAGGAAGTAAGGAATTCAGCTGACTGCTTAGAAATTCAACACAATCTGGATGTTATTTCAACATGGTGCTACAAATGGCAACTTACATAAAAAGTGCAGGGCAACATGCACAACTAACAAAAAGAATCCACTTGTTCAAAAACACAAGCTTAACAGTTCAGTTATTGATATGGTCAACTCCATGAAATATTTGGCTAAAACAGTGCAAAGTAACATGAAATGGGACTTGCACATTAATTCAGTCATAGGTAAAGCTAATTCTACGCTGTCATTAAAAGGTTGACTCTTGAAAAATTGTAATGCACAAACAAAGGAGACAGCGCACAAAACTCTTCTGCATCCACGTTTGGACTACTTTTTCGCTGTTTGGGACCTGTTTCATAGGAGGCTGATTTATAGTATATAGAAAGTACAGAGAAGAACTGCTTGCCAAAGTCCTTTTGAAAGTATCTCAGAATTGATTTTTAGATTCGTTTGGGATACACTGGTAGACAGACAGTGTAGGTTTCATTTGAGCTTATTGGTAAACATGTGTACCTCCACTTTCATTCATGAGTGCTATGAAATACTTAATCCAACAATCTATCCTGGCCTCAATGACAGAAGTGGTAGGATTAGAAAAAAAAGATGTCGCACTGATGCTTATATGAATTCTTTCTTCCTTCATACTATTTGGGACTGGAATACATGAAGTAGAGATTAACTTTGGTGTAAAGCACCCTCTGCCATACCCACAATTTTGTGAATTGCAGAGTACATATGTATACGTAGAGGTAGATAAAATATATGGTAGATTCACCAACCTTCCACAGTTGCTTGTAACACAATTGTAAATATGGAGCTATTCCTGACCACCATGTAACTGTCTCAACCATAAGTCATAAGTGGAATATAGTTTATTATTAGTTAGTTATGTATATTAATACTGTAATTTTGATAACACCAACATGTATGTACATTCACAGTCACTGATGATGCCCCATTTCACCAGGGCGAAATGCGTCTGAGCATATATGAATAAAACCAGTTGCTAATAGATGGTGTTTTCATTTACAATTGTAGATAAAATAGTTTTCAATAGTACAATTCTGAAAGTCTAATCAGATAAAGATTACTCACCTCAAAAAACATATCAATAGAAAAAGATAATAATTAATTGTTATATGGAAAAGAAAGGGAAAATACACCCAACACTCACCAAATTTGATGGGAGGAGGGCAGCAGCAACACAAAACAACAGACAAACAAAGAAAAAAACAGGTGAAAATCCTTTTTTCAAGTTAACAGGGGATTTTCACCAGAAATATTGTTTTTTCTTTGTTTTGTTGTTTTGTGTTGTTTTGTGTTGCTGCTGCCCTCCTCCCATCTACTTTGGTGAGTGTTGGGTGTATTTTCCCTTTCTTTTCCATGTAAATATTGTCTCACGACATTTCTTTCCTTTCAGTGTTACCTATAATTAATTGTTATTATTTTCTGACATTATACTTTTTTTAAAAAACTCTCATAGAAAAATTCCACCTACCATCTTATCCATCATTTTTGATGGGCATTTTAACTAGTTCTGCAGTAGTTACAAAGCACCACTGTATACTGACATGATGGGCATCAGGAGTATCAGTGGCTTAGCAAGAAAGTACCTTGTTGCCCGAGCCACCATTGCCAGGAGCAGAAGACGAAGCAGCAGAGCTGGCAGCTCCACTGTCACCGTGGCCCTCCCTGACAGAGAGTGAGCGTTTCATGAACGCCCCAGTCGTCGAGCAACTGCCACCCGCGTCTGAGGAGTCCACACTGCCTCCACTCGAGCCCAGCAGACGACCCCACCTGTAAGTATAAACACCGCCAAATACACGTAATATAGTAGTCACTAGAGAGCGTAAGAGAATAAATCAATATTTGAGGTACTGAGTTATTTACTCATCTGTTGTGAAATGTACTAGCATTAAGTCAGGTTCAATCTTATATTGCCAGTGCATGGCTGCACAGAAAAAAGTTCAAAACTATTTCGAATCCTGAGTCTCATACTTCATATTTTGTATCAGATGAAACTGTTTTCAGTATGATGCTTGTATATATATTTTAAAAGGCACTGTGAATATTAGCACTCACTTACAGTGAAAGAAATGTGTAACTTGCAGCAATTTTGAGGAAGGAGTTCTACTATAATACACAAACACAAGATGAAAACAATTATTAAATATTTCAGATGATACCTTAGTAATGTAAGAGGGACATGAAACATGTGGAGAGACCATCAGTTGTGCAAGCAACAATATTGTGTCAATGAATTAAATTTGCTGTCAACTACTGGAGATGAAATATGGGTAGACCATAAAGAGAGTATAGAAATATTTTATTAAGGTCTTATCTCTGATCATGGTAAAAGCTATTAAAAGTAACAATAACAGGAATAAGAAGATAATTGCTATAAAAATAAAATTGTAGAAACTGTATTTCATTTTCTTTTTTTTTTTTTTTTTTAAATTTTAATGTATACTTTTTAAATTTGGAACATTATTTTTTATCTGCCTGTCTGTCTATCATCATGCAAAAATTAATTATTGGATTTTAAGCAAATTGCACATAGTGATAGCACATGTATTCAGTTAACCTGATGGATACTTCTTGTCCATATTAATAACTAGCAGAGTTCCCGGCGTTTGCCCAGTATGATCTAGATAGATTTGATTGATTGAAGCTCATAAAAGAGGTAAGTTATTTGGGGGATTCTACGATAACCATATAACCATGGAGCCGCAATTTGATGATGGAATCCTTTGTAACTTGATGAGCCAAATTTAAAGTAAAGAATACATTTTTTTGTTATCTCACTTAGTTCTTGAGATGTCGTATTTCAAAATTGACGTGGTTAGGTTCAAATGCAGCCTGGACCAGAAGAAAAATTTTGCCTTAGCCAAATTTAATAATAAATTCTTATGTAACTTGGTGAGACAAATCTAAAATAAAGCATAAATGTTTTTGATATCTCGCTTAGTTCTCGAGATATTGCATCATGAAACCACTATATCTACAAGGTGGAAATGCACTATAGGTGTTTTATTTTCTACTTAGTAGTTGTTGCTAGGTTGAAATACAGCCTGGACCAGAAGAAACGTCACCAAAAGCACAAGGAACTATAACTGATTTTTGATGTGTTAAATCCAAGTGAGATATCAAAAAATGTTATTCTTTATTTTAGATTTTTTTTTACAAGTTCTATAAGAATTCATCATCAGATTTTGGTGCCACGATAATGATAGAACTGCCAGTTTTTTGCACTTGTGAATTAAATTTCATGTCAGTAACTCCATTTTTCTTTACGTATTTAAACAGCTAGCCCCCTGTGTAGCAGAAAAGAGATGGGGTTAGGGTTGATTTATTCCTGCAATATTTTTATCCATGATATCAGGAACATGTGTACTAAGTTTTATCATAATAACCACAGTGATTCATACAGCAATAGAAACAATGTATTTTTCAGGAAATGTGGTAAAGACAGAATCGCTCATCAATAAAATACAAAAAAAAAAAAAATTAACACTATGTCATCACTAAGGCTTTAAACAGTTCAATTTCATGTTCAAAGCCATCAGTTGTGCATTACTTACTACATCCAAACATCAGAGATTGTAGCTGTGCGGCCAAAGACCGTAATTTCAAAAAGCAACAAATTTCTCGGAAGGTTCTTCACTAAAGGTTTTAAACAGCTCACTTTCATGTTCAAACCCATCATATATGCATTGCTAAACACAGCCATTAAAATTTCACATCAGAGATTCTAGCAGTGCGGCCTCAGATAGTAACATCAAGAAACAAAGAAGATATCAAAAGATTTTTTCATTGTATTATTAAAACTAATTTAAATATTTTCTACTTTACTTAGTTTCCTCTTCACATTCTATATAGCTATGTATAGGGTTTAAAGACTAAAAACCAAAATTTAAGAAAGTAAACGTTTCATGTGATAATGTGGCTATTATTCTTTTACAATTTATGACGTAAGCATCATATTTCTTTTTTTTTTTCAGGCTGTATGTTAAGATTTTCATTTACCACTCCGGCATTATGTTACATTGGAGCATAAGACATACCAATTGAGATTCTAATCTTTAAAACAGTGAAAACCCCAACGAAATCTGCTCTGTCGTTTCCGAGTTTTTATACTTCAAATATATCCGGTTTTCATTTTATAGATATAGTTCCAAATGATACAGAGGCTATATGGTGTGAATTTTTAATTATTTTTTTTGTTAATTGCTTCATAATTTGGTGTCTATCTCTTTCCAACAAGTACCTATGTCCGTATTTCTAAACAAAAAATTAGTTTAAAAACCAATAATTTGGAGCGAAAAATGAGAATAAGTGGAAATTTTTACTGAAAACGGTTTCACTATTATGACTGATAAAGTTTTTATTAGTGTATTGGATTAATGAAAAGTCAGTTCTTTGGCATTTAAATACTACAGTATAATAATTGTTAGTTTTAAAAAATCAACCAGCATTAAGCCAAATATTATCGTAGAAAGAAGTTATTAAACATAGTTCAAGAGCAAACTGTTAAGCTTTTTATGCTCATTCCAATATGCCAGAATTTCCAAGGTGCAAATGCACCATTCTGATAAATCTACTCCAAACATCAGGATTGTATCAGTTTCCCCAACTTTTCTATTTTAATTTATTTTTTACAGAATTTAGACAGTTGAGAAACAACAAGAGGAAAAAATAAAGAAAGGAGGTAAGAAATTGTACTGGAAATGGGGGGACAAAGGCAGTAACAGTGGTTGCACATGTAGCAAAAATGGGGGTGGAAAACAATATGGTTGTATACTCTAAAGAAAAGAAGGAGAAAAAGATTACTGATATTATTTAGGAAGAAGGAAATGGGTCTGACAATACAAAACAGAGGTATAGAAGATGGTGGTAGGTCGAGACTGGAATGTGGCAAGTAAAAATTCTGTAAAAACCTAATTAAAAATGAAGTAACAATGAAAGGAAAGAAATGCCGCGAGGCAATATTTACATTGAAAGGTCAGGTAAAATACACTCAGCACTTACCAAAGTTGAAGGGAGGAGGGTAGCAGCAACACGAAACAACACACAAACGTAGGAAATACAATATTTTGGGTAAAAACCCCTTTTTCAAGTTAACAGAGGTAGATTGCTGGGCCTGCACAAGACATGTGTTCGACACAGCCACTGATAGAACACAATTGACCATCAGAGGTGGTGGGGGGAGCAACGATAATACAACCGCAAGTATAAGAAAGATTAAAATGGTTGAAAAAATAACAGTAATAAAAATATAAATAAATAAGTAAAAATATAATTGAATAATTTTGAATCTATTGTTATCATTAAAAATTAAGTGTTATGGCTATATAAAAAAAAGTTCAATGGCTAGAGACCAAGTACAGGATGTGCATCTATCAATAGCCAGATATCCTTATTCTGACGGGGATGCCCTTTTATCAGGCAGTCAGCCATGATGATAAAAACTGTTGGACCCTTTTGGAGGAGAGCAGTAGAGAAGAAGAAGAAGAAGAAGTTGATGAGCATCAGAGTATTTATCTTCACTCAAAGATGCAGATCATATTAAATGTCAACTGATTCCACATATATAAATTACAATCTTTGGTTTGTTGTCAAATGCAAAAACTTATATTGGTATCATCAAAAGCAGATCTCTTTAGAATCTTAATATACTTTAACACTTAATTACTTCTCACCTGGAGGCCCTGATGGTGGTAGGACGGTGGGTTTTAGCCCCTCCACTACTGCTATTAAGTCCCGATCCACTAGCACCACTCGAGTCTTGACGTTCGGAGACGGTACGCAGTTTTGCCAGCCGACCAGTGGGGCTCGAGCTGGACGCTGCGTCTCCAGATGGCGTGGATGTTCCACCTCCTGTTCCTACACCTTCACCCTTCTCCACATCAGTTGTAGTAGGCGATGGAGGAGGCAATGCCTGCATTTGAAGCAATATATTACTTTATGTTTACAGTTCTTTTTATTCGATTTAATGAATCATACTGCAGTTTATTCAACTAACAAGAATTTATTGAGTAATCAAGCACAAGACATAAAGATTGTTTACTTTATGAATTATTGTGTCCTCTAGCACAGATCACAGTGATTAAACCTGCAAGAAATAGGATGTAATAAAAACTGTCTCCACTGGTTGCAGGGCTAGTTTCTTAATGAACACAAATAATTCCAGCATAATCAGTGGCTCTTATTGTGACACCTACCTGTAATCCGAAATCTTTGAGGTTAGTAACAATGCCTTTCATATGATATATCTGGCCTCTATGCTTTCTGTCTCATAAGTTCTCCATTAGACATCCAATATCTGAAACATAGCTTGCCTTATTTTCTCATGATGACTGTTATTGATACATGATCACGTATTTTAATCCAAGCATCCACTTTCATTTATGACTTTCTACCCCCAAAGTATTTGGGTCACAATGACAGAGGAGGTGAGATGAGGAAAATAAGGCGGCACACTGATTTCTGTAGTATTCTTTCTTCACTCCTACTATTGGTTATTTGAATACACAGATGGTAGAAAGCATCAACTGCAATGAACAAGTTTTTGAATTACAGAATGCAGTTTGGTTGGATGTCATGAATATGCCATTATGTTAAACTTGAGAATGCAGTCATGACTGTTTGACACATATTGACAGCATCTGCCAATTGGCTATCCTGATTATAATTTTTAGGCAGTAAGAATGAATAGTATTACAGCCTCACCTACAAACAACATCAAGGAGTCACATTCATTTGATATTTAGGAACTGTCCTATGCATGTAACTTTCTGATGTTGCTGAAAACTAAAGAATATTTTGGTATAACTTCCCAAACTAAGTAAGATAAACGAGGTGTGCTCAAAAAGTAACAGGAATTTTGAAAATTCGCGAATTATATTACTCCAATTTGCATGATTTTGTGTTGGCAAACATGTCTTAAAAGTATCTATACATTTTGAGCTATATTAGGTCATTGGTTTCTTGTCAGTTGTTGAAAGGATAACAGTTGTTTTGACACAATCGGTGATTTTTCATTTATATAAACCATGGATCAGAGAATTTCCATTAAATTTTGCTATAAAAATGGAATTAAGTGCAACAAGAGTTTAGAAATGTTAAATATTGCTTTTATATGGAAAGGATTGATCAAATACACAAAAACAGAAAATACATTATTTCAGGGTAAACCCTTTGTCAAGTTAAAAGAAGTAAGTGGTCATTGCGCAAGTTCAGCCACTTACTTCTTTTAACTTGACAAAGGATTTACCCCAAAATATTGTATTTTCTGTGTTTGTGTATTTTTTTTTTTTTTAACTGCTGGCCTCTTCCTTTCAACTTTGGTGAGTGTTGGGTGTATTTTATCAATCCTTTCCATATAAATATTGCCTCACGGCAGTTCATTTTTTCCATTGTTATCGATAAATATTGCTTTGGGTGAAACATGGGTCTACAAATGGTATAAGCATTTTCAAGCTGGCTGTGAAGACGTTGATGATGATGAGCATACAGGTCATCCTAGCACACCAATATCCAATGAAATTGTGGAAAAAGTAAAAGAAAGGATTATGAACGACACCAAATCACAATTGAAACTTTTCCTTCTGTTTTTAGGTTTATAGTATGAAACATTTGCAGCAAAATTATTTGTTTCAAAAGTGTTGAATTTCGAACAAAAACATTAGTGATTGGAAGTTGCTCAGGAATTGCTAAATGAGGTCAACAACAATGCAGAACTATTGAAATGTGTCATGACAGATGATGAATCATGGGTTTATGGGTAAGAGGTTGAAACTAAGGCTCAATCGTCCCAGTGAAGGCACTATGGATTGCCAAGACCAAAAAAAGCATGAGATATTCAGTCAAATGTGAAGGTTTTGCTCACTGTGTTCTTCAATCTTAATGGCATAGTGTAGCAAGAGTTCTTGCCATGAGGTCAAATGATCAATAAGGAATACTACCTTCAAGTTCAACATCATTTGAGTGA
Organism: Vandiemenella viatica; assembly: GCA_031002005.1. Classification (NCBI taxonomy): domain Eukaryota; kingdom Metazoa; phylum Arthropoda; class Insecta; order Orthoptera; family Morabidae; genus Vandiemenella; species Vandiemenella viatica. The sequence goes on from CM061918.1 coordinate 32,904,609, forward strand.
AGCAGTCTGAAGGAAATGCCCAAATTTGTGGCAAACATTTCATGGCTTTTGAACCAAACTCACACATTGTTGCTTGTTCGTGAATTTTTGGCAAAAATAACACTGTAATAATGCCCCAGCTTCCATATTCAGCAGACATGGCCCCCTGTGACTTTTTTCTGTTCCCAAAAATAAAGATAACCTTGATGGGCATCGTTTTACAAGCGTAGATGAGATTAAAAGTGCATTGCTGGAGGAACTCAAAGCTATCCCAAAGATCAAGTTCCAGAGGAGTTTTGGGGATTTGAAGAAGTGCTGGCATAAGTATATAGTATCTAATGGGGACTATTTTGAAGGGGATAACATTGATGTAGACAAATAAATAAAATTCTTTCAAAAAATGAAAATTCCAGTTATTTTTTAACACATATTCTTAAAATAAAAAATTTCTCAGAAATATGCAGTCCACAAACAAAATATATCAAGACACTATCAAGAAATTGTCAAAATAAACATGTTGGTGGTGACTTTCAGTTGCCTCTTGTAACGTAGTTGGCCTTATTGGCAACTGAGAAAACGAGAAGGAAGAGTGTTTGGTATCGGTTTTAGTAGGTTACCCAAAGTAAGATTTCCCCCAAAAGATAACACTAATCAGGTGTAGAAGAGAATGTAAGGCTCACATTGGTAGTAGTACGAATTGGAGGAAGGAAGTTACGAGCAATCTTTAAGTCCGAACAGAGACGCTTTGTGGCAGTGATGACGCAACAGCCAGCAGGTTCATAGAAGTATGAAAGAATGGCAATAAATGAATTAAGATACCAGGCTGAAAGCATCGAATCTTTGTTTAGAAGATTCCAACTGAATTTAGAGTAAATATGACTAATTTTAAGGTACTTTTTCAATAAAGGAAAAAATAGTAAGTCGAGAATAAAATAAGTAGTCAAAATAAAATTATGTCCGATTAAAGGCCTTCTTGTGAAAAGATGATGACAGCAGTTTGAGGTCGTTGAGTTGAGTAGAAATATGTTAAAAGTAATTCCAAAGCGAAAGCGGTTAAAGCATCGTAGCTAACCAGGTTGTCGAGAATGGGTAGAAATGAAAGTTGACAAAGGGGAAAGAAAAAACTAGAAAAAACATCTGGGAGGCATCATATTTTTATGAAAGTACAATTTTTTTAAGTAAGTTTGGTGGAAAGTTTTATCAAAACAATGCACTCTCAATATAAGATATTTAATTTCAAAGTATTTAATTGGGATTTCATGATGGCTGACGAGAAGGGGTGAAAACTTTGAGAGGCGATATGTTTTTAATGAAAGGGTTTTAGAAGGTAGTGAGATACACCAAATTAATTGTCAAAAGCTGTAGAATTCCTGAAGATTAGAACACTCGCGCCAAAACAAATAGTTGGGACACTAGATCTAGAAAATAGGCTTATTTAACTTCGAAAATTAATAACAACAAAAGGAGAGCAGATAGGAAAAATTTTACAAGGATAGAAAATGCTTAGGATGAGGAACTCTTGTTATCCCAAAGTTTCAGGAAAATCGGAAAAACTTGGGGGGAAAGCCTTTGTGAGCGGAGCTGGGAGAGAGAGAGAGAGAGCGCATAGAGAGGACGCTAGATGAGTAGAAATTCCCATCAGGCTTGGGGGAACCTATATAAGAGACCTGAGGCGGGACCTCGACCGCATTAGTTTCGAACTGGTTAGAGGGTAAAGGTGTGAAGTGTTTGCGGGCATTATGGCAGTGTCGCATGGTGTGGGTGTCGCGTTAGAACAATCATGAATAAACAGACTTGGAATATTCGTAGACGGCAACTATAATTTTTGAAAAAGATCATTAATTTAACAAACTTCTTTTCCATAATTTAAATTTGACAATTCGTATGATTTTGTTTGAGGTTTCAAGTGGAGTGAACTTTTTATTGTGTCTGAATGGAGTGTATGTAATTATCGTGGCATTAATCTGCAATTTTGGGAAACGAAGTCTTTCTGGTAACAATTTCTGTTGTCAGAGTGAATATGTCTTTAAACGTTGAGCAATAAAATACCTAACTTTAAAATCTGTGTTGAGAACAATCTTTAGATATTACCCTTCATTGGAAAATCCCATTATTAAAACCATTTGGGTTGGCGACCGTTCTAATTAAATTAAATATTGCAGAGAAGATAGTATAGGAAAGAATTGAGTTTGTGAACATTGGGACCACCACTCCACCCCCATAAAGTTTTTTTCCTACACTCTCACAATAATACGATCATTCATAATGACTGCAGCTAGTGATGCACTCAAATTGTGAGTGTAGTGAATCTCTAATACTAAGCGCTCAGTGTATATCCATTTGTCATATGTTTCCTGCAGTTTATCAGAGAATAATTTGCCTATATGAATTTCAGGACTTTCTATTACACCTGAAACATAATTGAATCCTAGTTTCCTTTTCATTACCCTCCAGTCAATTAATTATATTTGTATAAAATAAAGGAAATGGTTCATTCATAGTAATTAAGTGAAATTGGTTCATACGTGTGAGGCATTTTGTTCTGTAGATTATAAACTGTTTTGAATAAGCAAAACAGGCTTGGTAAGTGTGCTATATTGATAACTGGATTTTTAATCAAAGGGTATTAACATTTTTTTTTTAATGCTATGTTATGTGAAAATATTAAAGACCTGTTTAACAAATATGAGAATATCTAGTATCTGTTGTGAGGCGGCTTGTTATTAACAGGTTGCAACTAGCAGCCATGAGAGTTGATGTGAAATTCAACACACTACTTGGCTCTGTCCACTTTGACATGTGAAAACAGGATTTGGCTTCGATGACATCATAACACACTGTTTTAATCCATGAAACATTTGTAGACATGGACATATGGGTTATACATGAATACTCCCTCACCTTTTTCTGCTTGATCTTTAAAATGTCTCCTGTGAACATGCTGTCTTTCCACCATACCTGATAAGATGACTTTTGGTCCAGCACAAATTCCTATATACACTTGTGCTGATTGCATTGATTTTATCATGTTCCCATAACACAACATTCTGAAACAAATGATTTTTTGCCCCTCTAAGTGTCGAATAAGTAATATTATATCTTGATTTGTTAAATCCTTATTAAAAAAAAACTGGTGAGTGTTTACTATTGATCAGTGCTTGTTTCATAAAGATAAAACATGTATTCACAGTGAGGATCTAAGTCAACTGGGTATACAAAATCATTGTGCAACAGACTTTGTCCTCAAAGAGGTAAAGGAGGTAGGTTGTAAGAGTTTATGTATGGTGTCTGTTATGTAATCATGTAGGCTGTCCTACTCAGCTTAGGCTGATGGCTGGTAGTCACTGAGTAACAAGTTTTCAAAGTTTGGTGGTTAGTTTTCATGACAAGACCATCAGACTGAGCTCATAACACTGTTTACATCAAAATGAAATAAATTATTTTCAGGTTAACAAGTTAATTTTGATTTTTAGGGAACATTCACTACCTGCTGTTGATGTTGATGTTGCTGGGCAGCTGCACGGTCCCTGCGGAACTTGGAAAAGATCTTGCGCACCAGGTGATCTTGTGTGTGGTCCAACTGTGGCTCATTCTTACGTCGTTCTGCCAGCTCCTTCTCTCGTCGAACATCTGCGACCTTCCGGAATATCAGCTGTGGGAATTAGACAAACTATTAGGGCAAAAAAGATTCTGTGGAAAAGTACACATACAATAGTCAGTTCTGGAGGATGGATGTAGGACTGGAACCTAAAATTGAAATACTCCAAAGAACACCAGAAATGATAGGTATCATGGCTTTTGATGATGGTTTTTGCTGCTCAGTGAAGGGAATTTATGAGTGGAAACTGAAAATAACTGCAAATAGCACTGAATGCTTCAGTCAGTGGTTCAATTACATTAAGATGAATTTAATACCGTATAAGACCACAGTTATGTTTCTCAGGGAAAGGATCAACTGAAACCATACCATGAAGGTCATTTTGAGCTCAGTTCACAGAAGTCCTGTCAGTAGGTACTTAGGCATTTGCTTGGATGAATGTCTAAATTTCAAAATCATAGCAATACGATTGTGGAGTGATGTGATTTTAGCCTCTTTAATAGGCAACTCAGCAAATGTGTGTGCAAAATGTTTGCAAATGGTAAAATCAAAAGAGCTTATCAGATGTCTCCAATGAGGAAAATTAATCAGGTTGACAGGAGATTACCAAACCATAATAACAAATGAATTACTTGTTACCAGTGGTGCCTGGCCACTGAATTTTGAAGTGAAGAGGGTGCCGTATACTTACTGAAAAAGGGAAAATAGGAAAAAGCAACAGAAACTGTAGGCTGTGAAGCAATATTGGAAAGAGACACTTCTAGCTGAATGGTAGCAAGAGTGGAATTGCAGCAAAACAAACGGCTAAACATATGTAATGTTTCCTTAGTTAGAAGAGAATTAAGCATGAAGTACCTTCAACCTTCTCTGCAATTAGTGCATTACATTATGGGTAATGGGCCAAACAATAGCTTCCACTGGAGTTGGAATATTGTGGAAACTAGCAAGGTGCAAATGTGGTTAGAAGAGTATACCAGAGCACATACTATGGACATGGGAAATGACTGCCAATCTGAGAACTCACCAAGAAAGCCTGCTGGAATGGATGAGAATGTTTGACTTTCAACAAGATGCAATGATATCACAACAGGAGACATCATGCCTAGTAGTAACATGTGCATATCCTTAATGGAGCCCTCTGTTTTGGTTATTACTCTCTAGACTGGTTTGATGCAATCCTCCATCTCTTCCTATTTTAAGTTAACCTCTTCATCTTAACATACCAATTACAACATACAGACTCAATTATTTGCTTCACATGTCTTCCCCTACTATTCCCTCTCTGATTATTCTCTCCACTAACAAGTTAACAATTCTCACATATCTCACATTGTGTCCCACCATCTTGTCTCTTCTTTTTTTATGTTGAGACTCTTCTGAAAATTTCTTTCCTTCACTATCAATTACAAAGAATGTTCATTTCTTATCGTATCTGTTCACTTGCCCTAATTTAATTCATTGAAACTCACTTCCAAAAAAGGCACAAAACATCTACATGTCTGTAGAGCCGTCACTCTCTGGTCTCTGTTCAAACTATGTAAAGTCATTGACTCTGTGCACAATTAACAATAATTCTAGAAAATATGCTCAGAGACAACTAGACCAGGGTCAAGCAGGCAACAAGCAAGTCATGAATCTTAAAAAATGTCCTACTTCAAGAATCCATACTAGCTAAACTGCTCTTCAGCCTTCATGTCAGTAACATGCCTAAAAATGTCTCTCAATGATTGAGTCATATAGATGATCCAGATACAGACTATCAGTGCAAAGATTTTGAAGAAGGTGAGGAAGGTGAAGAAGCCCTAACCATTAATACAATGCAATGGAGATTATGGCCAAACCCTTCAATGATAGAGATTTCCCAGATATTGTAGCTGTTTGCATGAGTAACAAATATTATATCACCCATTGTACAGTACAGACATAAGTTACCCAAGTCAAGAGGTGCAAGTGTTGACAACATTTTTCCACCTTGAAAGTGCTTTCTGTGGTGATTATCTGGCACATTAGAGAACTGTATAAGTGTAGTGACCTCACTGGTATAGTAAATCTCCAAAGATATTGGGAATCAGTTACTGAGAAACATAGGGACAATATATGAGGGCAATCCCAATTGTAATGTCTCCAAAGCATATAAAAATACAAAATAAATTTATTTCCTATAATCTATTTTAAAGGTTGAACAATTAAACTTTTTCTAAATAATAAAGATTTCATTCGATGGATTTATGTAAATGCTGTGACAGCTGTGCCCTTATCATAACAGCCTGTCACCACGTCTTTGAGGGAGTGTTTAACTTCATCTTCCACCTCTTTGTCAGTGCTGAACTGCCTTCCAGCCAAATGTTCTTTCAGCTTAGGGAACAGGGGATATTACTGGGCACCAAGTCAAGACTATGGTGTGGATGTGCAATGATGTTTGTAGAAGAGCGATGGTTTGACAGACTATGCGTGAGCAAGCATTATTGTGAAGAATGCTTACACCCTTGCTCAACATTCCTCTTCTTCATTTCTGAATTGCCTGTCTGAGTATTTTCAGTGTTTCACAGTTGGTTGAAACAGGAAATGCTTTGGTTGGAACATCATCGCATCACCAGGATATAGTCCGAACTTGGTACCCTTACTAGTTTGCTAAGCTAAGCTGAAAGAATATTTGGCTAGAAGGCGATTAAGCACCGAAGATATGAAAAATGAAGTTCAACGCTTCCTTGAAGATGTGGCGATGAACTGGTATGATATAAGTATACAATACAATACAATAAATTCATTTTCCATGGATCCCAATATAAGAGACTGGCTCTGTGGGATGTGGAAAGTTGTCAATTTACAGATAAACAGTTGCATAACAAAATAATATATACAAAAGTAGATGTACAGTCATAGCATATATGCTACATCAAACAATTCCATAACAAAATAATACATAAACCAAAATAATACATCACAATGTTTACAAAAATGCATTAACTGAAATGGTGATAATATAGGAAAATAGATGATTGTTCAACCTTTAAAATGATGTATATATTATAAAAATAAAGTTATTTTGTATCTCTAAATGCTGTGGAGACATTACATTTGGGATTGTCCTTGTATAACAACTGTACAGAGCTATTGCCTAAAGTAAAGTATATATTCAAGTAATCAAGTAGCATGATTATTTATGAAATACCCCTTGGATCAGTGCTCAAAGAACATTTAGAGACATATATGGAAACATTACTTTGAATACTAGAACTTCAGACACTTGACCCACGTATAGTAAGATACAATATTTACCCGATGCCTGAGGTTATAGGTGAGCACTAGATTGCGTGCAAAGGAGTTGGCAAAGGCTTGATAGAAGTCGAGCACCTCCAGCAGTCGGTCCCTCTTGATGGTGTGCAGATCGCAATAAGTCAGGGCTCTGACGTTGGCTGCAGATTGGCCTACTGCACTGTCTTTCCAGAACGAGTCGCCAAACACGTCACCTTTACCTGCCATGCGACACAATATAGAAAAACGCTATTACACACTGGCTTAAATGCTTGGATAAGCATATAAACACAAAGCGAATATGATGGGAAACAAAGGTGCTTGATAGTGATCTGGAATCAGGAAAAAGAAGGGAACTATAACTCAAGACATCTGTCACATTTTTCAGGCACAGGCCCCTTCACAAATGATGAAAGAAATTATGTGATCTGGATTTTAGAAATTTGCATATTGTAATTGGTTATCTGCAGTGCTGATGTATATGTAGGTTTCCTGCCAATATGACTGAGCACATTAAACTGTCACCATAATGGACACACAGAGGTACTATGAGCCAAGGTTCAAGCTTCAGCTCCAAGCATACTGTAATTATTAGGCCTAAATTAAATGCTGATTTCTGCCTCCACAGTCAAAATGCTCCCATTAGATTACATGCAAGCGATTTTGATCTTTGACCAGAGCTGACTTGATCACTTGCATGGATGGGCCTTTATTGCTATGACAAAGAACAGCTGTAGTCATAAGCACATTACCTACTGGCTTAACAACCAAGGGAAGATATTGGCAAGTTAATTCTTACGACTGGGTGTCACAAGTGCTGTAAGAAATCCGATGGGTTTACAAAACACAGGCATTAGTTAGATATCTGATGGTGATTATAAGATATATGTTACACAAATACAAATGAAATTGCACGTTTGTCATTTGCAAGACAGAAGGAGGGTGAAGAGAATCATGGTAGTGTACAAGGCATATATTGGTGATAAGGCATCCTCTTATATAAAATGCTAATCTGGAGACTGCCCACGTTGTCTATAGATATTGGCTAGAGAACGGTCATGTGCCAGCTGTCACTCACCAATCAACAGCCACCATATTACATTCGTTCCTTCATGTTGCTTTTTGTTTATTTATAGTAACTAGGAGCAGAAATTCATGTAAGGAGAAGGGTATTCAATATTTACGCTATTTCATCTGTATCAGTTATAAGTACTAGGTTAAATCATAACCTACGAATATTTTTGGCAGACGATAAGAAACAATGAAGTTTATTAAAAACTCAGAGAAACATACATAAACATGAAATGTGCCAGTCAAATAAATAACAGTTATCCATTTTCGAAATAATAGTCTCCATCATCTAAAGTAAAATGCATTTATTTATGTAAAATCCTAACTAAATACTCTGATAATCTAACCAGAGTAACATATTCATATAATGAAAGATATAATTAAAAATGATTTTTATTCGTTTTTTTCTTACAAGATTTTCCAGAATAAATTCCTACTACCATCATAGATGATATCCTTAGTATTTGATAAAGGCGTTAGCTATTAAATTAAATTTAAGTTTACCTTTTTATCAGCTCAATTTATAAATGGCAATTCAACAACAACATTCTTGCAGCCAAATAGTGGTATATTAGAAATTATTTACACAGTTTAATAAATACACAACCGCTATGAAATTAATTGCCATAATACAGGCATTAAGTCTGATTTTCATAACATTTTATTCTTAAAAAAAAAATGTGGAAAAACATTTTGGCTGAAAAAATGACGAACTATAAGTATTTTTCAGTAATATGAAAGTAAACTTTAATTTCTCATGGTCTCTGCTATAACGTAACTGCATTGGCAGATAAAATGTAATATTCTGTTTTGGAAGTAACTGCATAAACATACGAAGAGCAGCCATAAAAGAAATTAATGCGAGGCAATCATACGTTACAAAGTTACAATTGCTATGTTCGTTTAAATTTACATGTTGCTTTTTATTTATTTATGACAACTAAATGCAGAAATTCATGCAAGGAGAAGGTTATTCCATTTTATTATCTGTATCAGTTATAAAAATTAGGTTAAAAGCTAACCTAGGAATGTTTTTGGTAGAAGATAAACAATGAAAGTTGAGAAAGTTTACACAAAATGTGTGAATCACTATTGTATCACTCACATATTATACTTTCCTACATTTAAAGTAAAATGCATTTATTTCAACAAATCATAGTCAAATACTCTGATTATCTAATCACAGTATGGTATTTATATAATGAAAATATCATTAAAAGTGATCGTTATTCGCTTTTCGGTACAAGCTTTTCCAGAATAAATTCCCAACTACCACCATAGGTGATGCCCGTCATTATTCATATGAGGGTAATAGAAGCTATGATTTTCGAATGCAATATTAGTGTAGGTTGTGGCTAAGTTGACCAGAATCGCAACTGAAACATTTTGTTACAGAATAATTCGCTATGAGATCAGTTTTACAAACCATTTAAACTGGTTTCATGAACGCCATATTACTAAAGGTATTAATTAATGTGGGTGCAAGTAATTCCATATGTATCATTATGAATTGTGAGTGGACCAGGAATAAAACTGTTATTATATGGATAGCAAAAGTTTTGGGGATTCCTAATTTGTTTTTACTTTTATTGGTTCTATACTTCCATTGTCAATAATTCAGTAAAAGTTACGGTATTGCTATGTGAAATGCAAAGGAAATATGTAGAACATTAATAAATCAGGGCCATTAGCATTATTGATAGAGCTGTAAAAGTAATGATGTATTCGTTATTGAGTAATGGGTTCATCTCCTGACTCAAAGTACCAAATCGTTACTCACAAATTCAATTCGTTACTCGCATGTTTCGTTACTCGCATGTTTCATTACTCGCATTTGTCGTTATAGATACGAACACGTTACAGCTCTCTCAGCTAAGTAATTTTTACAATGTAAAGACTAATTTTTATTTTTTTTATTTTGTTTAACATTAAAATTTACAGTGCATAATTCGTAAATGCAAAATTTGTATGGATAATTTTAGATAGTTACTGTTTTTTTCATTGATCGTTCATTAGTGAGGTTTATTGATTTAAAACATTTATTAAATTTGTTTATTTTAAGATTTGATACCTTATATTTTATAGTGTAAAGTGTAATTTACAATATAAAAGAGTTGTTTAATAGTTTGTGATAGACATATCTGCCCTTGTTATTCTAATAATATTTAATTAAATTGCAATGGATCGCACGCTCCAGTGGCAATTTCTGTACACACTCATCTTCCCCCCTTTTCTGTATCCACCTACATTTGCCCTTTACAAATTTTAACTTTAAATTCTTTCACCATTTTTGGTAAATTATTCATAATTTCTCTTGGTAACTAATTCCAATCCTTGACACTCTTATCTAAAAAAGAGAATCTTCCTACACTCTTGTGCCAACTTGTGGTCATGGTCATCTTTTCCCTTGCAATCATTACTTTCAATTCTTACAACAATATATTTTCATGCCTCATCATCAATATATGCCTTGCACACTCCCATGACACTCTTCACCCTCCTCCTGTCTTCCAATGAATCCCATTCCAGCTCTTTTATCATATCTGTTACTGATTGCATTCTGCGATAATTTCCAGACACAAATCCAGCAGCCCTTTTTTGCAGTTCCAGAATTCTATACCCTTTTATTTGGTGTTATTGTATTATTGCCGTAGAATCCATGTGATTAATGTGGTACTGGCTTTGATGTTGAATGATTGTTGTAACCGCAACACAACAAAAATTACGAATCTCATCGCCTGTTTGTCCTGAACCTTTATTATTGATTTAAAAGTTTTGAATATTGATTATTTTATAATTAAACAAAGCGGGAGTCAGTAACACCTTGCCTGTAGGCCCAATTTGATGGTATGTACACATTTATTTTAACAAATCTATCACAAAAGGAAGAAGAATTTACAAAAATAAATGAAAACAGTAGTGAAAGTCAGTGATGAAACCTCCTATTTAAAACGTAATACTTTGATGAGATTATAATATTTGATAATACATGCCCGTTTTTCTTTTCAGGATTATACGCAGGGTTTTGAGCAGGCTACTTTAAAAAAATAACCGCCATTAGTTATTGTCATTAGATATGCCACAGTCAGTGAAAGGTAAGGTCTTGTTTTGTGTGTGCAAACAGGTGTTTGTTTTGAAATTAGATTATTCTTTAGAATATAATATTCTTTACACCAAATCAAGTGTACATTTAGAGGTATTCCGTAAGATCCATGTGCTAATTACTTTACTCTAAGTTTTATCCAAACAAACAACTTATCTAAACTTATTTTACTAAATAAACAATTTACTTAAACTTTACCAAGAACGAACGAAGTCATCCCGTATGCAATGCTTCATGCTAGTGTTCGATTGTACCGAAAGTAACGAGTAACGATTCGAAAGTAATGAGTATTGATTGGTTTAGTAATGAATACATACGGGTACAGAATTTCTCGTTACTTTTACAGCTCTAATTATGTAATAACAATTCCGTATAATTAACCAACTGCAGACAAATGAACTGCCAGAATATTGTGTTCAAACTGTCATTTTTGACGCAATTGAAGCTAGTGGAAAGATATTGGTGTAAGAATTAAGTAATGCATGGAAGGGAAAAGATGATCATGACCACAAGCCGGCACTCGATTTCAGGCACAAGGGTGTGGGAAGATTCTCTTTGCCAGGTAAGGGTGTCAGGAACTGGAATACGTTTCCAAGAGAAAAGATGATTAATTTACCAAAAATGTTGAAAGAATTTAAGCTTAAAATTTATAGAGGACAAATGTAGGTGGTGCAGGACAGAGGAAGATGGGTGTGTATAGAAATTGCCACCGGAGCATGCGCTCCATCACAAATTAATTAAATATTATTATGTTACGTTTAATTTAGGAAGCACACAAAATTAACACTCAAATATATAAACACATCCTAGGCAATATATAATTATAACTGTCTTGGTGAAACAGTATAGCCCATTTTGATCATTCCATCATCACTGTCAAATTTTGGCAGGAAGATATAGGTATACCACACAAAAGTGAGTCCAATGATAAAACATGACACTTATCTGATGATATTTCTTGCTTTCAAGATCCAATAGGCTGTGGGACTCATAAACTGCAAGAGAGGCACACTGTGTCATCCCATCCCTGATTTTCTCTGGTAATGTCATCCCCTTGAAAATGATCTGATTTGTTGCCAGACAGAAAGGGATAACTTAATTCACAACCAATCATTGATGCATAGTAAATATGTTTATTATTATGTGTTTAAGGAGCCAGTTGGGTCACACATTGTTTCGCCTTTCTGATCTTCCATATAGCTCTCATTTTCTGTCCATGAGATATCTTTCTTTCATGTGTCCACTTGGTTCCTGATCTTTTTGTAACTTTCTCTGCTGCTCTATCCATCTGTTATTCTTTTGACTGAATAGTTTCAAATCTAATACCTCAAAAATATCAATTTGGCTACTCTCTAGGTCTCTTTTGACTTGTTGGATCCACAGTATACTCTGCTACAAGTCTAACCTAGTGTTGTAAAAAAACGGTTTTTTTTTTCTGGCTTGAAAAAAAACATGAAAAAAAAACTTTGAAAAAAAACATGTTTTTTTTTTCTGGAACATGTTTTTTTTCACAACTACTAAATCTCAAATTTGTAAGGCAGTTATCGTTTAAAATGACTGTTTTAGAGTTTATTCTAAGTACTTATCTTAGTTTAAAATCTACTACATTTTTCTGGTTCAGTAGGAAAAAAAAATTACGAAAATATTGGCAAAATTGACTGAAATTTTCTTTATGAACGGGGATTTCCCGAAGAGACTAGGTTGCGTGAGAAGAAATCCCCATTCCCCATTGTATGGATTGATACTTGCTATTTAAAATAGTGCTGCCAGCCCTACAAAATTACCTACAGATCTTTTAAAAAAATTAGGATTTTAAAATTTATCCACGGTTTTTTACCTTATTGGGCTTTCCTTATATTCGTATACTTGTTAACTCTCAGAGTATAGTGGTACTGACTCATTAAATTGTCAGTAAGGGAGCGTGCATAAACCACATAGCTCCATTTTGGCCTCCTGTGAACCCCCACGTAGCCCTACCGTGGCTTTTGCCTACCCCCCCCCCCCCCCCCCCCCGCTCACGAAGCACGTAGCTTTCTTCCGTTTTGATCCCAGAAGACATTTTGTACTGTTTTCTCTTGTCAGACTATTGTAAATTACATACGGATATAATTAACTGAGGGAAATTAATACTCATATGCTGTTGTGAGTTCAGTTCCTCATTTTAACTGTGAAAAATGTTACGAAAGGAAAGTTACGTGGCCTGGCTCGGAACCCCCCCTCTCCCCACGTACCCCAGCGTAGCCTTCCAGCTAACCCCTCCTCCCTCTGGACCGAGCCACGTAGTTTGTGCACGGTCCCTAATTATGAATCGTTTCCTTGCAACCGTTGGTGTAAACAAAGGATTGAAAAGAAATAAAGCTACTATTTTGTATGATAATAGATTTTAATTCAAACTTAAAAGACCGTAATACAGAACTATCGGCGCAGTCTTTATGCACAGTGTGTACTTTGCTCACAATTTAAAATTGCAATCTCAAAATATTTTGCGTACAATACAAGAACAACCAGTAAAAGAAAATTTAACTATTTCTGAAGTTATGGATCTAGAGGAGACAGAAGAAGAGACAGAAAATTCCGACACCGACCGAACTAGTGTTGGTAGTGCTGATACTAGTGAATGTGGTACTGAAATAGAGGATGAATAAAATTATGTTACCTATATAGATACACTTATGAAACATTATGTGAAACATTATATGATTCAGTAAGACTTAAAACACACTTGTAAAATGGAAGTTTCTTAAATAAAACTATAATTTATCAAATATATTGTTTTCTGAAAAAAAAAAATTTAGAAAAAAAACACGGGTGCTAGGTTTTTTTCATGTTTTTTTTTCACAAAGCTGAAAAAAAACATTTTGTTTTTTTTCAGTTTGCAACACTAGTCTAACCCCTTTCCAAGTGGGGAAAAACAGGCAACATTTTGAAGTAGGGACAGCCTGTAGTGATGAAGTGCAGTTTGGACTTTGTGTATGCTGTGACCAATACTGTAGCTGTAAAGAAAATTTGACACTGTTGACCGGGAGATTTAAAGGGTAGTTCAGCCACCAGTTTGACAGAGTTTCTACTTGCCGTGCATGCACCTCTGTCATTCTACCCTTAACCCAACCCAATAATCATACTGGGTTAAGGGGACCTACAGTTTTAATGTGGAATCTGAACCACAGAAGCCTTCTGGCATACTTCACATTGCACAACAACGTGTACCAGAGGAGAAGGTCGGGTTAAGGACCTATGAAAATCCCAGCCAAGACAGGGATTTGAGCTTGCGGCCCAGGGACTTTTTGGTTTGTAGTTCGACGCCTTATTCACTAAGCCACCAGAGTGGTACGGTAGCTCTGAAGGCCCTACAGGAACCCTGAAAAATGACGGTGTAGCTACGGCAAATCAGTAGTGGCTTTAGCGCAAACACATCTATTGTGGGAGTCACCAGCGATTTGAGCAGCTTTTCTGTTTACCCATCTTATTTTCCAGTAATTTACAATCTCTCATCCTAAACCTCAAATGGAAGCACTGGTCCAGTTTTTGTTTGATTTGTGGTACATATATATACTAACTGACCTGACAGACATTGTCCAAATTTCAATAAATTTCTTTGTGGTTGTTTTTAGACTTCGTTAAAAGGTGTTAAAATGTGTAAACAAATTGAGAGAAAAACAACATATTTCTGAGTGATCATTGTATTTATTAACGATGATGACCAAGTTTATTTGATTTCAAGAGGATTATGTTCAGAAGTACACCAATGGGAAATTTTACATTTGAGTGGAATTCTATCGGCAGTACACAACTGAAATGCGGGAAATGTGTGATGACCCAGGAACGTGATTGACTTGGAACTGAGAGGTTTTGTTCCAAAATTTAAGCCACAATTGAATTAAGTCGGAATTTCATGTTAACCAAATGATTTATTATCTTTCATTAAATTTAAAATCTCAATGAATCTCAAGGTGTTTTATTTACATTTCGATCAGCGCACCACCAAACTGGTTTTGATTGTTTCATAAATCTTGTATCGTTTGGTCTAATGCCTCCAAAGACTTTTTATGTGCCATTGTACATTCATCCCAAATGATTATTCTGCAATGCTGCAGAACTTTGGCCATCACACAGTGTTTTGGATGGCTACATGTTGGAATTTCATTAATTTGCATATTCAACAGCAACTTGAATGCTGAATGAGCTATTTGACCACCTTCCAACAACGTATCTGCAATTCCTGATGAAGCTAGAGCTATTCATTCTGTGAGCGTTGTTACCAAAATCAATGTGATAAAAAAATTTCAGTTCTACTGGGAGCGTCCGAGAAAAAATCCCTATAGTTCCATCGTTCACAACTTACATGAGCATATTTTTATTACCGATTCAACAGTGGAATATTTGTTCGAACTGATTCTCTCTATGTGTCACAATCCTATAGTTTTTCAGTTTCAACTTTTCATTAAATGTGTTGTGCAACAGACAATTGGGTGCTATCATGACTAATTGAGGTAATACTTTGTCCAATATCATCAAGCACATGTCCTCAATTAATATCAATGGAACAGAAATAAAATAACTAAATTTATTGGATAGATTGCAAAACAACATAAAAGTAAATATAAAGGTAATTTTATTTTATTTTATTCTGGAATCCGTTTTTAAGGGATTTTTTCCCATTCTTCTAGTTTTTTTCAATATAAAACATTTAATTGAGTTATTTTCATCCCAGAAGCATAAGGAACAAAACAAAAAAAAGAATTACTCATATCCATAGTTCGAATCATGAGTTGTGGTCTTGAATTTGTACAAAAAATCAATTGAAAAAAAAAATACTTTCAGTTTTTTCCCGAATTTTGCAATTTTTTCGAAATCTTTTTCAATTTTTCTTTCTCTAAAAACATGATTCGTACTATTATGAACATAAAAAAATACATATATATCGATCCGTAGAAAAGAGCAGTTTCAGTTTTCCCAAATTTTACAGTTTTCCAGGCAAATTTTCCAATTTTTCTTTCTGTAAATACATTATTCGGACTATTACAAACATTTAAAAAAATAGACAATTGGCCCATAGAAAAAAGCATTTTCAGTTTTTCCCGAATTTTTCAATTTTCTGGTCAAAATTTCCGATTTTTCTACCTGTAACAACCTTATTCCGACTATTACGGACATTAAAAAAAATAGTCAAATTGGTCCATAGAAAAGAACATTTTCAGTTTTTCCCGAATTATTCAATTTTCCGGAAAACTTTTCCAATTTTTTTTTCTCAAAAAACCTTATTCGGATTATTACGAACATTAAAAAAAATAACAAAATCCATCCCAAAAAAGAGAAGTTTAAGTTTTCTTGAATTTTCCAATTTTCAGATTTTTCTTTAAGTAAATACCTTATTCAGACTATTCCGAACATTTAAAAAAATTAGCCAAATTGGTCAATAGAAAAGAGCCCTTTCAGTTTTTCCCGAATTTTTCAATTTTCCGGGAAATGTTTCCAATTTATCTTTATTTGGATTATTATGAAGATTGTTTTTTTTCTTCGCATTTGTTTATCTAAATAGAATTGTTATAAAACAACATTCAATCAGTTCCTCGTGTCTTACGTGCAACAAAATGTTCAGATTGCATTTCAAACTAACCACAAAATCCGCTGAAATTGCCGCTAGAAAATCGAAGCTAAAATCACATTAATATATTCACTGTATTGCATGTTAGTTACATCATACATCATGATCCTAAACATGACCCAAAATCTCCGCTATTTCTTAAATGTTTCTATTTAGTTACTCATATCCATATTTCAATAATTCAATGGCTGATACAGTTGGAAATACTTACTTGTACATGCGGTTGAAATAATGACCTTATTGATATGGCATCGGTGAAAGCAAAATAAATTAAAAATAGATCTTAATAACGTACGTTATGCCACGTATTATAGGTTTTAATTGTGGCCTAGGGCACACAGATCGCAAACAAGATGAAGCTACACTCATTCAAAAGAAGTAGTAACTATTTCAATAATACGACCCTCATGAAAGCAGCTTAAATTAGTTTTTAAAAATTTAAATATTTCCTTCCCTCTGCTGTGATGAATAATACTAATATTTCTGCTCAGGGGCAGATCCAGGATTTTGTTTTGGGAGGGGCTTGAGCGGACATTGGTTTGGGGGGGGGGAGGCTTGGCTTGAGTGGATTTTGGTTGGGGGGGACTTGCCTTCAGTGGATTTTTGGCTTGGGGGGGAGGCCCGAGTCGGGTAAAAGGTAGTATTTATAGTGCCCTCGGGCCTCGAATCTGAATATCGGAGGTGGACCAAGATACTTTTTTGGGGGGGAGGCGCTTGAGCCCCCTAGCCCCCTCCCCTGGATCCACCCCTGTTTCAGCTCTAAAATGAAAGTTTCCATAGAACACGCATTAATACATTCACTGTAACGCGGTTAATCCCGCATTTCTTAACTTATTATACAACCATCAAACAGTATAACAAAAACATCTGCGTCAAACAAATATAAAACACAAAAATCAACTAATAATTAATATGCTGATTTAAACAAAATACTAACTATTCTAAAGTGTTCTAGCAATAATTTATTTGCAACTGCTTGACTAAGTAAAATTGTTATTAAGTAATGCGCATAATATCAGTTTAGTAGTGACATTTCTGGCATTGTTAATTTGGCAATGAAGGCGGGGAGCGTGACGTCAGTGGACACGATGACACTATGACCTAGTTTAGCGTTTTATTATTATTGATGATGATGATAATTCTCTCATCTTCGAGCAGGTCACTTCACAGTGATGACAGAGTGTATGATCGCCGATCCTTCGCGTTCTGTTCTATTGATTAATTAGGTTTAGTTGCCACAGAAAGTTTCATATTCAAAACCAAAATAATTCATTCCCAGAAGGATATAAGTATTGACACATCACGACATACTTGAACAGACACACACAAAGAATTAGCAATGAATAATACATTGGGGATAAACATATCTTTTAGAATTACGCAATTTAAAAATGGCCTAATAGAAACACACCTATAAACAAGTTAGATATACAGGGTGTCCCCGAATGCCGAGTAAAGATTTGGAGGGGAGGTAGAGGACATCGTGAGGAGCCGTAATTACATGAGAAAGCATGGGTGGAAACGTAACCATAACGAGATAAAGAGACACAAAGACATTAAGGCCAAAACACAGAATGTATTGTAAAACGGTTTATTACACACAAAAAACAACAATAAGTTAAAAGTACGACATAGAAACATCATAGGAGGTTTTCAAAATTGCTAGCATTGGCATGTATGCATGCACGACATGGATTCGCGGACGTGTTCGAAAATACCTGACGTTTCACGGATCGAACCATCAGCAATGAATATTCGTGTCACCAGGTCCATTTCAGAATTGACTGGCGTGTCATACACAAAGCTCTTCATGGCACTCCAGAGAAATAAATTCCAGAGGACCGACCTAGTGAGCTTGCGTACAGCCCCACCTATCGCTTTCCGATGTAATTGTGGCTTCTCACAATGTTCTCTATCTCCCCTCCAAATTTGAGCACAGCATTTGGGAACACCCTGTATGTCAATACGCTCAAGGGCGTAGCCAGAGTTAGCTACAGGATGTGGCAAAATAATGAAACTTGATAAAAATTCTTGTTGAAAATAATTTTACTTGAAGAAAATACAATGAAACACTCATTTAACTTATTTAAGCACTATAGTCCAAGACACCAAATTAATACTGCCAAGATCACGCAGTCTTGCCTTCAACCCCTGCCCTCAGTTGAGACGGTGGGGTTGTCAAATGTCCTCCACTACCAGTCGGGTCGTTGTTTTCACTGTGGTTGGTTTGTTTCGCTAATGTCAAGGTTAATTGGTTTGTGTTTATGAAGAGTGACGGTGCGGAACAGAATCCAACATGCAGTGCATTACCAGAAAGAAGTAATATCGGTGTTCATGCAGTCCGTCCAGATATTAGAAATGTTTTGCACTCTATGTTGGATTCTGTTCCACAGCGTCACTCGTCATAAAGACAAACCAATCAACCTTGACACTAGCGAAACAAACCAACCACAGCGAAAATTTAGGATCCCTTCCCACAACGAAGAAGCCAGGAGAACCATTAACTTCACCCAAGTTCAGGAATTGACAGCAGAGGCTTGTGGTATTTCCGAGAAGTCGGTACACTGTATCATCGGTATTTTAAGTTCGGCAGAAACCGAAAGTATGTGCCCTGTTTTTAAATCACCATGAAAGAAGTATAGATGGGAGCACAAGTGCACTGAACTGGATGATTTTAATAAAGAAGTAGTGCGCAGGACTGTTCTAGAGTACAACGACAGAGGAGAATACCCAACGGCTATAAAAATACGGTCTGATCTCTGCCCTCAGAAAGATCGATTTTCTTATTGTGAAAATGCTTGGTTTAAAATTTAGGAAGTTCATTTTTATGTGTATTTTGTTATATAATTTTCTGTTACAATAATATTTCTTGGATGAGCTTTAATGTGAATATTCTGAGAAGGTATAGGAACTATGATTGTCTCGCTCATCGTGAGACGGAAGCCGTCAGCCAGTGTTGGACGCGAGCACAGCGCTACAACATTCGCGCAGATAAATTATTAAATAAACCAGAAGGATTCGTTTAAAGATGCTGTTGCCTTTTCTAAAATTAATTTCAATGATTTCTCATAAACTTTCTTTCTGGAAGTTATTGCATGAACAAATAGAACGGAAGTTAGTCAGCGACAACTTTTTACATCATGCAATAGGAACAAACAAGCGATTTGTATAACATATAATGAATATAATATATTCTATATTAATCTTTTGACTTTCAGGAAGCTGCATAATTTTTTTTTCAGATATTTTTTTATCATTGGTTTAGCTTTTTCCGTTGGTTGAAGTAAAGAAAGTAATTTTATTTGCAATTTTCAGAGGAATTAGTTTTTTTAAAAAAAATTTTTTAAAAAAGTAGTCATGTAAATACTTTGAATTAAAAACCACATCACCTTGTACCACAAATTCAGTGTTATTTTTTACAATTTTTCCGCACATATTGCTGAGAGTTGATTTTTCTGAGGAGACGCACTGACCTTCGCAGGTATATTTCCATGGAGGCTACTATAGTCTGCTATGTTCTGGTAAATTTTGAAATCATTTTTCATTATGAGAAGTGGAAATTTTTATATTCGTATATTTTTCGCTCTACTAGTTGATGGAGGGTGCCAGGTGGAGAGAACTAACCGAGTATGGCGACGACCTCGTCGTCCTGGATGACCTCGAGGCTGCCGGTGACGATGAAGCAGAGCGAGTCGATGGACTCTCCGGTGTGGTAGAGCAGGTCTCCAGGAGCGGAGTGGCTCATGGTGAAGTGCATGGCGAGGGCGCGTAGGCAGCCGTCGCTGGCCAGGCGGAACGCTGGGTGCTCGTTGAACACCTTACGGTTCAGATGCACGCAGATGTCTGCCTTCATGTCCTTTGGACAGTAGTTCAGCACCTGAAGCAGAAATGATAACTATCTCGATACATGCCATTACAGAGAGATTATCATATTCGTCCAAACTTTCGATTTGAGGATGTCATATTACTGGTGCCTTTTGTTTCGACATTTTTCTGGATTATGTCTGTAGATGTGATCTGTATGCAAATGTTGTAATATATTAAAGCTAAAATTACGTTGTAACCAGTAAGTGAACCTATATATTTCCGATGCTTCCCTAAGGAATTGCTGCTTGTTTTCTAAAATTGTTTCTTCCAAGCTGATCGTCCTCCATCAAAAGAATTCCGTTATACTATTGTTAATACTAGCTGGTACCCATGACTTCGTTCGTGTTTGTAAAGAATTTGGTTTGACAGCTACCGACATCTAACCACCATAGTGCACGATGGGAGACTCGATGCTATTATCACACACAAATGCCAGTCATCTGCGCTATGTAGTTCTGGCACCAAAATAAAATTTACGTTCACACATATCTTTGGTCGAAATACAAAAATATCCTTGATCGGCTACTTCCAACCACCATCTCCCACGCTCCCACAGTTACTGAAATTTGGCCAAAGTTGTGATCGAAAGATGACTCTGTGTTACTACCACACACAAACGCCAGTGATCTGCGATAGACAGTTTTCGCTGAAAAGTGATACACCAAGACACATGCGTCTTTGGCAGAAATATGAAAGTGGCGCAGGTTGAGCAATTTCAACCACCATATCTCCCAGATCCCTACAGCTACCAACATTTAACCACCAGAGTACACGATGGGAGATTCATTGCTACTACTACACACAAACAATAATGGTCTATCCTATGTATTTGCGGCAGGAAAGAGAAGTATAAGGAGACAGAAATTTTTGGTAGAAATGTGAAAACCCCCTTCATTGGCCAACTTTAACCATCATATCTTCCACATCCCTACAGCTATCGGCATTCGGCCATCGTTGTGCACGATAGGAAACTCCATGCTACTTCCTCACACAAATACCAGTGAACTGTGGTATGTATTGGTGGCTGAAAAGTGAAATATATGGAAAAACATGTCTTTATATATATAGAAGATTATTAACTGCAATGGAACAATTTTCCTACAGATCTACTTTTGCGCTAAATGAATAAATTCTTTCACCATTTCAAGTAATTTGTTAAGCACCTCCTTCCCAAATTATTGCAGTCCCACCTGTTTTCATCCTAATTATGAAAACAGCTCACCCCCCCCCCCCCTTGTCAGCCTGAATTCAAGTAATAATTCGTAGATTCATCGCCATAGTTTTCTCTTCCCTTCCACGCATTTCTTCCAACGATTCATCTCATATCTCCGCAGGTCTCACCGCCAACATATGCTTCATGTATTTTCATCATTTTCTTCTACCGTTCACTGTCCTCCAAAGTCTCCAACCCATTTCCATTACCATATCAGCTGCTGATGGTGTTTCATTCCAAACTCCTCATTGACACTGCTCTTTGCATATGATGTCATGGTCGCCTGCAAGTCTCGTGAAAACAAATCCAACAATGAAAAACTTCCCTCAACAAACACAGCATGCTACTAAATATACAGAAGACCGATTACATGAAGTGTGCAATTCCAAGTGATGAGTCTGTTAACATCGATGGCGTTGAACTCCTTAAACACTGGAGTTCAAATACCTGGGAACACTGTTTGGACGGTCAAACGCTCTCAGACATCCGAAACGAAGTCAACACAGCATGTATGAAGCGGAGTCAGGTCACAGGAGTCCTTTCCATCCAGAAGGTGCAATAGTTCCTTAAATCAAAGATTTACAGAACCATAATTCGATCAGTGGCACTGTATGGAATTGAATGTTGGCCAGTCACGAAAAGACATGAACCACAGCCGCATGTCATGGAAATAAAGATGATTCGCTGACCCCAGGGATGTACTGTCCACCATCAGGAATGAGAACGTTCGGGCGGGATTTGGTGTGACTCCAGTCACTGAGAAAATGCGACAGGATATTCTGCGATGGTACATCAATCTACTGCGTAGCAACAGTACTTCAATAGCAAGAAATGCACTTAATGAAGGGCAACCCAGGAAGCACTGACTGGATACTTTGCGAGATGTCATGCGACTAGTGAATGCCTCCCCTGAGGATGCACAAGATTGGCTTAAATGGAAAAAGATGTCGAGTAAAGTAGAGCCTGCAATGCGGAATAAATGCTAGGAAGAAGAAGAAGATCGTGTTTCACGATAAATTACGGAAATAAATTCAGTATTTGATATAAAAAGTGTGGGCCCCATATTTTCAGATTATATTCAAGCAAGGGCCTAATAAGATTTTGTAACACATTTCCCTTTTTCCCTTTTACATCCCGTCTCTGAGAGATGCAGAACGCCTTTGATACACACTAATTGTATCTGTTATCCTTCCTTACAGCAAACCCTACTTTTATAGTTTAATCAGTTTCACTTATTTCTCGGGTGCTAGCAATTTATCTCTTCCCATATCTATGCTCAACACCCTTTTGACTATCTATTACTATTCTGTTACTAATAATCTCTGAAACATAAAATCAGGAAGATAATGCAGGTCGGATCAACTGTATCACCTGTTTCCCTCTACGTGAGTGGGAAATGCGGAACCATATTTCCACCAAGTCAAATTCTGAAAATGTAAAGCCAGTAATAAGGGTGTTAATGGTAAACTGTAGAAGTATAATGAACAAAGTAATCGAATTTGCAAACTTAATAGAGATACACGAACCACAAATAATAATTGGGGTAGAGAGTTGGTTAAAAGAAATTAAATTCATACTCAGATTTCAGAGGTGAGAATAGAATGATCATCATCGGCGGGGATTTAAATTTACCAGGTGTAAACTGGGAAGGGAATAAGATAAATAACACAAGGGAACAAAGATTTGCAAATATCTTAATAAGGGAAGGAGGATTTACACACGTGGTTGAGCAAAACACTAGGGGACAAAATATTTTGGATATATTTCTAATTAAGCCCGATGAAAACCTTTTGAAGTATCAAGTAACTGAAGGAATAAGTGATCATGAAGCAGTTCTGATGGATATTAGAGGATTCAGTTAACCAGCAGCCAAAATTGAAGGGGGAAATAGGTACAATTATAAAAAGGCACAGGTTTCAAATTTGAGGAGATATTTCAGAGAACAATTCAGCAAATGGAAGGCAGGCTCAGGTACAGTAGAGTCAAGGTGGGAAAAGTTCAAGGAGATAATAAGAAAGGGGGAAGAAAAATTTATTCCAAAGCAAAAAATAAAGAGAAGTAGAGAACCTATGTACTATAATAGGGAAGTGAGGAGGTTAAAGAGGTTTGGTAACAAGAGAACATAACAGAGTTAAGAGACAGCAGGGTAGTAGGGAATATTTAAAACAACTAAACAAGGACTTAATAACAGCAAAGAAAATGGCTAAAGATGGGTTTATGAAGAGTATTGTCAGTGCAGGGGGTCCATTGACTGATGCATCTAGAAATTTCTATGGCTATATCAGGAAACTGAGGGGAAGGGAGAATGTGGAGACACTTATAGATAAGGATGGAGAAGAAGTTACTGACGATTTGAAAAAGGCAGAGATTTTAAGTAACTGTTCAGTGAAAGCATTAGGGACAATGAATCAGAAAAAGGAGGGTCTAATTCGGAGAACGAGCTTAACAACACAATCAGAAATGACGATAGTAAAAAATTTGATATCCATCCTGAGGAAATCATGAAGGAAATAAGAAAGCTGAAAAAACATAAAGGGGCTGGTGAAGATAATATTACTACAGATATCTTAAAGATAGCCGGATGTGACATTGTACCTTATCTTGAAATATTATTTAAATTGAGTCTAGACACTTGCTGCTTTCCACAAGACTGGAAAAGTGCAATAGTAGTACCGGTACATAAGGGAGTGGTGAGAAATATAGTTGAGAATTACAGGCCAATCAGTTTGACATCTGTGGTAGGTAAATTAATGGAAAGATTGATATGCAACCACATCAGAAATATATGTGAGGAACGTAATTGGTTTTCAAGCAGGCAACATGGTTTCAGGCAAGGATCTTCATGCGAATCTCAGTTGGTGGGATATATGCAAGACATTTCAGATGAAATGGACAAGAGAGGCCAAATTGATAGTGTAGCACTAGATCTGACTAAGGCGTTCGATAGAGTAAGCCATAAAATGGTAGTAAATAAGGTAAAAACCATTGTAGTGGATAAGAAAGTGATTTGCTGGGTAGAAGAATTTTTAAAAGGTAGAAAACAGAAAGTTAGGGTAGGAAATGTAGTATCAAAAGAAGTGGAAGTAAAAATGGGTGTGCCACAGGGTAGCGTATTTGGACCATTGCTATTCATTATTCTAATGAATAATTGTGTTGATTGTTTACTATCTGAAATTAGATTGTTTGCAGATGACATAATGCTGTATAAAAGAATCAAAACGATAGAGGATTGTAAACAGTTGCAGGGTGATCTGGACAGGATATCTAATTGGGTTGGTAAACATGGAATGAAGATAAATGCAAAGAAGAGTCAGCTTATTAGATACACAAATAAAAAACAAAAGGTTAATTATGAATATAAGGTGGGGAAAGAATTGCTTGCTGAAGACTTGAAATGGAAATATCTTGGAATTACTTTTGATAACAAACTTAACTGGGCAGGACACATAGGACAGGTGGTAGGAAAAGGTTTCAAAGTTCTGCACTTGTTGGAGAGAGTGATGAGGGGATGTACGAGAGAAGTCAAGGAATTGGGTTACAAAACTTTGGTCAGACCATTTCTCGAATATGGTATAGTATGGGACCCTCATTTTACGTATCAAATACAGGAGTTGGAGAGGGTGCAAAGGAGGGCTGCTAGATTTGTTTCTGGAAATTATCGCAGAATGCAATCAGTGACGGATATGATAAAGGAGCTGGAATGGGATTCATTGCAAGACAGGAGGAGGATGAGGAGGGTCATGGGAGTGTACAGGGCATATACTGATGATGAGGCATGGAAAGATTTAATTTAATTTAATTGCAATGGAGCACACACTCCGGTGGCAATTTCCCTACACACCCAACTTCCCCCTATCCTACACTCACCTACATTTGCTCTCTACAAATTTTTACTTTAAATTCTTTTAACGTTTTCGGTAGGTAATTCATCATTCCCCTTGGTAACTCATTCCAATCCCTGACACCCTTACCTAAAAAAGAAAATCTTCCCACACCCTTGTGCCTGAAATCGAGTGCCAGCTTGTGGTTATGGTCATCTTTTCCCTTCCATGAACTACTTTTCATACCTACTGCAATATCTTTCCATGCCTCATCGCCAGTATACGTCCTGTACACTCCCATGACCCTCCTCATCCTCCTCCTGTCTTGCAATGAATCCCATTCCAGCTCCTTTATCATATCTGTCACTGATTGCATTCTGCGATAATTTCCAGAAACAAATCTAGCAGCCCTTCTTTGCACCTTCTCCAACTCCTGTATTTGATACTCAAAATGTGGGTCCCATACTACAATACCATATTCGAGAAATGGTCTTACCAAAGTTTTGTAACCCAATTCCTTTACTTCTCCCATGCTTCCCCTCATCACTCTCTCCAACAAGTGCAGAATTTTGAAACCTTTAACTACCACCTGTCCAATGTGTCCTGCCCAGTTAAGCTTGTTATCAGATGTAATGCCAAGATATTTACATTTCAAGTCTTCAGTAAGCAATTGTTTCCCCACCTTATATTCATAATTTACCTTTTGTTTTTTATTTGTGTATCTAATAAGCTGACACTTCTTTGCATTTATCTTCATCCCATGTTTACCAACCCAACTAGATATCCTGTCCAGATCACCCTGCAACTGTTTACAGTCCTCTATCGTTTTGATCCTTTTATACAGCATTATGTCATCTGCAAACAATCTATTTTCAGATAGTAAACAATCAACACAATTATTCATTAGAATAATGAATAGCAATGGTCCCAATACGCTACCCTGCGGCACTCCCATTTTTACTTCCACTTCCTTTGATACCGCATTTCCCACCCTAACTTTCTGTTTTCTACCTTTTAAAAATTCTTCTATCCAGCAAATCACTTTCTCATCCACTCCAATAGTTTTTACCTTATTTACTACCATTTTGTGGCTTACTCTGTCAAACGCCTTTAAAAAATCCAGCGCTACACTATCAATTTGGCCTCTCTTGTCCATTTCATCTGAAATATCTTGCATATATCCCACCAACTGAGATTCGCATGAATATCCTTGCCTGAACCCATGTTGCCTACTTGAAAACCACTTACGTTCCTCACATATATTTCTGATGTGGTTGCATATCAATCTTTCCATTAATTTACCTACCACTGAAGTCAAACTGATTGGCCTGTAATTTTCGACTCTATTTCTCACCCCACCTTTATGTACCGGTACTACTATCACACTTTTCCAGTCTTGTGGTAAGCAGCAAGTATCCAGACTAAATTTAAATAGTATTTCAAGATAAGGTACAATGTCACATCCTGCTATCTTTAAGATATCTATAGTAATATTATCTGCACCAGCCCCCTTATGTTTTTTCAGTTTTTTTATTTCCTTCATGATTTCTTCAGGATGAATTTCAAATTTTTTAGTATCTTCATTTCTAGTCATATTGTTAAGCTCGTTCTCCGAATTAGACCTTCCCATTTCTGATTCATTGTCCCTAATGCTCTCACTAAACCAGTTATTTAAAATCTCTGCCTTTTTCAAATCCTCAGCATCTCTACACCCTCCCTTCCCCTCAGTTCCTGATATAGCCATAGAAATTTCGAGATGCATCAGTCAGTGGTCCTCCTGCACTGACAATACTCTTCATAAACCCATCTTTAGCAACTTTCTTTGCTGTTATTAAGTACTTGTTTAGTTGTTTCAAATATTCCCTACTACCCTGCTGTCTCTTAACTCTGTTATGTTCTCTTCGTACCAACCTCTTTAACCTCCTCACTTCCCTATTATAGTACACAGGTTCTCTGCTTCTCTTTATATTCTGCTTTGGAATGAATTTTTCTTCCCCCTTTCTTATTATCTCCTTGAACTCTTCCCACCTTGACTCTACTGTACTTGTGCCTTCCTTCCATTTGCTGAAACGTTCTCTGAAATATCTCTTCAAATTTGAAACCTGTGCCTTTTTATAATTGTACCTATTTCCCCCTTCAGTTTTTGCTGCTGGTTCACTGAATCCTCTAATATCCATCAGAACTGCTTCATGATCACTTATTCCTTCCATTACTTGACACCCCACGAGGTTATCATCGGGCTTTATTAGGAATATATCCAAAATATTTTGCCCCCTAGTGTTTTGCTCTACCACTTGTGTAAATCCTCCTTCCCTTACTAAGGTATTTGTAAATCTTTGTTCCCGTGTGTTATTAATCTTATTTCCTTCCCAGTTTACACCTGGTAAATTTAAATCCCCACCAATAATGACCATTCTATTCTCACCTCTGAAATCTGAGTAGGAATTTAATTTCTCCCCAAGAGCCTCATCTTCATCTGTCATTCTTCCACTGCGGTAAGCAGCCAACACCCTGATTTTTTCTTTTTTATTACCCCAGAAATCTACCCCAAGTAACTCATGGTCTTGATCTATGAATGCCAGTGAACTGTGGTAGTTTTTGCTAACTAGTATGAAGACTCCTCCACCAATTGCTCCTCTATCTCTGCGGTATACTCTGTAACCATCAGGAAAAACTTCACTGTCTAGTACTTCTTCTTTTAACCAACTCTCTACCCCAATTATTATTTGTGGTTCGCGTATCTCTATTAAGTTTGCAAATTCGATTACTTTGTTCATTATACTTCTACAATTTACCATTAACACCCTTATTACCGGCTTTATATTTTCAGCATGTAACTCCTCTTTCCCAGATTTACCCCAGCCAGTTATTGTTTCAGCAACTTCATTTATTTCTTTAACATCTATGATCGTTCTCGTCGTGGATCTACAATCAGTATCACTTTCATCATCTATTTCCATCCCTTCACCAGCAGCCCCTAACCTAAAAAAGGCACAGTCCTGACCCCATCATCACTGGAAATGGGCTCCCTCACTGCTTTAGCTAACAACTCAGAAAGTACTCCCTTCCCACTTCTATTTAGGTGTAGGCCATGCCTAGTGAAACCTCACCTACCTATGGTGTTTACAGGCACAATCCCCAACACAGAACTAATGCCTTTCCCAAGTAGCACTTCCCTTTCCACATTTACACGCCTCACAGCGGAGTTCAATTGTGGCCGGTCATGGCGTCTTAGGACCTGCATGAGCGCCACCCTGGTATGCTGTGCCTCCTTCACCACCTTCCTCAGGTCACTCTCTATACTATAACTCGCATTTCTATCAATACTATTCCCCACCCCTCCCACTATCACTACTCTATCATCCTTAGTGAAACTCCTACAAAGTGAACCTATATCCTCTATTACCTGACCTAATGTTGCACTAGGTTTGAAAAAACTTGTGACATGGTAACCTGTACCTAACTGATCTTGCAGAAGAGGGCCTACACCTCTCCCATGGCTACTACCTAGCAGCAGAACCCTTTTCTTCCTATTCTTGCCTTGCACGTCCTTATTCCTAAAGGCCTGCTGCATCTTACCTACTCCTACATCTACATGAGGCTCTTCTCCTCCTGACTCTGGCAACAGGTCAAACCTATTTTTCCCCACAATTACTGAAGTGTCTGGCTTCTTCATTCTGTTAACTATATTTCTCCTACGACCTGTTACCAGCTCCCACCCATCCTTCTCAACTTCCTCCAACCCACTATCTCTACTTCCTGCCTCTACAGCTTGAGCCTCGACAAGCTCAGCCCCCACAGGCTGTGCCTGTGCAGTCTGAGCCTCCACAGGCCGGACTTCCACAGGCGAGGCCACCACCGTAATTAAAACATTTACATTGAATATGGTATCCTCATAATTTAATTTAATTGCAATGGAGCACAGACTCCAGTGGAAATTTCCCTACACCCCCATCTTCCCCCTATCCTACAGCCACCTACAATTGCCCTCTACAAATTTTATCTTTAAATCTATTCAATGTTTTCGGTAAATTATTCATGATTTCTCTTGGTAACTCATTCCAATCCCTGACACCCTTATCTAAAAAAGAGAACCTTTCCACACCCTTGTGCCTGATATCGAGTGCCAGCTTGTTGTCATGGTCATCTTTTCCCTTCCATCCCACTAAGTTAGAGCAGTTCACACCATAGCAACATGTTCGTCTCGCGGGGGTTTCATTTGATGCTGGCGTACTGGAGATTCTTGCAATGTCTACAGTTAAAATAGATTCTGAAAACATGTGTTATGCACATATTAGTTTCATTTGAAAACAAATAAATTAGAGACGAGTAAATATGATTTGGTAATATGTTGTTGGATGATTAATGGACCATTTTTGTGATTGAATCACACATGTTTCAATAATAGGTTCATGTGATCCCGTGCAATTGCGGTAGGGTTAATATTAGAGAAACCAGGTTCATGGAACATGACAGGTCACGAACATATATCAACCACTGGAAGTTCAAAAATAAATGTGACACTTTAACCATAGGTCATTGACTTTGAACTTTGAGAAGATAGAGCTACTTTTGAGAGTAGACACGCGGAGGACGAGGCGATATTCATGATGCTAGAATGCTAAATGCACAAACAATACAATTGATCAACGAGGATAATGTGCTTAGTCATCAGGACTCTCTGTTTTAGAGGTCATGCCCCTATCTTCGCCAAGAGCCAAGGGATTAATCTGTTGTCCTGGTCAGACAGGATGAACTTTCCAGAATGATGACTGCAGTTGTTCTCTGGAAGAAAGCAATAGTATGTCGACCAAAACACAATGAAATGGCGTACTCCAGAGACTGCTCAGACTCGATTATCAGACGAGGAGGAAACAAATGTAAAATGTGCCAGCGGCACTATAAGGAGAAAATCACACAGCTATGGCGTAGTTACCTTGTCGGTGTCGAGTCCCTTGGTCATGGCCCACGTGGAGACGACATAGTCCATGACGCGCTCACTAAGAGCCTTGGGAACCTCGTGCAGCTTCATGAACTCTCGCACGTTGTTGAGCATGTCGTGGTACTTGGCCGTAGCCGAGGTCATCTGCTGGATGATCGTCGTGACATGACCGAAGATTGTCGCGTACAGCAGTGCTGGAAAATATCAAGCTGCCTTATCTAAGCTTAAATAAGTAAATAAATAAATAAATACGCAAATAAATAAATTATCTAAGCATGCCAAGGAGCAATATTAAATGGTTATCTTTCCTTCCCAGGAATGCACCTGAAATACAGAAACTGGTTTAACTGAATGCATTCCAAATTTTTCCTAATTGTATTACGGTTCCTTAAGTGATGATTAACCTCCTGGAAGTTCATTATTAGAAGGTTGTTTCGAAAATTTTCCGCAACAGATGATCACCCAAACATTCGTTTTACCACAGATTTAAAAGGAAATTGGCTGCTTTGCTTCCATCCATATTCTTATCAGGAGAAGCACATAGTGTGTATCGCAAGTTAACAGACACTCAGCGCTACTTGCATACTAACAGCTACCAGCATACCACTCAGAGCAGTTCCTTTTTATCCACCTTGGGACAGAGGTAAGATAAATTTAAGGCAGTGAAAGCCTGCAGGTAAAACTCCAACATCTCTGATAAATACGCAAGCAGAACAACTACTTCGAACATCAAATAGAGAAGGCGCTCCAACCGAACTGAGTTGGTCCCGAATGCAGGAAGATGGATAGGATATTATTAGGACGCCATGGGGTGAAGTATCTTCTTCCACACGCCTGCATAAATTCGGGATTGGCTTCGTTCTGTGAAAGATGATCTGGGTTACAAATACTTGGGGTTTATAGCATATCTCATGAATATGAAAAACTCTACATCGAGCGGGGAGACAATCAGTACCATGTTAAGGAGCTAGTCCAGACTCCTTGTGTTGGGAATCCATCAAAAAAAATGTTGTAGAAATAAAACTTAACAACAACGCCATTAATAGAGATTTCTGTCTGAGTGACGCGTGAAAACCAGCGCTATCAATCCTCATCAGGAGCGCACTAAGCGGTAATGAAGCCAGCGCTAACAGAGCTGCGCGGACCGCGTACAGAGCCACACGCCCATTGGCCGGCTGGCGTACTACGGCTGTGACGTTAAGGTCCATCTGCTTGCTGACAGACAATATACCTGTTCATTCCCTGAACACATGATGAAGAAGACAGATATTGCTGACAAAACGTATTTTGATGACGCCATCCGGCTACAAACTCACGAAGAAAACATTGCAGGATCTAAGGTTACAGTTTAACGTATAATGAATGCAGCTCTTGTCAGTTGTATATCAGCTACAGAATTAGTAATTCCTTCTTCGATCTGATTTTTCACCTGCACCTTGATGAAAAAATCATCACAAACCAATGCATGATCATCTAGAAACTAAGGATACTTCTCTTTTGTGCCGTTATCTGATGGGTGAGCAATTAACGCTCTGGCGTGACATTTTGGGAGTACGCGGTTTCGGATCTCGGTCAGGCCATCCAAATTTTGGTTTTCCAGGAAATCATTCTATGCCAATGCCAAGATGGCTCCTTCAAAACTCCACGGCTGAAACCCTTCGCATTCCTAGTCCTCCAACGATCTCTCTTCTAAAACGACCTTGATGTAAAGCCCTAGGCAAAAAAATCTACATGTGTCTTGGGTCAAATGGAACAGTATTCATATGGTGCACATGAACCTAGCGATATCAGAATATCATCGGTTTAAGCATCAGAGAAGAAATTTCGATAATCTTAATTTATGATGGAATGCTCAAGTGGCAATTTCATTACATACCTATTTTCACATCTGTCATTGCTGGACCTACAGTTTAACGTGGAATCCGAACCATGGTATGTCTTGGCATAGCATGTCAAGAAAACTCTTTAAAACTCCAGCCCCACATGGATCTGAACTAGAATCTTTGAACTTTGAGAGCAACCATTTTAACTGCGGGCCTACCAGAAGTAATGGCATTGACGGTTATTGATAAGTGTGCGTTTGTGTGGATTACGTACTAAGAAGTATGGTTGTATTATATGGGAGGTGAGACACGATAACAACAGGTATGTTATGTACAATTTGAATGTTATAATAATCTGCAAGTTGAGGTTAAACCAAAACGTGGATCAGTACCAATTTCAGTGAGTATACTGGTAAATTTCTAGAATCCGAGTTGAGTATCATGTACATCAGTTAGCTGCCATTCTAAATGGGAAGCCTTATCAGTCAAGTGAGGAACCTGAGGATTATCCA
Source organism: Vandiemenella viatica (assembly GCA_031002005.1). Lineage (NCBI taxonomy): Eukaryota > Metazoa > Arthropoda > Insecta > Orthoptera > Morabidae > Vandiemenella > Vandiemenella viatica. The sequence continues at coordinate 32,937,398 of CM061918.1, forward strand.
ATATTCAGTATACGTACCGCAACGCTGTTACTATTTTTGAACCATGGTTATAAAGTGGATATCTTAGGCATCACGGCGACCATCAAAATTCCGCTTGAACAGATAATAATAGAGGGGAAAACCTGCTGGAAAACATTCTTAAAATTTGTAACTGTGTATGAGCATTAACAGCATTGTGAAAAGATTTTCTTCTTCCTTTATTTGCAGCAAAAAATAATAATTTCTTGTCTAGTGATTTACCACAGAAACTTTCCTGCTATCACTCCAAGAGATGAAAAAAGGTTTAAATTTGACAGGTAAGTTTCCTCACTATAAATCTGCATAGCCCAAAGGTGTGCTAGAGTATGATTCACACTGGAGTTTCTGCTAATTCATACAGTATTTTGAAGGTTTCCCCCCCCCCCTACTGCTTCTGGAAGGAATATTCTTGTGGATATCGTTACTTCTTTTGGTAACGGATGATTGCAAACTACCCTGCTAATGGAGAAATAACAAGTGATAGATGAGGCTGGCCATCAAGAATGTTATAGCATTGCAAGGAAGTGGATGACGTCGAGATTTATGATAATCAACATCTATGGAAGGTAACCATAAAAAACAGTTTACATTCGAAGACCATGGATATCACTACGCGATTTAATAAAGAAAACAACCATTGTAGTATACTCTTTAGGCTACTTACCAGCGATGATCATCATGCAGATGGTGAATATCTTCTCGTTGTCAGTCTCAGCGGCGACGTTCCCGAAACCGACGCTCGTCATGCAGGTCATAGTGAAGTAGAGCGCCGTGACGTACATGGTCTTGCGCGACGGCCCATTGACGAGCTCGGGAGAAGCTGAGTCGTTAGACCAGACGTAGGAGTAGGGAGACTGTGTGACATTGGCCAGCTTCCACAGCCACGAGTACTGCACCCCATTGTCGGCGTCGGAGCGACCGATGGAGTACCAGATGCAGGCCAGCCAGTGGGCCACCAGCATGTAGAAGCACAGCAGCAATATCAACATGGCCGCGCCGTACTCGAGGTAGCGGTCGAGCTTGCGCACGACGCGACCCAGCCGCAGCAGGCGTACCACTTTGAGCGCACTGAACAGGCTGCCGATACCCTGTACACAGCCCGAGGGCCCACCCGCCATCCGCTCAATCAAAGGACTTATTGATTCTCTTCAAGGAGGAAACAACTTCTACCAAAACCTCCCTGCATCCACTCTGTACAAAGAGTCACACATACAAGTAATCTCCATTCTGACACTAAAAGCGTGTAATCCACCTACACTAAGTGCTTTGCATGCATTCAGTGAGAATCAAGAAATTAACGTAGTCTCCATTCCAAAGGCTGGTTTCATCATTCTGAGGCAAGTTATCAGAGTTGGGATGGACAATTCCTTTCCTCCAATGTCTACAGTACAAATTGGTATTAGAACCACAAAGAAGTTGAAGATTGCTCCACGTACGCAATGCAATCTTTGGCAGAGGGAAATGTGATGTGTAGGATCTATAAAAATTCTATCTCATAGCAGGATTCAAATTAGTGATCTTAAAGGCAGGCACCTATACGATTGAGTTACCATGCATCTCTAGTATACCAACAGCATGGTGAAAGCTAGTCTCCTAAACAGATGGAACTTTTATCTTAATAACAGTTGTTTAGATACACATTTTTGTGTAGCAGACTGAGCCAGATCAAAGCAACCGATCAATTATTTAAAAATATTAGTCTGAAGAATTTGATATCAATGCTAATTAGCAGAAATAAATCTGCTTCTTTACATACAACACAATAGTGAACAATTATTTTGGGAATGTATTTTATACCTCAGGTATAATGTTAGTTAGCTTACAGTCATTAAAATATCTGTAATAGTCTGTCATTAGCTCACATTTTAAGACACAGGAAATGTGAATCGTACTCATTCTTGCAATACCATGTTTGTATGATCCCTCTCCATGTACTCTGATCTTGAACTTCCTTTTTTAGTTTTTGTTCACTCACATCCATGTTTTCTTGGGTAATGCTGAACCTTCTCATTCTTTGGCAGCACAGATCATTCCAAGCATAACTGCTTACTTCAGGAAGACAGAGTCTGCTGATAATTCCCTCAAACGACATTTTTGGCTAAATTCATGCAACTACATCTTGGTTTACGATCACTGATGACCATGGAACCAACAGGAGAAAACACATTATCTGTTTCTTGAAGGAGTTCAAATGGCCACCCCTTCCTGTGTCTTCTTTCTTCCATTATTACAGTCTTAAAACCCACTGGAGAGGCCATGGGTGTTAAATAGGACTGAGGACACAGGTGTGAGGCATCCACATACAAATCTTGTACCAAACATAGGAGCCATCTTGATTGCATTTTTTTAGGTGTTTTCCCATAATCACATAATTAAATGTTGGGATGATGCCCAATCATCATCTCATAGGTTACATGCTTCTCAAACAAAATATATACACTTATCATGCGGAACACAGATTTCATATCTCACAACCAAATCGCAATACTCCATTTCTCCCATTAGCATAATGTTCATGGTGGAGACAGAAGATGGGGCAATCAAAATTCTACCACAAAGTGGCTCAACAACTCTCAAGGCTACCTTCTGACCAGATAAGCCGTATTCTAGAAAAAATGTCCTACAACACAAGATCTGGTGGTTACTGTCAAGATGCATCTATTCAATAATTGTCAAATCTTTTCTTTGGCAAGATGTTTCATAAAACTAAATGATTTGAAACCTCCAGCTCTTTTTTTCTCCTTCAATTATGCCTAGTTTTAATTTGGAATTGAAACCTTCTTTCTGTGATTAATGCAGCAAATATTTCCATTTATACCAAACAACTTTTTAATGAAACTCACAACTGAAAAGGCTTATGGTCAAACACTGACACAGCCATCTAGTAATTGGGTTTTTGATGATTGCCATAATATTTCTTGCTGTATAAAAAGTGGTTTCTTTAAATAAACTTCGGCTAATATCTTTTTCCAACATTTAATAAGATATTTAAGAATCTAGCTACTATTGAGTAAATATTCCACGAAGGAAATTACATTCATTTGTAATTTATCACAAGAACGACCCGTGGGGTGGGGGGGACCAAAGCATACAAACGTTTAGTAAAAGGTTGATAGTGACAAAGAAACTGTCACTAAGCACTTTTAGTATACTTAAATATAAGATATGACTTTATATTATATCATTGTATCATTACTCTGGATTTAGAAACTTCTCTCTCAAAAATTTGTTTCCATAATAATTTTAAACATTCTCTACTGCATCAAGATCTTTATAATAAAAATTTGCTAGAACTATTGGAGCTCTTTGTACCAGAATGTTGCAGGGTACCACTAAGAATGTTTGGCAGAATTTGAATCTCTCCAAGTAGAATCAAACCATGCTACCGTATTGTTGATATTTCAGGCAATGTTATGTACATTTTGTCTGCTCTTATTGTGTAGGATATACAGGTCATTTATGATAGGAACAGGAAATGAAAGGAGGGGTTGACAAAGCTTTAGCGGATGATGGAAGGTAATATTAGTTAAATGTTCCTCAATATATTCAGAAAATGTTTTCATGCAAAATTATGTGTTAAGCCAAAATTGAATTTGCATTTAAACTGTATAACTAAACTAATCACAGTTCAGAATCTGAGAAAGCCCTCAGCTGATAACCATCTCATACCTCAAATAGGCTGGTAATTTATTTTTTAATAGGTTTAGTGAAGTGCAGTATAATGACCAAAAAAGTATTCCACTTTGGTTTCTTGCCTTACCCTGCAAGCTTTGAAACTTAAAAGAATGATTTTTTTTTGCTGCTTCTTTAAAGAAAATATAGATTTTTTGTTTGATCCTAAGAGAGTGAGTACTGGTGTAATACATACATTACTAAGTAATTGTGTATTCACTATCCTCTTAAAATATTGCACTGTTTTTATTTTTGTCTTATTAAATTTCAAAACTAGAGCCATTGTTCTAATGCTCATATTTCAACTCACACAAGAACCATTGATATGGACGAATGTGGAAAGAATTAGAATTATACAAAAAAAGATACTTGTACAATTTTCATTTCTGTTAGGAACAAGGAGGTGTTGTTTCATTATGAATATGCTATGAAATTTCATAAATACCCATTACACTTATTACTAGCAGGAAAATAACTGAACATTTATGCAGACACATAAAGGAGAAAAAGCATGAGGTGTTTCTTACATGCTGCAGGATTAGAAGGGAAAAACGAATACACATCATCATTAATGGTTGCATTTCTGTTATCTTGATTGAACATCCTTAATTTAAATAATCACTGTCAATCTTTAAAACCAATGATACATAATGAAAATAGGATTTTAATAAAAGCAATTTTTACACAGCTATTAATTTTGTAATGGTAACTGTAACTTTTGAAAAAACTAAATTTAAATTACCATACTATTCCTGGTCATGATTTTTTTAGTTTAGTTTACTCGGACCAAGCCAGGAGACTATTTTGGTTGAACACTGAATATGAAGAACCTTTGCATTTACTGGTTATAAAACTAATTCTAACTTTCTGACTGCTTAATAATTTTATTGTTTACCAAAAGGAGAGGTTAGCCAGAGATATTAATATCAAGAAAACACATTTTATGTTTCAGAGAACACAGTTAAATCACAAAAATAACATAAAAATATCCAAAACAAAGCTGTTTCCAGACAAACAAATTACAAACAGTTCATTAGCATCCAGAATTGCTCAACTATATCTTCACCACTGGTATTATTTATTTCATAGATAACTTGGTTATTACTTGTGTAATTAATGCTTTTATGTAATGTCCATTTTCATTGTTTATTACTCTTCTAAACTTTAGCATGTGGCTTCATCATAAGTTACTTAATTTATGTACAATATTCCCACATGTACACAAACATCTTTCTCTCATCATAATAAGAACGATTCCTACTGGACGATTTGCATTTCTCTTTTTTTTTTTTTTAATATATTTAGGCTAATTCTTCACTATCAGACTTTCTTATGTGCATTACATCATATGGTGACAGCTTACACAAGAAAACTATTTAAAAGTTACACTTTGCCTAAATTTATCATTTCCAAAACATATATTCCTTTTGATGTAAAACAAGGAGCTGTTTTACCAAATCTTCATAAAAAAAATGACAGAAAAAAATCACCAGTAACCTGAAAACTGGAAATGTTGTTGGGAAAATTCAAACAGGCATAGCGTTATGAAAGAAATGGAAAAGGTGCAGTAATGATTGAAGGGAACAGATTCAAAATAAATGAATGGAAATCATAATAATAAATGCATGAGGAAAAACATGTATACATTATCAGTGAACAAAGACAACAAACACCAATTACAGTATGTGTTGGTTCCTACAGGAGAGGAAAGAGAACAGTAGGAAAAGTAATTGGGGATGGAGGATTGTAGAAAAATCGAAGCAGTATCTCAGACTTCGTTCACCAGCTCCCTCTGCTGACAGCAAACATTCTGACAGTGCAAACTGTGAAACACTAATTAAAATTACTGTTATGTGCAAGTGTCATAATAGGGCAGTCAGAGTTCTTGGTGAATCTCATTTGCCTGTGGCCATTCATGCTAATGGATAACTGATTGGTAGTCTGGACTATATATAATGCAAAGCATTTGTTTAATTTATGATATATGTTGGCAAATTATAATGGAAGTTTCAGGGAAAAGTCTCTCCAGTGGTGAGATTTATAATATGGTGGGAATCAGTTATATTTATAAGTCTAAAATCATGGTTTATTACAAGGAAAGGACCCAAAGAACTGCCTTATTGACTGTGGTGATAAGTTTTTAAGAACCAGAAGGTGACTAGGTGAATGGGCATACTGAACCAGGTTTTGGGGAGAGTGCAGAGGAACTTTTGGAGGATGAACAACAGTTTTTTATTTTGTTTCTTGTTGTGTCGTATGTGTTTCACCACTCATTAAGGCATTATCAGAAATGAATCAGTGTTTAAGTTTTACATACACTTTTACAGAGATATTAAATTAGATAATTACGTGATTGTGAACATGAAGTATTTTTTCAAGTTGATGTTTATTTACTATTTACATTGGTTCATTACAGTCTGCAGCTGTGTATTTCTGCTTATTATCCAAAGCATGTTCTGATTGCATAATAAAAGGTACAATATTCACAAACTATTATGATGAAATTAAAACTTGCTTTGGGTAAAATGCAGTGTTGGACAGCTACAAACCATAACTAACCAAAGTAAATCATTGGCGCTTGGCAGTATTACTTTAAAAGGGGTGCATTTTTTAATACATTATATATAACACTTTTTAACTAATGATACTGAATTTATTGACAAGGTGTGGAACAAATTTGGATAACAAGCTAGGCGCCTTAAGTAATTAATCAAACAGTGAATTTAATAATAAAATTTTTGTTTTTTAATCTTTTTCTGTGTATTCTCTTTCATAGCAGGAGGATGCAAGTGCACCCCCTCCTGGCACCCATGATGTAAATAGTAAGTAAAATTCAACCTTAGAAAGTATTTAATGTTCACAATCACATTATAAAATAATTAAATATTTTTATTGGGTTGATACTGAAGACAGCAACTAGTCACAATTTGTTATTATTATGTTTATTCAACCATTACTGGTCTCGAGCAAACAACGCTCAACATCAGACAGATCTCCTTGAAAAGGTAGAAACCTATCTCCATGTCAATAATATGCCAGACCACATATTAAATGAACAGAAAGAGCTCTCTAATAAAGCTTTCCTATATAATTTCTTAGACTTGTTAAATCCAACACAGATTAAATAATTGCAGGTCATTCATTATGTCCATATATAATTCTAAGAAAATACACTCATTTAACCCCTTTCCAAAAAGGCCCCTACAAAATATTAACTAAGGGATACTACAATTCATCTAGACTTAAATATTTTATATCAGTAAATATATTAATTTCAACTCTATATATCAATACAGATGTCATTTTAAATTTAACAGCTATTAGTCATTGATATTAAAATACCTATTTTATTTCAATGTAATATTTTCATAGAACATAACATTCAACCTACATCTTTGGTGTTATGCAAAACTCTTTGCTACATTTCATACATATGTGAATAAGCAAAATTTACAGCATGCTTCTAAGTTCTATTCAGATTCTACATAATAGTAACAATATCATCAGTACTAGTGCAATTTTTTTTTTTTTTTTTAAATGAGCCTTCACATAAATGCATCATATCTTCACGCCACTGTTTTTCAGAAATATTCAGATATTTAATGTAAGTAATATAATAGAGACTTAGGCCTTCGTCAACCCAAAATTAAATTACTCTCATTCAACAAATGCTACTTTTCTGTTATTATAGGACACACAAACACACTCAAATTGGATCCACATATCTAAAGACATAATAAATTTAAAACATCTGATTGACGAGCACTGTTTGCTCGAAAACTGGTAATGGTTGCAATAAACATAATAATAACAAATTGTGACTGGCTGCTGCTTTCAATATCAACCCAAATTTGATATCACAGTCACTGAATTCTATCAATTCATCATGGACAAAATATTATAATTTAATATGTCTGTAAAACAGTATATAAAACTTTTACACAGATTCATCGCTGATGATGCCTCAATGATAGGTGAAATGTATATGAAATATCCAAATAATAATAATAATAAACTGGCATTGTCTTTTCAACCAGTAAATAGCTAAGCAACTGCAGAAAAAATGGTGAACAAAAATATTGCATTGAGGTACATAAATATCAAGAAAGTAAATATAGGTATGAGAATAGGGCCATATAAAATGTAGGGTATGGTGGGACTTAAGTTACCTTCTATAAGATGTGCTACCTGTGTTATTTAGGGTCGTGGGGGTGTCCAAGTCCTATATTGGTGATTACGCATGGAAATATATTGGTATAAGAAATTAAAAGTAATGCATGGGAGGGAAAAGATGACCATGGCCACAAGCTGGCACTAGATTTTTGGCACAAGGGTGTCAGGGATTGGAATGAGTTACCAAGAGAAATGACGAATAATTTACCAAAAATGTTGAAAGAATTTAAAGCTAAAATTTAGAGAGGGCAAATTTAGGTGGGTGCAATAAAGGGAAAAGATGGGTGTGTAGGGAAATTGCCACCAGAGTGCGTACTCTATCATAATTTAATTAAATATTATTATTATTTATCTATTGTCAATTAGAATGAATAATAACAGACAATCAAAATCCATTTTCAAACATGTAACCACACACACAAGCACAGAGAAAAATAATTTTAATTTATGTTTCACAATTTGTGTTGCCAGCCAGCAGCAGTTTCTGCAAACTCAGACAGAGCGAGCTGGGTACCCACCTGGCCTCAATCTGAGACGATGCTAAACTCTTTTTCAATTCTTTGCCTCATTCCTTCACCATCACCTCCACTTACACTGAAGTGCCAAATGTCAAGGAATAGGAAGATGCAAATATTGTAGCATTGTGGTAGAATGTATAGATGTGCTGTGAAATGCTGAGACTTTCATTTGTATTCTTGTGAGCCATGTGAAAAATTTTCTGAAATAATTATGGCCACACTACAAGAATTAACAGAAAGAATGTAAGCTTTCTCAGTGAGTCAGCTGCGTAAAATCTTCTTGGGCTTTCCACCAGGATAGCGCATCAGTAGCGATACGTAGCCTGCCTCCAGCTCCATCTTCCAGTGAAAGATGGAGCCAGAGGCAGGTTCCAAAATGTCGCTATGTATTGCTACTGATGTGTTATCTTGGTGGAAAGCCCAAGAAGATTTTATGCAAGAATTAACAGATTTTGTGTGCAGAGTGACAGTTGGCCCTAGACACATGGAGCATTCCATTTTGGAAACTGTTTGTGAATTAAATATTCCTGTATCCATAGTGTTATGAGTGCACTGTGAACTGTGATAAACCATGTCTACTTAATGACTGAATCAATGACATCTACTTCGAGGGATCAGTTTTGACACAGGCAACACTGTGTCAAGGAACAGCAACAGTCAATGTGGGATGTTCAACAGTTGTGTCCGTTTGGACAGTGCAGTGAAATTTTGCATTAATGAGATATGGCAGCAGAAGAAACATCAGCTGGAGTGGCTTTCCTGAGATTCTGAACATATCAGTTGGAACCTAGATGACTGGAAAAATGTTGTGTGGTCAGATAAGCCATGGTTACACTTTGTAAGAGTGTATGATAGGATTCAACTGTGGTGAGTTGTCAGTAAGGAATTGTGCAAACGGGTGGTGACTCCACCCTTGTATGGGCCATGTTTGAATGGCATGGACTTAAACCTCTGATTGAAGTGAACTGACCATTGACTGGAAATGGATATGTTCAGCTACTTGGAGATCATTTGTAGCCATTCGTGACCTTCATATATCCAAACAACGATGGATTCTTCCAGGATGACAATGCACTATGTCATCAGGCCAAAAGCATTCACAATTTGTTTGATGGAAATTCTGAACAAATCCAATGAATGATTTGGCCTCCTAGATTGCCAGACATGAATCAAATCAAACATATCTGGGATACAATCAATATTGTACCAGTAATAATTTTGCTCTTATGGATGGCTGGAGAAGCAGCATGGCTGAATATTTCTTCTGACAAAATTTTGAGTCAATGCCACATTGGGCAAAGGGGGGGATTCCACATGATATCAACAGGTGCCCCATGACTTCTGGCACTTCAGTCTCCTTGCCCATTGTTTGTAGTTAACATTATTCTGTATTAATGGCAGTCATGTATATGGTTATTTGTATTTTGCGAGAATATTAACTACTTATATTTACTGAATTCTATTTACAACAAGTAACTGTTGTGAGAGTTAATTTTTTCCTGGCGTATGCTGAGAAAAAATCTTCTCGCATATTCTATCAGATAAGTTGTTCTGTCCACAACATTTCAGCAGCAACCTCTGTTGCCTTCATCAGACCAGATGTCATAATAAAGCTACCACTGTGATGACACAACACCGACAGTCGGTACTGTGTCATCACAGTGGCAGCTTTGATATGATATTTCACCTGATGAAGGCAGCGGAGGTTGCTGCCGAAACATTGTGGGCAGAAGAACTTATCCGGCAGAATACGCGAGAAGACGTTTTGCCAAGTAAATGTTGATTTAATTCATATAATTTCAACTGGGATGGAACACAGATTAAACACATGACATAAACACACAAGTATAAAGGTAAGACATGCATTTAGAAGCTACTAACCATGTAAACCCCATTTCATGAAGAAATAAATCATCAGTACAAATTACATAGCAGTAAAGTACACAGAATAGAATATTATATAACAAACAGGGCACTGTATGAAACTGAATGATTTCTAAGAACATTTACACAGCATGCAGAATATGATTGTTATTACACAGCTACTATTTTAAATACCCTGAACCGAAATTTCTTTAAGGAACTGATATTTTTAAGAGAAGGGTTTTAATATGCCAGAACTTCTGAAACAAGACATTGTCAGTGACAATTCTAAAACACCCAGTATGCAGCTAAACACCAATAATAATTACTACTGCAGACATTACTAAAATTAACCATCAATACGGCATGTCCTTCAAGATAACACAGAGAAAACACCAGCAAGGCAGGATTGAACTGACAAACACAAGGCACACATCCCTACAAAACAATTTTATTAATGCATGCACAAACAATGGATAATATTTTGCCTTTCATGATTTTCAAGCGAAAAATAATTATTAATAATAACCACATATCATCACTTTATATTTTTGGTAGTTATGGTTACCTCTGTTGAGTTTACATCATTATTATCATTTTTATTAAGCTTGGTTATTTTATGATGAACATACTTTTTAGAGCAAACATCCGCATTCCAATGACAACAGCACAAGGGCAGTGGCAACAAAACAGACTTTGATTGAACCCTCATTTATGTAAAAAGTGAATAAGACAATCAACAAGTCTAATACAGGGAACTGCAGCAGAGTCTGCCACATAACCAAGCTTTGATCTTAATGCAGGTAATAAAGAGAAAAATACTTTTAGTCAACGTGGATAAAAACAAGAACAACAAAATCAAATAGAAGATTTAGCTGAAACAACTCACCACACACGCATGCACAAAACAAGGCAGACACAAATACATCAAATTTTTAGCAATCTGTCAATCATGAGAGAGGATGGCAAAATATTAAACACTGCATACTCTCACATGATTAATTAATTTTAATTTTGTACCTCTCCACTTTCGCCCATATTTCTGAACCATCCATTAAGATCAGCAAGGGACTTTGGAGATTGCTATGGTATGAGTATGTGAACGCCCTGCTGTATCCTTGAAAAGTGATAGCTAGTAGCCAAATAGTGAAGCTATGATATGAACCTTACCACCAGCAACATTCATATCCAGGAATGAATAAGAGAAATTATGGACAGAACTGATTCTTTGCTATACTAATTTTTCCCATGAGCAATTAGGGAAAGGAATAGGAGGGATTCGTTGAGTGAAGAACTTGGAATCCAACAGAAGCAGGACTTGAGAAACCACTCCATTGAACCTGATATGGGTTTTTATAGATCCCAAGATGGTTCATAAAGGAGGTCCATGGATGCCTCCCGTCAAATTTGATATATACTTCCCATGCATAAATGATTAAACATTAAGATAAGTGCAATGCACCATTTGGCAGTCACTTTGTAGTGGATTGTGGAGCAATGGTAATAGTAAGTTATTTAAACTCTCACAGAGGTAATGAGATGCAAGAAAGTATTATGTATTTGTTTCCATCTTTTATTTTGATATTTTACAGCTGAGTGTCCTGCTTGCAGTTCTTGTAAACAATGAGTTTATTTCCACATATTATGAGTTCACACAGTATTTTAACAGTTTCCTGTAACAGCATTATTAACCTTATATTTGAATACACATGAAATACGTGAAGGGAAAGAAATATAGGAAAAAAATTCTGTGTGAGATACACAAAAATTAAAAACAAAATGTGAAATTTCACTTTGCATTTCACTAATGTGTGCCAGAGAATCTGCTCGGACCATTTGGTCCATAAATGGTGACTTACATTAGGTCTCATAATGAATGCTTGAAAATACTGAATTAGTCAGTGATCAAATCATATACCAGAAGGGTGAATTTGTGAGCAATAAGAAACTTTTTATTTGAAAAAAGAATATACTTTTTTATCTGTTCATACTAATCTAGTGTGGCAGAGTCGATTAAGTGAGAGTGGACACTTGACAAAATATGAATGAAAAGATTAATGATGAAGTAAGAAATAATAAGCAAAAGAAACAGTCAAAAAATTGTGGTTGATAATTTTTAATAAGGATCATTATTCAATATATAAGTAAGTAAACAAAATATTTTCTTTAGAAAATCAGAGATTCACTGAATTAAACCAGTTGTGATGATCCTGGTTCTTTACTGTGTTCAGATGCCATCAGTAAAATAAATCTATTTTTGTATAGTATCTGTATATTATATGAGAAGGAAAAAATAAATATAACTTTGTGACAAACTATCCATATGGAAGGACTTTTTTTAAAACAGAGTGAAAGGATGTTATCAGCCTATTTTTTTTATTATACTATAACAGTACCAGATTTTTCAATTATTCCGGATCGGATGAATGAAATGAAGTGAATAACAACAATCTTGTTCAGCACAAATGGAATATCCAGCACACACATATGATGTCCATGAGAACAGTGAGTGTAGCACTGTAAATGAGATGATGTGAGGACAGCATTTGATAAGTTAGTTTATATAGAATCTTGGGTTCATAGCATCATAAAATATATGAACAAGTACCTTTATTAGGAAATGACTATTACTATCACCAAATTTTGAATGGACATTGTGTAAAAGGAGAGCAACTGGAGTTGTCTGCAGAAATTACCATTACACAATTTATTTATAAAGAGAACTTTGTAATTTTTTCAATGGCAGTACTCTAAGAAATTATAAGAATGTTTCAACTAATGTTGCAAAACTATTTAACAGAGCTGAAATCTTGAAAATATTTCATGAATAGGAAATGAACTTGCAGTTGTTAAACTACCAAACTATTGATTTCATTAGTTACTTAATCACGTTTTATGATGACTCATTTAAATTCCAGACTTGGAGCTTCAAAAATGTTTTTGTTTTCTAGGAAAAACTATGGTGAGTTTCTTTTAAATGTTGTTATTAATAAACTCATTATGTTATCAACCTTCAATTGAAAAGATAGGACTTAATCCCCAGAAGTAATATGAATGTTAAATTTAGTGCACTTTCAGTGGCAAGCAAATAGTGCAAAGGAAAATGGTTCTTGCTTCTTGTGCATCCAACTGAATATTAATGGTTTTAAAATAAGGACAGAGTTTTAGATTGAGATTGGATGCTCAAGTTGATAGCAAGAGCCAACCACCTCTCCACCCTACTGAAAAACAGCAAACTTTGGTACGGCGCAGGCCTTGTTGATATTTCTATTAATAACTGTTGACACATCAATGAAAGAAAAGATACAGACAGATTCCCTTATCTGAAAAAAAGAACAGTGGAAATAAATAAAAAAAATAAAAAAATCAAAGAAAACTACAGAGAATAGTTACAAAAAGCTATTAGTTACAGAGACACTAAGAGAAAAAATACAATCAACTCAAAGTTCGAAATTGCCTTTAACCTGAGTTTAAGTTATCGAAATTTAATTACGTAATTATTAATTTGGTTCAATCAATCAAAACATAACAGTAATCACAAGTAATAGCAAGCAACTGTGGAAGTTACATTCTGAACTTGTCTGGAAAAAAAGAAACTGCTTTCTGAAGGGAGGTATTTCAGTTTAAGGATAAATTCTGTAAAATTTCATATAAGTAATTAAATATCTGTATCCAAATATGATCTTCCACAGTTACATTTATGATAAATAAACCTTCCCTATAATTTTCTGTGTTCTTGTCAATTATTTTTATGTGGAAAGGTAATCTATAGAAATATTGATAAAAATGTTCCACATACTTATGAATGTACCAAGATACTATCCACTTTTACTTTTACATTAAAAGAACTATAAGAGGAGCATAAAAATTTGTCCACTAGTCTCAGATATTGGCTCTACAAATAAAAAGCAAGTTTTGGAAGCTAGAAGATCAAATACTTATGCATTGCCAAGCCATAAGTTTTAAAGAGAACCAGAAATATTAGTACTGGCTTCTAATACTGCATACATACAGCACAACGCTAGGTATAAAGCTGCTTCAAATATATTTAAAAAAGTTTTAAATATAAATATTTACTCTAAACATACGAAGACTTCAAATACTGCAAGAACTAATCATTAAAAATAAAACGATTCTATTTCTTTGTCCCATAACAAATGCACTTCCTTAAGAAGTAACCAGAATTAGATTGTTCCAATTGCTCCTACTAAAATTAAGTTGCTTTGTTCTGTGAGAAACTAAAACAAAAACTCATTAAGTATACCACATTTCCAGAATTTATACATGCTTTTATGAACAATAAATATTTAGTGGTTTTGCTTAAGAATGAGCAACAGTATTAAAGAAGTCATGCAACGAATGAAGAAATATAGAAGAAAATACATGATGCTAGTAAACTATTAAATGTGGCATATACAAAAATCTAAATTGTATCAATGGTGCAATAAAATAATGCATTCACAAAATTCAGAAGATTTATTACAAGAAATTCTTGAACTTCAAGCTGAATCGTTTCTGAAATGATTAACATTTCAACTATCATCTATATTCAGATGCTATAGAAACAAATTTTTGGAAATGTTATACATTTCAAAACTGAAACACCTAGTATCCTGAGGGCTTCGTGTTGAGAATTTTTGTCATGAGAGACTCCATCAATAAGAAGATTAATTGAAAATGTACTGATAACTTGTTAATTTGATAAGAATAAATGAATAATTAAGTACATCAAACTAATCAATAAACTCACAATTAATAAATTTTCTTCAGCAGAATGGCATATCACAGAATATCCTTAGCAACAATGTGTAGAATGATTAACGTAAAAAAAGAAGACAATGCTTTAAAAAGATTTTGTTTTAGTAAAGAAGATCAACTACAAAAAAACATGGTAAGATACAAATATTTTGTATAAATTGATTGGGAAACTGAAGAGGTTATCATAGCAAGGTTATCCTAAAGCAATATAAAATAAATCTATTTACAACAAATATTGTCAGAAAAAGGTTCTGCCACAGTGGTTATGAATCACTGTGACTATGTGACAGAAGCCATTCATCAGTTATCAGACAGTAACACTTACTGCCCCCTTATCTGTGATCCCACATCCACAGTTAACAAGAAATTCCTTCAATTTAGTGGCCCTCTTGTGTTACTTCTGTGCATCATTTCTGCCTGGTACTTCTGCCTTAATATTTTGCAGAAAATAGATTATCTCCTCTTCGGTACACGGTCACCTTTTTCTTTTAAATATTTTATAGACACCATCTAATTAAGATATGTAAGTGTTTATTTGTTTTTATAATAAATTTCATTCAGTTCATTAACTTTTACAACAACTTCTACCAATGCCAGCTGAACTTAACACAAAAAAAAACTAAATTGGACAAATACATGATTTGTAGTGGAATTTACAGTTACTTAATTCATCATCACTACACATCCATTTCTCTTAACAACACAAAACAAAACAAAACTTAAAGGAGTCTATATGAGCTATCTTGACAAACACAGAACAATTAACAAACCTGTGATCACTACAACCCACTGCAGTTTATCATATGATTTTGGATGTCCTGTGTCTCCAAAAGTGCAGCAGTAAACTCTAAGCTCTGACATCTGGTTAGATCACATTTTTCACATTATGCTACTCTCATTCATACATGTATGCAAACATATTCAAACCAATACACATTAAAAACTGAGGCAAGTAAATGATAGTCGGTTTGGGGTTATTACAAAAAATATTTTTAGTTCCAATAACATTTTTAAACATATAGATTCAATTTAAAAAAAATCACTCATCTGAATCTTCAATCATCTGGATATCATTTTCGGTGCTGAGTACTCAACTTTATGATGTTATAATTTACTTTCACATGTCTGTTGTGGGGATTAACCAAAGCATAATATTTTCCCCTAACTTTTTCTCTAAGACAGTCTTTCATAATATTCCCCCACCAAAACATTTGTGGGGTGATGAAGCCTTTCCATTACTCCTCTACACCACAAGCCATTTCTTCCCACACTTCCTATTTTTTGCAATATATCACACATCAATACTAAATTTTTTGCCACCTGTCTATGCCAAAATATTTTCAGAATTTTGCAAACATATGACTTAAAAAAGCTCAATTTCATAAACACGTTCATTATCAACATGTTTACAACGCTCATTCAAAATACTGTTCTCATTCTTTTTCTTTACTGGAACAATTTAAATACAACTGGACATTTAAATTTGGTACATTGTAGACATCTCAAGGTAAGTCGTCATCATTATGTTTATTGTTTTTTTCCTCCATGTCAAAATCGAAACCCTGTTTTGTGAGTATTTTCTCAATGTGCCCTTCCTTTTTTAATGTATTAGCATGTTCTCTATGGCCTATTGTCATCTGAGCATTCTCAATACCATTTATATGATAATCTTTAACATTCGACAGACTGACAACCTCTTTTACAGGTTACCTCTGGATTGTTTACACTGACAACATTGTGAGTAATATCATTGGTAAATACTCTGATAATATCTTCTTTCCCTTCAATATTACTTCTATTGTTGACAATATTAATTGGTATTGCATTCAATGCTTGTTGTGTAGCAGCAGGATCAATATTATTAAATTCCTCCTTGTTGTATTCTATGGACCTTGGACTTGTCATCTTGGTATCATCTAAATTACATTTAATCAGGTATATGTTTCCAATTGCAGATCAAAAATCTGCTGACCACTTTTCAATTATGATAGATTAATTTATTCTTCATGTTTATCTGATTGTGCTTCTATTTGAGATTTAAGTTTTGGCTTAAGATCAATGGATTGTGATTCAATTTGAGTTCAGGCTGAATATGGATTTAAATTCAAATAATTGTGATTACAATCCTAGTAGAAGAGTTTTCAAATTGAATTCACTTCCAAGTGGATCAACTAATATCTGTAAACTATTATCACTGAATGGTGAGAATCCTAAGAAAGGGGACAAATATTCTTGAGAATGTGTTGGGCAAGGGGGGGGGGGGGGAACTAGGGGGCTCAAGCCCCCCCCCCCCAAAGTAACTAGCTACACCTCCGACATTGTAATTTTAAAGACCTTTTTTTTAGCTCTACAGATTTGAGATCCAAGGAGACTATAAATACTACACTTTGCTTGACTCAAGCCCCCCCAAACCAAAATTCACTCAAGCCAAGCCCCCCCCCCCCAAAACCAAAGTCCGCTCAAGCCCCTCCCAAACAAAAATCCTGGATCCGCCCCTGGTGTTGGGGTACAAGTGGTGGGGTAAAGTATCTCCTGTTCCTGCTCGGGACATAAAAGCAGGTTCTGCTCAAAGAACTAGGCTTTCATGAGCATTACCTTTCACCCCATTACTGCTATTATCATTAATGATTATTCAGAAGGAAAATAGAAGGTAGAATCAAAAAGAAAATATATGATTTCCTGTTATATTGATATACTCCACACTAAATAGGAATGGTATTAACAGGTATTTCCAGATTCGAAACTCTGTATCAACTTGATACACTTGTATCAGGGATGATTTTTAACTGAGATGACAAAAAATATGGTTCAGTATTATGTGAAAATATACAAACAAAATTCTAAACTTGATAAGTGTACTTTGATTCACCCTACATATTATTTGTGACGAAAGTTAAATGAAATGGTCTCACAATACAGGCTGTCTCACTCTGAAGAAACTACACACACCTTACCTGTTTTTCAAGACCCATGACCTTCATTGTTGTGGCTTATCATTCTCAAAATGAACGTATCTCCACATTAGTGGACCAATATACAAAACCCATAGTCAGAAAGCTCCCCTCGCATATCACGGACTGGCAACACTTGCTCTTTTTTCTTTCTATTCTACCAACACCTCTTCCTTCCAACGCCTTCCTGGCAGTAATTCATGCTAAAGCCTTGTAAACCCAACATTATTCTTTTCCATGGGTTCAGTGCCATCCCAACTGCCTCCCAAACACATCTTTACTCTCCACCCCAATACTGAACCTACTGTCAAATATCTATAGGCACCTACAGGGCTCCCTCTTATGCTAACCTCTTTCTAGGCCACCTGAAACAAAGGCTCATATTCATAGAAGCTATGGGTCTGGCACTCTGAACTTCACATGTGCCTATCCTCACACCAGTCACTTTCCAGGATGTGGATTCATCTTCCTCCAATGGCTATCTCAACTCCTTGATTTACTGCAAACCCATTACATGCAATTGTATCTTCATTTCAAAATCTGTCATTCTTATCTCATCAAATGATCTCTCCCTAAGCTTTGGCATTCAGCATAGTTGTATATAATCCAACCAGCTGTCTCTAGCATGGTATTCCAACATCTCCCAGGATCTAGTTAATGTATCAATTAATTAAACAGATCCTGCAATGTAGGTCAGATTTCATATATACATTCCCAGAAAAGTGCACTCGTCTCCTCAAAATCGTACCAACATCCCACTGCATCTTCTTTAGCAGACATATCCATAGGTTGAGATGAGGGCCTTTAGGGCTCTTTCCTTTTAATCAATGAGATGAAGCAGTGTAAATGAGGCATCCAATATATTAACACTAAGCCACCCCAGTCAGCAGTGTCCTCTTTCATTGGCTGCTGAATAACGAGATTAGGTTTGTCTAGACAATTTAACTGTCTTTAATATTCGAAGATCCCAAAGACTCTGTAAAGACATTATAGACTAGGGATTTCTTCTTTATTGAAGCCATCTTCCCATTTATCTCCCTACCATTCAAACCTTGTTTTCTTTCCCCCTAATTTTGCATTATATTTTTAAATGTTGCCGCTACCGTCACTGTTGTTGTAGGTACAGTAGTTTCAGAAGTTTTAACAGAAGTTGTGCTACTGGTGAAATGTTAGTAACTGCTGCTGGAGTGATCATTGTTGCAGATGTATTTCTACTGAAGTCAACAGCGTGTTATGACTTTAGAAGGTTTTGAACCAAATTTAATTTTAAAATAGCACATTGTGCTTGTGATTTTGTCTGTAATGGAATTCTGTGTAGCAATACATTTTTCCCTGACTGGAGTCAGTAAAATCTTTGTGATGCTGGATATGAATGCGGATGGGGCAAGTGCTTTACTTTGCCAAAAGCTTTTTATTCTTAGTTTTTAAACTTTTATGTCTTCTTATCATTGATACACATTTGATACTCTTAGCTCCTGGATGGGTGTGATCCGAAGCAGTCGCTGCACACCTGTGGTAAGATGAAACCTGATACTGGATTCGTGTGCTCCCTTGTGACACTTCCCAAATATAGGGCTGCCCTTGCATGACGCTGTCACATATCCAAATCTCTGGCACTGGGAGTGCTGCATAGGATTATGAACATATGCACATAACATCCATGTTTATGAAACCTGCTTTAACTGGTTGGATTTTGTCACTTCTGGTATTCATTCACTCATTGGCCACAGCATCTAAGCAGATGTTAGTTGTAGTCACTGTGAAGAAAGTCAGTTATCGCTTGGGTTAAGTGCACTGCATCTTCTCCCAATGGTGGTTCAACATATCTTGCCACATCAATCACATGCAAAATGGGGTCCAGTGGATGATGTCTGCTATTATGAAGGTTTTTCTTCTTTATTTTATCCAGCCATGTTCTATCATGTTTGGACTTGCTGGTGGCAATGTGATAATGCCATGCTGGTATAAGCCTCCCAATCAGCAGCACCCATGCTGATGCTCTCCAAGTCACACTTGCAGGAGTCTTTAAACCTTAGCCTTGGGTGCCACAAAGGTCTCTTTATATGAACAATCTGACTGAGCATGTCTTTGCATTGTAATCTTTTAGTGTCCCTTCTATGAACATGGCCAAGCCAGAGCAGTTAATTTTTTTTCAGATTGGCAGTAATACTATGACAGGTTGTTATGGACAGAACAATCTTGTTGTTGCCATGTTACACAGAGTATCATCCACAGGAAATTCATATAGAAAACATTCAGCTGTTTCTCTTGCCAGGTGTAAGTGGTCCATGTCTCTGATGAGTATAGTAAGATGCTTAGTCTGCAGGTCTGGTATACAAGGATTTTGGTGGAGATTGTTATCTTCCAGTTTCTCCAGACACATGTGGACAGCTTCACAAAGATCATCACAGCTCTGCTGATTTGTGCATCAATCTCCTTCTGATTGGACTGATTGGATGTAGTGATGAAGCTGAAGTGACGGAAATGTTTGATGACTTGAAGAGTGGTGCCATCTAATGTTATTTTTGAGAGACGGTCTGTACCCTGAACTACAACAACCATCTTCTTGGTGTTGACATTCGTCAATGACAGATGACACACCCACACACATACGACCAAATCCGGTGACCATTTACTGAAGTTCGTCTTCCGTATTAGTGAAAAAAAGGTGCATCGTCAGTATAGAGAAGTTCATGTGCAATTACGTCAATATTTTTTAGTATACTTTAATAGACTTAAATTAAAAAGTCTACTGTTACTCTTTATATGCAGATGTATGCTGACATCACAATTTGTAAAAGCTACAACAAGCAGAGCAGAAAAGAAAATCCCAAAGAGTATGGCACCAGAACACAGACCTGTCACAGTTTATCTTGAAGGATGCAAAAGCTTCACCATCAAACATTGCAGAGCTCTGCATATTGTTGTAAAAGGACTTGACAGTGGCGTAGGTGGGCAGCTGATTTTGGGCAGTATGTCGTAAAGGTCAGTTTCACAGACAGTCACTTCCTACAGTTGAAATGTTTATCATGATTTCAGCACACAAGAGGCTGTAAGCATCTTAGAATTTTAGTAAATTCTAGCCTCTCACCTTTAGGTATTAGGGGGAAAGCTTACTCTGTAGGAAAAGATAGTTTTCATTTCAGGTATAGGTTATGGGAGTGAAGCTTTATATAGCATAAAGATACTGTAACCAAACACACTAAATAAACCCCTTTAGGAACAATAAAAGTATTCAAAATTAAATAAAAGCCCTAAAATAAACCTTCTATAACAGAAAGAAAACATTAGTTTGGGAGGAAATAGGTTAAATCCCCCAAGTTCAATTTCAAATAATAGATTTTGATATAGGTTAACTTTACATTTTCTAAACCAATTTGAATGCAGTAAAGACTTTTAGTAGTTGCTAAATGCCGAATATAAACTTTGAATAATAATAAATAAACTTTAAATCAACTGAAAATTAAATAATCATCAGTAATCCAACTTTGTAATTATGAACTTCTACCTTGGAAGTGTTTTGGCATTTTTAAACCGATTTACGAGCAGTAAAGTAACTCAATACTTGATAAACCAACTACACTAATTTTCTGTAATAATATTAACACCTTTTACTAACCTTAAATATGATAATCCAAAATAATCCAGTTCAGCACACAAGAAATTTCTAATATTTGGTATTTCACTGTTTTTATACACTTTCGAACAGAATAAAGTAGTTGTGATGAAGTAATAACTCAGTTGAAATATAAGATCACTAAAATTTCGTAGTTTCTGAACGTTTAAATAACTTAAATCAATTTTTTATACTTTGTCAGATGCATTTCACTTTTAATAATTTTTATCTCAAAATCCTAGAGAACTCCCGAAATAAAAAGTAGATTTCCGGGAAGACCTAAAAATCTAATATCACATATAATAATTTCAAGTAATTCCAAGTAATGGAGCCGATTTTATAGAGATCTTAAAATTTATTTTTCATTGCAGCCATGTGGGCAACTTAGAAATATTTTTCAACTGATCTAAAGTAGATACAGAGACAAGACAACTTCCAGAATACGTAATTTAATTCAGAGAATCTCGTGGTAATTTTATATTTGCGATAAAAGTAATAGAAATAAAGTTATAAAATTAAAACTGAAATTGCACTTTGGTTACGTCGTAGTTAAACTTTCCCTGCACCAATCTTAATAAAAATTACACCAATAAACTCAGGAATTTTAATGGAACACGGTGATAATAATAATATTTGCATAAATTGTGGCATTAATAAAATGACGAAATATAGAAGCCTCTCGAACAATAGTAATTCCCCAGAGTAGGAAAATAGTTCACTCCTACACAAGATCTTTTAAACCAGACACTTAAAATTAATCACTAAATATCCATCATTTCATAATTAAATAAGTATAAACACTGGCACACCTAAAGTTTCGCATAATTGGTTAGTTACTGAGATATTTCCGATCTAAATCGTTTAGGTGTTAGCAGAAAGTTGTATTTTGGCTGTGACGTCAGCAAAGGTATAAATCGTAGGACGCGGTGGTGACGGCGTCTTTTCCGGGTTTGAAGTTGTACTAATAAGATGTTATAAGCGTGTGCGCTGGTAGGTTGGCAGCTCCATCTTTGAGTTGGTACTACCGGTTCGGCCATGATGGAATGTTGGCTTCTGGGGCGTGGCACTTGTTTTCTTAATATGAACTTTTAATTTTCATCGGGGTGTTGGTCGGTCTTTACTTCTCTCCACAATCTGTAATTTTTGGAACGATTGTCCGATTGGCCTAAGCAACTTAAGAATGCTGTTTGAACTTTAAATTTCATTTTAAATAAACTTGAAGAATTTTTGGAAAAGTGAACTGTTTCATTTCTGTAGCTACTATCATACCTTTTCAATATTTGGGGTCTTCAAATATTGTGGCGACCTGTAGCGTTCTAGTTGTATCCTGGCAACATGGTCTAACTAAATTAAAATATTCAACAAGTTTTCATCGGACTGTGAGCTGTGATCACGAGTGTAAGTTAAGGCACTTAGGCGATACTATAACCCCAGTATCGGTCTAGTCCTTACAAGGCATCATATTAGTTTTTTCTTACTGCTGATGTGTTCACCGTGACAGAATTGGTTTGAAGAGAGACATCCATACTTTAATACTCCATGTAAACAAAGATGTATGTAACAGCTAGTTTATTAATAATCCATATTATTAAAAGTTTTGGAGTATATAGATTTTTATTAATTTTTAGTCTAAAAGGTAAACGTAGGTTTGGGAATCATGGAAGAACCAGGGTATAAGGCAACTATTGACCAGTAAAACAAGACAGTTTGCAAAGGATTCTCATCATGAAAGGCTGTGAGCCATCAAAGTTAAATAATTCACTGACCCAAGCCAACAGTATATTAACAGTTTATAGCCAAGGGATAATCTTTTTTCAATAAGTAAAGTCAGAAGACTTGGAGCAAGCATATTTCAACTATTCATTTCTCCCCTTACTTCTCACTGATTTAGAGATCTACGAACAAGTTGAAAGTAAGAAGAAATTGTTACATGAACAAAATAATGTTTGACATTATAATAATCTAAATAAAAAGAAGTCCTTTATTTACAATAGCAGAAGGCACAATAATGTAGAGACAAATAAAAAAATCAGTAAAGGCCTTTCTTCTTCCTTTCTAGCAAGGGCCTTGAATAATATTTTATTTGTGTGTGTGTGTTATTTGCTTCCATTCCACTGTACCATCTGCTATGGTAAGTCATGTGTTTCAACTCCTACACTTAATAAGAATGTTGAAGTTCACTTTTGTGTTCACTGTGTCAAGTGTTAACACTTCACCTGATGTACTTTACAATAAATAAGACAAAATCTTAAAATATTTTTATAGATATAAATTGTTCAGATACATGATGTTGATCACATATCTGGAAGTCACCACATCAGAGACAATACGCACAAATCAGTAAGAAGATCTTAACAAAGACTTTTTCTTTCACACCTAGTACAAGAAACTTGTTGTTTACACAGCTTGTCAGTTGTAATATATTTCAAAACTCTCAATGAATAAATTTTTTTCACTCGGACTAAAATATGGCAGAAGTAAACTCATCAAACTGTACAAATGAAGGCAGTAAGGCAATGACAAAAATACTGATGTGAGAATACTTTATAATATTTTTATGTAAACCTTAAACATGTATAGAGGAGAGACATACAGCAATGGGATCACACACTGACTCACCACATGACTGAAGCCAGAGATAGATAAGGTGGGCAGAGTATGAATGGCAATGGTTGGGGAAGAAGTAGGCAATTGATAATTACTGAAAAGTATTATCTCTGGGAAAGATCGTACAAAGTAATAAAACATAATAATAAGGTGGATCAGAAGAATTATGAAATATATAAATAATTAAGAATTAGGGTATGGCTTGAGTCTTACTGGAGGTCAAGGCTAGGGGGTGCCTGCTGTCAAGGATATGTTGGTAAGCTAGTTCCCATCTAAGAGTACAGAAAGGGTAATACCTTCAGCAAAAATTCTGACAACTCATTGTAAAATGGTTGAGAGGTTGTTAAAGTTAAAGGAACTAGAATGGGTTGCCTCTGAATAGTCTAGATTTCCAGTGTAAATTGTTTACCTGTTGATCCTAATAGCTAGTTAGTTAGGGGTGAAACCTTTACTAAATAATAAGCTGTTAAGAGAAGGCAAGTAATTTTTTTAATGGGTCAGTATAGTTCGGCTAGTGCTGCATCCAATGATACGAAAAGATTCTCCTGTGATAGGATTAGAATAGTTCTGGTGGCCAAATGTATGCTGCAAGTTTTAGCAGTGTCTACTGCATGGAAAAGATCCACACCCTAAACTAGGATAATCATTAGGTGAGTGTTTAGGAAACCAAGGTGTTCTTAAGACAGATAGGTTGGTGTAGAATGTGTGCAGGGTAGTGGGAAGGGTTTTAGGAGAAGGATGTAAATATCAGGGAAGAAATATATAGAATGTAAAGCCATGGGGAAGGATCTGGTTAATTAGCTCAAGATCAGGAGAGAACAGAATGATGAATATCAGGATGTGGTCAGATCTAGGGGATGCTGAATGGGAGTTGTGGTAAGCAGTTACAAAAGCATCTTATAACTATTACTATGCCATACATATTTTCTTCAATAAAACAGTTTATGGCGTTATCGTAACTCATTAACAATACTTTTAATAATCATTATTCATTGGTTGATAGGCATCTCCTTATCCTTTCATCTCAATTGGCATCCAATATCTTATATCTTTAAAGCTGAAAAAAAAAATTGATGCAGTACATGAGGCATCAAGCTGACATAATTAACTGATTGAGTAACTTTTATCTACCAACTTTGTGTTGTCTATAGGATATTTGGTGCCAAGATTGATGATATCAGAGAGCCTGCATGCACATGTCAGATGCATGGAGATAAATAAGTACATCAAATACCTCTCTTTCATCCTGTATCTATTGACAACCATTTATAAGAAATATTATACAGTGTCAAATTTATTGTGGATTTAATTTTAGCAGGCAGCATGGCACCAGTTGAAAATAAAGTGAGAAAGTTGTTCTCCACTTCAGTTGCAAGTTACTTATATATATAAAGTTACATTACTTTTCTATCACATAGATCAAGGAAAAAATGCAGTCCTTCACTTACCAAAGAAGAAGGTAGAAGGGCTGCAGCCACAAAAAGCACTACAGAAACATCATAATATTTCGGATACAGCTCTTACTCATAGCTGTAGAAGCACTCGTGATTAATCCAACAAAATGAATGATTCAACAAAATCTTCTTGGGTGTCCAGCCGGATGGTGGTGTAAAAACACAACGTTTTGACAGCTGACTCTGCTGTCTTCATCAGGTATCTAGTAGTTGTTCTCAGCTGACTGTTAGCGCCTCGACTGGCTTGGCCACCCATCGAAGTCCTTTATACCTTCAGCTGGAAGGCCCACTCGCTCTGGTTGGTTGAGAGCGTTTTATACGCAGCCCACTGCGGCCACCACTGGCGCCACTAGCTCCTTCCCGCCCGGATGTGCTGGCGGTCCGAGATGCTATTGGGTCCACTTTTGATTGGCCGTGATTGCTGGCTTAATCCGTGGTCCACTGTGGCGCCCGACTGGTGTCATTTGCCAGTGGATTAAGCCAGCGGTCACGGCCAATCAGAAGTGGACACAACAGCATCTCGGACCGCCAGCACATCCGGGTGGGAAGGAGCTAGTGGCGCCAGTGGTGGCCGCAGCGGGCCGGGTATAAAGCCAACGCTCACGACCAACCAGAGCAAGCGGGCGTTCCAGCTGAAGGTATAAAGTAGGTTCGATGAGTGGCCAAGCCAGTCAAGGCAGAGACAGTCAGCTGAGAACAACTACAAGATACCTGATGAAGACAGCAGAGTCAGCTGTCAAAACGTTGTGTTTTTACAACACCATCTGGCTGGACACCCGAGAATATTTTGTTGCATTGATACACCGCGAAAGTCTCCTCTCACACAAATGAATGGTTGCTTATTACCTTAGTGGTGATGTAAACAGTAGAAGTCTTCCTGGGCATTGAGTATATCATGTTCTCAGGTAATTAGCTGATTGAAAATGATGTGTACTGGATATGGAGATGGAGATTCTGATCGCTAAAATATTCTGTGAACAGTCATGTTCACTTGGCCCTTTATGTAACAATATTATTTTAATGAAAAGCGTGGTTGGAAACTTCAAGCACAGAAAGAAAGTTTATCATATGAAAAAGAAATATTTACATAGTAAAAATTATCATTATTAAATCAATAAATATAAGATGAATGAATAAACTACACTCACAAGGGATATATCGGTTAACCAGTGTGGGATGGTGAAGAGGATGTTAAGAGATTATCTGAAAGTGAGGACTGGAGGTTGTCTGGTGTCCAATTTCCACCTAAAATGTTCAGATGGAAATATTCTGATGGGTCTTACTATAAAGTCACATGAGTATTGGGAACTGTCATATGTAGCAAACCGTTTATCTATGACCAATCATCCTGATGGACAGCTGAAGTTTTGTGAGGCCAATCTAAGAACTTAGGTGATGGAGACAGGTGAGCTGGTATATGAGAAGGGACATGGTGGAGGAGACATGGCCTATGAGAGTGTAGGTTTCACCAGTGGTAGCGTGGTGATGGATGAGTGCAAACTGTATTTTTGCAATGAGACAACTGATTCTATCTTGAATTGCTAGCTGCAGGGGAGGGAGCATAGAATGTGATAGGGGTGGCAACTATCAGAGGCTAGGTATTGTTGGTCTGGTGTGGATAGAGGTGTGTAGGTAGCTGTTGTGCGTGGAGAAGCCTAGTTCAAGGAAGGTCTTGTGGATATGAGAGTAGTATCATGTGAAGTTTAGAAGGGGATGTTATTGATGGAGTCGAGGAGAAGGTTATCACCACCAGTACAGATCACAAAAATATTGTCTACAGCTCTGAATCATGCAGAAGATCTTGTAATAATATTTTGAAGAAAGGATTCTTGCAATTAACTCAGGAAAATGTTGTGTCACATGTGATGATAGATGTGGGACTGGAAGGAGTGGTAGATTTTTGATAGAATAAAGTGGATCAGTGATAAGAGGAATACAGAAGTCTTTTGTAACAAGGAAGGAATCTCTAAGAACAGGTGTGCACTATCGAAAAACACTCTAGGAAGTGGTTGGTGCCTCTGACATTGGATTCATGGACATGACAAATGCTCGTTCAGTGTTAGACGAAGAAGGCAGAAATGAACTCCATGGGAGACAGCAGAAGTGACTAAGTCTCATTCAGGATTGCGTGTCTTGTGGATTTTTGACAGGAAGAATGGGGTGGGGGTTTTGGGGATTCCCAAATGGAAATGAAGCAGGATGTGAGACCTTGGAAGGAACCTTTTATTTTGAGAAATAAACAGATTTCTTGATAGGTGGAATTACTGGTGTCTACGGTGAGGGGCTGGTATGTGGAGGTTTTGGAGGACTGTCTCAAATTTACTCTGATCCATGACAACAGTGACTGACCCCTTGTCAGCCAGAGAGATTATAGTTCTTTGATTTTTGAAAGTTCTTTCATATCCTCCATCTCCAAGGGATCCATATTATTGGACCAGGAGATTGAATTCAGGAACAAAGATGATGAGAGGGTAGAAGTAAAGAAATCTTTGGATAAGAGGGGGGGATAATGTTGGGGACGGAAGGTGGATCTAATTGGGATGGTGGTAGGAATTTACGGAGCTGGCTTCCAAATTGTTGCATTGGCCTTGTTGATAGTAGTATGCTGAAGGTTATGTAGGGTGTTGTGGGAAAGATATTGAGAAGAATGCAATACATTTCTAGGAATCACCTTCAGGAGACTGCCAAACTTGAAAAAACATATATGTGTCCACAAATACCAATACCTTAAAGTTCCTCAACAATCCCATGGCACCTTATTTTATAATAGACCTCTCTGCCACCTATATCATGATCCATCTCATATTCCAGCTCACTTGTCACCAATTTCCAAGCATTTACATCCAGATATTCATTAGTATGGTTGGTCACGGATATATCAATTACTCCAAAATCTACACCATCTTGTTGCCACCCATGCCAACTCACACATCCTTAAGACTTCAATAATTATCTCCCAGTCAGAGCCATTAGAGTACTCCCTGAAACCACACCCTAATCTGAACTTTGTAGGTGGAAATTGGTGTACCAAGATATTCTGGATACCAGACACTCCCCGGGTCTCACTCTTAGATAATACTTACCTTTATGTTTACCAGTCCATCCTGGTAAACCCATCACTTAAATGTATAATTTATTTACTTATCATTTTAACCATTTGTATATTTTTGAAGTTCTTCATGACATTGGAAGCTTGAGAATTTATTTATTTGTATATTGTTTTATTTATTGGTTTATGATTAATCTCTTTTCAATACATGGCATTTTCAATGATACTGTTTTTTCCTAAACTCCCACCTCCAAACTGCTCCATTCTGACCCTAGCGGTCACAGATAAACCATTTATGTAGTTCAATACTGTATACTAAAATGTTGCACTTTTACTTTAGATTGTATAGTATTTTTTCCTCCCAGTGCAATTTATATCCGTCTTCTTTGGAAAGTGATTGGTGTACAATATCTTTCCTTTCTACATGATTAATTCTTACATCTAACAAACAAAACTTTTATCCTCCATTCTATCTGTATATTCCCACCCAATTCAACAATATTGTTAATAAAATATGTAAATTTTAAAACAGTTCACCACAAATGTGTAACCATGAGTAACTACACCTAAAGATATTAAAAGTTATAACCAATTAAAATATTTATTGAACTTGGTAAAAGTCTCTATTTAAGCCTTAAAAATTATCATAAACTAGGCTATTAAGCTACAACTCTATCTCTACCTCTGGCCTTTATCATCTAATCAGGACTAATTGTGGCTGTCAGAAATACTAGATACATCAGACCACCCTGGATTTCGAAAACGATCGAACCAATTTGTTTCAATCACATCTCATTCTGCTACTGCCCACTAGCTATGTTTTCTCTAAAATGATAACAGAAGAAATAGAAGAACTGCTGTTGTATAATTGCTGATATCATTTATGGGTTAAATTCATCTTTGAAATGGAATCATTAGGTCAGGAAAGGGATAGGTAGAGCAGACAAAGTGTAATTCATAACATAAATATGTATACATGTATGAAACAAACTTCTGTTTTCACAAAATGACAATGCTTGGAGTTAAACAACTTAAGCTCATTAATTTGTCAAGTTAATTAAAATTATATAATTGAAACATGCAAATCCTATAATCTAGTGAAGCATTAAATATTAAAATCATAAGCACATGCATTGTTAAATTTTATCTGAGGAATGCTGCAAGTAATAAATTATTTTTTTTAATGTCTAGAAATGCTAAATATTTATTATTTTATATTATCATTGAATGATTGTCATTTTGTGAAAAGAATTGGTGAAAAAAATGTCTAAATATGATACCACTAGTTAAGCTTATAGATTATGCTACATGCAACAGCATTTGCACAGTGGAGCAGAAC
This sequence comes from Vandiemenella viatica, assembly GCA_031002005.1. Taxonomy (NCBI): domain Eukaryota; kingdom Metazoa; phylum Arthropoda; class Insecta; order Orthoptera; family Morabidae; genus Vandiemenella; species Vandiemenella viatica. The sequence goes on from CM061918.1 coordinate 32,967,416, forward strand.
AACTAAATCTGTAAACATACCAAATTTTCAAGTTAACAAAGAGTTTTAAATATAGAGAACTGATGCTGTGTCTACTTTAGTTTTAATTGGCAGCAAGCAGTTTCTGTTCTTACAATAATTTATTACAACTTAGTTTCATTCTGGATTTAAAGACAAGTAAAGAAGGTTACAATAAATATTTATGCATTTATCTACACTATACAAATTACATCAGTCGTAGATAAAAAGGGTTCTGTATTTACCAGTTGGAATATGATGTCAGATCAGCGTGGACAGAACTGAGAATACAGAAGGCATATCTACCTTGAGACAGATATGTATCAGCAGCAGTTAGTCTCGTCCAGTTCTCGAACTGAAATGGCTTCTGCTCCAGTGAACTTGGAGGCAAAGTGAAGCAGTTTTTGTGTATTCAAAACCAATCTGACAGTATTTGTGGGAAATATTTGAGGATCTCGATTGAGTAAAAATATAATGGACAATTCATCTGCCCAAATACATAAATACAAAAAAAAAAAACCTAATTCCAGAAAAAAATAAACTACAGAAAAAAAGAGATTAAAATTTTAAAAACATAAAGCTTCTTTATTTTTGTTTTAATTGGTGAATAGAAATTAAGTTATATTTCAAATTAGTTTTCAAGGTGAAAATTTTATTGAGTTAATATCAGTTAAAGTAACAACCAATTAGTTAAAAGTCTAGCTAATTTATTGCTACATAAGCTTTAACTGAAAATTTTCAGTTAAAAATTAACTTTTGATTAAAGTTCTTTAATATTTCCTACAAATTGTGTAACAAACTGAGCCATCAAGTTTACTGGAGTACAGACAAATTGAGATGGGTTTTCATTTGGAAAAAATATGGTAACTCACAACAAATAACAAAATGATGAAAATTATGATGTCACATAATTAAACTTGAGGCCCTTGTTAAGTAAATACTAAATAAAAAAGTATCTATAAAAATTATTTTTACAAAAAATCCTATTAAGTTTGAAAATGTTCAATAGTGAAAATTAAAAGAAAAACATTAAAAAAAAAAGCAAAATACGTAAAAGTTATTTTTGGATATTGTTGCACCTTTGCTGTTTAACTAACCATTTTAACACTCCCATTTCCGTAGTACTAAGCCTAAACTTTCTATAAAACAGCTATTGGCCTACTGATATGAAATAATAATTTTCTTGACAAATTTGAAATTTAATTTTTAAAGTTTACCTATTATTATTATTATTTTTCTCTCTAAAAAAATTACTTAGTCTGCACTGACAGTTTTTAACATAAAGTTGCTTGTATTTCTGTCCCACTAATTAAGGAGTAACAGAGTTGTATTGTATGTAAATTAACTTGTGTACAGGTTTCATACTACAACTAAGCATTAAAATTAATTCTTTATTTTGAACTTAATAGCCTGATTCCGTGATGCTTGCAACAGTCTGAAATTATTTACAGAAATTTTACATAATCTCATCAATGACTTCTTATGAAACACTTCCAACATTTTTTTAAAATGAATTAAGCCCTAGCAGTATTTATCAGAAATGATTGCTAATCTGAGGCATTTTGTCAATTCATCAACATTCTAAAATGAATTTTGACTGAAACAAACATATCAATAATTCCAAGTATCAAGGAAACAACAACATAAAACAAAATTTAAAGTTTCATCATTTGTGTATAATGTGATTAAAAATCTTCAGTTAGAAGAATATGAGAATTAGCCTTAATTATTGTACTTCCAAATTAATTATCAAGAGTCTTCTTATCATAGAGGTAAAGACTGAATACTTTTACACAACTGTCTGTTGTCTACAGTTTCAGGAACATTTTTACTAATGTGTAGCCTCGAATAACAAATTGTTTATCCTTATTCTGAATTCAATGAAATGAGTCCACTTTCATTTGGTAAGAACATGCATATTACATAATTTATTACCCATGTGCTTTCATAAAATTTGCTACAGTCTATAATATACAGTGTATGGGAATGGGTTGAAAATTTTTACCTTCTTTGTAATAGTTTTAATTCTGTATAGTAGTATTTTTTCTACCTACATCATAAGTGTATAAAAGAAAATCAAAGATATCTCCTAGAAATACAACACACCAGTGTCAATATTCAACATCCATCTCTTACTCCATCGGTTCTCAAGGTTTGAAAGCTCCTATATTGATGTACCTTCAACATTTTCTCAAGAAACCAAATCTGTTGAGCTTTTTCTTTGATAAGCAGCAAAACGAACCAAAAACATCTAACATGAAGTTTCCAGATTCTGTAAAACCAACATAACCTCTGATTGGTTTAACAAAAATCTCTCTCAATAAGAAATCCAAATACCGCAATACACATCAAAACACTTTCCAATACCAGTATTACATAACCAATTATTATGCTGTTCCTTTGCTCCTCTAAAATCATAAAACCTCTATCATGAAAACACACCTTTTCCTGGACTACCCCTCATAACCAATGTCATATCCTAAATCACCTATTCCACTATACACTTCAAAGATTTATACTCAACAGACAACTTATATTCTGTGCCCTTTAACCTCTCATACAAAATTCTGAATTCTTTTGTTAATGACTTAGTAGTACAAATTTGACTTGCAGCAGAAAACCCATCTAGCTGAGTGATAATTATCGCAAAATGATTTTATAGATATCCTTGAATTGTTCATAAAAGTGATGCTATGAAGTGTTTTCTTCATCATGAAGAAAGGCTTAGTTTGAGTTTTTGATATTTTAATTCTTCAGTTCACTTGTTTGTCACAAACATAAGTTCAGTTATGATTCCTTATCAATATTAACAATGAAAATTAACACAAGTTTTTCCTATCATGTAGTTAAGATAGAAAGCTTTAAGCTCTATTCCCGATGGAAAATTAAATACAATAGCAGATAGAAGAGTAAACATTAACATCATATCGCATTTACTATAAGACAGATATTCGTGTTTGATTATTTTACTTTTTATGCATTTTTTACTTTTTAACCCTTTTATACATCTACATATATACTCTGCAATTCACAAAATTGTGGGTGGCAGAGGGCCAACTACAACACTTAAAAACACACACAATTTGTTTCTAGTCACTTTTTGGTGTCTTTGTTTTCTGAATTTTTATTGTCATTGAAACCAAATTTAATCAGCAGGAACAGAAGTTTGTCACGTATTTCTATACAAAGGCAGAAGAAATTATTAAAAAAGCAAAAAATTAGTAGAGGAGAATCGGGTAATATGGAATACCATTTATGTTTTGTTGTACAAAATGGTAATGAAAATAATTTAACACCTGAAACTAAATCCAATACAACCTTCAACTTCTTCTGATAACATATATCTAATGAAAAGCTGTCAAAACACATTTTTTTAATTAGTAAAATTTAGTTTAAAAAAAATTGTCGTTTGGAGGGTAATATGGAATAGGCGGGTAATATGGAATAGAAGGTTTCAAATAGCGTAAACTATCTGCAATTGAGAAAAACGTATTTAATGATACTTTTTAGTCAATATCATCATCATCCTTGTCGGATTCAATAGCTTTCTCTTCTTTTTTTTTGGCTATTCATAAAACAAAACATAATTAATAAACTAATTCAGAAATATTTACTGTCCCAATTGTTAGTTTATTATTTTCAATCAATATTAACAAAAATCGTATTACTCTCACTTATATTTGATTAAAACTGTATTTCAAATCAGTAGTTATTTTTCGGGATTTTTGGAATACCACAGTTTTATGTCTGGTTTTGTAGAATACTAAGTATCTTATATTACCCAAATCGCCATCTTGGACAAAATAGGCTTGATGATATTATAAAAAAAGATGCCAGCCAGAAAAGAAAACTGTACAACAAACCATCGCTTTTTTAGTACACATTACACTAAGACTAGAGATCAACAAAATAAATCTAATATTTTATATATATTTTAGAAAAATTATCTGCTAAAATTCTCGAAAGTGGAAAGACAAACTTAGTCGGACAGCAAACATAGTTCAGCTCCCAAATGACCGACCTTCATCACAAAGCATCATAGGAGTTTTGAGCAGCAGTTGATGGTACTTCCACTATACAGCAGCATTTGGCAGAGGAGAAACCTTGGTATTCCATATTACCCGACTATTCCATATTACCCGATTCTCCTCTATATTTGTAAATACCAAGTGATGTGTAATGATTAGATTAAATATATTCACCTTCATTGTATCTGAAAGTGGTCTGTGATTGGGTGTGAAATAAAATCTCGAGTGTCCTGTGTTTGTATTTTTTAATGTTTTTTAAAAATGTTTCTGCACGATCCTAAGCGTCACCTATGGCAAACAGTATTTTACAATCTAGTTCTCTTCCTTCCCTGGAATTTGGCCTTATCCCCCCCCCTCTCAAACAGGTTCTATGTGTTATGTCACTCAATTTGAACATTCAGATTTTGACTCTTATGAGCCTGTATTGTGAATGATTCATCTCTTCTTTCCACCACTTCCTTAAGTAATTAAATGTGACAATTTTTGTCATCCCCTTTTCTATCCTAAAGATACTACACAATGACCACATTTTATGGAATTACATTATATTCTAGCATCTATTTGCAACAATGCCCATCATTTTAGTTATGAACTTTTTATTTATGTGTTGTAGTAGACCTGCCAGTGTTGTAATGTGCTATGTAGCTACAGGTTTTAGATGACTACTTTCTCAGTTTGCTATCCACAATGGGCAATGACTGTGAAAGCTTGTGAAAACATTACCCATTTGAAAGTAAGAATTTTCGGCTGGAAGCAATAAACTAAGAGAATCAGACCTTTACTGAATCATGCACAATGCTACGATTGTACTCCAGATTATATGTACTTTTCTATTTAGTTCTTATTACAAGTAATTCTATATACATTAGAAAAGCACTAAACACAATAAATAAAGAAAAAAAACTATGTCATCTTTACATTATTCCTGTAATCTATCATCACTACTTTTCACTGTAAAGACTAATGAGGCCATGTTACTGTAGCTTGTAATTTCTGTAGATAAGTTGTATTATTATAATTATTTCCAAAGGCACTTATAGACTTTATGATATTATTTCTGCAGATCATATATGTAAAACAGAAAGATTGTAGATACTACGATGATGCATGGAAGGGAAAAGATGACCATCACCACAAGCTGGCACTCAATTTCAGGCTCAAGGGTGTAGGAAGATTCTCTCTTTTAGGTGGGGGGGGGGGGGGTCAGGGATTGGAATAAGTTATTAAGAGAAATGATGAATAACTTACCAAAAATGATGAAAGAATTTAAAGCCAATATTTGTAGAAGACAAATGTAGGTGGATGCAGGAAAGGGGGAAAATGGGTGAGTAGGGAAATTTCCACCAGAGCATGTGATCCATTTCAATGAAATTAAAATATTAAAATCAAATTAGATTCAAAGTTTGTTTTCACTTGTTTTGCTACGGTAAAGCTTATTAAAATTCGACCATGCTTTCAGGGAATATCCTGGTTCTGCAGGCAGGCGTTGAGCCGCCTGGGGACACATTTGGGCAGTAAAAGCATTTTGACCTACTTAGAGGCAAGTCACACTACAATATCAGCGTCAGTGATTCTAAATAATGGGTTCAACACCTTGTGAACCAGGCAGGATATTAGCAAGTATTAATTATTATGGTACATTTTGTTCACTGCCAGTTTTATTAAATTAGGGACAACTCATTGCTATTCCTACAAACAAAATTTAAAAGGACTGACAATGTTTTATGACACAATCTAAAATTAAATAAATGCATGTGAATTTATAGCAACCAGAAGACCTAATTCTAAAATATAAAATCAACTTATCAAACAATCTATAAACTAATATGGGTAACAATTGAAAGAAAGAAGTGCCACGAGGCAATATTTATATGGAAAGGATAGATAAAATACACCCAACGCTCACCAAAGTTGAAGGGAGGAGGGCAGAAGTAACACAAAACAACACAAAAAATATACAATATTTTGGGTTTATCCCTTTGTCAAGTAGAAAGTGGGTGACTGAGATCATGCAAGTCTAGTGCAAGGCTTGCGTGATCTCAACCACCAACTTTCTACTTGACAAAGGGATAAACCCGAAATATTGTATATTTTTTGTGTTTGTGTGTTGTTTTGTGTTACTTCTGCCCTCCTGCCTTCAACTTTGGTGAGTGTTGGGTGTATTTTATCTATCCTTTCCATATATCTATAAACTAAATATTTTACCAGAAAGAACAGTTACCATGAACTCACAAGACATTATCTAAGTAATCTAAACTGTATGTACCATTAGCTTGTGTGTAAACTAACCTGACATTGTTGTTATTTCTGTGAATGATATTATTAATATATTTGTAAATGGAACACCATCTGTTCACAACTTTTTTTTAAGAAAAATTATTCAATCTCAGACCTTTCATTCACTTACTGACTTGTTCAACTTCAAAACATGAGCACTGCAATAGACTCTACCACTATATGTGAGAAATGCATTGGAATATCAGTTGGCGGTAAGGTAAACTGGTAAGGGCACATTGGAGCATGTACTAAGTGAAGGGTTCAGAGGATGTAATGAGGAAAGCAAGATCAGTTGAATTACAAAACTTTGTTCAGACCCTTTATAGAGAATATAAGATACACACATTATCAGTAATAAGGTTTCTTTGGCAGAAACCATTTCAGCTGCAGATGTTCATTGCCAATTGTGTACTGTATGTCACTGAAATGATATGAGTGAAGGTAAGATACAGCAATAGGACCAATTTTTTAAAGGTAAAAGAACAAGCATTTCATGAAGAGAATAGTCAAAGGCCTTGTATTGTCAAGAAAACTGATGAAAATCGGAAATTCACCATATTTAAACAATTTACCCAAATTTTTCACTATGTTTTTTGTATGAAGCTATTGGAATCATTTTTTATTTTTTTTTAAAATCTATATAACATTTTTTTTTTTTTTGAATTGTCAAAGTGTAATGCGTGTGTAAAGAGTATAGATTTAGCAAACAGTTCAGGGTATGCTAGCTGGCAAGACAGAACTGTGAACTTCAGCATTAAGCAAAAAGAGTAGACAGGCTACACCAAAAAGTAATCTCTGTTGTACTAAGTGTTAAAGAAACAAATGATTGGTCAAATAGGTGATGTGATGACTGAAAGGAATTACAATTGGCTGCAAGACGAACAACATGACAGACAGCCATGTTGAAAGTGCAGTAATTTGCAGGCAGTCAAGAAAAGGTGATGTGCCTTCGTGTGGTGTTGGGTTCGCTTGTGGGCCATGTGGAGTGTTTGTTGGGTCACGGGCGTTCTCCATTATCTTGCCTAGCAGTAATGTGAGCCACAAAGACTGCTGAATTCGTATTGTACCCGATCAGATCAACATGTGCTATTTAGGACAGTGGTTTTTCTAACTGCAAACCTTCCTTCTCAAGGTGAGGTTCAATGTCTAAACTTTCATGGTAACGCCAATCTGATACCGACCTGGGCATTTGTGTTTTTAAATAAATAGTTTAAAATTGATCTTTTGGAATCTGGTGAACATCCTTTTGTAGTATCCCTCTACTGACAAACATTTACTTCAGTAAGCCTACTGAATTTCCTGAATCCCAGGTGGCGACAATTATTGACTTTCGAATCTGCGAGAAAACCTATCCAAAGCTTAACAGTATACCAGTACATTCCTTCCATGGTCTAAACTATTCCTATCATCTCTGTTAAGTATTCAAATAATAACAAGATACTGAAGAGTGTTTTCTGAAGCCTTTGACAGAGTAACGAGAAAATGTTTGGGGTCAACATTAGGTTAACGGCTGGAAGCACAACCAGCAACCAAACATTACATCCCATCCAACATTTTATTGTTATAAAAGCAGGCTTTATTTATGAACTTGCTAGAATCAGTTACATGCTTGTAGGTTACAACTCTATTTGCACTTCTCTAAAACCCAATTTGGTAATGCGCTTCAACATGGCTCCTTGTATTTTTGCAAAGGTCACAATTTCTCTGGTTTTTGTATTGGTCAAACTTTTTGGATTTGTTTGGTTACAATGTAGTTTATTTACATGTATCATGGTGCCAATGTAATGTTCTTGCATATGTTATATATATGTACCGGTATGTGTTTGTGCTGGTTAAAACATCACTGTTTTATTATGATTTACTGTTGTGTGTATTATCTTCATGCATCATAGGAATTATTCACTATTCTGAGTAGCATGTATGTATGTATGTTTTATTGCATAAATTACAAAGGACATCTGTAGCATTACAAAGACATTAAACATTAGTACATCAATGACTTATAAACATTCCAATTTTACTTCATATTAGCTGCTATTTCATAAAAGTCTTCAATTTTATATAAACAGTTACCAATAAGTAATTTTTTTATTGCATTCCTGAACATTTCATTTGGAAGCGATCTTATTCTCCTTGTTATGGTATTAAAAAGCTTGATCGATACATAGTAAAAAGTTTTTTGAGTGCATCTGTATCCGCACCTGAAGAAACCTATTTTATCTCAATTCCTAGTACTATAAGTATGACTCACACCCACCACTTCATATTTCCCAGTGTTTTATTTGTCATAGTAATCAAGTCATTAAGCACAGTTTTCCTCATCGCTATAGTTTTATGTATGTGGTATTTGTCTGGACTGTAAGTAATTATCTTTTGTGGTAGCTTATTTTCAATATTTTTATGTCTGCCTGAATTGTGGTGGATTGATCATTTTGGGCTAATAAATGTTTGGAAAATACTGGGTGATTTGTACATGTAATGGCTCTGATGTGTTCTTTGTTTCTTGTAATGAAATTCCTAGTTGTCTGTTCTAGGTGTTTTGCGTAACACAGTTGGCATGTCAGTTTGTATACTCTGATTGCTGGTACTAGTTCATTTCATTGTTGATGTTTATGAGCTTCTGTGGTGTGGTGTTTGTGTGAAATACAATTAGTTTTGTCTATTTTCTTAATTACCTGCATTACTCACACTGTACTATTATTTCTTAGATTGTCTCAGGGTGCTGGCAGATCAGTTGTCCAGTGTACACATTGTCCTTTCCTATTTGTGTATTGACAATGTATTCTGCTTCTTAATCAATCTTGGATAATGGTATGGTATTTAATCTGTTTAAAATGTGACTGTGTGAAGCTTATTTCTGGTTAGGTTTGTTGTGTATTATGGAATCTGGGTGAGTAGGTTTTCTGTATATGCTGAATGAATGTAATGGATCATTTTTAGTTATTGTTATCTCAAGAATGTCCAATTACTTTCCAATTGTTTTCCTCTCAATAGTAAACTTCATGTTATCGTGGTTGTTATTAATGTGGTGGTCATAATAGGTGGGGATTTACTGGTGTTAACTGGAAGGGGAAGAGAGTTAGCAACACAAGGGAGCAGAGAATTTCAAACAGTTTGGTGAGAGAAGGGGAGTTCACACAAATGTTGGAACAAAATAGAGGGGGAAACAATATGCCTGATGTTTTCTTAATAAAGCCTAATGAAAATTATGTGGGGTCTCAGGTGACAGAGGGAATAAGTGGTCATAGTTATAATGGATATAAGACGGTTCAGGAAAACAGTAACCAAAGAAGAGGGAGGTTATAGGCACAATTATAACGAGGCAAGTGTTTCACTATTGTAGTGTTATTTTTGTAGATATTCAATGCGAGGAAACAAGGCAATGATGTATTGGAAAGCAAGTGAGACCGGTTTATAGAAATAGTAACAATATGTTCTCAAACAAAGATAGGGTGTAGATAAACTCTGTATGCTACAATAGGGATGTGAGGAGGCTGAAGATGTTGGTGAAAAGAGAAAGTAACATCAACATAATATGGAATGTATGAACAACTAAACAGGCAAACATAACAGGAAAGAGAGAAATCACACATAAACTCATAAAAATATCATGTCTGATCATGAAACATTGAATAATGCAAGCAGAGATTTCTGTAGCTACTGTAGAGAAATAAGTGGGAAGGAAAGTATTCAGATAATGATGGTTAACAGTGGAGAAGAAATTACTGAGAATATGAAACTAACTGAGATATTGAGCAACTGGTTTGGTGCAACTATTACAGATTGTCACACAGGGATAAATGGCAAATTTACTGATAAAATCATTCCCAGTTTAGTGAATATGAGAAACTGGGAAATTTTAAATAGAATCACAGTATATTATGAAAAAGCTAGTCAGTTTCTTTCTTTCTTTTTGTATAAAAAAAAAACAAAGCACCTGGTATGGATTATATTACCACAGATGTGTTAAAAACGTAGTATCATATTTGGGTGTCTAGAGACTTGCTGCATTCCAGGAGGACTGGAAATAAGCCATGGTAGTACCAATTCGTAAGGTTGGGAACACAAATAGCTTTGAAAACTACATACCCATTGACTCATATGGAGAAGTGTATAGCCAGTTATTTAGCAATATTTGTGAGTTAAAGTTGGTAGCATGAGTTTATTTCTGTGAATCACAATGGATTATGCACAAGACATTTCAGATGAAATGCATAATAAATACAAGTGGATAATGTGGCAATGGATCTTTCTAAGGCATCTGACAGAGTTAGCCATAGGATGGATGTGAATACGGTTAAGACCACCACGTTAAGCCAAGTACTATCTAGCTGGATGGAGGAATTCTTAAGAAGTAGGAAGTCAAAGTTGGTAATGCAGGATCAAGGGATATGAAAGTGATAACAGGCATGACACAGGGTAATTTACTGGAACCATTAATTTTCATTATAATAATGAATGATTCTGTTATTGATCTGCTTTATAGATTAGTCTGTTTGCAGGTGACTTAATGTTGTATAATAGTATTCATCAAGTGAGGATTGAGATCAAATGCAAAGGGATCTTGGAATGGTATTTAGTTGGGTGGACAGAAGTGGAATAAAGATAGGAAAATACAGTATTACATTGGTTCTCCAGGTGGAGCCACATCAATTTATTAAAACCTAGTGTTTCTGCCACTGTGCTGTGGCTTTCATCAGAGGACTAGCATAGTACGATGGCACAAATGTTAGGTTTTAATAAATCGATGTGGCTTCACCCGGAGAACAGAGGTAATACATACAGTGACCGCAGATACTTTTGGTATCACAGGAAAATAGAGGTTTTATATAATCATTCAGTGGAAAGGAAATTGTTTCTTGAAGGAATAAAATATAAATATCAGTTAATAGTAAGCTAAACTGGAAAGGTGCACATTGCAGGTTTAGGGTTCAGAGTATTGCATTTGTTGGAGAGTTTAATGTCCGGATATACAAGGGAAGTGAGAGACATGGGTTACAAAACTTTGTTCCGACCTTTGCTGGAGTATAGTGGGATGATATTGGACCCATATGATGAGTATCAAATACTGGAACTTCAGTGAGTACAGAGGAAGAAAATTACCAAAGGATGCACTCAGTAATTGAAATCATAAATGATTTAGGTTTGGATTCATTGCAGGATAAAAGGCAAGTGAAGAGAATTGTGGGTCTATACAAGGGGCATGCTGGTGATGAGGACTAGATAAATATTGTCAGAAGATTTAGAAACAGTATGCAGAAGGGAAGAGAGGACCACGACAATCAATTTTTCAGGCATAAAGGGGTAGGTCAGTTTATGTGTAGGTAGGGGAGAGAGAAACTGCAAAAAATTACCTAAGGTGTTAATGAACAATATACCTCAGGATTTGAAGGACTTTAAGGTAAAATCATAATTAATAATAACAATAATAATTCATTTTGTAGCTGGAAGATTCTTTTGTTTTGGTCCATCTATCAAGCAGATGTCATCTATATATCTCTACCAGTAAATTATATTAGAGCCTGTGTGTCTAGCGGTGTTCTCTGTGGTCCATGGAAAAATTAGCCATGATGCTTGAGAATGTAAAACCCTTAAGTAATCCTTTGTTTTTGATGTACTACTTGTTGTTGAAATGGAAATAATTCTGTGGTGTGACAGTACTTAGTATGTCTACTATCTCCTTGACATATGAGTTGGTCAGTGTATTACATGTAAAGAGATGGTTCTGTATTATACTAATAGTTCCACTGACTGGCATGATGAAGGACATGCTTTCCTACTTCAAAAGATAATAGTCGGTTGTGTGAGGGATTTGTATTGTCTTTATCTTGTGTATTAACAGTGTTGTGTTGTAGAGAGTTCAGTCAATTTTGACAGAAATTTATGTGTGAATCTTTTTAGTTTGTGTGATGGTAAGCTCGAGTTCTAGAGAACTGTTCCTGACTAGCATGTAAGTGATTCTATAAAGTTTGGAAGTAAAGTGTACTTTGATAATTATTAGTTATGTATACAAATAATGAAATTTTTCTCAATAACGCCATGTACATTTATTATTGCTGACGACATAATATTACACAATGGCAAAATGCATCTGAGGTTAAGTATTTTAAAAACAATAATAATAATAATAAATCTATTAAAAGATGGTGTTTAATTTACATTTAAAAGAAGTAATTAAGGAATAGTCAACAACCGTCCATTTTGTTAGAAAATCTCGTAATTCAGATTTGTATTTCAAAGAATACTAAAAGGGATGTATTAAAAAATGTTGATTATATCAGTTATCAATTTCCCTTACCATCATTTATTTACATTTTTATTGTTGTCGTTCAATTCACTTTTTACAACAGTAACTTTGATGGTGACCAAAGTAATCAGACAAGCCGCATTGAATCAAAGTATGATTACAATCAGACTTTTTAAATGATAATACTCCATATTAAAAATGATATAAATTTATTCCAACATCGTACAAAAATAATAAGAATATGCTGTTCTCTGTATTATATGCTTGTTGCATTCAAGGTTTTTATAGAACTGGGAGAGATTATAATAATTTACCAGCTTTCCTACTCTCCAGACATAAAAGTTACAAAGTTCCAGAGAATCATTCATGTGGAATGCAGTTTGGAATTAAAAAAATATATTTTTTAAATTATTTTATATATATATAAAATAATTTGAAAAGCCTTAAAGCAAAGTCTGAATCAAAGGTGAGGAAGTAGAACAATTGGGTTTCAAAGGAGAAAAGAAAGTGAACTCTATCAATAATGTTTTTTTCTTTCTACTTTCAGTGTCATTTTTTTGTGATAGGTATCATTAATAGTCATTCCCTTTCTCCCCTTTATAGTATGTTTTGGTGTAAAAGGGAAGGACATTTTACATAGAAAATTAGCAATTACGAAATATAATATTCTGTTAATCAGCTTCAAGCTGCCCATAAAATGATGTTACTTTCAAACTTACAGCAACATGGCCTCGATCTCTAGGTACTCATACTGATCCCAATTCTTTTCTGTACAGAGCTACTTTTTTCTAGTAATATTTAATAATAGTATAAAAACTTGCGTGCTGGTGACTCTAATCACTGTCTAATTGCTACTTAACACTATGGAAAAGTTAATAAAGAAAGTAAAAACTCATTTAAATTTCTAGTATTCCAACTAAGTATCATCTAAATAGCTTTTTGTGCAGCTTATACATTTTCTCTTTTGACAGAAGAAGAGTGAAGTATTAAAATGGCTAGTATTAAACAGAATAAATATTATAACAATAGCAATTAAAATTTAATAGTAGTTTCTAAGCGTTTTTAAATAAATCTGTGACATCATAATTTTTACAAAATAAAAACAACCCAGAGAGATGAAAAAATATTAAAAAAAAGCAAACACAAAAATAAAAAGATGAAAATAATGGGAGCAGAACAATTTGTAGATAAATTTTTTATTTCCCCTGAAGTTTGGATCCTAGCAATATGCCAAAAACAGAAACAAATAAGTAACAAAAAGATCAGAAGTATAAATTTTGTCTCTTACGAGATGACAAGTGTCAGAAAAATTATCGATAAAATAATATTTAAAAAGACTGGCAAACAATAAATACTTATTATTTTGAAAAGTCCTGAAGAAGTTTTGGGGAGAATATTGATACCTAAAAGAAAGAAAGGGTTGTTTAATACGATGGGGCAAATAAATAAAGAATGAAGTATGAGAAAAATCATCTTCTTAACATTCACATCGATCAAAAGCAGAAAACGAAACATGGTTGAAAGGTAATAACAAAGACACATTAAGAATCAGGGAATAGATTTATCAGTGATATTCATGGATAAAAACTTGATTGTTACAATTTAATGAGGTACTTGAATAAAAAAGAAAGGGATACATCACATATAAAAGTAATATTGAAAGAAAAATGAATGCGAATATTGAACAGTGGATAGAACAATAAGGTATAAATGTCTTTGAACAAGAGAAGAAAATTTAATGATGTGAGCTGAGAAAATAAATCAGGATTAGAAGAAGCTCTGAAAAAATCAAGAAACAGAATTGCAACATGACAACATGATATTAACTCTGAGTTCATTAAATATGGAGGCAAATCTCGAAATTACAGATTTCACATTTTATCAGTTGTGCCAAAACAATGGAATAGAGCAAAAATTATATTATCTTCATAAAGTGGGAATGGAAATTATGTATTTACTGAGGAATAAGACATCTTAATTTTATGTATAAGATATATGGTTACATATTAAACAGCAAATTATCTCTGATGCAGTTTTACTGGAAGAAAATTGGGATTTAGATGAGGATGATGTTGGGTAGATTACATTTTCCCCTGGACATAGATTATAGATAAAATAGAATTTAATCTGATTTGAAACAACTTGTAGAATTCATAATGAAAAAGCTTACAATGAACTAAGAGTAAATTATTGTGGCAGATCCTTGAATCGAAAAGATTCTCAATATATATGATAAACAGTATAAAAATATTAAATAAATACTCCACAATTTGTTACTGTCATGGGTGCCAAAGGTGTGTAGTCTGTGCCCTGCTGTTTTCTATTTGTACATCAATGACTAGGAAGTGGAAAAATAAGTTAAATTTTGAAGTAAAAATTAACAATCATACATGTCCCAAAACCATTTTACTTGCTGATGATCAAGTTTCTACTTAAGAGAATGAGAATATTCTCCAACAATCCATCAATTCCCTACATAAACACTCCTAATCCTAGAGGGGAGGAGAAGAAGAGGAAAAAAAAAAGTAGCAATCCACATAACATTCTGAAGATTAATTATGGCATCTAATCAGGTGTAATATACCTATTCTTCAAATCAATAATCCATAATGTGATTTGGCCTTTAAAAGAAAATGGAAGAATAAACCAGTCAGCATATGGCTGGAGAAAGGAATATAGAGAAAAAAGACGAAGGGGTAAATGAAGAATGAAATATGCCAATTAGATAAAAAAATGTTTCATTGGGGAAAATAATCTGGATAACTGAAGTTGATGGAAATCATGTACAGTGCTTGGGAAACTCCAGATGTTTCAGGGTGACAAACATGATGAAGAAATGAGTAAACTATACAAATGGCGCACTATTTTAATGTTCAAGTTTGACAACTTAAATTTAAAAACAATATTTTTGAAAAGATAGAGATAAGCAATTTGTACAATACAGGTTGTAATGAGTTATAAATCACTTAAAGAAGCACAATTTGACAATTAATATAAGATGTAGTGAACTACTGGATTCAGACAACAGCAGTCAATGCTGATAAAAAAACTATATTTTAAAATAAAGGATGTTCAACTGGGCTCTCAATGTTGTGATGTGTTATTGTATTTAACCCTTTTTAGACTGGATGTGTGAGGAGAAACGAAATCAAAAAAGTTTCTGGACATGGAGAGATTTGTAATATTTTTAATGAAATGGTGTGATTACCCACGATTATCTCTGAACATAAGTTTTGTAGGTTTGCCATTGTTTCATGCGCTGAAGAAAAAAATTCAAACCTGTACTGCATGCCATCCAGGGGAAAGAGAGACAACTGATGCTCAGAAATAGTCATATCGTGTAACTAAACATTGTTCTCAGCACAAGCCAATTTGGCAAACAGTTTGCTGTTTCTGAAGTTTCGAACTTTGTAATGGAAAATCACCGAATCAAGTGCAGTGCAAATCAAAGAAGGAAACTGCATTAATGACTTGTAGTGGTGATGCCATTAGTGGCTGCGGTAAGCACCAATGGAAATTCCAGTGGTGCCGGGATTTGAACCAAGGACTGATGAGTCCCCAATGTGTCCACCAGTCCCCTCAGATGGGATTTTGCTGAAAACTAGCTGTTTTTGATTTGAGAGACTCAAATGGAAATGGTATATAGCTAATCTTGGTGAAATTTATGAAGATCGTCTGAGATTAGACGAAGGTAATGCACTGAAGATTAGGAAATGTCATGAGCCGGTTGTGTGTAATATTCCTGATCTCCAGAATCTAGGGAAGCAGGGGCTAAAAGTGGCAAGGAATCTGAAGATGAAGGCAATGGTGAGCTCGTGGTCAGTGCCTTGGAAAACTTACAGTGTTCGCTTTAGCTATGATCCAGCTGTTCTGTAAGGGTAGCTATTATGTTCTATTTTATAGCACTTTATCTTGGATTCCTTTTGAACTAACAATAGAGCACTGCTTTTAACTTATTCCTTGATATATATCTATTATCTTACCTAAACCGTTCAGCAGGAGGCCTATTATGTCTAATGTATATAGCAAATAACTTTTACAATCATTTTCAAGAGTAAAGCACTTTTCATATCAGAACATAACCTTCTTATATGTCTATTATCTGGCTGAAACCATTTAGAAAGGTGTAAATCTCATATAGTGGTGTAGTGAAGAACTTTTATAACCATTTTCTTAACAAGAAAGCCCTTTTTAAATTGATTCTAAACCATTTTCGTAAAAGACATAAAATTCAAATAAGGTTGTTTGTCAGTCATAATGAATTTTGTTGCATTCATTTCCACTAAGAAAGCACAGAATGATGATCATTTTAAGATGTATTTTGTATGCTTTTAAAATTTGTCTGAGAAGATATTTGAAAAATAAAGAATTGTAACTTTTTAGATAAAAGAGCTAAGAAAAAGTAGGCTCAACTGAGAGAGAAAAATTCAGTTAATAACAATAATATAACAGTTCAAAGGTAACTTGAAATTTAAAGTAAGAAAAACGAAGTTTTGGGTCGACATGTGATGGCATCACCATGTGTGACTTTTAGAAATTAATAGCTCTTAAACAAGAATAATTACAAGAGAAGTTGTCGTGATCAAAAAGATTCGGAATAAATTAAACTGTAACATATTAAAATTTCAGGAAAATCTGAGTAAAATTAGTGTTCTACAGGAATAGTGTTTCCCCGCGGGAATACACCATTGTTCCATGACGATTCAGCAATAGATTAGCCAATGCTATAAAAAGCCAACCAGAGCTCCTTTGGGAAACAGTTTTTCAAGCGGGCAGTCGAGACGAGAAGAGCTCCATGATGGGCAGCATATTATGAGATTTTTTTGTAGTGGTGAAATGGGGACTTACAAAACTTCAAGTTGTTATAAACTTTATATTAACGATCAAGACAGTGGACTCTGGTGTTATTCCGGTATGCCATAGGATACTCTTTCAAATTCCGGGCGAATTTTCTGAAAGATTGCCAATCAGTGTGTGTGAGTGACATCAACCTGCAATCTAATTCAAGGAGACAATAGTATCAATGCCTTTTCTTTCTGGTACCAGCACTTATACAGAATTCAAGAATAAAACTTTGTCTAAGCAAGAACTGTTTCACTCCATAAAACTTTATCTCTTGGGGGTAATTACGAGGGATTGGCGGCCGTATAAAGAACCTATGCAAGCATCCTTTAAAGGTACCAACCAACACAATCAAGTTCAGTAGAAATGTTTGAATCCCCATCAAGCATCTATATACTACAACCCTGTGATGTAATGCATTCCTTTTGGTGCCAGTAATGTTTTGTAAACATTAACCAGGGAAGTTACGAACAGTGTTTTGGCCAAATGAATTAGTTATCAACTCTATAAATGAACTGGTCCTATCCTCTCATGACTCCAATCTGCACAGGGGATTTAAGAGGCAGATACAGTTTTCAGAATGTCTGCAATGGCAGAACACAGCAGACGTCAGGCTGATGGGGGGGAGGGGGGGGGGAGGTAACTGGTGCGACTCACACAAGAGAAGCGACAAGCCTGTTCTGCTCCCACAAGTGAAGGTGAAATGCGACAGAATGGAAAGAAGAGTTATAGTGCAGGGAGGGAGGAGAGCGACTCACGTTATCGCCGAAGACGCTGGTGGCGTCGGAGGCGGCTGCGGAGGCGACGGCGGTGGACACGGAGGACAGACCCCCGGGCCCGCAGTCTGCGGGGGCAGCTGGGGGCGGCGGCAGGCCTCCCGCGGTACTTACGTCCTCGTCGTGGTCGAAGGCGTTGAAGACGTCGTACGGGAGGCAGGACAGCAGGTCGATGATGAACCACGACTTGAGGTAGTTCATGCGGATGACTTTGGGATCGGACACGACCTCGCCGCCAGGGCCGACGAACGTCGTGTGGAAGTTGAGCACGATGTCGATGAAGAAGATGACGTCGACGATGGAATCGACGACGAGCAGCGACACGTCTTCAGAGGTCTTGTTCTTGAAGGCGACGTTGTAGGGCACCATGATGGCTGTGTAGAAGGTTAGGCAGAGGATGATCCAGTCCCAGATGGCCTTGAAGGCACAGTAGTGGAGCAGGATGTGAGGAGGTGTCTTGGGCGCCTCCTGTCTGTACTGAGGCATCACATCCGCGTTCAAACTCATCATCTGTAACACACAGATTACAGCTCATTACAATATAGATTTTTTGACGGTGCAGTTAATATAAGGCAAGTAAACCACAGCTGCGGATTTTCTTAAAAAATTTATTTTCAATTTAAAATCCTTCTATGATAGTTTGAATTGAATATAGTAATAATTAAGAAAAACTAGGTTAACAACCAGAAATATGGTAGGATCCTGCCCAAGGGGGCATACTAAGCCATTGTATCAGGAGTAGGCCAGTTTCTTTCCTCTGGGACCTACATTTTAATGTGGAATCACGAAACGCTCATACGATCAAACACAACAGTAGAAAATTCCTGCCCCCCCAGGATTGGAACCTGGAACCGGACCCCAAACTTTTGAAAGCAAGCGACTTAACGAATGAGCTACCATACGACTTGTGATTATTATAAAGAGATGTATGATAGTACCAAAAGAAAGGTGCCAGTACTGAATTAGAAAAATTAATTATACTCACATGAATACATATAAAAGGTTCTAAACACAAGGTTACGGCGAAAGAGAAATTATGAGAACAATTTGAGATATGAACGACTGTCAAACAAAGAGAAGTTTCCATAACTTCTTACTGTCATATTCTTTATTAAAAGATAATACAGCTGTAATACGCAAAAGATACGATCAGTTGAAAGACATGATGATAGTATTAGTGAAAGAAACCTAGGAAGTAGGGCTGTAGATAAATCTGAAAAACCAAAACATCTTCCTGTTCAACCAAAGCAAATCGGAAAATTAACTAGCAGCATTACTTTCAGTCGGATTATGGATCAGATATAGCGTACTAAAAGTAGTACTATTAATAGTATTATAGCTGCGCGTATATATATATATATATATATATATATATATATATATTATTTCTTGAAAAATCAAACTGGAATATGCTAAATTTTGCAATTTTATATGTTGATTTGAATATTGGCGGCAAAACGCTCGCAGATGTCTCTTGTGACGTCACATCTCTGCTCGTGCCGGTGTAAACAAATGGGCGGTTTGCTTACTTCCTGGGTAAAATGAGCTATACAATTGACAGGTGGTGTGTATTGCTTACTGTGTATACACAACATTTAAAACACCAAACAAATTGTTTGTTTATGGTCCACACAAGGAAGATATGCGGAAAAAGTTGCTAACTTGCATGACGCGAGCCGGCATATTATCTACAAAATCTTCGCTATATTTTTGAGAAGACCACTTTAATGAAGTTTCGGCTTAATGTTTTATTATCTATTAATATAATAAGCAAGCTGTCACTGCATGACGTCTATCTATGACATCACGCAATTACGTCACACTTTACGCCATTATTTTGGGTAATGGACCTTAGTTAATAACATTTCTAAGGATTCGCGAATAAACCAACTAACATAACACTGAAAGAAAAGTCAGGGCCGGCGTTAGGGGGGGGGGGGGGTAAGCGGGTCAAAAGTACCCGGGCCCGCCGGCTGATGGGGGGCCCCGATCAACGACTGTAGAGGCCCTCAGGCCATGAAGACAAGAATCTAATCTACCCATTGTCACCGGCCCGTAGAGCTAAAAAAAAAAGGGTCGCACATTTTACCCCGGGCCCGAAATTCCTAGCTCCGGCCCTGAGAAAAGTACGTATTTCGTTTAAAATGACATAAAAATTATTAGTTGCTTATATTTATTTAATATTTGTATGATGTGAACGTATTCGTTAAAATCTCTGGCTACAGATATGTAAGATAATACCTTTTACTTTAAAGAGAGCAAAAGTTCTGTTAAATCATTACTTAGTTTGAACGAACGTTGTTCGCAATCTATACAATTAAATCTAATATTACCTGGCAAGTCGTAAGTTGCTCAGAATTTTTAATTTGCTTTGCTTTTACTGGTGACATATTTAAGCCGTATGTAGCTGCATTAGCCATTCAACCGTTGTAAAACCGATCTGAATCACGGATAACATGAAAGGCAGATGTAAACACCCGTGAAGTTTTTTGATTAGTTTATATCGCGAATCATTTTTTCCACTAGAATGTGATAATTACATATATTAATATGCGTGTAACTGAAGGTAGAGGATTCTACGATAATCGTGGCACCGCAATTTGCTGATGGGTTCTTATGTAAATCGACGAAAAAGGAGAATAAAATTTTGTGATATCACACTCAGTTCTCGAGATATTGTATCTCAAAATTGACGTGGTTAGGTTGAAATGCAGCCTGGACCAGACGAAAAATTTCGCTATTGCCAAATTTTATGATGAAGAGACAAATTGAAAATATAGAATACATTTCCTTTTATATCTCGCTTAGTCCTCGAGATTTTGTATCTCAAAAGTAAGGAGGACCAGAAAAAAAATTCACCAAATCCACTATTGCTATACGGTGGAAATGCGCTATAGGTGTTTTATTTTCTTCCTGGTAGTTGTTGTTTGGTTGAAATAGTTACCAAAAGCACGAGGAACTATACCTATAACTGATTTTTAACATGCTATATCTCGAAAACCAAGAGAGATATCAAACAAATTTATCCATTATTTTCGATTGGTTTAGTCGAGTTCTACAAGAATTCATTATCAGATTGTGGCGCCACGTTAATGATTGAACTGCCTGTGGTTAGAATGAAATACAACCTGGACCAGGATAGAAACAGAAACATTTTGTCACAGCGCAAGGCAATAGGAATTACGTTATGCTTTATTTTTTTGTATTTATTTAAGCAATTGCTAAGAAATGAATTGCCAGAACAATGAAAGAAAAGTAAGTATTTCGTTTAAATTGGCATATTATTTATCACTTGATTTTTTTTAAACTGAAATCATTACTTGGTTTGAATGAAAGAAGTACCAAATTGATCGCGATCTTGAGGGCTAAACCATAGTTAGAAACTAATATTACGTGGCATAACATACGTTGTTAAGATTTATTTTAGCATCCTTCATTTTTAATGGGATCGTTATTTCAACCGCATGAAAGCTATGTCATCAGTTAAAGCATCGATCTTCATCACAGATAATAAAAAATAAAGATGTAAGATCACGTGAAGAAAATGGATCAAGTTTCTATCGCCATTCATGATGACACTAAAATGCGATACAGGGAATATATTAATTCGCATGTGATTGAATCTTTGATTTTCTAGTGGCAATATTATCGAACTGCCTGTGGTTAGACTGAATTGCAACCTGGACCAAGTTGACAACTGAAACTATTTGCTACATCACAAGGGACGAGAAATCACAGAACGTTGAACTTTATTTTATAACAATTCTGTCAAACCCGTCATTTTTGACGGGCTTTGTGACTAGTGTTTAATAAGCTTCTTATCTCAATATTTTGTTCAGTGAAAAACTTAAATTTTTATCGGTAAATAAATTACGAGTTCGGAGGTTGAAATTCCGTTCGTTTTAAATGTGAGAAATTTTTTTATTGGTACAGCTGCCATACGACATGGAAAATTACATGGAGTATTGTGTAATGGGGTCACTGTCAATACCGGATTAGCCACGTAACAGGAGTTAGCAAATTCTACGTGCCCAACGCCTTCTGGGGGGCCCCGCGCGTTCTAGGGGGACCTCGCGCCTTCTATAGCGGGGCTCCACCTAGGATTCCGAGAGTCAGATGGGCGACCTATTTTTTTATTTTTTTTTAGCTCTTCTACCACTCCGGACGGGCGAAAACCAAAAAACCGAGGGCCCTTCACATTTTGCTACGGGCCCCGCGCTATCTTAATCCGGCCCTGGTCACTGTCACAAGTACCAGCATGAAACCAGGTTGTATTCCAACAATGTTGTGAATTTGGTAATAAATTATTTGTGTTTACTACTTTCTGTGATGTTCCTGAAACAATTTTATCAATGTTACATTGCAAACCTGCGTTGCATCAATAAAGTGTTTGTACCACCTAATGTACAGCGAACGAATTCTACAACAGGTTTATTTTACGTTTTAGTACTGAACCTTCAACGAATATCGAAAAATAGTTCGACCTGAGTAAGACGATAGTTTGAACTTTTTTTTTTTTTTTTTTTTCATGCTTTTAAGCACTACAATGAAGAAACGGCTTGCCGGGAACGAGCAGAGCAGCCAGCTTGCGACATAGTTCGGCCGTAAACCGCGAAACAAAATAATTACGCACCATAGTCAATAGTCATGTATATGTACAGCGTATAAATGTTAAGTAATTTATTAGCTAACCTTATAATAGATGCTAGAAGTGTCGATCCTCTTACATAATGCTCATTTGACATCTTTTGAACATGTTTCATGACACACGCTGGATTTCATCTCTCTCGATGGACGTTATAACTTGACATATTTTGTTTCCAAGTTCTTCAAACATGTGAGAATTTCCTTCATACATATTTCCCTTAAGCTTACCCCAAAGAAAGAGGTCACAAGAGCTTTAAACGGGTGGTTTGGCACCACAAGCAAAGGCTGAATACACATTTCTCTTACTTTTCTAACTAAACACAGAATCGTTGTTTAACTGGCAGTAAAGCGCCAGGATATTTGCCACGAAATTTACTGCGACGCTGTTTAAAGTACCTACTTTTTCTTCACATACGTATCATTCAGGAATATTTTTTGTTCCAAACTACAACGTACCATAATTTAACTCACACAGGATACTGATTAGTAAGAGTCTAAGTCACAAAATAGCCAAACCGCAAAGAAAAGCTCACGCACAATACTGATTACTAAGAGACTAAAGTCTCAAACCAGCCAAACTGCAAATAAATCGGTCTAAACAATGAAAAAGTTCGCATTATACTGCGTCATTTGATTGTTGGTGTAGGGCTGTTGTTTATTCTCGCAGGTCATTCACTCTGCCGTTTGGCGGGAGCTGGGTTTTCCCAGTGAGATGCCGTCGGGAAGGCAGTAAGTAGGTGGGTAGCGTTTCCCGGCGAATATCGTGTTTATGAATGTAAATAGACTTTTAACCTTTTACCGCCGCGCCAGTAAAAACTTAAAGAAATCACTCAAGGATTTTTTTAAAGTAGTATTTACACTAACGCTTAGCAACTACACAAGCTTCTGCACAACAACAATCATATTAAAAACTTTAAAAAAATACTAAATTGAAATATTACTCAAAATGTAGACCCGCTGACTAAACTCACAAATTTCAGATTTGTATTAAGTAAAACGCTTCACTAACACACACGCTTTTAAAATACCTTATATTCTTACCTTTTGTCGTAATATGATAATATGACTAACAGAATAGACATACTTGGATGTTCTGACGTTCCTGAATTCTGCTGAACAGAAATCGCTGTTGGATGTAAAAAAACATTCCCAACATGATCACATCAATTTCGATCCAATTCGAGCTATTTTCCTTGGTAAATCCAACTTCCATTTCAAATACCAGTAGTCTGGTTTATAATCGGCACTAAAACGAACAAAGTAACATGTTTCGAAAAATTATTTAAAAAAAAAAAAACAATATCTCTAAAATGGTGAGACTTTTACTAAAATAAAATTTTCTCATACAGTAGGAAATTATGTGACCTAACTGTGGTCCTTTCATTCCTGGACAGTATGTATATACTCCTTAATGTCTCTTATAGGCCTGCAACATACTCCACACTGTCTTTTGTGCAAGGAAATCTTGAACGCTGCATAAGAATGCTTTCACACATAGCCAAAACACAAATATCAAATCTAGTAAGAAATGTAGTTTATTTAACACAATGTTCACGCATCCAACATTCTACCAACTAAATATTTGACTTCATGGTTTTCTCAGTGTACGTGTATGCCCGAAACCACTATCACAGTAGAAATATATTGCCGGTAAAGATATGTTAACTGGGAGTTGGTGAAGAACTATGGGTTCCATACGTATTAAATTAAACCTTAAAAAAAAGAGAGAAAAAAATGGTAACACGTGAATTTAAATAGGGTTCACTATTAGTTTGGGTAAATTTTTTTATAAAAATAATGAACCCGGGATCGCTCACGCGTGAGAAAAAATCTAACATTGATGATTTTACTGAAATATTACAATATATTTCAAAGATATTGAAGTGTTGATCTAACAATGATTTCTTTGATATCTCTACCTTCATTCCACGTGTCTTTCGTAGCTCCAATTACAAGTAAAGCCTGCTGGTAGCGGCTTTTGAAGCGGTGTGCATTGTTAGATTATTTCTCACACGGAGTTCTCGCGTAACAATACCGTGTACATTCGTGAAACACCACATTGCTTCTCTTTTAGTCTGTTTCTAGGTGCTAGTGACGTGCGATTAGGATAATTTCTTCTCATGGACGTATTCTGCACGTATTACGTGGTTTATAAAAAAAAGTAAATATACTTATTGGGTTTTATGTATTGAATGAAGCAGTTGTGTACATCAAGTACATGACATACAATTTTAGATGTGAAAATATATAAACTTTACAGGAAAACATCATGACAAACGAAAAATTATTGATGTGGCTAAAGGAACCGTGGATGAATATATCCATATAGAAGGCTTGTCTTTAGATATCAATGCACAGTCTGAACATGAAGAGATAGACACAGCAACAGATCAGTCTGGCAGCGATTCGGAAACTGCGTCTGCTGTAGTCCTGACATCTGAAAATCGTGATATGTATCTAGGTAAGGATGGGAAAACAAAATGGTTCAAGCACAAAGCCCCTCCATTAAAAATAGCTCGTCGGAATATTGTGACACAGCTTCCAGGTGTAAAAGGGGAAGCAAAAAATTCGAATTTAAAACTAAAGCAAGATGTACGTTTCATTTAATGTTTATATGTAGTTATAATGTGTTGGCAATGATAAAGAAGTAATTTACTTGCTAATTGGATATCTGTATGGAACCTACAGCCTAAAACGTAAAAAAATATCTTTGTTAGAAAAAATCTAACACGGGAGATATCGCGCGACAACAATAGGCGCGAGTGATACCGGGTTAAATAAAAATTAAAATTTTCTCATTGCCGTTGCCTCAAATCAGTTCCTAGTTATGGTCGTGGTTATATGTTCCCTAAGACGTACTACTCCTGATTCTGCTCCCAGCATCTGTCCAGACTTCAGTGCATATCTTCTATACTCCCTGGAATCTCTTCCCACACGTCCTGTCATACAAAGACTTCCCACCCATTTTCTCAACTACATCAGTCTCTGATTTCCACTCACTCTCCACTGGCTGTATTTTGATACCTACAATTTGGATCTCATACTACTCCACCACACTCACGTAACGGTCTAAGTTTTGTATCCCACTCTGTTACATCCTTTCTGCAACCCAGCGATGTTTTAGAAACACCTCCCTGCTTCTTATCGGTTGTTTCCTGACTAGTTGAGTTTATTATCGAACAAAATGCCAAGATATTTACACTTTGCGCCTTTGAGTAACAGTTCCTCCTTCACGTTATGATCATATAAAATCTTTTTTCTTTTCCTGTGTATCTTTTTACCATTTATCTTAGCTCGGTGCTGACCTGCTCCGTCTACATTCTACTGTAGTTGCTGACAGAGCTGGCGTGTTATGTTTGTACTCACGTGAGCCAGGTGCGACTGCTTGCTGGAGTCCTTGAGGTTGGGCAGATGTGACGAGAACTGCGACGCCAGGACAGACCGGCTGCGGGTCACCGAGCGCGCCAGCTTGGCGAACTTGCTGAGGCCTGAGGAAGAAGACACACCGTCACCGAAACGGAGGGAAACAGAAACATGGATAAACATACGAATGAAATTCAGAGAAGGAGATGAATATATTGAAAACTGGTGGATAGGAATTGATTTTAATTCCAAATGCATGGCGTTGGGAAAAAAATTGTAAAATATTTTAGGTGGTGATAGTATGCATCCAAATAAGACAAAAGTACCTAGTAAACTTAGGGTCGCAAACGCATACTTTCGAAGTCCGCAATGCGAAGCCCGTCCACAGCAATGTATGCCTCAGGTTAAGGAATCAGGCTCTCTATGAATCTGTGTTGGTTGGTCCTGTTCGTGATGACATGCATTGGAGATGTACAGGACCAACCAAGACAGTTTAAAGGAAGCATGATTCCTTATGCCGAACGACTGAGCCGCTACTCAATCTGATATATAACTGAGTACTGTGGAGTCAATTTTGTAAAAGTCTGACTCAATTGCTAGGCATACACACACACACTTGTGCGCCATCAATTCCGTAGCGATCCGCATACACGATAACATATGTGTGTTAGTTGTCTAACAACGAGCCGCATCACAAGCCAATAACAATCGTTACAGATTTGAACGTGAGAGGATGCGCAACGGTAGTCATACACACAGATATTTCTCCTAACAGTTTACTCGCAGTAAGACTTGCCGAAGTTAAGTAAGATGAGCAGAGAATTAGCAATTGATTTCATTGCGCCATATCAGCAACATTCTGCATTGTGGAAGGTGAAACCAAAAGATTACGCGAACAGAAATTTAAAAAAAGGATATAGTGTATTGATAGAGGTTTGTGGGAAATATAATATAAAAGTTGATAGTGCATTAATAAAAAAAAAAAAAATCCACTATTTGCGGAGTGCTTTTCGTAAGAAATATAAAAATATTGTAAACTCAACGCGAACCAATGGACAGTATCAATAATATAGGAACAAATTATGAAGGGGAAGATGGAAGGATATGAAGGAAATGCTTAGGAAGATGTATCTGTGCATTTATGTAATACTGAAAAAATGAAAGAAAATGCTTCTCAAATAGTAGCAGTATATGATCATGTTTACAATCTTCCTGCGACCACCTTCGTCATACTGTCTGTTTCTTTTTCTTTTTTACAGCACTAATATAAGCTGCTGCACAACAACATTTTTATTTTTGTGTAGGTCTTAAAAACATGATTCAGTATAATATTGTTACCTCGTGAGTTACACTAACCTCACTACACTTGGCTCGCGATGTTTTGGAATTCCCAGTGAGTCGCGAGCCAGGAAATCATGACGGATAAATCCGTAGATCACTACCATAAACACAACAATTTGAGCGTGGCGAGCCAGCTGAACGACAAATGTGTGAACCTGATGTTCCTGTGTGTGGGCACCCACAAGAACAGGCTCGTCGCTAGAATATCCGCACGCAAATTTTCAGCGAGCTTAGGGGGCCTACTCGCGCACAAATATGTGTATCTATGGGCGGCTAATTGTTTGTGACAATGGCGAAGGCTAAAGAGTAACAAGTTGCAAAAGTATATGTAAATTAGTCCCAAAGTAGATCATAACCGCTAACAAGTACAGAACAAGCTCGACTTAACAGATTAAAGCAGAAGTTGGTCAGAGAAAATTCGCCAGGGGAAAATTTACCAACCAGTGAAGAACAAAATTGAACTGTTGCCAACGAGTAAATCAATTGTAACTAGAAAAACTAAATTTGTAAAGATAAGAAACATTTGAAAACTTTTATTTTAAAGCACAATTTGTGAACTTGTATCAATGCATAACAAATATAAATAGCGAAATCTTGAAAATCAAAAGAGTATAACGAGGAAATGCCTTATTATTTGTTTGCCTATCTATGTTTCGGCTGACATAATGCAGCGTTCGTCAGAGAAACTACGTTTGTTTACGTAGTATGGCGAAGGAGACAGCAGAATTTTGAAGAATACGAACAACTTCAACGAAGGCAGTGGGTTTATTACTCTGCGATGCTTGACGTTCTCATGGGGAAGGAAAATATGGAGGAAAAATGACGTTAAAATCTGTGACGCCGCCTCTAAACTCTCGGCTGATACTGCGCATGCGCGGTGGCGCAGCGGTCATATTGCAATCATACAAATGCAAAGTTCACATTGTGTTTGATGCTTTGATTATTTCATATTCTAATGTGTATTAGTGTTTTATAATGCCATCTTGTGTTGCATAAGGGACAAGAATTTATATATTTTTGTTAGTAATTTCATGAGACAATGTTAGCGACAAAACGTGTATCGCGATGGAAACTATTCCAGCTATTCCCAATTAAGCTTACGATGTATGGTAACAAGATAACTATTTTTATCTGGTCCAGGCACATTTCACCTAACCACAAGTGGTAGTAATAAAACTGAAATATCCATTCTTCATGTCCACCATGTAATTCATTGTGGCGGCTTTGGCAGAATTAATTTTTGGTCCAGGCTGCGTCCCAACCCATCCCCTCAATTTGGAGACAGTATATCCCGCAAACTAAGCAAGAAATTTATTCTTTATTTTCGATTTTCTTCGTCGTGTTACATAGAATCCATCATCAAAATTTGACTTTTGCGAAATTCTTCTTCTGCTATCAACTCAAGACACCTCACTCTCAAGGACTAGGTGAGTATAATAAAAAAAAATATTATTTATTTTTTATTTGTCTCGTCTTTTTAAATAAGAATCCTCATCAAATTTGACTTTGACCAATTTTTTTCTTCTGAATTTCAACCAAAATCTCACATTTGAGACGAATATCTCGAAAACTAAGCAGGATATCAAAAAATTTTATTCTTCATTTTTTATTTGTCCTCATCGAGTTACATAATAATCCATCAGCAGATTGCGGCGTTACGTTTATCAAAGAGTCCCCATGTCTGTATGGGATGCGGCCTAGCCCCCCCCCCCCACCCGGCTGTCACTTCAATGCGTGGTGGAAGTATCTTGCGTCGTCTCCATATAATTTTTCCCCATGGACGTTCTTTGCTACGTCAACAAATATCTCTGAGCTTTTGGTTGACATGCTGCAGCCTTTGTAAAACAGGCAAAAATAATAAATAAATAATGCTGCATTTCCTGGAAAATCCAGATATTAACAAAACCGGCCGCGGAAGCCTGAAAAATCAACACTATATATATATATGTATATTGGTAATCGATGAAGAAATACATTCGCATCTTTCATTATTGTCGGTTTTAATTAACGTGTGATAGTGTTGTTCTAGCCTATCTTTGTATATATATTTGTATAATCAAAATTAGTAAGACGTTACTGACCTCCCTTGGTGTCGTCGGCCTCGATGGGCTGCTTGAGGGCGGTGATGTCCCTGAAAGGTGAGCAGGAACAGCACCACCAGGTCCCGCTCGTTCTTGATGGGCGCTATCTGCAGCAGCAGCCATAGCGGCGTCTCTGCGCACACAAACAAATAAACACAGTCATCGGCAATATTACACACTGTAGCACAGTGCTCGCCCAGGCAACAACTTTTTGGGAGAGGGGGGGAGGGGGAGAAGATTCGTTGGTGGGACCCTTTTTTTTACCGCCCTGGGAAGCAATCTTCAAGCGGTGGCAAAAAGATGTTTGAAGTGGCAGAAATCTCAATTTTTTTTTTTTTTTTTGCCCCTGCTAGAAAATTGGTAGATCTGTCAGTGCTGTACATTATATTCAACAAATCAAATACTATTCACGATTGAAAGCCATGTAACAGCCCAACATAGTTGTTGATATGTCGCGTTGGAACCGGGACAGGTGTGAATTCGAAGGTTACTTGTCAATGAACACAGCACTTAAACTGAGAACAGGTTTATTGAGAACTCAAACATACACGCAGCACTGACTGCCTCTTGGGCAGAATGCTCTTCTATTTATACACAGATAGAACGTACTAGAGATTACAAGAGTAGTAACAATGAAGTGTAGAAGTTACAAGTGACCTTAGGAAACATGTAGAATCTTCTGGAAATAATAAACAGAATTAAATAATTTTTGTCAGTGGGCGGTATTGAACCGGCGACCTTCGGTACCGCAATTCGTGACGCTACCCGCTGCGCCATGCTGGCAGACGGTACACTGGCGTTCATGCGGCATTGCTCCCTCTCCTGAGGAAAACAGCGTCCCGCTGTTAGATTTTCTTTTGGGCACGCTGAAGTGTCCTGGATCTTGATCTTGTCGTGGGTCCTCTGTATGGCAGTTCTGGAGGGCCCCTCCTTTGTTGTACTATTATCTTCCTGTCCGACTTCCTCAGTATCCAAACCGTCCTCAGAGTCCTTGAACAAGAAGCTGGTTGTGCCTAGCTGCTCGTCCAGGATTGTAGTAAGGCTTCATGCGGAGGACGTGAACAATGTCCCTTCGCTTTCGTCGTTTCGAGACGGCTCATAATCCTCGACTTCGTATGTGACCGTCTGACCGGCGGCGTATGACACGATACGGACCAAAGTACCGCTTCAGTAACTTTTCTGATAGCCCAACCTTCCGGACAGGGGTAAAAATCCATACGAGATCCTCCTGGGTTGTACGCAACAGGTCGGTGCTTGCTCGTCATACCGCTGACGGTCCTTCTCCTGGGTGGCCAGTGTTCGTAATGCGAGCAGCTGTCTTGCTTCTTCGACCCTGGTAATGAGCTGTTTTATATAGTCATCCTGAGTGTCGTCCGGCTGGAATGGAACAGCGTATCCATTTGGTCTCAGCTTCACGGCCATGGAGCAGAAAAACGGAGTGAAGCCTGTCGTATCTTGCCTGCTGTATTATAAGCAAATGTGACCACTGGCAGTATTGTATCCCAATCCTTCTGCTCAACCATCCACATACATCGACAGCATATCGGCTAATGTTCTTGTTGAAAGCGTTTGTGAGACCGTTTGTCTGAGGGTGGTATGCAGTTGTCATCCTGTGGACAACGTCGCATCTTGACATGACCTCTGATACTAGTCTGACTGGAATACCTTTCCACGATCGGATATCATCACACGATGGTGCTCCATGCTTCAAAATAATGTCTTCTACTAGAAATTTTGCAACCTCTGGAGCTTTCTGCAGTCGCACAGTGTTTTGGTGACAGCGTAGCGCGTGAGGTAGTTCGGTGCAGACTATTATCCATCGGTTACCGGTTGTCGACTTCGGGAAACCTCCCCTAAAAGGTCGATCCCAATTCGGTGGAATGGAACTGCTGCAGGTGGAATTTGGTACTAGATGACCTGGAGGTAATTGCGGCACATGTTTCCGTCGCTGGCACTCTTTACAGTGACTCACATAATGCTTGACAGATCGGTAGAGACCCTTCCAGTAATACCTGCGTCTGATTCGGTCCAAGGGTCTTCACAAATCCCAGATGACCGGATATTGGAGCGTCGTGGAAATACTTGAGAATAGCTGGCTGGAGATGAGCTGGAACGACCAGAAGCCACTTGGGGCCTAGTGGATCGTAGTTGTTCTTATACAATGTCCCATCTATCAATTGAAACCCTCCTTTGCCGGTTCTCCTTTCTCCAAGGCGTCTATGGTTCTTAATAACTCTGAATCTTCCCTCTGTTCAGCTGCAACGTCACCTAATTCAGCGAGGGCTGAAATTCCATTCATGCTGTTGTGTTCTATTAAAGGATTCCTTGAAAGGCTGTCGGCATCCTTGTGTTTGCGTCCGTTTTTGAATACCACCGTGACGTCGTACTCTTGAAGTCTAAGTGCCCATCTTGCTAGTCGACCTGATGGATCCTTCAAGCTGGTTAGCCAACATAAAGAATGGTGGTCTGTTACGACGGTGAAAGGTTTTGCCGAATAAATACGGACGAAACTTGTTGATAGCCCAGACAACTGCGAGGCATTCTTTCTCGGTTGTAGAGTAGTTTATCTCGGGCTTAGAGAATACTCTTGATGCATAGGCTATCACCTTCTCAGCACCTTCCTGAATTTTGCACAAGCACTGCACCGATCCCATAACCGCTGGCGTCAGTGTGAAGTTCAGTTTCTGCATTCTCGTCGTATAAGGCTAGAACTGGTGCGGAAGTTAGAGCCTCCTTAAGTGCCTGGAAAGATCTTTCTTTAGTTTCATCCCAGTAAAACTTGGCGTCTCCCTGCAAAAGTTCTTGCAGTGGACGTGCCATGTTACAGAATCCTTTTATGAAACGCCGGAAGTATGAGCACAGCCCAAGAAAGCTTCTCACATCACGAATGTGCTGAGGAGTTGGAAATTCCATGACTGCCCTTACTTTATCTGGATCAGCGCGGACGCCATCTCCGTTGACCAGGTGCCCCAGGATTTTTATCTCTCTGGCGACGAAGAGGCACTTCTTCGGATTGAGGCGGAGTCCTGCAGTCTGAACACACTTCAGCACCGTTGACAGGCGACTCAGATGTTCTTCAAATGTTTTCGAGAAAACAAACAATGTCATCTAAATAACAAAGACACGTCGTCCACTTAAGGTGTCGAAGTAAGTTTGTCCATCATGCGTTCGAATGTTGCCGGAGCGTTGCATAATCCGAATGGCATTACTTTGGAATTCATAGAGGCCATCAGGTGTAATAAAAGCCGTCTTTTCTCTGTCAGCTTCGTCAACCTCGATTTGCCAGTAGCCTGTCTGCATGTCCATGGTTGAGAAGTATGTAGCTCCTTTCAAGCAGTCTAAGGCGTCGTCGATGCGCGGCAGTGGGTAGACATCTTTCTTTGTGATTTTGTTCAGCCGCCGATAGTCGACACAGAATCGCCACGTACCATCCTTCTTCTTTACGAGGACCACCGGAGATGACCAAGGACTCTCCGAAGGTTGAATAATGTCATTATGCAACATCTTCTCCACTTCCTCTCGAATTATTCGCCTTTCGACTGGTGACAATCGGTACGCAGCGCTGGCTAATGGGCGGATGATCCCCAGTATTGATACGATGCTTTATCGTGGGCCGTTTTCGTCTGACCTTTTTTTTTGCTGGGGTGTGAATACACCAGAGAATTGGCGTAGTATAGCTAACACCCGGTGGTGTTGTTCCTTGGTCAGGCCGGACCCTATTGGCAGTTCCATAGTTGTTTCCTCCAGCGTGTTGTCGGTACTAGTAACAGAGCATGGATCTTCGTTAATGACGTTGAGCTCGCCCTCCTGGACTGGTTCAGCTGTCCCTATGCACATTCCCTTGGGGATAATTTGTGACTGCTCGTGACAGTTGGTGATCCAAATGTCTCCTCGACCACCGATAATGCTTATGATAGCCGCTGGTATGTAGATTTCTTTCGTGAGCCTAATAAACTTTCTACTATCGACAAGCACTTCAAGGTTGCGGTCGTCCGTGTTTTTTGACTGGGACTCTTCTCATTGCGAACGGCGGGATTGTCACGTTGTCAACGGCGAATAACTTCCCAGAAGATTCTGTGTTACGTGTACCCGTCGCAACGACTTCTTCAATTTGCAGCTCAGACGTTCCACAGTCAATGACAGCTTGGGATGCCTTAAGGAAGTCCCATCCAAGGATGACATTATGACTACATTCTGTTAAAATGACAAATTCAACTGGCTGGGTCCTGTTGTTGATGGTTATTCTCGCGACACAAGCTCCAGCTGGCTGGACGTACTTTCCATTTGCGACCTTTAGCACAGTTGCCCCGTATCACGGAACATTGTCTTCTTTAGTGTGCGACGATAATTGTCCGACAATACGGAGAAAGAAGCTCCTGAATCAACCAGCCGCCCGGACAGGTTGGCCGTCGATTATAACGTTGATGAGATTTCCCGACATCTTAGTGACTGTCATCCATGGAGGATTTTCATCTGCGGCGGCCTCACCCTCCGTAGATGGTCGCCTTGCTTAGTTTTCCGGCGTGCGGCGGCTAGGGGAGCGGCTGGTAGCTCTGTCCGGCGACGATGAACGGCAGCGGCGCGTCGGGGATCGACCTCGTCTAGGGTACGGCGATGGGCTTCTTCCCGTAGGTCGACCGAACTCGTCAGCGGGTGGCTGCCTGGGGTAGAACTGTTCGGATGGCGGACGTCTTGCGGCAAAATAATCGTCAAATACTCGTCTTCTCTCTCTGCAGTAGCGTATGACATGTCCAGGGCGCCCACAGTGGAAACATACTGGCGCGTTGTCTTCTGTCCTCCAGACGTCCGTTCGTCTGCGGGACGTCATAGGTGCCGGAGGATTTGGTTGTGGCCGTGTCGGCCGGTTCCTAGGCTGCCGTTTGGCAGCTGCAGCATACGTCATATCAGGGCGAGGCCATTCTTCACGTCGAGTGCGATTGGCTCGGCAGACAGGAGCTATTGTCTGAAATACCTCTTTTTCCGCCGCGTCGGCTCCTCCATGACCCACTGGGCTTACATCCATGGCCATGATCTGATGCTCACTCGGTTCAAGAGTCCCAGCTGCCATGAACTGTTGTAATTCTTCTCTCACAATTTGTCGTATGAGAGACGCAAAGTCGTGCTGGTCTTCCACAACTGCCATAGGGACTACGTTGGGAAGTCTGTCATACTTCTTTCGCCCAACCCTCCTTTGTTGCATCTCCTCAATCCGCTGGCACCACTTGATGAACTCTTCCGTCGTAGCGACGTCTTTTATCAGAAGAGCTTGGTACATGTCTTCTGCAATACCTTTCATTAGGTGCGTGATTTTGTCGGCTTCAGTCATATTCGGGTTGACTACGTTGCATAGGGCCAAAACATCCTGTATGTAAGATTGCGTCGGCTCCCCATGTCGTTGGGCCCGGTTCTTCAGTTGTTCTTCCGCCGAGCGGATTTGTCGCTGGTGGTCCCCAAACGTTTTCTTAAGTTCCGTCTGGAACATTTCCCAGTTATTCAGTTTTTCTTCGTTGTTCTCGAAGCACTGCTGGGCGGTTCCGTCCAGATAGAAATAAACATTTGCCAAGCACATGGTATGATCCCACCTGTTGTACTTGGCGACTCGGTCGAACCCTTTTAGCCATTTGTTAGGATCCTGTCCAGCGTCTCCAGAGAACACCGATGGGTGTCGAATGTGCAGCTGGCTTGCCGCCATGGGTTTCCTAATGACGCGGACTTTCGGAAGGACGTACTGAGTATATCCTTTGTAGTCCGGTTCCAGTCCGTGTAGGCGGCGACTTTTACGTTGCCTAATCGGAGCCACGACGATGCAGCTGTTGCACAGGGTACCCGGCGCCTCCACCAAACTATGTCGCGTTGGAACCGGGACAGGTGTGAATTCGAAGGTTACTTGTCAATGAACACAGCACTTAAACTGAGAACAGGTTTATTGAGAACTCAAACATACACGCAGCACTGACTGCCTCTTGGGCAGAATGCTCTTCTATTTATACACAGATATAACGTACTAGAGATTACAAGAGTAGTTAACAAATGAAATGTGTAGAAGTTACAAGTGACCTTAGGAAACATGTAGAATCTTCTGGAAATAATAAACAGAATTAAATAATTTTTGTCAGTGGGCGGGATTGAACCGGCGACCTTCGGTACCGCAATTCGTGACGCTACCCGCTGCGCCATGCTGGCAGACGGTACACTGGCGTTCATGCGGCAATATTTACAGACTATTGGTCCCTGTCGAATATTCCCTCTGCACAAACTAGTACCAGTGGTGTTCGCAATTCACAATGACGGTCAGGTAATCTTTTATAAAAGTTTTAATGTCATCGATGTTGTCAAAAGCACTGAGTTTAATTTTTGGTAGTAAAGTTTGTTTTCGCTTCTTCCTTATTTCTGATGTTCCTCCAGCTATCAGAAAGTTTTCATTTTTGTTGTTTGTATATTTCAACGTAATGTAATTTAGAAAAATTAGGAAATTAACTAATCAAAAGTTCATAAATCTACGCGAAAATTAGGCAATTTAATAGGAACAGCAAATATTCTACATAAATATTATCCAAACCCACGCACAACGTTATAGAATACAGAAACAATACGAAAATAACAAATAAAATGTTCATAAAGTTATGTTAAAATTACATATTTTAGTAAAAAGAAGAAATATCATGTATGAATGCGCTCAAGTTTTAGTATCAAAATTAAACAGAAAATTAGGTGACAATTATATCTGAGGTTTTGTAATGGAGGGTGGTCGTAGCTTTTATAGCGAAGCAAAAATCACATTTCATTTGTGTGCTAGTCTTTGATGAAGAGGTTCGATTTGTTTTCCATGTTTTCTAACGAAATACGCTCCAAAAAACTGAAGAAATTAATAACCGAAATTACGTCAAAAACAATAGTAACCGACTCCAAAGAGTGCAATGTTTACCTGGAAACTAATCTTTGGTAAGCATATTTTCAGGATAAACAATGAGAGTTTATTTTAGATGCAGTGTTATCTTTGGCGCATATCTGCTCTGGATACTAAGCGATTATAATTTCTTCCTCCAACCTGCGGCCCTGTAGCATAAGATATATCGTAGATTATAAGATAAACCATGAGTTTTCACACTGTGAACGCCCCATCCAAATCAATTCTGTAGTTTGTGCATGATGCTGAAACAAAGGGACAGGCATAACTATATTTGATATCAGAATAGATTGAACATATCCTGGAATATCCAACATTCATCGTAATGTTGTGGCAAAATATTGCTCGAAACACCCAAACTGGGGCCTAGCAATCGGGGAATCCATTTGTACCTAAGTATTAACATTATAAAAATTAATAAGCTGGTCTATACTTGATACTAATCCAATGAGAATTCCAATCAAGGGGTCGCGATTCCTTTATTTGATTTACAGAAACAGTAATTCTAGTAACATTAATGCTGGAACGCCGTTCATACTTAATTTTCAAGGCATGTTTTTTCGCTTTACAATGCAGATATCCCCATATGGAATGCATGATCCGTTTAAGAAATCGCCTCATAATGTGCCCTACACTACGTAGCTGGTCTATGCACACAATGCCTGTGAGGCGGCAAGGCAGGCAATAGAGGCAATCGAGTCGCGTGCGTGCTTCGATACTCATTGCGATAGATCAAAAAAAGGGCTGGCACTCAAATTAATACACCAACATTTAACAGGGTTATTTTAGCTAATTTTCAACGGAATTTAATGTTCGCATACGATTTTGAATGATAATTTTATGACTCACAGATCTATTAGGTCAGATTTTTATCTGAACAATAGTTTTAAACTAGTATTAAACTTAAATGGGCTCCAATACCCATGCTCTATGTGGCCGAGTTCATCCTTTACCAGTGGCGTAGCTAGGTCAACAAGGGCCCAGGTGCAAAAAATTTATTTTGGACTCTCAGGCCAGACGGGCGACCTTTTTTTTTGCTTTGTGTGCTGGTAGGGGCCCCCTGAACTGAGGATGGGGGCCTTGAATTGTTCTTTAGGGGCCCCTGAGCAGTGGTTGGGGCCCTCCCTGAGCAGCGCGGGCCATTAGTGAGGGGCTCCTGTGTTCTCAGGGGCCCCTCAGACGACGGTAGAGCTAAAAAAAAAAAAAAAAGTATGCTTGGGGGCCCCCTGAGCGTGAGGGCCCCGGTGCACTGCACCGCCTAGCCCCATAGTAGCTACGTCCCTGTCCTTAACGACTTAAAAATTCAGAAGGAGCAACATTTCGAAACTTTCTGAATTTGCTCCCTCACTAAGATGCGACAGTTCACTTTAAAAGTAATGCTTTGTCTGATTGGGGTGGTCTAAGTGAGGTCGGAATTCATGGTAAAATTTAATACGATTCAATAATGGGACACTGGAAAGATTCTCCAAAGAATAAATTATCTCGACATAATCATTTTTAAACATGAACCGTTCTACTGAAGATCTTCCTATTTGGCCCTTAAATTCAACATCAATAGAGAGGAGGCTGTCATCAACTTCCGAAATGATAATTATGAGCGTTTATATCCGTAGACAGTTCTTATATTCAACTAAAGGCACCGAAATATAGCTCTTCCCAGGTAGCACGGATACTCATCAGTAGGAAGAAGGCCGCAATCAACATCTGAAGGGGTGCTGATGAGCTTTGCTTTCAATGGACAATTCTTGAATTTCAGTAAACGCGCAAAAAAAACTACGTGAGTTAGTATTTATAAGAATTTACACCCAGACTGCAATCTAGATATTACAGGCATTCAATTTCTGTTGAAACTAAGTGAGGTTTACAGATGTGAAGTGCAAATTCCAGGCTATTTTATTAGTATTTCTGCAGATAAATGCGGTAACATGTTGATGATTACTGACTCCGGCTAGTCAGACTTTCATTAACTGAGCAAAGTTGCTTAGCCATACGACAAATAAATAGCGTGATTTTTACATTTGTGATGGATGTGTGCATTTTAGTCGTGATCCGTCAGGAGGTTTATTGAAGCGAAACTTCTTTGGCTGCGATAAGGAAAAATTTGTTATCGTTAAGCTTTACGAGTTACGCCTTACAGTTACTGCGCATGCGCAGAGCCCAATGTGTGTGTTTTAATAGCATAAACAGTTGGAGACTTGTGTATGTATCAATGTCGAATTGTAAATTAAAAAACAGTAGACCCTAGGACTATAGCATTGTACATTTATCCTAATCAAAAATTACATGACATTATTGATTATTTATGTCATTCATTATTACTGTATAAAATATCTATGATTTTAAGTGGAGATTTCAACGTCAATTTTACGAAGAAGTTGTTTGAATATTTAAGAGATAACTTTAGTTTATCTTTGCAAAGTAACACACTAATTTCAAGCACAAAATTTAATACGACAATTGATTCAGACTTCACGAGGTACCTGGATTATATTAAATGTGTAACATAGATTTTATGTTTCAGTCACCATAAATCTTTGATTACAAAAGTGTATGATACAAATTCACCAAATACAACGGAATCAGTATAATTAAAATAATCATTAATAGCCATATATAAATTAATACCAATAATCATAATCAACGTACTCTCTATAAAAATGTATACGGGAAATAGTTTCTATTTGTTCAACAAAGTCTTATTTTACTCATGTCTCTCATTGTAAGAAAGGATATCAGATAATTTTGTTCAAGTTGGTCTCCGATATAAAAACCCTAAACTCAAAATATGGACTAAGGCTCGATGCAGTACTCTATAGCCTAGATTCTAGGTTCTCTGATAATCTAGCGAAGCATGCCTTCTGCAAACTACTCCAGGTAAGAGCCTAAGAACCTACTGCCTTCGACTCCGACCATCCCTAACAAACGGTTGGTAGCAATCGTTATCACAATAGTTAAAAGTCAAATGGATATTTTAATCTTTAAACAGTGGAATTAAGACTTCTACTACCATACTTCGGAAAGAAGCTGTGTATCGCATCCGATGAAGTCTATACCAGGTCACGGAAACGATACGCTTGGATGTTTCCATTCCTGCGTCAAGCAGGTTTCTCTTATCAGCTCCTCTTACTAAATTACTATTTATTATTATTACTAATTTTAATTGCAATGGAGTTAAAATCGAGTGCAAGCTTGTGGTCATAGTCGCCTTTTCCCTTCCATGTACTATTCCTAATTCTTTGACCAATATCCATCCAAGTTCCATCACCAATGTATGCCCTGTACATTCACAAT
Organism: Vandiemenella viatica; assembly: GCA_031002005.1. Classification (NCBI taxonomy): domain Eukaryota; kingdom Metazoa; phylum Arthropoda; class Insecta; order Orthoptera; family Morabidae; genus Vandiemenella; species Vandiemenella viatica. The sequence continues at coordinate 33,007,213 of CM061918.1, forward strand.
GTATGCCCTGTACACTCTCTTCACCCTCCTCCTTTCCTCCAATGACTACCAATTGAGCTCCCTTATCATATCAGTTACTGACTGGGTCTTGCGATAATTTCCACAAACAAATCTAGCTCCTCTTCTTAACACACCTTACAACTCTTGTATTTGATGACCAAAATGTGGATCCCAAACTACACAACCATATTCAACCAATGGTCTGACCAAAGTTTTGTAACCCAACTCCCTAACTTCTCTGGTACATACTCTCATCACCCTGTGCAGTAAATGAAAAATTTTGTAACCTTTTCCTACCACCTGCCAAATGTGCTCTGCTCAGTTGAGTTTGTTATCAAAGCTTCAAGATTTCAACAAGCAATTCTGACCCCACCCTATAATCGTAATTAACCTTTTGTTTTTATCTGTGTACCTAATGCGCTGACTTTTCTTGACATTTATCTTCATTCCATGTTGACCCACCCATTTAGATATTCTATCCAGGTCACCGTGCAGCTGTTCAGTCTCCACTGTTTTGATCCTATTGTATACTATTATATCATCTGCAAAATACCTAGACTCTGACCGTAACCCATCAACACAGTAATTCATTAGAATAATGAACAGCAACGGTCCCAATACACTACTACCCTGTGGCACTCCCATATTTACTTCCACCTCTTTTGATAATGCATTTCCTACTCTAACACTTTGTTTTCTCGCTTTCAAGAATTCCTCTACCCAGCAAGTAATTTTTTCTATTTACTCGATAACAAGCTATTTCAGGCTCCTATAAATATATGTTCGTGAACGGTATATAGAAAACATGATTAAAAACCAATTATTTAAGGATTCAAATTGTATTCCCAGCGATCTTTGTGTTGGGATTACAGAACTTGGTGAGAGGTGGTAAATTCTAGCAACAAGAACTACAGCGTCAATGTATCGGTTAACCAACTTCGTATTTGGATAGCGGGCAGTTATATGATATGCAGCCTCCAACCTGTGACTGGCTACGTTAGCTTTACAGTTAACTGTATAATAATCACCGTTGTGGCACTAATTAGTTGATATTCATGTCTGCATCTCTAATTGCCCAATGGCTCAGTCTGACGCTTTTAACTCTGCATTACATTAATTACACCTATCATAAATGCTGCTTGTTGCGTAATTGCTCACACTGCACCTGGAATGCTTAATACTTGATAATACTGCTATTATCTCGAACTGATCCTGCAGAGCCCTTACGAGATACATAACAAAGTGTTCATCAAATGTACGTGCAATGGAGTATAACTCTTTACGCTGGTCAGAATACACCTCGCTTTGTGACGGCTTGTTATGGTCCTTATTTAGGAGTTATTTAGAGTTTATCAATAAACTACCTCACTGCGATCAAACCGGACGATCGCACGTACCAATATAAATGTTTGTTATGAGCTATTTCATGATCTGTAAAACAAGGTCTAAGAGAATGTTATCTTGCGACGAATTCAGTGTGAAATGAAGACGAGCAGTCGCACGGAAACAAATTGAAATAATAGCCACCATAAACATAAAAAGAAGGATCAGGTTATTATGTACGCAGATGAAAGCCTAAAGGTTGATCATGATTATAAGATGGGAAAAGAACTGCTTGTTGAAGACATGAAATTAAATACCTTGGCGTAACATTTGATAGCAAACTCAACTGAGCAAAATACACTGGAGAGGTAGAAGAAAAAGGTTTCAAAATCCTTCACTTGTTGGGAGAGTGATGAGGGGACGAACCAAAGAAGTAAGGGAAATGGGTTTACAAAACTTTGGTCAGATCATTGTTTGAATATGGTAGCTTAGTATAAGGCTAGTATTTTCGGTATCAAATATAGAAGATGGGGGGTGGACAGGGAAGGGCTGTTAGATTTGTCTAGGGAGATTACCGGAGAAAACAGTCAGTAACTGATATGATAAAGGAGCAGAATGGGATTCTTTGGAAATCAGGAGGAGGGTGAACAGAGTCATGGTAGTGTAGAAGGCGTATATTGGCGCGGAAAGATATTGGTGTAGCAATTAGGAGAAGTCCATGGAAAAAAGAAGATGTCTATGAACACAAACTGATACTTGATTTCAGGCATAAGGGTGTGGGGAGATTTTCTTTCTTAGGATTGTAATAAATTACCTAGAAAAATAATGACTAATTTACCAAAAAACGCTGAACGAATTTAATGCTGAAATTTGTAGACGGCAAAAGTAGGCGGGTACAGGAAAAAAGAAAAATGGGTGACTAGAGAAATTGGTGGCTGAGTGTTCGTTCTACCACAATTAAAATAAAATTAAACACCGCTAGTAATTACCCATAAATGTCAGACAATATGGTGAAATGTCAACAACGGGCTGACAAGTGCTGTAAGCTATGCGTGGGGACTGAACCTAGCCCCTGATGATGCAATTCGCACAAAAAGTTGTGCTAGCGCTTTCTTCTGGGCGCAAACACAGGTATACATAAGTAGTTACTGCTTACTGGATTGTATTTCGCTTTAGGTGTTTACTAATATCTGGGTTGTTCATTTCATTTATGACGCGTCCGCGCGCACGGCAAAAATCTCCCGGGGCAGTGGAAGTGGAACGTAGGGAAAACATAAGAACTAAAATTAATAATATTTCTTCACGAACACTGCAGAGAGTTAGCCAAAACATCCTTAGAAGATGTCAAGCGTGTATTGAATCCGATGGCCAACATTTCCAGCTATAAGGTAAGAAATCAGCGCACGCATGAGGCGTCCCCGAGCACGGGCGATGCGCCGTGTGACTTACCGGCAAGCGAGGCGGCGCTGCCCCGGGCGATTTTTGCCGTGCGCGCGGACGCGTCATAAATGAAACGCCCTGTACTTGTTGATTAGTTTCCTTTTCCACTCTTTTCAAGCTGAGACACGTACAATAACCGGTCATTAATAGAAAGTTACGTGCATTTAAAATATATTGGGTGATGCTGAAAATATTTTGTACAACCAGAGTTACCGATGTGGTGAATCCATAAGTCAACTAAAAAACAGAACTTCTTGATATTATCAGCACAAGAAAGTTCAGCGCTTTCGTCTGACGTAGAGGAAGAATAATACTTCAACATATAAGTTATAGTTCAAGAAAATGGTGGAACACACTATTCGGGTCTTTAAACAGGTCAACAACTTGAAGCAGTGATTCCAACCGAATATTACTGTATTAAGCGAGGCCTGAAGCGAAGCGTCCTGCTAAGCACAGGAAAACAGAAAGTAAAACAACGGTTATATTACACATCACAATACAGATATATAACTGCTTATAATGGCATCGAGTAAATTAACCAGGGAAATGTCCAGCGTTGATAAGAGAAGACTCGTCAAATTAATTCAGGAATCCATGGTTTGTGATGAGGCAACCAATAGCCAAAAAAACATTGCCCGCACTGAACATACTAAAATTCGTGGCTCTCAATGTTCACTTGTACGCAAACGAGTCAGCAGGATTACTTTGTCGAGTGAAGATATGAAAAGTTTATCTCAAACAGTGAACTAATTTCCAGTCACAACATGTGTACTGCAAAAGCAGATTTGACACATGGGTAAAAAGGGGGCGTCCATTAATTACGTGAGCTGTTTCTTTTTTCGTAAATCTGGCTCCCCCCACCTCTAGGTGAGCTTTCGTGATATCTGGTGGGACCCCCCACCACCTCTCTACCGTGAGATCGACCTTGTAATTTTTGAGACCTTTCTTTTTAGATCTACTATTCTTTGATGGGCGGCAATCTGCAATAAAATGTAGACGTGAGTTTTCTGTCGACTGCATACCCCTCCCCCTTTTCCGCTGATATTTGGTGGTACTTCGACGGATGCTCCCCCCTCCCATTTGTGCACATGTAATTAATGGACGCCCCCAAACGATAACACTATCATAACAGTGGCGCCTAAGGCCCATTCATGGTAGTACCCGCCTTTCATCTTTTACCGCCTGGCGGTGGGTCGAGGCGGCATATGCGGCAAAGATGAGAGGCGTCCCCTAACACGCGCCGAGGGCACGTACCTTTACGTAACTCAACGACAAAAATCAAAAGAGAAGAATAAAACTTTTTGATATCTCGCTTAGTTCACGAGATTTCGACTGTCAAAGATCAGTTACAGATATAGATTCTTGTGCCATTGACGACGTTTTTCTTCTGGTCCAGGCCACATTTCAACCTAACCACAACTGGTAGCAAGAAAACAATACACTGATTACGAATATCAAGCACATATTTTCTTGTGGCTTTGACGAAATTTTTGTCCACATCTCAACTCAATCACCTCAATTTTGAGACAGTATATTTCGAGAACTAAACGCGATATTGAAAAATTTTACTTTTCAACTTTGTCTCGTCGAGTTGTATAACAATCCATTCTATGGTGAAATTTTTTTTCCTTTCCACGCCGCATTTCAACCCAAGCAACTCGCTTTTGAGAATACATCACGAGAACTAAGCAAGAACTGAATTTTTTTTAATTTTCACGTTCGATTTGTCGTGTCGAGTTACATAAAAATCCATCATCAAATTCTGTGCCACGGTTGTCGTAGAATCCCCATAAAAATTATTGCAGCCAATCTTAAAAAGGGGATTCTACGATAACCGTGACGCCTCAATTTGATGATAGATTCTTATTTATCTTGACAAGGCAAATCAAATCCCGAGATATACTGTCACAAAATGAGGTGGTTAGATCGAAATGCGGACTCGACCAGAAGAAAATTTTTTCCAAAGCCAAATTCGATGATGGATTCTTCTGTAACTCGACGAAAGGAAAGTAAAGAATAATTTTATATATATAATTATATCGCTTAGTTCTCAAGATATCGTATCTCCCAATTAAGGTAATTAGGTTGAGATGTGGCCTGGACCAAAAAGAAAACTCGCCAAATCCACAAGGAACTACACGCTAGACATGCACAGTAGGTGATTTGTTTTCTTCCTAGCGGTTGTGATTACGATCAAATACGGCCTGGACCAAAAGAAAAAGTCATCAAAAGCACAAGGAACTATACCTATAACCGATTTTTGACATTCGTTATCCTGAAAACTAAGCAAGATATATATATATATATATAAATTATTCTTTGCTTTCTTTTCGTTTCGTGGAATTACATAAAAATTCATCAACTATGTGGTGCCACGGTTATGACAGTGCTGCCCTTAAAAACAATGACTCTAAAGCTCACGTTAGTTATGCAACAGCAAGTCTAACAGGGTACACAATCTTTACAAATGAAAATAAAATATAAGTAAAGCTTTATTAACATCTCCTAAGCAATATTTCATTACGTTTAACTGACGAAATAAGCAATAGTAGTGTTATGTAACTTCTGATTTAGGTAGCTTTCAACTTAACCACAACCGCCACCAACTTTAAGCCCAGAAAGAGAAAAAACTGTTTTGTATGCTTTGAAAGCACTGCAAGATACGTATTAGCGACATGAATAATGCCTGTAGGATTTTCCCCTTCGATATTGGCAGCCAGGTGAAATTATGAATACGATCCTCTTCAATTTTGACGGTATCGAGTGGGTGAGTAGGTCGAGAGTATATTAACTCATCATTTCCCATTTAGAAACAAATACAGAAAACACAAGAGTTTGACAAAAAATTAATATCAGACTTACAACTAATGCAGTTTTATTTATCGTAGATATGTGTAATCATTTAACGAATTTATTTAAAGGATAATAACAAGCCACTGTTGCCGCTGATGGAATACACACCATAACCGCACTATCGATAACTAACATCAGCGATTCTTCCAAAGAATAAATCCGCGTCAGAGATCCTAAACAGTGAAGCATTTTCAACGATGTAAAATTCGCGCGCGTGATTCTTCACACAGTGATCGTTCTAGTGTGGCTATGACAAGCCAGCGAAGAGATCAAGATCGCACTAGTCTGTACAATGTTCTCGGGGTAGCAACAGATGCAAGTCAAGATGAAATCCGTCGCGCATATCGCAGGCTGGCCCTCAGACATCATCCAGACAAGAACCCCAACGACCCGGAGGGCGCCTCTGAGAGATTCAAGGTACACTCACTCATCCTGGCTCTAACAAGTCTCCGTCTTCTCCCATCCCATCTAGGCAGTGTAATATCTCTGATGTTGATCCAGAGATGCAGTAGCTGTATAGAAACCAAAGATTTGTACTTAGGTTTTTGGTAACACGACCAATGCTGCAGCGACAGTACGTTTAATTTAATTTTATTGCGACAGAGTGAATGCTCCGGTGGCAATTTCCTTACCCACCAATTTTACCTTTTCTTAGTAATTTTTATCTTAAATTCTTAAAGTGCAATTTTCCACCTACCTTTGCCCTTTACGAATTTAAATTTTAAATTCTTTCATTGTGTCTGGAAAATTACGCAGCACAGCACTTCGCTTGGCAATTTTTTCCACGTCTTGACTCCCTTACCAACAAAACAAATTTTTTTTTTTCTCATCCCCTTATGCATGAAATCGAGTGCCAGCTTGTGGTCATGGTCATATGTTCCCTTCCATGTACTAGTCTTAGTACTTCTAACAATATCATTCCAAACCTCATCACCGATATACGCCTTGTAGACTCCCACTATCTTCACCCTACTCGCCGGCCCGGTCGTTACTTCTGAAAAATGCAAAAATATACTTATTTTGATTTTATATTTATTTTTGTTAAAATATTAAAATCTAAATAATTATAAATTTATTTTCCGCTTCCGCAAAACATCCGCATCCGCTGAAGTCAAGCATCGAATATCCGCATCCGCAAAGATTACTTTCGTTACAACCCTAGTCTGGTGGATCAGTAGGTTATAGGTGCAATGCACCCTCCGCCACACACTTTCAGTGAATCGCGGAGTAATAGTAATAGTTAAGTCACGCGGCAGGTCCCGTTTCGAATAACCTACAGACCGTGGTCCGGCGTCTATGCCTCGGTTTGATATGCCGTCTAAAAGCCGAGGAGAAATTTAAGATTATTTTCACTGTACGTGATTCAACAAAAATATTGGTTGGAATCTGAAACGGTTTCGATTAATGTAAGCTCAAGGTTCCGCGACTAAAGTAAGTTGTATTTGATATTGATGTGACACTGAAAAGCTAAGTAATTCAAATGAAGAGTTCCCAGATTAGCGTCCATTTTTACTTCTCGCATTCGAAATGTTTGTCATGATTTCAATGTACGACCGGCATCGTGTTATAGGGTTACACTAAAAAAAATATATTTTATTTTCGTACGGATATGTTTATCCTGTGAAATCTATTATAACATTATGTTATTTATAGACCTACTGAAAGAATCTACGGAGTTTTGTCCACTTGAGAGAACAAAGTCTGGAAATGAATTCTTTGGAGAGAATATAAAACAGTATTGTAGGAACGTGTGTGATTTTCTAATCATTCGTAGATGAAGTCAGTGAATAATCGCACGGAACGTACTATGGATTGTTATTAAACTGAGCACAAAGACTGTTGGGGTCCATAACACTGGGGCCTAGCATTTGGGAGGACGAGGCTTCGAAGCTCCGTCCGCCCATCCAGATATCTGTATCCATGGTTTCCAGAAATCATTCTAGGCCAATGCCAGGATGGTTCCCTTAAAATTCCATGGTCGAATTCCTCACCGCTCCTTCTTCCCAGTCGCCTCCTGCTTCTAATGGCTTCGTTGTCGACTTAGCGTAAAACACTAAGAAAAAAAACTGTCTGAGCAGCGGCATCTGCGAAATATCTCGAGTTATCGAAATAAAGATTAGTCAGAATTGTCCCTAAACGTTGTTGGAGTCCCAATCAAAGTCTGTAATTCAGAATTGTGTTCGTCGTTACCGTAATCATAATCTTCCAGTCGTTAGTTTGGTCTGATCGGAACGTTTCTTCTTAGCTCACCAACTCTCTGGTTCCAATTCATCGACACTTTCCTTGACTCGTTTCATTTATTTGGATGCCTCTCGTTTCCAATCCTTGTCTAAGATCTTACTAAGTATCTTCTGCTTTCCCAGTTCAATGCAGCATTCATTTTTCTATTTCAACCGTTTCTTACTTTGTTTATTCTTGTTATGTCTACTTTACTTCTAAAAAGTTCTTTTAAATTTCCATATTTTACTTTTGTCCATTTTCTTCGTCACCATTCTTTGTGAACAATACGATGTGCCTACTAATAATAAGTCCACTAGAATTCATGAAAAATTCTTTCTCACCATTTTGAAAAACCCATCAAAAAATTTACTGACAGAAAATTATCCTCCTGTAATTTGAATTTTAAGAATCAGTAATTCAAATTATCAGTTTTTAACCCGTCAGTGTGGCTGAATGCGCTGAGGCGATGCACAACACATTTCTCAAACAAAAAATACGGTAAGTAGAAGGTTTCCCGAAGTATCAACTGTATAAAATGTTCTCGCACCGCGGAGCGAGTCTATTTGATGCAATGTTTCGATATCGTTTCATCTTCGCCCATAATGCAGAGAGTGATAGGGAGTATCAGGAGAGATGTTTGTCTGGGAAGAAGTGCAGCATCACGTGTAGGTCGCCACATAGTATTAAGTTAAAAGTCTACAAAAATGAGTAAAAAGGTGATTGGTTCATTTCAGATTTGTTGCAAGCCAGATATCTCGGCGATCGGACAGTGACTGGAGTACGCTGGATGATTGTGACTACCACGTCAGTCGGTGCGTACTGTGGCTGAATGCCGTCGCGGCATGTCACGTTGCTTGGAACCCCCAGTGCCGAATCTAGGTGGAAGGGCAAACCGGGGCACTAGCTCCGGGCGGCAACTTCAGAGGGACGGTAAAATCGTGTTTGCAAGGCGACAGTTTATGTCGCGGCGACCCCTTTTTATTAGCTCAACTACTATGCCGGCCTGCGATAGTGGAGTGGCAACAATAGCTGACAACCGGGTGGCAGACATTCGGGGTGGCAACAATGGGGCCGCCAAAATGATTTTCGTAGGTGCGACGATCTAATGCCGCGTTTACACTCTCGCGCGAGCTTAGACGAGGCGAGGCTAGACGCCGGGAACGCGAGAGTGTTGGCGTAGTTTCGCCTCGCGTGGTCGCTCGCGAGTGCCGCTCGCCTCAGTGGCGGTTTCTTGGCGCGAGTCAAAGGCACGAGCACATTGTTTACAGCAGAGGAAGTCAACCTTTTTACCTACCGCCCACTTTTGTATCAATGTATAACTTATGAAGCAGACGTATAGCGAGTGAAAGCCAATAATAATAATTTGACAAATACTTTGACTTTCGTTGTTTGGCAGAATAAGTCGTTATAAAACCACTCACTGTAGTTAAATCTGTCTTTTTATCTATACTTTGCGTATATAAAAGCACGAAGTTTGGTGAAATTAGATTTTATTATTTATTTATTAATGCGATATCTAAGGCAGATGTTGCTAAAATAAAAACTCGATATCTTCGTCAATTTTACAAGGAACAAACGAAGATCTCCACTTTCGGTTTCTTTCTTTGGCTATAATATGATCAACAGCACAAATGTCTGATTACATGAGATATGAGGGAAAAGGTTTCATTAAACTGAATATCAGTTGTCATACATTTTGATATGACAGGTGTTTCTTTATTATTTTGCCACGGGTTTTCATATCCATCACTATCGAATTTATGTTTACTTTCTGCGTCATATACAATTTCTAAACCTTCTTCCTGTCAAGTTGTAACGGCTTCTTCAATATTTGCGGTACTAGGATTTTTCATCCAGTCATACACCTCGAATTTCAAAATATCTTCAGATCGTTATTCCATGTCTAAAGTTTGTTGAGGTGGGTACTGAATCTGTCAATATCCTCTGGAGATATTATCGTTTATAGATAATAATTCAGGAAACTGTTAAAATTTTCTTCTCAATAGATTGTAACGCAGTAGTTAAACGTCTTAAATAAATAATGACACACAGAACATTTTAGTAACATATAAGAGTTTTATTAGCTCCTTTAAGGTGCAAATCAACATCATTAAATCTATTTAAAAAAATCTTAAAAAGTCAATTAATTTTTTTTTAAAAAACGAAAACGTTTCATTATTGGACCGAACCCCCCCAGCCCACCACGAAAGCTGGCACGCCCACCAGTCATCCATGAATGAATTCTTGCGAGAGTGTAAACGGCAGTTCGTGTCAGCGCTCGTGCACGAGGCGCGAGATGAGGCGAGACGCGAGGTGAGAGTGTAAATGCGGCATAACAGTTTTTGTCCCGGTTCGGAAAATTCCCAGATCCGCCACTGGGAACTCTATCTTCAGGGTTGAAACAATTTTTGAATAGTAGGTAAACAGTTTTGAGCATTTGTACCAACTCACTCGAATTAGAATTTTGCGCGAGAGCATAGCATCATCTGGCGGAAACAAACTTCATTTTCGCAGAGAAGTGTTAGTAATGTTGGTTCATTAATTAAAGAAAAGGTACAGGAAGATGATTATAACATTTTCAGAAAGAGGTTTAGTACGCTAATAGTAACTGTTAATGCTAGTAGCTTGACGAAGAACACTAGGATGGAGAAAAACAGTCAACTGAAGGCTTATGGAAATTAAACAAGCCGGTTATTACGAAAAACAAAAGTTTTTTCTCACTCTACCTTACAGCCTCTTTTTTCCTATTTTATGTGAACATTCAAATGTAGGAAAACGCAGGAAACACATAACACAATACTTAATCTATACACCCATGCTCTCAGTCGGACTCGAACCGGTGACCTTGCACGTGGGAAACTCGTCAGTTTGGCAGTCTCCAACTGAGAGCAGTGGAAAGGTAACTGCACCAGACTGCAGTTTCGAATAGTAAGAGAATATAATGGTAGTTAAAGATGTCGTCATATATATATTATTTCTATAAAGTTTTTTGTTGTTGTTGTCACAAGCCATTATCTCCCTTCATATCTAACCAAAACCGATAAATGAGGATAAGGATAAGGTATCCACTTTGATCATATCATATTCTAAGAAAGTAATTTAAAGTAAGTCGTTTATCTTCCTGGATACCTAACTGAAATCGTTAAATTCGGTATCATTTTAAAGATTAAGATCTCCTCTTTGGTGACATCATATATTATCGATCCTTAAAGGGCAAAAGTATCAATATTTCTTCAACGCGTTTTTGTGAGATCTATTTATCTCCCTTGATATGTATCTGATATAGATAAATGAGGCGTCATTTTAAAAATTAAGGTCTCCGCTTTGATCAAATCATATTTTAAGAAAGGAATTTTTCGGAACTTGACCCTTCAAGTATTATCATTTCCACAACGTGTTTTTTTGTTACGAGCAATTTATCTCCATTGACACCTATCCTAAATCATTAAATGAGGTATTTGTCTCCCTTCACACCTAACCGAAATCGATAAAGGAGGTATAATTTCAAAGATTAAGGTCTTCACTCAGGCAACATTATAAATTAAGAACGATTTTTTTTGCAATTTGACCCTTAAAGGGCAAAAGTAATAACTGTGAATGTTGCGCGTATGAGACAGTTCAGGGCCAAGCCACAAGATAACAGTAGCATATATCACACACATATTAATAAACTGCGTCACTATCGTTGACTTTTGTAACGTACCTATTACACTAAACAAATAAACAATTGAAACATATGAAACGGTTCTTCTTTGATCATATTGTAAACCCTTAATCTTACTATTCATCATGTTCAATAAATTTTCGCATCACTCATCTAGTCTCTTTAAGTTTACACTGAAGAGTCAAAGAAACTGGTATAGGCATGCGTATGCAAACACAGAGATATGTAAACACTCAAACTACGGCACTGCGGTCGGCAACATCTATATAAGACAACAGGTGTCTGGCGCAGTTGTTAGATCGGTTACTGCTGCTACAATCGCAGGTTATCACGATTTAAGTGAGTCTGAACGTGGTGTTATAGTTGGCGCACGAGAGATGGGACACGGCTTCTCCGAGGTAGCGATGAGGTGGGAATTTTCCCGTACGACCATTTCACGAGTGCACCGTGAATTTCGGGAATCCGGTAAAACATCAAATCTCCAACATCGCTGCAGCCGGAAAAAGAACCTGCAAGAACGAGACCAACGACAACTAAAGAGAATCGTTCAACGTGACAAAAGTGCAATCCTTCCGCAAATTGCTGCTGATTTCAGTGCTGTGCTATCAACAAGTGCCAGCGCGCGAACCATTCAACGTAACATCATCTATATGGGCTTTCGGAGCTCGGAGGCTCACTTGTGTATCCTTGTTGAGTGCACGATACAGAGCTTTACGCCTCGCCTGGGCCTGTCAACACCTACATTGGACTGTTGATGATTGGAAACATGTTGCCTGGTCTGACGAGTCTCGTTTCCGATTGTATCGAACGGATGGACGTGTACCTGTATGGAGACAACCTCATGAATTCATGGATCCTGCATATCAGCAGGGGACTGTTGAAGCTGGTGGAGGCTGTTTAATGGTGTGGGGCGTGTGCAGTTGGAGTGACATTGAACCCCTGATACGTCTAGATACGACTCTGAGAGGTGACACGTACGTACGCATTCTGACTGATCACCTGCATCCATTCATGTCCATAGTGAATTCCGACGGACTTGAGCAATTCCAGCAGTACAATGCGACACCGCACACGTCCAGAATTGCTACAGAGTGGCTCCAGGAACACTCTTCTGAGTTTAATCATCTCCGCTGGGCACCAAACTCCCCGGACAAGAACATTATTGAACATATCTGGGATGCCTTGCAACGTGCCGTTCAGAAGAGATCTCCGCCCCCTTGTACTGTTACAGATTTATGGACAGCCCTGCAGGATGCAAGTGTCAATTCCCTTCAGCACTACTTCAGGCACTAGTCGAGTCCATGCCACGTCGTGTTGCGGTACTTCTGCGTGCTCGCCCTACACGATATTAGGCAGGTGTACCAGTTTCTTTGGCTCTTGAATGTAAATAATTATAAGGTAGCTTCAGTAGTTGGATCCTGGAATGTTTGAATTTTTTATTTGGTACTTGCAGGAGGTGACTCGTGCGTACAGCATCCTGAGCGACCAGCAGATGCGGCGAATGTACGACATGCACGGCATGCACGGCGTGGACCTCACGGAGCAGCTGGGCGACAGGGCTGCCAACTTCTTCCTGTGGCTCTCCTCGCCCTGCGGTCGCATCGTCTCCTGGCTCACCTTCTTAGCGACATTCTGCTGCTTCGGTTGTTTCTGCTGCTGCTTTTGCTGCTGTTGCTGTTGCGGCCAGTTGCTTAAAAAAGACCTAGAAGCGACGCAGTCAGAACAGCGAACAGACGATGTCATTCAGGATCAGCCGACAGCGTCAGTCGTGCTTGCCCAGGGACCCATCGTGGGGACGGCAGCGGTCATGCAGTCACGGCGATCATCGACTTAGACCGCCAACACCTCTCAATAAAACCTCTCTTTGCAACAACTGTCTCTGTTGGCTTGCTGAATTCTGGGGATGAGTTCGAAGGGTATCATCCCAATGGGCCTTCAAGGTCACAAAGTCGAGCTGTTCTTTAAGGTCACGCCTTCATCAGAAGGCAATTTGACGATGGAGTGTTATTACAACACATAACTTCTGATGATGCTCAATTGTTTGTTGTTCCGCAATCTTAATGCCCAAGAGGGTTATGTACGAGGCTTGGAACTTAAATAGTGGCAACTATTTATTCATAGCCGACACAAAAGCGCTGCATGTTTGCACCCGTTACTGTCCTTCAGCGTAGTCATCAGCGTTGTGCAGAACCCGTTGCCAGCGATGTGGAAGGCGTAGTATACCGTTAGCAGAGCCTGTTCTGTTGATGGTGCGAATAGAGCAGTCGAATCTGGAACAGTTCTAAAGCGAATGCTACGAAGTGGTTCCTTCATCTTCGGAATCAAATCAAAGTCACAAGGACTTAAGCCCGGGGAGTATGGTGGATGGTACAGTACTTCCCAGTCCCATCGACCGAACAGAGCAGCCACAGCTTGCGCTGTATGCGCCCGCGCATTGTCGTGCAAAATGATGGGTGGGTTGCGCAGAAAGTGTTGCCGCTTCTTTGGCAATGCTGGTCGCAGGTGATGCTCCAAAAATATACAGTAATACTGTGTATTGACGGTCTGCCGTGGAGGAACGTAATGTGTTAGGATAACACCATCACAGTCGTACACGAGAATCACCATAACTTTCACCATACTGGGGCTCTTACGAACTTCTTCTTCAGACACGCTACGACGACCTGCCCGATGCATGTCTGCCACAGTTTGCCGACCTTCGTTGAAGGCTTTTACCCAACTTGCCACTGTTCTGTACGGCAATACCCTTTCCCCGCACGCCTCTTGAAGACCTTGATGACTTTGATGACATTGTCGTGCTGTACAACCTCTGGCACGCTCAAGCTTGATGCAACTCCGTTGTTCCTGTTTCGAAAACATAGTGACACCGTTACGTTAGACCACCCGCTCACAAGTGACTGCGTTTTCCTCGATTGTGCGCACGCCGGGGACGTGGGACCGGCAAGTCCATTTGCTCGGAGGTAAGGTGTGCTATCAGCGATAATAGTAGGGTCCATTGCATAGTGTCTCCACAGCATTGTTGCCACTATTTAAGTTACAACCCTCGTATTTTAAAACCTGACAACTGAAACTTCAACTTGGTCAGCTTCATGGAAGGCTCAAAGGGATTCAACTGACAGGAAACCATTAAGGTAGTGTCCATAAACTACGTGACTCGGTGTAGGGGTGAGGGGTTGGTTGGGTACGTGGGGAGAGGAAGAGTTTCCCAGCCCAACCACGTAGCTTTTCATTCATATTATTTGTCACAGTTAAAATAAGGATCAGAACAGAAAACAGCATGAGAGCTACTCGTCGGTCGCAACGTCCGAAGCCAGAATTAATTATCTCTGTAAGTAGTTTACGATAGTCTGACAAGAGAAAACAGTACAAAATGTTGTGGAATCAAACGGGGGAAAAAGGCATGTAGGGGGGGTGGGTGGAGGCAAAAGTCACGGCGGGCTACGTAGAGGTTCACAGGAGACCAAAATGAAGCTACGTAGTTTATGGACGCTCCCTAACAGTGAAGTTGGCCGAGCGGTGAAGGCGCTGACATTTTACCACCGAAAGAGGTCGTGGCTTCCACTTCTAAATCTGACTCACCTTATATGGGACTTTACCGCGCGATTTCGAACTCCTGTTTGGTAAGATGAACAAATATTATAGCTTACACTGAGCTCTATGATGGAAAAGATGGATGTGTCGGATATGTTATCTCATCGATAGAGCATCTGTGGTTGAGGAGGCGATAGATCGACATTAGTAATTGTCAGAGTTTACACAAATTTGTACAAATTAGCCATTATTCTAAACTTTACAAATTATTGCTGGAGAAGAAATCAGTAAAAACTGGTAAAGTAAGAGACTCAATGGAGAGATGAAAGAAATAGAGGTTATATTACAACTTTCTGGTGTGAATCGCGTAAAATGAAGAGGAAAAGCAATGTTTCACCTCCGGGTGTAGGAAATCATAAAAAATTACATCAACTACAACATCACAGAAAGTAAAGGAAGGCCGGTGAAGCAACAGAAAAGTTGTTATATGAGGAAGGACGTAAAATAAGTACGAAAACAGACTCGGCGTCTTCGGATAACAAAACCTCGGATTGTTATGAAGAACAAATATTTTTCTGGGCCGCAGATGACAACTCAAACGTTAAATCATTTATATTATTTATTAGTTTAGCATTTTTTCAGATTTTAATCGAGATGTTTCTTCATAATTCAAAAAATAATTAATTACCTTTTTTTATCTGCTTAACGTCTCTCTAACAGCGAGGTCTTTAGAGAAGGGAAAGGATGGGGGGCAAGGAATGGGAAGGAATTCGGCCATGGCCTTTTTGAAGGAAGCATCCCGGCATTTGCCTGGAGTGATTTGGGAAACCATGGAAAACCCAAATCTGTATGCCCGGACGGGGATTCGAACCGCCGTCCCCCGAATGCGAGGCCAGAACGCTAACCGTTACACCACCAACCTCGGTGCAGCATGTCAACCGAAAGCTCAGAGATAGTTTGTTGGCGTTGTTGATTTCCATACTTCAACTGTTTCGTTTTGTACGTTGAAGTGTCAGTAGTAATGGGATACCTCCTAATACTGTGTGGCCATTAGGGAGCGTCCATAAACTATTCAGCGTCATTTTTGTCTCATCTGAACCCCTCCTCCCACCACGTACTCTTCCCCGGAAGGCACCTAGCTTTTTCCCTTAAGAAGACATTTACCCTATTTTCTCTTCTCAGACTATCGTAAATTACATACAAAGATAATTAAATGACGTAAATAAATATTCACAACCTGTTGCGTGTTGTATACCTTATTTCAACTGTGCCAAATATTGTAAACTAGCTGATACCCGCTACTTCGTACGCGTGGATTAAGCATTTCTTTGCCAGAATTGAATGTAGAAAGTTGTTGGTAGCGAAGCATTGGTCCCAAACAACACCGAGTCGGCATAATATGACCGGAAAGGATTCACTATATCATTCTACCATCGAACCTGTTTCTTGAAGAGAATCAATTTCCAACAGATTTAAAAACAGAAAAACAAACGAATTTGAGGGGATGTGAGGGCGGGGGGTGTTAACTAAGAGCGGCTTTATTTCAGCTAGGAATTTTCTTCGGCATGAGAATCCGATTCTTGGGTTCCAATAACTTTAGCTGCTCGTGCTCTGCTAGAGCTACAACTTAGGCCAGTTTATGCCCGCAAGGCATGTCAAAAAAGAAAGCAAAATAAAATGGTGCCAGAAACATTTAAACAGACACAAAGTAATAGGACAGAGAAAATCGATATCTGTACTAAATAATACGTTTTTTCTCTAAACGAACATTACAGACTAACACCCACATCCGTCTCTCTGTCACCATTCAATAAGTTCTCAAAATTTCGCGACTACAACTGTTAATCACAGCGAAAAAAAATTTCCTGTGCCTTCCCTACAGATTTTCTTGTCAAATTCCGTCAATATCGGTATAGGCATTTAGTTGTAAAAACGCAAAAAAAGACAGGGACTTACTTAAGTATTTATAGTATTCTTACTGCGGATCACACACACTGACTGCGAATCACCCCTGAGGGATCAATATAACGTAAAAAAGTATACACCTACAGCATTGCAAGACTACCTACGATTAGCCTCGCATTGCGTCCCTACATTTGTGATGTCTACAGTTTAACATTCAATCCGAATAACCGGCGGCCCAGGCGTGACTCTTACGATAAAAAAACAATTTTTTTAAAAAAATCTTAGCCTCCACGGAGATTTGAACCAGAGACCACGATCGAAACGTTTGTTAGCAAGTGCTTTAACAACTGAGCTACCTGACCGCCACAGGGGAAAAAAGCAGTACAGAGACCTCCATATCCAACGTGTCTGTCTATCGGCGTTCAGTAATTTTTCGAAATTGTAATACAACATGTATTATTTATACAGATAATTTTTCAACCAAATGTAGACAGTAGTTTTCTCCTTGTTTCAAAGGATATGTGCGCAAAGTTTCATTGAGATCGGAAGAAAACTGTGGATTTGTATGAAGAACAAACAAACCAACAAACATACATTCATCTTTATATATATAGATGAAAAGCTACGTAACTTGGCACTGAATTCCCTCCTCCCCCTTCTCACACGTAGCCCATTGTTGTTGTTTTTTTTTTTTTTACTTATGGCTTTACAACTCGTCGACGTCGAGGTCATTAGAGGCGGGATGGGACTGGGGACAAGGAACGAGAATGAATTCTGCCATGGCCTTTTGAAGGAAGCATCCCGGCATTCGCCAGGAGTGATTTGGGGAAACCATGGAAAACCCAAATCTGGATGCCCGGACGGGTGTTCGAACAGCCGTCCTCCCGAATGCGAGGCCAAAGCGTTAACCACACACCCACCACGCTCGATTAGCCCATCGTAGCCTTTTACCTAATCCCTCCCCCATCCTAGACCAAGCTACGTAGTTTGTGGACGGTCCTTTAAAGGCGGGAAAGGAATGGGGACAAGGAATGGGAAGGAATAAGACCAGGGATTTTTGAAGAAACCATCCCGGCATTCGCCAAGAGTAATTTGGGAAAACCTTGAAAGATCCAAATCTGGATGGCCGCACGGGGATTCGAACACACGTCCTTCTGAATGCTAGGCCAGAGCGTTACCGCTCACCCAACACGATCGGTACTCGAATTCCGATATGTGGATGGCGGGTCGGGGTTTTAAACCCGCCTCCTCCAGAATACCGACCCGAACGTTACCATTCACGAGCAGTACTATACTAAGATGAAACGAAAATATCGGTCACAAGCAATAACGAAATGACAGAAGTTGCGATGTAGCTGTGACGGCCTCAGATGAACGCGGAGAAGCCGTGGTGTTCCCTGGCGCGGTCGATAGCGCACACATCGAGTGGTGCCGGGAACAAACACCGGCAGCTGTTTTCCTTCCGTCACCGGAAACAATATTCCCACCTCTTGTTGACCGAACGCAGTGCCAGCGACCGCAACAGGTCAATTGGTTTGCTGTGCGTCGTCTCCCGAACCGTGAAATGAATTCACCAAATGTTGAAACTCACTAACGAGCCGACTAAATTATAGACGTAAATGTGGCGGGGCGATGTTTTTACCTGAACGAGGTCTTTAGCAGCATTCTTTCCGCCCTCAGGGGTCTCCTTCCCACAGGCGCGAGTCACCGAAGGCAAGGTGAAACTTCACTTTTTGCGAGAATATTTTTCTATTAATGTCCATTTTTTTAACTGCTTAACGTCTCTTAACAGCGAGGTCTTTAGAGACGGGAAAGGATATGGGGGCAAGGAATGGGAAGGAATTCGGCCATGGCATTTTGAAGGAAGCATCCCGGCATTTCCCTGGAGTGATTTGGGAAACCAAGGAAAACCCAAATCTGGATGCCCGGACGGGGATTCGAACCGGAGTTTTCCCGAATGCGAGGCCAGAACGCTAACCGTTACACCACCACGCTCGGTATTAATGTCCAGAAAGGAAAGTCGCATATTTACTGTCCCCGTTGCGAACTCGAACTAAAGAACTTGGTAAAAGTTATTGCTGTTCAGATCGAAGTAGTGACTCTCTCTCGCAAGTGCTGCCTTGACAGTCGATTCCGTAACTGACAAAGGTAGAACGCCGGTTAACAGAGAAGAAACAGGATGCGATATGACCTGTCGGCTTGGTTTGCCATGCATGTTTCTGTTGTGCTATAGGAGTGACAAATAGCGATACTTTTTACTGAGTCTACACTTTAGATTCTACACGCATGTCGACGAATGAACAGGAGGTTAACGTGAAAATTAAGAAACGCGTAGTTCTGAAGTTTCTACTACATGACAGTGTTTCCATGACAGTGTATTTTGTACATATTACCTGCGTAGCTGGGCAACGGTTGGCGTTTGAATCCTCAAAATAACAAGCGGGTTAAATGTTTCTCTGTAGGAAGAAGGACAGCTTCGGTGAAAGCGAAAACTCATTTGTCTGCCGGAAAGATTCTCATGATCGTCTTTTGGGAGGCAAACACGTGTTGCAGTGGTCGATTTTCTGCTTGATCGCTGTGAATATTTGTACATGTTTAGAGACGCCAAAAGACACATGATTTTGATCCCTGTGTACCACAGTGCCTGTGTTCCGCGACCGAAACAGGTAGAAATAATCCTTACAGATTTGTCAGATAGTGACAATAGTAACCACTGATCCCTCAGAGAAGATTTAACTGGCAGAAAGTTTCCTCAATGTTCAACTTATAAGTCGAACAAATTTATCATAAAGGAAAAAAAAATCCAGTGACACCCTATGAGGCTCAGTTCGCTGTAGCGACGCACTTTGGATGGAGGAGGTACAAGTGACGGGACAGGAGCACTGGTCTCCAAGCACCCGATGTCCAGATTGTGGTTTTTAGACGGTTTTCCTCAGCCGGAACGATCGCCAATCTCCGCCTCATAAAATACACATTCTACAAACAAAAAATACACTTATGACACGCTCAACTAGCTATACCTTTTGCGGACAGTTAGCAACAATTCACTTCCACCATTAGTAATTACTACGACCTGCCAGTAGCTATAAAATACTAGGCGGCCGTACTAAGAGGGAGAGTCAACTGAAAACCTTAAAAGTGTAATATAAAATCTAAAGTGGGCGCCAGTGGTCTATAAGTTGGTACGCATGTTTGAAATAATGTTCCAGATGTCCCCAAAGGTGAATATGTGCAAGTACCAGCCATGAAGGAAAGAAATATATGGAGACGACGCAAGGGACATTCACCACGCATTGAAGTGACGCCGGGCGGAGAGGAGTGGGGAGGCGTGGCCGCCATATTACGTATCCATACAGACACCGGGAATATGTACAAAACTTCAAGGGGACTCCAGGATAAATGTGACGCCGCAATCTGGTGATGGATTATAATGTAACTCTATGAGACAAAAAATGAAGAAAAACATTTTTTGATATGCTGATTAGTTTTCGAGATATTCTGTCTCAAATGAGAGATATTTTTGGTTGAAATTCAGATGAAAAAAATAGGTCAAAGTCAAATTTGATGATGTATTCTTATTTAAAAAGACGAGGCAAATAAAAAATAAAGAATAAAAATTTTCGATATCTTGCCTCGTTCTCGAGATATACTATCTCAAAAATGAGTTGAAATACAGAAGAAAACTTTAGCAAAAACTCAAATTTGATGATGGATTCTTATGTAACAGGACGCAAAACATCGAAAATAAAGAGTAAAATTTTTTGATAACTTGCTTAGTTTTCGGGATATACTGTCTCCAAATAGCAATTGTATGGATACGTAATATGGCCGCGCCGCCACTGCGCATGCGCAGTATCAGCCGAGAGTTTAGAGGCGGCATCACAGAATAAGCGGTATTTCTTCTCTATATATTTCTTTCCTCCATGGTACCAGCGCAGGAACAGTATACAGTTGGCCGCCCCACTAGCAATTTGCACCAGAGAAGAACAGCGTTCGGTGATTAGATTTTTGCAAAGTGAAGGTGAAAAACCTATAGACATTTATCGCAGAATGAAGGTAGAGTACAGCAGCAAGTGTATAAATGGTGTGACGTCTGTAGCTGAAGCTCCGCACCTAAGCCAGGCACATCGTGTCGTGACTACCGAGATCACAGCAGCAGTTGAAGCCATGGTATTGGAAAACCGCCGAATGACATTGGATGGCATAGTGATAGCTGTAGACATTAGTCATGGTTCAGCACATCACATTGTGCATGATGTGCTCAGGTTTCTGCACGATGGGTGCCACGGCAGCTGACTCCGAAATTAAACCAGCGGCATGTTGATGCGGGTGAAGAATTTCTACAGCGCCTAGAATGTGACGGTGACGCCTTCCTTGCACGAATCGTCACCGGAGACGAAACGTGGGTCCATTACCATCAGCGTGGAATGCAGAGAGTGAGCAAAGAATGGCACCATTCGTCATCACCAAAACCAAAGAAGTTTCGAACACAGCCATGCTGACCCTTTTCTGGGACGAAAAAGGCGTCCTCTTGGAGCACTACACGCCGCGAGGGACCACACCTCCTCAAAAATCATCTTCGGCCTGCCATTAGAACAAAACGACGTGTATTGTTATAGACAGGTGTTCTTCTGCAACATGACAATGCACGGCCCAATAGGGCTCGTGCAACGGTTGTAACAATCGCAGACATGCGGTTTGAATGTCTGCCTCAATCACCATACTCGCCCGACCTTCCCCCAAGTGATTTCTGTATATTTGGACCACTAAAAGAAGCACTTTCTCGGACAAAATTTCAACCCGATGACGAGGTGCTCCAGGCGGTACACAAGCGATTGTGTCGTCTCCAAAAGGAATTTTTTACGGGTATTCAGGAACTTCGCAAGCGCTGGTTGACATGTATTGAGCGTGGAGCAGACTACACCGAAACGTGATACAGGTGACATGTATGTCTGCACAATACATAAAATTTTTAAAAAATAACGTTTTCATTTGAATCTCCCTCGTACCATTGTTCCAAATTTGACAATGCCAGCCAGGCAACCGACGCCAAAGTGTTGGTAGAAGGTGGTGAATAAGAAGCATATTAAAAAAAAACTGTTAGTGTAATTAAAAGACATATAAGCAATACATGGCTGGATTAAGACAGTTCGGGACCCGTAGCAAATGTGAAGAAAGGGCCCTTGATTTATGAATTTTTGCTGTCCGGGGGGGGGGGGAATTAGGTCGCCATCTAGCCTAGAGGCTTTCCGGGACAGTAGCTTTGCACTTGCTTTGCTATATACGAGTATTAATGCCGTGAAGAGCCTCTTATTACAGAACAGTCAGTGTACTTAGCGACTTACTAGACGTGAAGTGCAATGAACAGAAAGAATAAGAAGACAGAAACACTCATCTGAAGAGAATAAAACCAGCTGTTGTCTAAGTTTTTTCTATAAAAATTAAAACAAACAAAGAACATGGACAAACGTTATCAAACCGATTATAATACAGTTGTAAGGGTACTGTTTCGAAGAACGTTAACAAATGGCGGAGGGAAGTACGAAAATACAAATCTAACACCAGCAAAGTTCAAAGTACGGCGGATGCCGCATCTTATTCCAATGCCAAGTAGGTATGAAAAATCTTTTCCCGTAGAAGTTTATCTATACATCCATAAAAATGGATGTCTATATTGTTTATACAAAACCATAGATTTTTATACGACCTCGATAAAACTTTGCATACGTATAGCTTAAAACAAATGGAAAAATACTGTATACATTTATTTTACAAAAATCTACCCCTCTCCTCTTCTACCTCACACCCATTTAAGAAAATTGTCATGTGCAAAAGCTCAGGTTTTTTTTTTTGCAAATATTTCGAAAGCCGTAGGGAAATCGGCCAAAGTGGATGGTGATATTCTGAGAGCCCACAATATTTATTGTTTATTGGCTATACAATTTTAGTAACCGAGAAATTTAAAAATTGTTTTAAAGTTTGTGGGGCGACACACAAATACACAGTTTTTATCCAATCGCGATGAAACTTTGCAGACGTATACTTTAAAACAGACAGAAAAACGGTGTCTTTATTTGGTTTGCAAAAAACCATCCCCTCTCTATCATCCCCCTTAAGAGCAATTTACACGTTCAACAGTACAGGAGTTTGCAAATATGTCGAAAACGGAAAGGAAATCCGCGAAATTGAGAATGGGATGGTGGTAAGAATGTTAACGACAATCCAAACAATCCAATCAAACGGGATAAAACTTCAGAACTTTAATATCCGAACTATGCCGATTACTCTGCTAGTTTCCAATAGATGCGTCTGTTTCAGTTTACTTCAATTACTTTTTGTAGAAATCGACACTCAAAAGAGAATCGTCGTGACCTGGCGGATTCTCACCAGCGCCGAAGAAAACGCACGGAAGATACACTATCCACCTTTCTTATAGGTTTCATAACTCTTTTTATGCAGGGATCCATCTATTCATATCATCAGCATATCTCCGCATACCCGTTACAATCTGGGCTTTCAATAAACCTTCATCATATTCTACAATCTTCCATTGCCATAAAACGTCTTTCCTCTGAGTGGTCCATTCACTAGCAAATTAACATATCGCGCATCTCTTAAAATCTACCTCACAGCCAGGGGCGTAGCTACTATGGGGCTAGGCGGTGCAGTGCACCGGGGTCCCTACGCTCAGGGGGCCCCCAAGCATACCTCAAGGGGCCCCAAAGCGCATCTCTGGGGCCCCCAAGCGCAGTTTAGAGGGCCCACGAGCCCTCTCGAAAAACTGGCGACCTTTTTTTTTTTTAGCTCTACCGTCGTCTAAAGGGGCCCCTGAGACACAGGAAGACCCTCACTAAGGGCCCTCGCTGCTCAGGGGGGGACCCCTACCATTCACGGGGTCCCTAAGGACAACTCAAGGGCCCCCATCCTCAGCAAAAAAAAAAAGGTCACCCATCTGGCCTGAAGGCCCAAAATAATTTTTTTGCACCGGGGCCCTTGTTGACCTAGCTACGCCACTGCTCACAGCCTACCTTTTTCTCCATAATTTTCTTCGCCAATCATTTCTGAAACACTGTCATCTAGTATTTATCCCAATTAGTTATCGACAGCATTCGTTACCACTACATTTAAAATATCTCAGTCTTCCTTCTTTCTCGTATTCCTGATTTATATTCCTCTTTTATAAAGTACTGTGCTCCAGACATAGTCTAGCGTTTCAGAAATTTATTTCAGAGTGGTAGCTCAATATTTGAAACTCAAAGATTTCTCTTTTAGCAGAAGGCTACTTTTTATGGCCTTACTCTTTGTCGATGTCATTAGAGGCGGGATAGGACTGAGGAAAAGAAACTGTAAGGAATTCAGCCGTGGCCTTTTAAAGGAAGCATCCCGGCATTCGAATGGAGTGATTTGAGGAAACGATGGAAAACCCAAATTTGGATGGCCGGACGGTTATTCGAACTGGCATCCTCCCGAATGTGAGGCCAGACCGTTAACCGTTCACCCACCACGCTCGGTGTTATTCTTCTTCTGTTTGAGCTTATTAGTTAGAATTTTCTGCCTGTAGCAGGCCTACATGTGATCCCAAGCAGAGTTGTGACCCAGTCCGCTGAGGCGACGCACAGTGGATCGTGGAGGTACAGTACCACGGGACAGGGCACGAGCTCAGGTCGTCCTCACTGTGGTTTTAAGACTGTTTTCCACAGTCACCAAGGGGGAATGCCAGACGGTCCCCAATCTCCGCCTCATAAACTCACATTTCACAAACAAAAAATACACCACACAGAAAGTGGTTACACGTTTCACAGGCTTACCTGGCAGTAGGTATAAGATGCTTGTGTCGGCAAGGGCGTGCGGCCGTAAAAACAAAGTTCCAAATTTGACCATGACAACAATGAGTAAATCTCATCAAACACAGCCGACCCGTAATATTGGGGAAAGGTGGTGAGAAGAAGAAGAAGAGTACGTGCGATTCTAGTTTCATATTTTTGAACCTCATAACACAGTCACACAATTTCTGAATCCTTTAATTTTTCAGTTTTTTTTTTAAATTATTGGCTTTTGGTCATGTAAGCCATACAGCCACCTACAAGTATATCTTTGTCTCTTCAAATGTATGTGTACTATATCATCCTAGTTATATTTACTCTCCAGTAAGGACAACACAGGTGTAGCCAGGGCCGGCACTACGATTCTCGGGCCCCGGGTAAGCAATCTTAGGCCCCCTCCCCTCCCACCCTGAAAATATTTTTACTTTACACTTTTTTTTTTGTTTTTTTTTTTTTGGGATAAGTCAGAAAATTTTAAAACAAAAATGTTTAAAATTATTGGTGCAGATTTTAAAATTTATGTTGTATTTCTATTTATTTAGGCACCCAGGCCGGCGGGCCCCCCTTTGGTGGCCCGGGCCCCGGGTACTTTTGCCCTGCTTAACCCCCCCTAACGCCGGCCCTGGGTGTAGCGTACTCATCCTGTAAACAGACATGCTTTTACTCTTTATTAATCTCTCTGAATAACAACGACGTAACTATAAACAGAGTCCATAGATAACCGTAACTGCTTGTCCACAGATAATATTGCTCTTAAACTCCGACAACAGGACAGACACAAAACTTAATTAAAACGGCCCATGTCCTCTGCCGGACTCGAACCGGCGACCCTTGCAAATTGCTAAATTTGAAATGTCCCCAAAATATAAGATAAAATTTGAAAATATTTGCAGGAGGAAAAATAATTATTAGGGGTTGACGATTTTTTTTTTTTTAAATATAATCTTGAAGGGTAAATGAAAGCTGCCAACTCGCCTACTCTGAAAATGTTTGAATTTATTTTTACTTCACAATGTGTAAGAGTCTCTGATGAAAACTAACAAAAAAATCTAATTCTCCCTTTGTTTGTATACTAGGACCACGTTAAGCCTTTGTTTGGCATAAATTTGCTTTGGATGTGTATACATCAGAGTTACAACTAGTCCTGGAGGGGACATACAGTTTAAAATGGAATCCGGATCACGGAAGCGTTCTGATTTACTTCACATTATACAGTAAGCTGTCCCAGAGGTGAAGACAGGGATTCGAACCGGAGACCTTTCGATTTCAAACCACACGCCTTAATCACTGAGACAACAAACGACTCATGGTTTATACAAAATAGTAATTTTTTTTATAAAATCAAATAATTCATCCGAAGGACCGTCTGATGAATCAGGTAACATATCCTTTTTTTTAAGTTCATGTAACATTTCAGAAAAAAAATTTCGCAAACGAATAATGAAGTCTATTTAAATCTCTCGTCTTGATGATTTTTTAAAAAGAAATTTTTACAGAATAGTTTTTTTTATTGCCTTCAATTTAACAGTAATTTGTGTACGCAAACCTCAGCTTATGAAAGTAATTGGGGCTCCACGGAGTATGTTTTTGTCTTAAAATTGCGTAACCGTTATCTGTTTATATCTTTTGTCATGCTTTGGTTTATATTTAGTCAGACCAACTTACATCCAGTTAAGCTGTCGTAAGAACAAAATGAACATAATACGGGACTTAAAATTTCGTATGGCTGGAAGAATTGAATTATGGAACGTGTGAACAGAATCTGAGATCCGCATGACCTCAGATGGGAATGCGGAAAGATTATTTGAGGAACACGCATGGGGAGCGGATCAGAGGCGGCACGACGAGTGACGTCACTGGGCCAGCGTGCCGCAGCTGCAGTGGCCGGGGTGACGTCACCGCGCAGGGGAACGCCCGACACCAGCAGGACTGGGCCCCGTCGCGGAGTCGCTAGTGGGGAATGAAGAGACTTCCTAAAGATAAGTTGTTTCCATTTTATATCATTCTCACAACAAACTAACTGATGTCATTGCAAATAAAGTTCACTGCTCGGCAGCTTCAATAGAAATGTAGCAAACAAAACATACTCCTCTACATTGCTGTCATTGATCTCACCAAGGCCTTTGATTCAGTGAATCGTGAACCACTGTGGAAAATTTTAGCTTTGTATGGTTTTTAACCAAAATTCATTACCAACTTGATATTGCTTTACACTAATATGACCTGTGCTCTGTTGGAGAGCCGTTCCATGTTGATACTGTGATTTCTCCCACGGTGTTCTCCCTTTACGTAGCTACTCTTATGCAGCTCGCCAAAAACGATTTATCTCCTAGATTAACAACAGAATGGATTGTAAAGTTCTTAATCTGAAGCAGGCTTTAGGCAAGGACTCTTCTATAGCCGTAGTTGAGTTACAGTATGCAGGTGATAATTCAGTAGCATCACATACAAAAGAACAGCTTATGATCATCTTAAATGCTTTGGATACTGCGTACAAAAAGATAGGTCTTTGACTGAATATCAGTAAAACAAAGATTATATTCTTTTTTATTATTATTATTTTTATTTTTTACTGCTTTACCCCTCGTCGATGGCTAAGGTCATTTGAGGCGGGACGGGACTGGGGAGAAGGAACGGGAAGGAATTCGGCCATGGCATTTTTGAAGGAAGCATCCCGGCATTCGTCTGGAGTGATTTGGGGACACCATGGAAAACCCAAATCTGGATGCCCGGAAGGGGATTCGAACCCACGTCCTCCAGAATGCGAGGCCAGAACGTTAACCGTTCACCCACCACGCTCGGTGATTCTATTCTAACCAATTGCTGGGGAATGGCAAAGAAAGAACAATGTTATGATCAACGGGGCGAGCCTACAAATTGTAAATACCTTCCCCTATCTTGGCAGTACCTTCTCATCAACTGCAAACATTGATTCAGAAATAAAGTACAGAATACACCCTGTTGGAGCATCCTTTGGCGCAATTAAGTTCCTTGTGTATACTGCAATTCTGTTCTTGTTTCCCACCTTTCTTACGGATCTGAATGATGGACATGCTTCAGGCGACGTCTTAAGACGCTAAGGAATACCACTAAAGATTCGTGAGAAGAGTCCTTCATATTACATAACGGAATAGACGCACCAATATCAGTATCCTCGAACAAGCCCAGTCCTCTAGCAGAGAATCCATGATTGTAAAACGACTACTGCGACGGGCCGGCAATGTGATCTGAATCTCCAGTAATTTCATTCTTAAAAAATTCCACTCAGAACTAACGTTGAGTAAACGCTTTGTTTAAGATCATAGGAAGCGATTCAAGGTTAACATGAAGGTATTTGATACTGACCATAACAACTGGGAAACCTCTGACCTTGACCGCTCATCGTGGAGGTCATTTGTTCGTCAAGGAACGATGTTATTTGAAGATAATCGCCAATGATCAGCGAATGAGAAGAGGCAGCGCAGGAAAGAAAATGAAGAGATGAGAAAAACTGGCAAGATCTGGGCTGTCCTGTGAATGGCTGTCATAGTTACCATAAATTGTTTGCTTCCCGCATTTGACTCTACAGTCACCTTCGGACCCGCAGATGAAGAGGCAACCTGCTTGGAAGAAAACCTGTGGCATAACATGGAGAAATTATGAAAGAAATTGGTAGTCATAGCAACAACAACAAGCGTAACAAGAACCAGCCGGTGAGCGAGTTGGTTTAGTGTGCGCTTTTGAGTTGAGGATATCAAGTTACTGCTTACCGAGGACCTTTGTAATCTTCGGATACGTCTTAATGAAATGTAACAGAAATAAAGAATTATATGAAAGTTTATTAACTCTCAAATGTTTAAAGATTAAGTTTGCATTGAAGTTTCGCACCAGGATACTTATTAAAATAATAGCGGGAAGTATATTAAAATACGATAAACCCACTTAATGTCGAGTGTTTGCTATGTTCGCTATGTCTTTTACAAATGTCATAAAATCTCCTCGTTAGCAAAGTTATGACAGACTTGAATATCATCTTAATATTTTAAACTAAATGTATATAGCGGTCTGATGGCTTAGTGGTTCAGGTGTCTAACTGCGGATCGAAAGGTCTCGAGTTCGAATCCCTGTGTCGTCGCGGATTTTCAAAGGTCCTTAACCTGACCTTCACCTCTGGCGCAACTTGCTGTGTAATGTGAAGTACGTCAGAACGCTTCCGTGGTTCGGATTCCTCGTTAGACTGTAGGTCACCTGTACCGAGCAGGACTGCCGGGTTATGTTAAGGCGGCTACTACAGGGGCGGAATGCGCAGTCAATAGAAACTCTGTAACCAGATAATTTGACGGCACGGAATTAGTATTACTATACTAAATATATCAAATATTATTTAAAACAACTACGGAGGAACTAAAAGTGACGAAACGAATGAAAGTTACAAGATATTCTGGACCACAACACCACTTTTTTTGTGGTCTCAAATTCTCCCCTCCGACCCCATTTTGATTTCTGGTTTACATATCGAGGACGCCGAGGAGATTAAAGCCCTCAGAGAATTATGTGAGATGTAATCACCACAGGCCTTAAAAAAAATTCTTGACATTTGCCTTGAAATACGCATACAACGTTTTAAGAAACAAATAGAAAACACTTTTGCACACGTTAAACATATTACTTACAACGTCTTACAAAACAATTAGAAATGATCAAATATTTTCCCAACAGAAAAAAAATTGCCCAAAGCTCCTTACTATAGAAACCATACGCAATATCTCTGTGATATGTGGTGCATCTATCTAGCGGTAAAGCGATTACTCCTTATCGACGCCAGCGAGTCCTAGCAGCCTGGCTGGAACTGTCGCATACCCGTGACCTTCATTGTTTATAATTTTGTCATTTACAGGTCACATTATGAATTCTTAATCAATGATGTTACCAAAGCGGAGAACTTAAAATAATACCTCATTTATTGACTTTGGTTAAGTATGAAGGGAAAAAACCTTTTTAGAGAAACAATAATATTTTATTTAATTAAATTGCAATGGAGCGCATGCTCCGGCGGTAATTTCCCTACACAGCCATCTTCTCCCTTTCCTGCACCCACCTACATTTGCCCTCTGCAAATTTTAGATTTAAATCTTTTCAACGATTTTGGTAAATTATTCATCATTTCCCATACTAACTTATTCCAATCTCTGACCCCTCTACCCAAAAAAGAGAATCATCCTACACCCTTGTGCCTGAAATAGAGTGCCAGCTTGTGGTCATGGTCATCTTTTCCTTTCCATGCATTGCTTTTCATTCTTACACCAATATCTTTCCATGCATCATCACCAATATACGCCTTCACCCTCCTCCTATCTTCAAATGAATCCCATTACAGCTCTTTTATCATATCTGTTACTGATTGCATTCTGCGGTGATTTCCAGAAACAAATCTAGCAGCCCTTTTTTGCACCCTCTCCAACTTCTGTATATGATAGCTAAAATGTGGCTCCCATACTACACTACCTCATTCAAGCAATAGTCTGACCAAAGTTATGTAACCCAGTTCCTTTACTTCTCTCGTACATCCCCTCATCACTCTCTCCAACAAGTGCAGAATTTAGAAACTTTTTCCTACTACCTTTCCAATGTATCCTGCCCAGTTAAGATTGATATCAAATGTAATGCCAAGATATTTACATTTCAAGTCTTCAGCAAGCAATTCTTTCCACACTTTATATTCATAATTAACCTTTTGTTTTTTATTTGTGTATCTAATAAGCTGATTCTTCTTTACATTTATCTTCATCCCATGTTTTCCAACCCAACTAGAAATCCTGTCCAGATCATCCTGCAGCTGTTTACAGTCCTCTACCATTTTGATACATTTATATACCATTATATCATCTGCAAACAATCTAATTTCAGATAGTAAATAATCAACACAATTATTCCTTAGAATAATGAATAGCAATGGTCCCAGTACGCTACCCTGTGGCACTCCCATTTTTACTTCCACTTCTTTTGAAACTGCATTTCCTACCATAACTTTCTATTTTCTACCTTTAAAAATTCTTCTACCCAGTAAATCACTTTCTCATCCACTCCAATAGTTTTTACCTTATTTACTAACATTTTATGGCTCACTCTGTCAAAAACTTTTGAAAGATCTAGTGCTACACTATCAATTTGGCCTCCCTTGTCCATTTCACCGATTGTTTCTTCGCAGTAGCTTCTTTCTCTTCTTCACAGATCAGGCTGTCTAGTATGTTCAGGTCTCTCTAACGTTTATTCTACCTCTAGGCTGATACTCCATAACTAACTCCGAAAAGTGTTCGTCACTCATTCTTAAAATATGCTCGTGCTTTTTATGTTTGTATTTTTCGATTTTGTCACTGTCTAAAAGTTTCTAAATTCTGCCTTATTGCTTCATTGCTTCTTTACTGCACCTTATATCACCTCTTAGGGATATTATATCTGTGGCTCGGCTTCTGTTTTTCTTTGTGAGTACTCATGTGTCATTTCCACATAATTGTGCTGGTATTTTCAATAAAATTCTATTTGAGTTTATTTTCAGAAAATTTTATCCATTGTCCTTATAATCGTTGTCTATATCCAAGAAAAACTGTTTTACTTATTATCAGTGTCTCTGTTTTATTGGTTTGTGACATTACATCCCAGATATTTAAATTATGTTGGCTGTTCCAGACAGGCAGGTAATAACATACAACTTTAACCCGTTAAATGAGATTGCTGGTGTGGAACTACATTCAAATAAACGACTCCCGTATGGGGTCCATTCTATTCAGATGCCGGTCACGCTGGTTGAGTACGGTGCAATGCTGTCCGGCACATGCCAAGTGGTTGCCTGTTTGAGTCCCGGTTGTGTTACCACGCTGGTATGATACCAGAGGTCGTGTTGTGCGGTTCCTATCATCAGATTATATACTCGGAACCTGGGTTACATACTAAACCTCCCCGTACTCCGTAGCCAGTGAGGACTTACTATGCTGTAGTTGATGATGGGTCCGTCGGATGGCACGAAAACTGAGGTGTCTTTAGGATAAGCTGGCTTTGATAGCTTGGCTTCGCGTTTCACCGTTCAATTGAAAAATAGATAAAGTTATGGCAATCAGAATGGCATCGAACCCACGTCCTCCTTAATTTCAAGCCAAAACTTTAACACCATTACCATCTGGGTCGGGAAGCTAGTCTGCAAAAGATTTATTGCATGTAAGCCCGATAAAAAAAATCATGATGCAACATAGCGAAATAGGATTGTTACAGCGTAACTAGAACGACGAGAGCAACATGTCGTAAAATTGGATGGAAATATTGAGACTGCGCAAGTTGACAAAAAAACCGCAAACCGAAAAACTCAGTGCCCCCAATCGACAGAAAACTTTGAATCGCGTGGGCAGATGTAGAAAATGCTTCCCTGCTCTATACTGTGTACTATCAGTAACTGGAAAATTAATCGTCTTTGTCTACTACTTCTTCTGGAAATGGGTTCCTCTCTTTTCTTCCAAAAACCACTTTTTAGAACCGTTCTTACTGGTGTTTAATGGTCTGTAATGTGTCTTATGTCTGGTAAAGTATGCTAGATGTGTGTAAGTATTTTGCAATCAGCGGTATATAGTTAGTATTCCAAAAGAGGCTCAGGATCACGAAGTACCTTATCTGTTTGAACATAATTTTTACCCCATTCAACGTGAATAAACGAAAAAGAAACAGGAAAAGTGTAAAAACTGATACTGAAACACATCGGCGCTAACACGAACTCGGAATATGAAGTATTCAAAGGGAGAGATCAAACGTAGATATTAACCACAATGAGCCTGGAATTCGCAATAAAACGCAGCGGCAAAAACCGAAGGGGGGTGAAACAGCGAGCGCGATAATCCCCCAGTGGCAAATAGTTCTGCCAATAAAAGCAGATTTGTCACCTTTATTGCTGCAATGGAATTAATCAGCAATCCAATGCTGCCTGTGTTTAACTCCATAACGTTCCGCAGTTTGACGGGACTGTTCAACAGAAACTCAAACACACGTCTAGAATACTCTAGAACGTATCCACCCCCGAGTTTGTCAGTCTTTAACATCCATTCACGTACCTACGATGTTCGCAGAAGCAGTACAGCTCTTCTGTATTTCATTCTGTGGTTGATATCTGAGAGAAGCCACAGGGTGAAACTTGCAGCCGTCTCATTCGAGCCTACTCTTCCAAAAGAACCACTTATAACCAACTAGGTGGAGCCCACGACTTCGTGTTTGTAATGAATTTGGATTGACAGCTACCGACATTTAACCACCATAGTGCACGAAGGGAGACTCGATGCTATTACCACACACAAACACCAGTGATCTGCGCTAGATAGTTTTGGTTGAAAAGTGATACACCATGATACATACGTCTTCGGTAGAAATATGAAACTGCCACAGGTCGACCACTTTCAACCACCATATTTCCCACACCTCCATAGCTACCGACATCTAACCACCATAGCGCACGATGGGAGATTTGATGTCATTACCACACACAAACATCAATGGTCTATCCTACGTAGGGCCGGTTACACACTGTGCGGTTTATCCCGTAGCGGAGATTTAACCGCTGTCGCCTATAGAATTTGAGGTGTTTATACATTCAGCGGTAGAACGTCCGCTGCTATTTCAGCGTTAATACCTCCGCAGCTATGAAGAACTGGTAAAAGAAGACGTGGTCGGGCGTCAGTACCTTGCTTTTGATGACTCGAGTTTCATTTTGTGAGATTAGAAGTTAATTTAGTTAATTTGGTGTTTACTACTTCCTAGGTAGGTTTTAAAATTGATATTTTGACAGTTCAGTCGCCATAGAAATAGGAAAAGGTAAAACCAAAGGAGAACAGAATATTTGAGGTACGACGACACCAAGTTTTTCAGTTAGTTTGGAATGTTTATTTCGACAATTGCTTGTGAAACTAAAGTACGGCATTTAAAGGAGAAATACCTAGTTAATGAATGGTATTTAACGTGTGGAAATGCTGGCAATCACCTTGAAGTAAGCAGATTTGTCATGGAACTACTATAGATAAACATTTAATTTTATATAATTCCAATCCCCTATATTTGTTTTATGTTAATTAGGGTGAAAATCCTTTAGGTGAACACGAATAGGTGTACAAGGAAAGTATGAAAAATACACTATGCCATATCATGGATAATACTTACATTAATTTGTAACTGATACATATTCTTCACTGTGTAATCGACTCATCACTGTTGAGTTTAATATACATTGCTTTTATTCTTACAAGCACAATCGATTAGTTAAACATTTTTGCTTAAGTTGTAATATGTTGAGTGTTTTAAAAATTATTACTCTACAAAGAAAAATCGAAAGTAAATGGAGAAGATGATGCCGAATTTACTAAACAGCTTGTCTCACTGTATATGTTGAAAGTGTTCCTTGACAAATGTCTAAGATATAAGGACACAGTTATATACTATTAAACATCAAAATCTTTCTATAAAATGTGATTCAATATTTTTCAAGTTCTAGTTGAAGTGTAAAAATTTATGAAATACGTAATCAATAGTTTACAATCCAAAGGCATTTTTCCTAATTTTCCATTTCGTCAAAATCATTCCTCTTTCAAGACACAATTCTTTCCAATCGTTCCTGGTAGCGTCCCGATCTTTAAAAGAAACCACTGTTTTGCCTCTTAAAACTGGTCTAGCTTCCACTAACGAACTGAGAAGATCATTATCTATTACCACCTAGCTCATATTACGATTTTTAAATTCAAAAAATGATAACTTTACACAGACTGAAAACGCACAAGCGGTTAGAATCTGCGGGGATGCAAGCGCCGATCTGGCCACATGGGGCACTGTCTGGATTGGGGCGGTCAAACAACCGTCGAATGTAGTGGCAGCGCGCGGTCGTATACCTGCCGTCGACGGCAGCGCTACCGCGGGTTTTTTCCCTCCGCTCAGTGTGTAAGCTCCCATTTGATCCCTTGCGCCACTACCTGAAGGGCGGCGACGGAGAAATTTCCGGAGCGGACGAAATCGCCCAGTGTGTAATCGGCCTAGTTGTGGCAGGAAAGAGAAATATAAGGATACACAGGTCATAGGTCGGTATATGAAAATATCCTGCATCGATCACTTTTAACCATCATATGTCCCACATCCCCACAGCTATCGGCATTCGGCGAACGTTGTGCACGACAGGAAACTCCATGCTACTTCCACACACACACGCCAGTGATCTGTGCTTGGTAGTGGTGACTGAAAAGTGAAATATAGGGAAACACACGTCTATTTATATATATATATATATATATATGTCAACAGGGTCGCATGCCCAGACCCGTACGCTACTCAGCACGGATATTTCAAAACAACTGAAGGTTTTCTCAAGTAACATTTTCGGCAGATACTTCAATAAGTAAAAGCCACACTCGAATCCAAAAAACAAGTGACATGCTTCCATTTTGGTAACAAATCAGCAGCGAGAGTGTTCAACTTGTGTTTTGAAGAAACGTACGTAGGGATCACGTTGATTGTGACACTTTCCTACAACCACCGTGACCGTAGTGAACGGGGTTATTCACTTGACTATGAAAAGAGGACGGCAAGTTGCATGTTAAGAAACCAGACAGAGGCGTCGACCGTGGATCTGGAGCGCTGACAGCTGTAAAATTGCGCAATGATCGGGCAAAGTTGGGCAGATAACTGCATTGATAGGCCTCATCATTGGGCTACCATTTGTCCCTCCACATTAGGTTCGTAGTGGGGAGGTTGTCTTTAAAACCTCTGGCGTGGGTATCGAAGACGTGTCCCGTCTTCATAATTCAGTCAGAACCAGCAACGATCGGAGCAGAAAGAACGCAGACGTCGAATCGCCCTTCGGCGGTAGTGGATGCGGCATGGCGCCACACACGAAGACGATAGACA
The DNA here is from genome assembly GCA_031002005.1 of Vandiemenella viatica. Taxonomy (NCBI): domain Eukaryota; kingdom Metazoa; phylum Arthropoda; class Insecta; order Orthoptera; family Morabidae; genus Vandiemenella; species Vandiemenella viatica. Next base: position 33,042,871 of record CM061918.1, read on the forward strand.
GCGCCTAACAGGTGGCGCTACTGTGGGGTTGTATGCTTGGACGTGGAAGCTATCGTTGCATAATAGATGTGTAGCTGGGTTCCTCCACATTATCTATAGCTGGGGTTAATAGGAAGTAGACAATCGCCCACATTTGCAGACGGGCTTGCCGTTCTCACAGTAAATGTCATACTCACGCAGTTATAAAATAATCAACTATTTGTCAGTATTCTAGTACGTCATAACAATACTGTCGGCAGGTAGCACAAGAGCACCTTACAATGTACGCAGTCCTTAGCAGTCTTTACAATGTATATAACCTGCAAATCTTGTACAGCACCACACTAACGCTGTGTCGTGATATTAAATAGTGTATATATAACGTGTGATAATCCTACCACGAATGTCTCAATCCGATCCCAGATCGACATCTTTACCTTCTCGCTCAGTCCTATCCTCTCCATTCGGCCTGCCAGGTTCATCACAGGTCACTACACCACTGAATTATATTCCACTACAAGATATGCTGACAAAATTTTTCTAAGGTAACAACATATTCATTGCAGATTCATATTTTACTATCCTTAGGGCTCTATGCCTCGTTCGCATTCTGGAGGACGGCGCTTCGAATCCCCGTCCAGGCATCCAAATTTGGGTTTTCCCGAAATAACTCCAGGTGAATGTCGTGATTCTTTCTGCAAAAGGCAATGGCCGAATTCCTCTCCGTTCCTTGTGTAACCGACCGTTTTATGGGGTTTGGTCGATTGAAAGCCAGGATGGTTGAATTGTGGGCGACCCTCTGCACTATGGCACTTACTTGGCTCACTAGTTCTGCTTCCACTCCCGTCCGGACAGTCCTCCATCCGTCTACGACAGTTGGCTGTTACTTTAGGAGACTGCATGGACCAGCCAGGTCACGAAATAAGGTAAAGTCTTCAATTACCATTTACTATTTATTACACCTGTGTCTTAGAGAGGTTACACTGCTAGAAGATTCCCGCTAGCAAGTGTCCAGGGCGCTTAGATTCCAACAGACTGGAGAAGTAAACTTACAGTTTAACATTGGCATCAAGGAGATGACCTGGCTAGGAGGTACCGGCTGGCTTTCCCTACGAATTGGAGTCGAGGTTTAACCGGACATAGTGACAGCGTAGGTGTGTTTCCAAACTGAGAGGTCAAGGCAGTCTGCTTTTATAGCGTAACTCACACAGTACACGCGATCTCTGTCTTTGCATCAAATGCACTCGAAAGACGGCGCGCGACTTGAGTCGGTGACCTCCCGAATGTTCTAGAAGGATGTCATGTGCCTTTAGACCACTTTGCATTTGGTCACGTTTAACTCCGTTGTCTCACATGAGACTGATGCTGATACAACACCGTCAGCGATCTACTTTCCGTCGCTCGGCTTCGCTGCACTCTACAGCCGCCGTTTAATACTGCACTTTAAAAAATACTTATTTACTCCTTTTTTAGTTAAAATCCCCATTACACTTGTCCGCAATCCTTTCCTGCCTGTAATAACCTCAACGTCGACGAGACGTAAAGCCATAAACCAAAAAAATTATGCCTCGTCGACGGTGGAGTCAGGGGCGTCCATTAATTACGCGTGTTTTTCCGGAATTACGGACCCGCCCCCCTCTGATGAGATTTAGTGAGGTCTGGTCGGAAGTCTCCCCCCCTAAGACGACGTGAAATTCTGACGGGACTCCCTGCCCCCTCCCCCCCGCTATGGCAGGAATCATTGTACTAAACAAAGAACTAACTGTAACCAAAATATCGCAATACTGTGATGAGCACACAGCATGTGCAGAGATCGATACTGGGTGGTGTAGCGTTACTTTGGTATCGATGTACTGCCAATATAAGGACCCTATAGATGCTTATCTAAATAAAATAAGAAAAATTTGCACTGAGTTACAAGATCAAAGGATAATTATAACAGCAGATATAAATGCACACTCCCCGCTCTGGTACACTGATACAACGGATGAACGAGGCTTAATGGTAGAGGAACTGTTAAATGAGTTATGCCTGGAAGTCAGGAACTGCCCTAATAATGCTCCAACGTTTAGTAATAGAGCCGGTGCAAAATCGAATATCGATGTAACGCTGACCAACCAGCTGGCAGGAAACCTAGCCAGAAACTGGAGGGTGGTTGAAAACGAAACTACAAGTGACCACAACTTGATTCTGTTTGATCTGGCCAAAGGTAGGTTGCAAATCAATGAAATTAACGACACAAGGAAAAAATATAACTTACGTAGGGCAGATTGGGCAAGACTAAGAGATGAATTCCGTCTACCAGTGGATCTATTGGAAGGTAATGATGTAGATGTCATAGCAAGAGGGATCACGCGTGAAATTCAGCGCGTAATGAAAATAGCCATTCCCCTCAAAAGACCAGCGAATACTACAGACATACCGTGGAGCGACCGACTGCAAAAACTACGATCGGAGATGAGGAAGGCGAGAAAAGAGTACCAACGGTGCATGATTGCTGCCGATAGGTGCTTGCTTCTCGATAGATACAGGGAGAGGAAGACTGCCTTTAAAGAGCTGCTAATAAAAACAAAGCAGCAGAGTTGGGAGGCTTATGTAAACGCTAATTTAAAGTCAGATCCCTGGGGCGTCCCCTACAAGATCGCAGCTAGCAAATTGAGACCACCGACTACACTATCAACCGTAAGAAGGGCAGACGGGACCATGACGGCCAATTGGAGCGCAACAGCTGAGGAACTGTTAAAAGTACTATTACCCGACGATGAGGCAGTAGGTGAAAGTTTAGAGCAAGAAAATCTCCGTAAAGGTCACAATGAAATTTATACCTCAGCTACTTTAGCGGATGATGTGACACCAGACGAAGTAATTAAAGCGATTAACGCCATGTCGCGGAAAAAGACACCTGGACCGGACGGAATCGCTGCTGAAGTGCTCCAGGCATTAGTGGTCCAGTTGGCTTCACCACTCTGCATACTGTTTAATAAATGCCTTCAGCAAGGCAGGGTTCCAAATATCTGGAAGCAGAGTGAAGTGGTGATCCTAAAGAAGGGGAACGACAAGGATCCATTAAATCCTAAATCCTATCGGCCGATCTGTCTACTAAATGTGCTTGGAAAAGTGCAGGAAAAAATTTTAGTATGGAAACTACAGGAACACAGGAAAAAGTATGGTATGAGTGTACATCAGTTTGGTTTCAGAGCGGGTAGGTCGACCGACGATGCCATAAATAAGGCCGTGCATCTAGTGAAAAGTAGTAATAGCAAATATGTAATAGCTATCGCCGTCGACATTGCTGGAGCATTCGATAACTTATGGTGGCCGGCTCTTTTTAGCCGCCTGCGAGAAATAGGAATTCCTAGTAACCTCTATGGAACGTTCCGCGACTACTGTAAAAACCGATTTGCCAAACTGAGATGTCCACGAGTGAAAATAGAGAAAAAATTAACTAAAGGCTGTCCGCAAGGATCGGTGTGTGGACCAGTGTTCTGGGACGTAACATTCGAAATGGCCATAGAAAGCATGATTGGGCAAGAAGGACTCCTGGGGCTTGTTGCCTTCGCGGATGACCTTCTACTGCTGATACAAGGCGGAACAAGGGATGAAGTAGAGGCTAGAAGCAGAATGGCATTAAGACATTTACAAAACTGGTGCTCCAAAGTGAAATTAACCCTTGCACCTCACAAGACTCAATTCATGGTTCTCAGTGGCCGCCCCAAGCGAAATCCAATAATAAAAGTTAACGACGTCTCCATAAAAAGAGTTAGAACTTGTAAATACCTGGGAGTCACGCTAGACGAGCGACTAAATTTTACTGACCATATAACGGAGGTGTGCAGTCGTGCCAAAATAGTGATGAACAAACTGATCAGTATTGGGCAAAGAAGATTTCATCTTCCAACGTCCATAATAAGGAGGTATCACGACAGTATATTATCCTCGATTGTGGGATATGCTGCTAGCAGTTGGGCGCATAAGTTACGACAAGTTAAACCTCGCCAGGCACTAAGAAGCGTACAAAGAAGCATACTGATAAGATTAAGTGGTGCATATAGCACAACAGCGACCGACTCTCTGCTGGTTGCGTTGGGCGTTTGGCCACTTGACCTAGAAGTTAGAAAGAGAGGGGCACACTATTGGCTACGAACCGGTGACGCCGAAAAAGTAGAACAAATTTTAGGAAGACCGGTTACAGAAGCACGGGAGATAAAAACAGTCTTGATGGAAGAATGGCAACAACAGTGGTCGCGTAGTACGACTGGCAGGAGAACCTACAATATTTGGCCAACAATTCAAGAGAGATTAAACCTTCGTCACCTGGATCCGTCAACCGGACTTGTTCATTACATCACTGGACACGGGCCATATCCCAGCCTACTACATAAAAGAGGACTAAAAGACACAAGCTTGTGTGAGTGCGGGGAAGAGGGTACACCCGAACACATCGTCTGGGATTGCACACAAATGGCAGAAGCCAGAAACGAAGGATTTCATGAACTAAGAAACATGAAAACGGAAGACATACTAAAAAATGAGCAACTTTGGCGCAAACTAGACGAAGTGACGCAAAATATATCCAAACTGCAAAAGGAGAGATTCATGCAAAGTTTAGCGACAGCAAGAGGAAGGCCAAGTCAAGCCGACTATGACGTCACAGAGTAACACCCGAGAGCAGCCACAAGCGAATGCGTGTCTAAGCGCTCGATCAGCGAGTCATATATCGTGCTGAAAACGCAACCAGCTGATCTGCGGAGAGGAGTGCTTAAACCATATTAAAGACTTTAAATGGACCGTTTCGCAGCAACACCACTGGAGATTCTACCTACAAACAAGAACTTGCTGAAGCAACACGTATAAAAGTTTATAGTGAATGTATAAGTTCTTTACTAGTGCTCACATGAACTATAGTCCGATGCATAAAATGTGGTCTGACATTGCAATAACACAAATAATAGATAATAGTTGCAGTCTCGAGCCGCTTCTGAAGTAAAACATTGTTATCTCTTAAAATATGTAAAAATGTTAATAGTTAGTTAAGAGTAAAAGTTGTAAATTATGTAGCCAATAATCTTAAAATAGGAATTTGTTCAAATATTGAAAATAACAAATACCGGCAGTAGATGTTAAACTAATCTAGTTCACCTGTGAAACGAACAACCTACTAGCCGGATATTAAAGACTCCTTACTTCTGCAATTAGATATATATCATTGAAAATTAGTTCTCACAACCAGTGTTGGAGGTGGCCAGTCTCCCGATGGGCGGCCTTCTCGGTCACTCTGGCTGCCAGAGAGACTGAGAACGTGCGCTATTCCGGGAGATTTGGAATTCGGATTACCGCACCGATACCAATGCTGGAAAATGCTTTCTTAGATGGTAGAGTAGTAGATAGTAGTAATAGTTTAGTAATAGTAGTAGTGGTAGACGTACGAAGTGACATAGTGAAATATTAAAAATTCTAACCATAAAGTGCACAGGAAACTGCAGACACCACACAAAACTAGAAAACTATAATAAATCAATTATGACAAAATGCAGCAAGTTTAGAAAGTTGTAATATGTGTTAACAGCGAAACAATTGTATGTATCGTGCCAACAAGAAAAGACTGTGCAGATATTGCCAAACCCATACATAACAAAAACTGAAATAATTCATTGTGAAATTATCTGTTGAAATATCAAATGTAAAACTGTTGTGTTAAATTAAGGCCTATTTTAGTTTCTAGATACTAGGCTGTAAAAAATGTGTGCTAAATAAAAAAAAAAAAAAAAAAAAAAAAAATCCCCCCCGCTCCTAATCATCCTGGTAGTTTTTTGAGACCTTTTTTTAGCTCTCCTGTCTCCGAGGGCAATTATATTCCCCCTAAAATCGGTATCCGCGTCGTTTTTACCCCCTTATAATCGAAATCCGTGTCTTTTTCTAGCTCCACTGTCGTTTCTAGAATTTCAAATCCTCACGTGTGATTTCCGTCGACCCCCCCTCCCCCTCCCCGTTGGTGAGATTACACCGGACTCACACCTCAATATAGGCGGTAGAGTACTGCGGATAAGAAACGGGAAGTAATCTGGCTGTGGCCTTTTGAAGAAACCATGCCGACTGTTGCGTGTTTTAATTTTTGGAGACATTTTGTTAGCCTTAAGACGGGTAGCCAGACGAGAGGCGTAACGCCACACCACTCTACTTGACGCCCTCGTCCAAGGTCGCCAGCGCGGCAGTCCCACTGTGGGAACCTTAAGGCGCACTCTTGTGTTCACGAGAAGGCAATGTACACGCGAAGACGGCGTGATACACAGCCAATGGGGGAAGTAGATTCCCCACTCTCAGAGCCGGCGATGCTTCTTGGCGGCAGAGGAGCTACCCCCAGCCCACGATGTCAAGTTATGCATGGCAGTCCTATTATAAGTCATAACCGCCATTTTATGCAGTTTTTACCACTCTCCTCTCCACCTGCTCCGGAAGCAATCGCCACTACTTCGGATATGATGATCTACTATTTCACTATCGCAAAGACCTCCGACCTGTGTAATGAATGACTTGCATTAGTTTTTTTTTTTCTAATAAATCAAGTTGCCCCTATTTTTTTTAGATCATTCCAAGGAGCTACATACGTCACTTTAATTAAGTAATGCCAAGTCTCTGTTTTCCATTCGTAGCCAGATGCTAACCGATGCCGACAGCAAAAGCTGCAACTTCAGCCGACAGCATTCGCGTGGATAAATTTCGTAAATCATGGAAAACAAAAATCAGAATGGTTGGATGGGTATTTGAACCGAAGTCTTTGCTAAGCGCAAATCCGGTATTGTTAAAATAAAGACGGGCACCACAACGGCTGTTTTTTGTTTTTCCTATTGTTTTCCTCCTCGCCGACATCGAGATCATTCGAGGCAAGAAGGAGATTTAGGGGCAAGGAACGGGAAGGAATTCAGCCATGGCCTTTTAAAGAAACCATCCCAGCATTCGTCTGGTGTGATTTAGTGAAATCATAAAAAATGAAGTCTGGATGACAGTATGGGGATTCGAACTCGCGTCCTCTCGTATGTGAGTTCGGAGCGTTACCGAACGGTTATGGCTGTTCTCTCCGGCGCTGCCTAGTACATTCCTGCTAGTTACCACACGCCCGTACAAAGATATTACAACAACCACACCTATTTCAGGTCTGTTGATCGCTGGAACCATAAAACCACTCACAAAGAGAGATATTACTGACTAAGCCGCGAATTTAGTGATTGATCATAAAGTAACTAGCATGAACCAATTCAATTTAACAATAATAAACCACACTTGCAATTGAAACTACCAGAACGCACCAGCGCACTGGTAAACAGTTATACCAGTTGAAAAATAACATAATCAATTGATTTATTTCGGGTTAATTAGTTAACAGAAAATTAATCATAAATAATAATGTTTTGTTTTGATTATAGATGTTGTTAATTTTTTTCATTTTGAGTTTTTGTTGTTGGTGGTGTTTCAGTGCAACTAAAGACCTGTCATACCCGACGTGTACCTCGTATTTTACATTGTTGTAAGTCTGAACGGAGCAAATGTAACAGAAACGAAAATCTCCTACTGACGTTATGTTAGTAACGGAAAGAAATCTACATTTCTAAAGATAGAAGTGAGATATCAGGCAGGGAACATTATGATAATCCGCGCGGCAAGTTTTCTCAACGAACAGGAAAATTTGCATGGTTTAGCAAGCAGAGCGGTAGCAGCAAGTCCAGCAAAGACGCATTAACGACGACAAAAAATTTGTTTACGAAAAGAAATTTTGTCATTTTCTGTATTGCATGGGACGCACAGTAATTAGAAGACATGCATTAGTGATGATTACACGAAACATACAAAATCTGTATTAATGGTTAAGGATTCTGAAGAAATTGTTTTATGATACGGCTGCAGAACGAAATAAATACCTGGATATGTGCTTATGACGCAAATTCTAGACACATTAATAAACACTACCGACTATTACAATAAACTAGCACTCCATGATCCCTGGTGCAGCAACCAGACGTCACTGCTGTATGATAAGCCTACCAACTGACAAGCCTCATATATCTCAACTGACAAAATTTCAGCGCTAATTGATCCTTTCACATAGAGCTTTATTCTGTTTCTGTGATAGACGCTACGAAGTTCTATTGTCAGTAAAACTGTAAGTCCCTTCTTCATAGTACCATTACTGGGTTAGGATTACAGAGGCAGAGTGCGCGGCTATTTGAAACTATGGCCACCACGTTGTAAGATCTAACCAAATTATTATTACCACTAGACTCAAACCCCGTCAAAAAGCGGTGTTGTAGCAAGTTATTTATTTGCAGTTGCTTAATAAAATAACGTACAATGCCCTTTTCTCGTGCCTTACGCTGTAGCAAGAAGTTTCAGTTGTCGTCCTGGTTCAGAATGCATATTAACCTAACCACAAACTCCGCTACTAAAGCGGACAGAAATTCAAAGCTTCTATCACATGCGAATTAATACATTCACTGTATCGCATGTTAGTGACATCATGCATTGCGATATATACTTGAGCCAAAATCTTCATGAGTTCTTACCTCTTTTTTTTCGTAATGCAGATTCACATTACAACATTTGAATAATTGACACATTTACAAGGCGACAGTGAAAGCAGGAAATTAGGAATAAATCTTAATAACTACTTTATGCCGCACAATATTAGTTTGAATCGTGGTCTAGGCCGCATGGAATGCGACCTATGTGGAACTACTTTTATTCAAACAAAGTAAAAAAAAAAAACTTAAATTACTTATGCCCTATGCTGTAACGTCAAATGCCAGCTGTCGTTCTCACCCATGCTAAATTTCAGTCTAATCAAAAATTCTGTTAACACTGATGCCTGAAAATTAGAGCCTTTATTTTATATACTATCTATGAGTTAAGAATTTAACAAAAATGTCAACCTCAAGTGAAAGTTAATAAGTAAAAAGTCACTAATAGTATTAATGTGTTATTTGAAAGGCAATACACAGCGTGTCCAGGAATGAAAGGATAATCCTGCCGCAGATAGTTCACACCATTTCCTACCATATGACAAAATTTGTTTTAGTAAAAGTCTCTCCATTTTCGATATATTGATTTTTTAAATATTTTTTTTTTCGAAACATGTGGCTTTCTTCAGTTTATTCCGAGCCATTTCTACAAATTTAAGACTTTGTGAACCCTGCTTTTTTTTATTTACTCAGAGATATTTGATTCATTGTTCTTTGTTTCTTGAAACGTTGAAAAAACATATAAAAACCTAAAATGGTATAATAATTTTATACTTCTTTTAAAATAACTGTTTTATGGTAGTTTAATCTGTAAAAGAGACCATTGTGCTTTTTAAACATGTAGTAAAGAATAATGATAATGATTTAGAAAAAAAAAATTAAGTTTTTTAACGTTTTTTTAAAAAAAACTTTGTTTTAGATGACTGCAAATCCTTGAGTAAATTAAAAAAAAAAACATGATTAAAAAAGTGTTAATTTGTGGAAATGGCATGGAAAAAACTGAACAAGTCACATGGTTCGGAAAAAAATCAATATCTCGATAATTGTGGGACTTTTACCAAAATAAAATTTTGTTATATAGTAGGAAATGATGTGATATATCTGTGGTTGCAAGTAAGGATTGCAATCCCGCAGTGTTTTCAATCCCGCGGGATCCGCGCGGGATTTGCGCCAATCCCGCGCGGATCCCGCGGGATTGGTACAAACAGTTTTTTAACGCATATATTTAAAACATAGTTACTTAAAACGTTAATAAATTAAATATTAATTAAATTAATACATAATTTTTTATTTTAAATGATAAAAATTAACAGTTAATAATATTTTGATTGGCAAAATGACATTAAAACTTTTTAGCGTTTCTTAAGTGTATTTCGAGGTTTTACATTTTTGTTTTTTAATCTAAACCAATTTTTAAATAAATAATAAAAAGGGAAAATATTGAGTCTTAGGTCAATTTATGTGCCTTACAATACATCACATAAGTTTAAAAATATGGTTTGCTTAATGGCCAAGTTACCATAAATTATAAATAAACGTTCCATAACACCGAGAAAAGCATTCCATTTCACATAGTGAAGTCAATATACTCTCAGTTCGTAGCGAGTCGCCGAAGCGATCACTTCCTCGTTGGCTCAGTGAACGTGTCTTGTGTTTCCTGTTTAGAGTGAATTTGGTGTGGAAAGTTTTTGCGTAACCGGTGAAAAGAAACCAGCTTGAAGACAGGGCAGCCCATACAGTGCATCCTCATCACCCACCGGAGGGCACCCTCCCTACGACGTGGAAATGATTGGCGGCCAGTATGGGGAAGGCGGTGGAGCGACTCCGCCCCCGACGACAGCAGACGTGTCAACTGGAGTAGCTGCAGTCGGAGCGGCAGTGGTTCAAGCAGTAAGTACTGTCAGTGCAAGTGATGTGGAGAGCGAAAGTATGGAATATAATTTGGAAAATGCCGAAAAGGAAGGCACTAATTTTAGAAAGCGGCCGATAGAACCAAGTGTAGAACTTGTAGCAGACAAGAGGAAAATTGTCAGTTCGGACCTCAGTTATGAATCCGTCTCAACAAGAAATAACATGGGGCTAGTTCCGGAACAACAGCAACAGAGTGTAAGGCATAATAGTAATCAGGCACTATCTGATAACAATAACAGTAGACCTCATCGTTTTTATAGGCAGTGGGACAATGGCCCATTTATTCTTTTTATCGAGAGTAAGAATAATAGTATTGGTAAGCTCCACCCAATATCTGTGGGAAAGTTGCTTCATTTATCCATCCCGGAAATAAAAGGGAAAATTTTGAACATTAGCTACTCGGGTAGAAACAGATTAAGGATTGAAGTAGGTAATGCAAATATTGCTAATAACATAATAAAATCATCAGGAAAAATCGGTAAGGACTTAGAAATATATATCCCTAACCACCTAATTTACAAACAGGGGGTAATAAGAGGAGTACATCAAAGTATTACAATGGAAGAACTGGTAGCAGAAGTTCAATCGCCGGTCAAGGTTATTAATGCCCGGAGAATGAACAAAACAGTGGTACAAAATAAAGAAAAACGGATAATTAACCTACAAACGTGTGTATTAACGTTCGATAGCCAAACTATCCCAAGGTATGTGAATATCCAAGGGGCGAGATGTGAAGTGACACCCTTCTTCCCGTCGGTTAAAATATGCTATAACTGCTATAGGTATGGACATATTAGTAAACAATGTCAGGGGCAAACACGTTGCATTAAGTGCGGTGGGACACACCCTGATACACAGTGCATAACTCAAGACATTAGGTGTTTTTACTGTGGGGGAGCACACTATGTCACGGACCGAACATGCCCGGAGTACAATAGACGTAAAAATATTCAAGAAGTTGCTACTAGAAATAACATTTCCCTAAGGGAAGCGGAAGCTACCTTAAACAACAGAACATATGCACAAGCAGCCTCAACATACGAGAGAGAAAAGGCGATATTTCGGCCCACTGTAGTACCAGACGCGGGAAGTTACATCGACTTCCCGCAGATAAAGCTGAGTAGTGGGACAACAGCACCAACAGCACAAGAGATGGGAAATGGAATAATTAGGATAGCAACTGGGCCAACTCAATACCTCAGTGGAGATTCTATACAGGTCCAGGAAGATTTAGGAGAGGATCCGACTGAGTCCCAGCTGATACCAGACAAAAGAAAACAACAATCTGATTTAACAGGGTTCACACTGGGTACAGCACAACTAAACAACAACGGAGATTTGGCCGGGAGTAGATCGGCGCTCAAGGAAACCCAACAGCGCGGTAACGCACAGGATTATCGACAACTTTGGCTCTACCCAACACAAATGCCAGTTACACCCATAGCCCAAAACCCATATCCTCCAAGGATGCAGGGGATAACGAATTATCCCAATACAACAAACGGGAAAAGCAGGCTAATTGAAGAAATTTTTAATCTTATCATGATAGTAACGAGACATATAAAAGACAGTGGGTTAGAGACACTGCAACTGGATGAAATTAGGAAATCTATCGAATTAATAGTACAACCAAATTATCCATAATACCAACTATGCAGAGGACAGGTGATATAAGACAACTACATGTGATTCAGTGGAACGCCCGAAGTGTTAAGGCCAAATGGAATGACCTCACCAATTTAATGAGTGAATGTAAAGCAAATATCGCTATAGTGTCAGAAACATGGTTGACAGAAAATACTAGGATAAGAGACAGACAATATAAAATGTTTAGAAAAGATAGGGAGGACGGATATGGTGGAGTAGCAGTCATCATAGCAAAGAATATAGTAGCGGTGACCAAAACACTGCAGTGCAGCAACGACAACATAGAAATCATATCGGTGGATGTGCTGAATCTGCATCAGATCAGGAATGTAACAGCTATTTATGTGCCCCCCCATGTTGGAACTCATGAAACTGAATGGAGCCAAATTTTCTCCCAACTCCCGGATAAAAGTATTGTAGCAGGAGACTTCAATGCGCACAGTAAGATGTGGTACGATGAAGTAACGGATCATAGAGGCGAAGAGTTAGCAAAAGCAATATGTCAATCGGATTTCATCATCATCATCTAGGACAGCTTCCAGCCACTGGCCAGGTCTGCTGGGAACAAAAGCCTCGCCAGCGCTTCCTGTCTAACCACCATCTCTCTTCTTCCACTGACGCCCAATTTCCTCCTCTTTCCTCCACACATTTCTTAACACCTTTCATCCATCTGTCCCTCGGTCTTCCTCTAGGTCTCTTCCCTTTCAGCTCCATGTCCAGCATCTTCCTTGGTAGCCTCTCCTCTCCCATTCTCTTTACATGCCCGTACCACTGTAGCCTAGATTTTTCAATTCTTTGTTGTAGCGGTTCTTCCTTTATCATCTCCCTGATTCGCTCATTCCTTATTCTGTCTCTTCTTGTTACTCCCACTCTACTCCTCTGAAATTTCATTTCCACCGATTGTACCCTCCCTTTGTCTCTCTCCTTCATCACCCATGTTTCTGCTCCATATGTTAAAATTGGTACAAAATATGTTTTATATATTGCCTCCTTACTCTTTTGTGGGACATCCCTACTCCATACCAGGCTCCTAATACTTTTAAAAAATCCATCTGCACATCTTCCTCTTTCGTTTATTTCCATCCTGTTTCCTCCATTTTCTTCAATACAGCTTCCCAAATATTTAAAACATTCCACTCTATTTAGTTGCTCCCCTCTAAGTGATATGCCTATGTCCGTCCTGTTCTTCTTTCTTGTTGTTATCACCACTTCACTTTTTCTCGCAGAGAACTTCATACCATAATCAGCAACTACTCTCTCCCACACATCCAGCTGATCCTGCACCTCTCTTTCATCCTCTCCCCAAACTAATAGGTCGTCTGCAAATACCATTGCTTTCATTTTTCCTTCCCCAATGCTCTGCACCACCTTATGTCAATCGGATTTAGTGGTACTAAACACGAAGACCAATACCCGCATAGGAACACCATCCCAAAGACCCTCCTCGCCGGATATATCATTGGTATCGGCAAGAATGGCAATGAAATGCTCGTGGGTAGCAATGAATGACACACTGGGTAGTGACCACAGAGTGATCAAAATCTCCATAGAGTCGCAGCCTAACATTACGGCTCAAAATAGGATGGACGGTCTCGAACATACAATAAACTACAGACATATTGACTGGCACAAGTATCAGCAAGAAGTTTGCAAAAGGCTGCTCAAATATCCTGGCATAACAGATCCGCAGGAAAACTATAACTGGTTTACAGAAACCATCAAAGCAGCGGCGAAAATTAGCGCGCCTGTTATGAAACACGGTGGTGGCGATGCACATAAAAGGAAGCCATGGTGGACTCCAGAATGTTCGAAAGCGGTGGCAAGGAGAAGATTAGCCCTCAAAACATATCGTAAGAATATGACGTACCAAAACTTTATCAATCTTCGGAAGATAGCAGCACAAGCGAGCAAGATCATTAAGAAAGCGAAGAAAGATGGGTGGGAAAAGTTCTGTTCGGAATTAACCGGAGACATCTCAACACAAGAGCTATGGAAAAAGGTTAGATGGTACAAAGAACCAAAGCTAAGTGCTGAGAGCATAAGAGTAAATGAAGAAACAGCTGAACAATTTATGGATAAAATAGCTCCAGCTACGGTAGAGGACGCACCGCTGGTAGTTGCAGATAGCAGCGAACCTTTAATACATAATAACAGCAACCTAGATAGACCCTTTACCCTGACAGAGATGGAAAACAGCCTAAAAGAGAAAGATACAGCTCCAGGGATAGATCAAATATCATACTCAATGTTGTATAATCTACCCCATAGTGGCAAAGAACTGTTACTGACAATACTAAACAATTTATTCAGGCAAAGCGAAGTACCACATCAATGGAGGAGAATTAAAATCACTCCGGTACCCAAAAACGGAAAGGATCCTAAATTATATACATCGTACAGACCCATATCACTGATATCATGTGTTTGCAAATTGATGAATCTGATGATAAAACAGCGAATGGAATGGTATGTCGAACACCGGGAACTCCTAGCAAATCGTGTGATGGGGTTCAGAAAGGGATATAGCACTATAGATGCAATAGCCACATTAATAACAGATATACAAATAAGTAACAGTTACAACTCGTACCTTTTAGCTGCTTTCCTGGATATACAAAATGCATACGGACAGGTCGACATTACGGAACTGGTAAAGGTGATGCTGAAATGCGATATCCCAAAAACAATAGTACAATGGTGTACGAATTATCTTTCACTAAGGATCCTGGAGCTTAGGATGTACAGGGGAGAGGTAATAGTTAGACACGTCTTCTCTGGTTTACCGCAAGGAGACCCCCTTAGCCCACTATTGTTTATTATTTATATGCACAATGTGTTCAGCAAGCTGAGTAGATCGATTTTGTACATACAGTACGTTGATGATGTGGTGGTATACGTAAGAAATAGGAAGAAAGAAAAGGCAATACGAGATTTACAAAATGGCCTAAACAGTATGACAAATGCTCTGCAAGAAAAGAAGATGGAACTGTCACCTGAAAAAAGTAAGGTAATGGTATTTACAAGACACAGAGACACAGAGGATGTTAGGATAATACTCAACGGTAAAGCTCTTACCGCAATACACCAAGTGAAATTTTTAGGGATGTGGATAGATATGAGATTAACATGGAAGAAACACGTAATGGAGTTACACGGCCAAGCAATGAAACGAATTAACATCCTGAAAGGGATAGCTAGTAATCATTGGGGAGCCGACCCAACAGTGTTACTGCGCCTGTACAGACAACTAATACGTAGTAAAATGGACTATGGGTGCATGCTATATGATGCAGCTACTACATCAACCCTAGTCAAACTAGACCGCTTACAATCATTGGCATTACGCATAAGTGGAGGATTCCTACGTACAACCCCCATTAACGTACTTCAGATGGAAACAGGTACACCACCGCTCTCACTCCGACGAAGTATGCTTTCCAGACGTTTTATCTTGAAAGTCAGAGCTATGATCAACCACCCACTAAATTGGAGCTAGGGGCTTTTAGCCAAATTATGTATAGGAAATACTGGAGAAAAAAGGCAACCCCAATTACGGTTAAAAATTACAATGAAATGAAAGAATGGCCAATAAAACAACATAAAATGAATCCAGCGTTTATAGGGGATACGTGGCCCCAAATAATCGAGGTCCAAACACATGAAAGGATAGGCAAGCTAGGAGCCAAGAAAACAGATAATATTACGATAGATCTTTGTAAGACGACGTTACAAACCCTGAATGAGAAATGGAAGACATGGAATAAAATTTACACGGATGGCTCCAAAATCACAGGCTCAAATACGAGCGCAGCGTTCTACGAAGAAAAATCAGATGTTGGAAAAGCAGTTAAGCTACCGGTGGATATGTCAGTGTTCTCAGCGGAGCTATATGCAATATTAGAAGCCATTAAATATGCACTGGAAACAGGGGAAGAAAAGATTTTAATCTGCTCCGATTCACTAAGTTCACTATTATGTTTAAAAAATGGTCCAAAAGGGAAAACAAAGAACCATCTAGTATATGACATCATAAATGAGCTAAGCAAAGCACAACAGTTAAAGAAGAAAATAGAATTTCAGTGGGTACCGGGACATGTAGGAGTAGTGGGGAATGAAAATGCTGACCACCTTGCAAGGGGAGCAAAGGAACATGAAAACATCGATGGCAGGGTACCATATAGAGACTTACTAAGTAAAATCAGAAATCTACAGATGAAGGAGTGGGAAGAAGTAGGGGAGGTCCAATTCAGAACCAAAGGTGCATGGTACCATGCAATACAACACAGCATACCGAAACAGCCATGGTTTAGTGTAAAGGCAAGTAGGAAAGAAATAACAATGATAAACAGATTGCGATCAGGCCACGTTATGCTAAACTCCAAAAAATTTATACTAGGTTTGACAACATCACCGAACTGCGAGCATTGTGGGGCATATGAAGACATAGTGCATCTTGTGGTGGAATGCCGCAAATACAGCGAACACAGGAAATCAATCTTACAGAAAGACGGAGGCAATAAGATAACAGACTATGAGAGCCTACGACAATTTCTAGGGACTCCTACGGTAGATAAGATAAAACAACTATGTAAATATATATGTAAGTAATAGGAAAATATGATGTATTATAAAGGAACGTAGTATATTTCATATCAAATGGACTAATTTTGTATGTTTGTGGGATATGGGTATGTAAATATATGTATGGGTATAGATATGTAAGTGTTCGTGTATGCGCCCATGTAAGAGTGTATATATGTAGATATGAGAGCTACTTTGTACAAGAGAACACAAATTAGTCTTTAAGGAATTTTTGTTGTGAGCAGGGATATTAATAGTTCTTTTCAAAATAAATAAGGTATCTCTTATAATATTTCTCGATTAGAACTACTGTTATGAGGAAACTATCAAGTTTTCCAAATCCAGTACAGGATGATAGGAAAATGTTTGTGTGGAGAAATAATGTATTATAAACAAATGTACATTTCTGAATATCAATTAGGTTTTTGTATGGAATATATAAGGACTTAGATAGACAAATTAATTACAAAAGATAGAAAGCGGGCGAAAAAATTAATTTTTGGATACCCCTGTTTGTACGATGTAATGGGTATCATGTATATGCATAATATAAAATGTATAGGTAATATGTAAAAATTTTATTTCCTTCCAACACTAAATAATGATATAGGGATTATATGTTATTATTAAAGATAGAAGGATAAAAGTAAGAGAAATATGTAAAAAAATTTATTGCTATTTGTGTCTTAAAATGATGGCCAAACAAGATTTCTGTGCAAAATGTATTAATGTCAACTGAGCAAGAATGTATTTCTGTAATTTGGTCAAAAATGTAACATTGTTAGCTGGTCAATATTGGCGAAAGCAAAGGACCAAATAATAAAAAAAAATAAAAAAAAAGTCAATATACTCTGTAAAGTGTAGACTTGGCTCAGAACAAAATCTCTAACTTTTTGTCACTGCTCAAGCACGAGACTTGGCCTTTATTTTGTGTGATTCATTATTATATCTCCTGATTCCTTGATTGATATTACAATTGATTCAATGTTATTAAAAGAAACTACTCACCAACACGTAAACTGTCAAGTATTTCAAATTTACTTATGCGGCGTAACGACGTTTTTAGAGTGGAAATTATTATTTTTTAGTAAGAAAGGAGACTTTCTCGGCGAATGATTGCAGTGAAGTCCTCATTGGTTGTATCTCCGGAATTCATTGCAAACATACGAAATTACACACGTGAGGAAGACGGCGGAGGCAGCTGTCGAAGTATGGTGTTCCTACAACACAATTCGTCGATACACCCGTGAAAATTTCATTATAACTTTTTTTACCTTTACTCGAAATAATAACAAGGAGAAGAGGGATTAATCGAAAGCCTGAGCGGCACATGTAAGCAGGTGGCTTTCGTCAAAGAAACGCATTGAGGCAGCGGCCAAAACAACAATAAGTCAAAGGATATACAATTTCCTTTGGATAGCTGTTAAATAAATTGGTACGCGATCGTTAAAATTACGATAACATTAGTTTCATATCAACGAATAATCAAATTTTCAGCCGCAAATTAGGAAATTGTCACAATTACTTTATCTGCAAATACAGAAAATGGGAATAATGAAACCGTGAATAAAAAGCTGTAACCGTGTAGTTCAGATAACGTGTGTGATGCTTAAAAGAAAATCTTACTAAATACGCACCATAACTCAAATTACAGAAATGTGTACTCCAAACAAACGTAAGTTTTGATGAATACGTAAAAGTGTATTTATTTACTTACGAATGACGAAGGTTGACAAAAACAAACGCTTGTTCACATGAGTCAAATGCCAACTGGAAGGGTACAGGCAAATAGTGCAACACATCCAATGGAGACCGAGTGGGGCAGCGAGTCACTCAGACTGACACGCGTTTCCGCCGGATTTTGCGGATTTCGGATCCGCTTAATTTTGTGCGGGATCCGCCAGACTGTCTAATGATGCGGGATCCCGCGGGATTGCGGGATCCCGCTTTGCTGGATTGCAATCCCTAGTTGCAAGATTATCCTTCCATTCCTGGACACCATGTACACTTTTGTTTCAGGATTTTTGCAATTCATTTCTTGACGGATGCTTAAGCGAATAATGTGTTATTAAATAGAGCTCATAACCTCTACTTTGTAGTAATATAGAGCTCATAACCTCTATTATGTAGTAATATAGAGCTCATAACCTCTACTATGTGGTAATATAGAGCTCATAACCTCTACTATGTAGTAATATAGAGCTCATAACCTCTACTATGTAGTAATTTAGAGCTCATAACCTCTACTATGTAGTAATATAGAGCTCATAACCTCTACTATGTAGTAATATAGAGCCCATAACCTATACTATGTAGTAATGTAGAGCTCATAACCTCTACTATATAGTAATATAGAGCTCATAACCTCTACTACGTAGTAATATAGAGCTCATAACCTCTACTACGTAGTAATATAGAGCTCATAACCTCTACTATGTAGTAATATAGAGCTCATAACCTCTACTATGTAGTAATATAGAGCTCATAACCTCTACTATGTAGTAATATAGAGCTCATAACCTCTACTATGTAGTAATATATATCATCATTATTAATCCAGCAACAACGGCTTGACGTCGTAGCGTGACGGACATGATTGCACAGTAGTCAACTATTGCATTTTACTAGTGTACGTACTAGATTATCAACACAAATATTGTAAAGCCGTCAGCCCCCAGAAAAAATTGCTGGCAAAAACGGCAGGCGGATGCTTAACGTAGCTTTCGGTGACGGGATATTCAAATTTTGACGGGGAGGTATCCGCTGGCAGGACAGGTAACTACTGTTAAATGACGTCACAAAAATGGCGACAATTCTAGCAACCTATCATCCACTGTCAGGCAAAAATATGTACCGTTACATACTGTCATTAAAAATGGCAGCATGACGAGATGGACACCCACTTCGTCCGAGAAATTCATATGTAAGTCATCTGACAACGGTAATTTTTTATAAATATTACTTAATGTTATTCATTTTTAACATAAATATAACTACGACAATGGTTGGTGTATTTTAAATATTACGTCTATTTGTTCAATCGACGATCCGACATTATGCTATTTAGACTTAAGTTCTTGGACCAACGTAATTATAAGTTACTAATTTTTTTTATTTTTTTTTTTTTTTAACAAACGACCGATCCGGCGTATTATGGAACATGTTGAACGAGGTTTTTTTTATACATAATAAAATAGGTACGCTCCCTCTTGTATCTTCATGCGACAATCCCAGAGTTCGTTTTTTTTAAGTATCAGGTAAAAACGGCAGCAATCGATGTATTCTGGACCTAATGTTTTCAACTATTTTCTCCTTTCTTTCCTTCTCTCATTCGTTTTATAGTTCCTCCCCATACTTAGTCCTTCCCTCTTTCCGTTGTTAATCCATTTTTTCTTCTCTCGTTTCTTCCCATATTCCATACATTCTTTCTTCTTAAGTTTAGCTTATTATATTATTGTGTCAGTCAGATATACCCAGCTGCTTTCTTTCCTATTGCGTGAGGGAATATATTGGGGCGATATATGTAGTACTAGCTAAATTTATACCCAAGCGGAAGAAGCTAGGTTAGTCAAGTGGTTAAAGCTCCTAGATTTTGGTACTGGTTTCCGAATAGGAAGCGTGGGTTCGAATCCTTCATACAACAAGAACTTTTATGAGATTTATACAGATTCTGACAGACGCAGAGGCCCACCTGACAAGCTACACATGACCACGTTGTGTATGTAACATATGTCGCTAATGTTCACAACTTTCCGTACCTAATGGTGTGATGTTACATCGACGGAAATATATATATATATATATCCATAGTTCTTTCATCAATCGCAAGGTGTTGTTTCTCAGCAACTGTAGTTAGCTTCACGAATCGTTATTTGACCAACTCAACTGTGGACTGTTAGTGCCTGGTGATACCTGACTTAGGTTTATTTTTTCTGAATAGAATGACCTCGATTCTCGATCGCAGAGGTGGTGGCTGATGACCGTAGAACTACCGTCAAGGTAGCAGATACAAGGAAACACAAGCTATTGGTCACTAGTCAGACGGTAGACACAATATTACCCAGATTATAGTGATCCATATTATGCGCCCGTTGAAAACTCACGTATTAAGCATCTTCTCAGTAACACAGAATTTACAAGTCTTGAGTCGCCTAAAACACAAGCAAATCCAAAGAATGTGGCAGTCAAAGCTATAATCTACACCAACCCCTCAGAATTCAGCTGTTAACTAGCATCATCCCGTTCCAGACCAGGTAACAGTGGAATAATGAACGACGTTTCACTGTTCAGTGTCACAAGAGATCATACCGAATACGTGGATGAACACATCTCAGCAACATTCTATACCTGTATTAAGCGCGGAAACTCACCAGCCGGACGGGAGTCACATGTCTTGTTTCTATGAACCAGACCAACCCCGCCAATATGTATTCGTAGAACATCAGATACATTTTGTGAGGGGAATCTGGAAGAAAACGGCAGTCAACAGCAATTTGACATTGCTCATGGAAACTCTTCCAGGATTAAAACAGACAGTCATAAGTATCACCAGCAAGGGAAGAAACAGAACTAACGACAAGTTGAGCTATAGAAAAGGGTCATACAGTATCGAAGTTCTAAAAAAATATACGATATACAGTACAAATTTAACGTCTCCATTTCTACACCGTGTAAGAAGGTATAACGACTAATGTTGACACCCAAGTAGCAGAAACAGATTCTGAGTTGCAAGTGATAGCAGACCTCCACATCATGAATGTTGTGAACTGGTTATTTGATAAATAATTCGAGTAATTTTTTCTGGACATAGTTCAACAATACGTCTGCTAACACTGTACGAAATGTCTTGTGGTTTCTGAACCAGAAGTATTTTCACTAACTGAGAATACCGTAAAAGTTAGCACGTATAAAGTTTCACCTTTCGTGAATATTATAGTGGTAGCTGTGATGTTCAAACTTTATACATTATATATCTGCTCCGGTGTCATGTAAGCAATGAGGTATTCATCGGAGTTAAAAAGTTTCACCGACTACCCAGTTCTCCCACACACGTATGAACGGCGATAGGCAAAGACCTGGAACTCAACTCTGACGAAATGCAACTGTATGGAGCTATGTATTACATGTGTTGATTTTCGGAAAAACCCTTGATGCATCATCAATCCAATATTACCGCCGCAATGAGTTATAATTTTCTCTCGTATTGGTGTAGATGGAATATTCAAAGTACAAGTCACACCAAAAAAGTTTCCTTTTCAGTCATGAAACGATTTTTATCCTTCATAACTCTCCGCATGTTTGTTTCCCAGCCTTTCTGCATATTACGAAAACGCTAGTAGACATATGACACTGTGATAAGTCGACAGGAAATCTTCACAATACTGATAAGTTTTTTTTTTTTATTACAGTATTACGAGAGAATACGCCGTTTGTATGTTTGTCACTTGTTGGCACGAGATAGGTGCGTCAAAAACCTCATCCATATTCCATGAATTTTGGAATAACACACGAAAATAACTGCGAGTATCTTATTTAATTACGGTCACCTGCCGTAACTCCTAACTGACTTTAATAGTAAATGTACGCGTTACTTGCGCTTTAATTCCAAGAATTTTAGTAGCCTATCTTCACTGTCTGACACACCAGGCTGTAATTTTTCTACATTCCAGTATGGCGAAATTTAATTCACCATCACTAGTCTGACGAGAGGCGGCTGTGATGAAAAAACCACTTCTAGTGTACCTATTACACTAATCGACAATATGCCGTTATTAGTTTGCTTCCTTAGTGAAGAAGTTCTAACACAACTAATCTTTGTAAGTCCGGTTATGACAGGAGAATAAAATTGATCGCGGTAAGGTAGTAGCACTGTCTCTGCTGCTATGAATCCGAAATGCTGGAGAATTGTTTACACATGGTCACAAACTATAAAAATCCTTCCTTTCTTCGCTTACGGATAACTTAATTAGATGATCCATTGGTATTTCCCCACTCATCGGCAGTGACACGGTGGTATACAAGGAAGTAGGTGTTAAGCGATACTACATTAATTATGCGTCTGTGTCGCGGGTGCTATTTTGTAGTATAGATTTTAGTGTTAAGAAATGCTGTTCGCTTCCGAGTCGGCGTAGCGACGTGATACTTCACGTCACTGTAAACGACCCCAGCGTCCAAGGACTCTCTAGTTTGCAGTTTTCCTGTGAGAAAGCCAACCAGCACGGCTGGTACACGAGGAATATATCCTATAAACACGTGAAGCAGACGCCAGTACGGCATGACATACAGCCAATGAGAAGAGAGCTTTCCCCACCTCCAGGGCCGGGCACGCTTCTCGGCGCATACATTACTAGGCAGTCCGTGATGTAAAATTTCGTAGGGCAGACCTGTTACCATCCAAATTGACTATTTTAGGCATTTTCTATCATTTTCCCTCTGCTGGCTCGAAATGAATCTGCATTAATTTTTGGATCCTATGATCCACCATTCCAATATCGAAAAACTCCGATTTATGCACCAATTCCATGCAACTTTAACATGCAACATTTTTCAGCAATAAACCAAGTAAACAAAACTCCTGATATCAAGGAGCACCTACGTCCTGCTTTTAACTGATTTAAGTCTCTTTGTGTGTGTCGCCACTCGCTCGGTCCACACGCGACATATGAGCCTTTCCGCTATCTTATTCATCAAGTATTGTCAAGTCATGTTACAGACAAGTCAGTATTTTGGGAAACTTCTTTCACTGTAGCCATAAAACACAAATACAAACAATGATATTGTAACATGTCAAGCCGTATGTCGACCACGTTCGCAAGTAGTCTTCCAAAAATCTGCTGTTTCTAACATGACCACCAATCTTTGATGGAATCTTTGCCTTAATTCGACGTTAGACAGTTAACATTAGTAAGCTGTCCTTAACTTCGCACGGTTTCATCTTGTAGTGCTATGTCACTAGAAATTAATTGTAGAAGTAATTCAACTCAGTTCTAGTAAATTCCCTCCATAATAAATTCTCTATACTTGCGTTGAGTAGTTCAACTAACGACGCCGTAAGAAGGGTATATGTTGAGTCACGATTAATAAGATTGCTGCTCATAAGCATCTTAAATTCTGAATTGTAAAATTTCTTCCGTTATCAGTCGGTAAATTTTTGAGTTTACGATCACCATTAGCATACTCCTAAACCCAAACTACCCCTCCCTCACCCTCACCCGGTTTTACGGGGTCACGTTCATTTCGTACTTTATCTGTCCACTTAATTTTCGACATCATTATGTAGTATCTCATTCCAATTTCCCAAGTTTCTGGTATTCCTAAAGTCCAAGTTTCACTTCCATAAAGCATCCCATTTATCTGTATGTAGACATGTATTCATGAATTTGATAATCGATTCAATAAAATGATAACAGTATAGAGATTCCCAATAAACGAAAATGTATCATGACGCTCATATAATGGGAGAACATTGATAGAACCATGTCTAAGCTAAATGTAGCACCGCCTTATGCTAAGTAGTAAGTCTGTGGGAGCATACCGGCCTCAAAAGATAAGTAAATATGATTTAAGTTTATCGTTAAAACTCAGCTCTTTTGAAAAAACAAACTTAAAAAACTGAAACAATCTACAAAATCAATATTTCTTTAGGGAGGTATTTCAGTTATAAAACGCTGCCAGATTTACTACATGTAACACAAAAGTGGGTGTGTATGGAACTGTCGGTTAAGGCAGGACACTAATCGGTATCCTTATCGCACAACTTCAATACTAATGTTATAAATGCGAAAGTAATTTTGTCTCTTTGTTACGTTTTCAATACTAAACGACTAAACCAATCTTGATGAACTTTGACGAGGAAATACTGTGTGTCGTTAGAAAGGACATAGGATACTTCTGGATAAATAACATATTTCATCATGAAATATTGAAAACCAACAGAACAGTGATAGACAGACGGGTAGCGTGTGTGAGTCTCTGTAATGTTATATCGGTCACTCAGACTTTGTTTCTCTAGCAGTCTGTTTGTGTAGGATCGGATCATAAATTTGATGTACAGACTATATAAAACGTACTATATAATAAGTTTGATTGTATAGTACAGATGTAGATTTACGCTGCTTATTATGACCATCAATAAATCCCAGGGACAGACACTGAGAGAAGCAAGGGTACACTTAGAAAAGGCGTGTTTTTCCCGTGGGCAGATATACGTATCTATCTCGGGGGTTTCCAGTCGCCAGAGACTATATAGCTTCTCACAGGACAGCTAAATCAAAAATTTTGTGTACAGAATGGTATTGACAAAATATGTTCCCCCAAAGTGACATAATTGTAAACCACACTTAATCCCCCCTTAGTAGGTTGCAAATTGACTCTCTTCATTAAACAAGTTCAATGTAACAATGGTATGGTGATGATTTCCTCCTCATAATATCCCAACTCCGTGTATTTTAGGACAACTTTTACGTAACTTACAGCTTGCTATATCAAATTCTAGTGATACGAAGTCGCGGGCGACAGATAGAAAAGCAATATATTTTGCATACGATAATTTTATCACCATCACGACTTGAGCGATGAAAACAAAGATCTCATAGATCACAAACCAGAGTAGACACTATACTCATTAACACAAACATGCAATTAAAATCAAAACGACAGATAAATGTGTGATTTCCTATAGTCTTGTCATGTGAGATACACAAAGTGAGAGTAGGCTGGGTTCTCCAGAAAGTACTTGTTTGGTATGCGTTTGGAAATATGATGCGACTTGGTGAATTTCAAGAGCGAAATAGTTGTAACAGCGTCTATCATATAGTTTCAATACAAAGATAAAAAGTTGCACTCTATATCGAGACTTGAACGAGCCAACTTCTTCAGACCCCTGACACCATCAAGATGTTTATTGCTGTTTGTCTGGGCCATCGGGATATGTGGGAACATAGGCAACAATTAGGCCTAGTTGAGGTTTTGCAACCACAAATAACTTATCAAGCCAACTTAGCTCGACAGTATTACTCTGTCACGGCTTACGACGGCGTTGCATGACTCTACGGAGCGTCAGACTCCTTCTACCATGGCTGTAAAACAGAATAACTGATTTTCTTACTGACCTGAAACAATCAATGCGAACATGTCAAATATTTTGTTACGCAGTGAGAGTAATAGAGGAAATTTTTTATGAAACTGTATGTTGGGTAGTAAAGTTATAGTGCCACGCATTCTTCTGTTAGCGAGAGACAATAAACCTAGCTTTCTGGATGCCCTATTCGACAGAGAAAATTGAAATAAATAGTATTCCTTTCAGCTCATAATCTTTTATATGTTAAACAACTGATAAAGTCATATTTTATTACAAACGTAAAAAAAATGGTTGACTGGATATTTATAGTAGGAATTAAAGGTGAGAGTAATTGTTTATTGGAGACCATGTTGATGTATAATATTTTGGGTTTTTACCATCAGCACCGTACTTGACAAGACATGTTGTTAACTAAACAAATTAGTAGTTACATACTCCCGACAGCTAGAATTCCAAGTGAAAAAATAACTATGTACCATAATACAAAAAAATTAAATCTTTTTTTTTTTTAAATCTGCAATCAAGGCACCAAACAGGAGCAAATAGATTTTTTTTTGACCTTTAACATCCTCAAGACCTGAAACTAATTTATTTCACAAATTACCGATAAAGTACTAATTTTGTGGATAATAGATTACGCGAAGTTATGCGGATGTAACACTTTTACTAAAATCCCTAGCGCAATTCAGAAACAATTCTCACTCGCCTGTGTCAACCCTTTGCGTCATTCTGAATTTCCGTCCCGTTCAACTAACGGAACAACGTCATATTTGTAACAGAGAACGCCCGAAACTCCGGAACACAGTTTTGCGTTGTCGCTGTATATGTCTGTAAGCTCGCAACACGAAGTACTCGGTAAACAAGCGCCATTACAACCATTACAATGTGCCGGAAAACTGAATCCCGACTGCGAGCCCCTGGGAGGATTCAGGCAGGCAACCCGCGCACCGTAACAAAGCTGTGCTGTCTGTGAACTCTGAGATCGCCTGCTTTCAGAGACAGAGCACAGTTAGAAGCTACTTCGCATTACACACCAGGTGACACCTCTGCCAATTCATAGCGCGATTATACAGCTGACGTCGCACAAATGAGCGTGTCAAAGAGAATATACGAGGTTTTTTAAAAAAGTAAGGACTTTTTTAATTTCGCCGGATACATACAGACGATTTTGGTTGATTACACTCGTCCCGCACATATCTTCACAGTTACAGTTATATAGCATTCTTTGCACTGTTTGTGAGAAGCATAACTGTTAGAAGTGTTTTGGGTGCTCGGCGATTTTCTGCTGTCGAAAAAAATGGATCAAAGAGTTTCAATCAGAATTATGTGTACACAATGGAATTAAGTTCTCCAAACCACCTGAAACGTATCAGAAACCGTAGTAAAAATTAAAGCATCATAAAGACGGGTTGTTAGATAATGCAGCAAGCAACTAGAGTGGGACCAACTTACCCATAAAATTGAATAAACAGATTACTTAAAATATTTTCAACATACTGATTCATCATTCCTCGCTTCCTTAAGTTTTCTGACTAATTTAGGGTTTTTGCCAAGATATTTTGTGCAACTAAAACTAAATAGTATGTAGTAGTTCGTGCATAAGGGATTCAGACATTTTCTAGTCAATAATTTTAACTAATCAGAGGACATTGGTTTGAAGTCCCAAGTTTTAATGGAATATTTAGTAGTAATTGCTTTTTAATAGGGAAGCCCCCAACACCAGCAATTTATTACCGTTTATCGTGACTTTTATGAATTACTGGCAACGTACCCGGCATTGCCCGGGGGCTGGATATCAAAGCTCTGATATTTTATCCAGTTTTATAGGACTGTCGTAAAAATTCTCCATCACCATCCACTCTGGCCGATTTTCCGACGGTTTTCGAGATACCTATATTTAAAAAAACCAGAGAAGTTGTACGTATATTTTTTTTTAAGAGGCGTAATGTGGGAATGGGGTTGGTTTTTGTAAAACAAACGTAGGCAGTGTTTTTCTCTTTGTTTAAAGAATACGTGTGAAAAGCTACATAAAAGTTGGATAAAAACTGGATCTGAATTTTTTTAAATATATAAACATTAAAAATTAAGGTTGGGATTTTGTAAACAAAATGCAAACAGTATTTTTTCTTCGTTTTAATGCATATCATTGCAAAGTTTCATAAAGATCAGATGAAACCTGTAGGTTTGTGTCTTGCTCCACCAACTTCAAAACAATTTTTAAAATTCGAAATTCTATGTCACTAATTCTGCGACCGAAACAGTTCTAAAGTGAATAAACAGTATATTTTATGGGCTTTCAGAATGTCGCCGTTCACTTTGCCCGACTTCCCTGCGAGTTTCGATATATTAAAAAAAAAAACTAAACCGGCAGTACGTGTACCATTTTTTTAATGAGGGTGTTGGGAAAGAGAGTGTGGTTTTTTTAAAAACAAATCAGGACAGTATTTTTCCGCTTGTTTTAAAATATGTGTCCAATGTTTCATCGAGATCGGATAAAAAGTATGGGTTTGTATACAGAATATACATACAAACAGACATACATGTTTATAGATGTATAGACTTACCGAATATTTATGACCTTCGCTGAAACTAAAAAAATTTGCTTCAACTTTCAATGGCAATTTTAAACGATTTTATTAACAACACTGAAAATATGCCGGCCAGTCATTTAGTATCGTCTATGTTTTCCCACATTTATTTAGCAAACAAGCGCGCCCGTCTGATTGTGACCGAGCGTGGTGGGTGAACTGTTAACGTTCTGGCCTCGCATTCGGGAGGACGCGGGTTCGAATCCCCGTCCGGGTTTCCATGGTTTCCCCAAATCACTCCAGGCGAATGCCGGGATGCTTCCTTCAAAAAGGCCATGGCCGAATTCCTTCCCGTTCCTTGTCCAAAGTCCCATCCCGCCTCTAATGACCTTAGCCGTCGACGAGGCGTAAAGCAATAAGTAAAAAAAAAAATAAAAAATGCCTGATTGCGCGCGTTTAGGCGCCACCGCATTTGGTCGGGGAGAGGGGGGGGGGAGGTAGCTGCTACAGGCATAGGCTCGAGTCCTGGGCTCCACGTATTGACTGTCCTGATTGCGGTTTCTCGCAATCCCCTAGACGAAAGCTGGAACAGGCCCCAATCTTCGCCTCATGAACTACATATTTCACAAACAAAAATACGCTTACACCGAGAACACTTGTTACATGTTTCACAGACACCGCGTACGTTCCTCTATCGAAATCGAAACTTAGCGCGCCAGTAGTAGATGGAACAAAGCTTTAAAAATAAACACAGTCTCTGGAAGAAGATACGCCGGACGATCAGCGAAAGTGGAATTGTCCTAACGGTAATGAATAATTCAGTAAACGTGCATATTTCTCGCTTCGCAAACAGAACTGCACGCCGTTTTTTATTACGGATCTGCACACATGCCAAATTCAATTTATTTATTCCGCAATTAATTCTCAGGGCAAGTTGGTGTGTCTCAGTGCACTGATCTGGGAGGCACGAGCCTAGACCTCCGCGTGTCGGCCGCCCTAGTTGCGGATTTTGGAAGGTTTTTCACAGCTATGAAGGTGAATGTCCCAATCTCAGCCTAATAAATTACACATTTCACAAACAAAAAATACACTTATCACACGCTGCACATAGTTACACGTTTCACAGACAGATGGCAAAACTTCGTTTCCCCCATCATCATATATATTATTTCTATAAGGTATTTTTTTGTCACAAGCCTTTATCTTCCTTCATACTTAACCGAAATCAATGAATGAGGTGTCATTTTAAAGCATATGGTCTCCACTTTGGTTACATCATATTTTAAGAAATAAAGTTTTCGGAATTAGACCCTTTAAGGGCAAAAATGTCAATATTTCTAAAATGCTGTTTTCTGTGTTATGAATCATTTATCTCCCTTGATACCTATCTGAAATCGTTTAATGAGGTATCATTTTAAAGATTAAGATCTCCGCTTTAGTGAAGTCATATACTAAGACGGAAATTTTTCGGAATTCGACCCTTAAAGGGCAAAAGTATCAACATTTTTGAAATGCATTTTTGTGTCACGAGCGATTTATCTCCCTTAACATCTAACAGATATAGATAAATTAGGTATCATATTAAAGACTGAAGTCTCCGCCGTGGTAACATTATATTTCAAGAAAGGAATTTTTCGTAATTCGACCCTTAAAGGATAAATATGTCAGTTTTTCTAAAATGCGTTTTTTGTATCTGGAGCCATTTATCTCCCTTAACAATTAAACAAAATTGATAAACGAGGTATCATTTTAAAGATTTTTCGTAATGACGTCGGTTCCGTTACCACATTTTAAGAAAGAAATTTTTCAAAATTCTGAACTTAGAGGGCAAAAGTATTAGTATTTTTACAACGCATTTTTCTGTCACCAGGTATTTATTTTCCTCGCACAACAACAAATATTTCAGAGATACTGATAAGTTGTGTGCATTTTGTTCAGATTTAATTTATTTTGCTAAGGTCAGTGACAGTTTGTCATAAATACAGAGTTTTAAATTTTCCAAACTGTTTCGTAATATGTTGCGAGTATTTTGATGTGTACCTATTACACACACAAACACACACAAAAACAAAAATTGATACAAAAGTACGGTTCTACTTTTCATTATATTACAAGCATTCAACCTCACTATTCATCGCATTTTATTCGCGAAATTTTCGCACGGGTCGTCTAGTTAGTATTTAGAACGACCTGGCAATAGGGTCAGCAAGGGTAAGCGGCTTCAAAACCATCGCTACAAACCTTACCTTGCCAACGATGACTATAACTCATCGAAGACAGCTAATCCCAAAATGCTGGAAAAAAATTGTAGTGAACAAGAAGAAGAAGCACGTTTTTGTTAATTAAACATGTTCTGTGCCAGAAGGGTTTGCCGAATACGAACTGTATTAATAAATGCTATGTCGGATATGAGTGGTTCTAAAATGTCTTTCATTGCTTTGTTCAGTTTACAACAACTGTTTCAGATTATGTTCACAGTCAGTGCTAAGCATGTTGCAGATTCATCGCTCACGTAGTGGAGTTATCACCGAACAAAATTAGGGAGCGTGCATAAACCACGTTGCTCCATTTTGGCCTCCTGTTGACCCCCCCACTCCCTCCCCCCCACGTAGCCCTACGTGGCTTTTGCTTCTACTCCTCCCCCCCCCCCCACCCCCACGTAGCACGTAGCTTTTTCCCTTTTGATTCCAGAAGACATTTTGTACAGTTTTCTACTGTCAGACGATTGTAAATTACATACGGATATAATTAACTGAGGGAAATAAATACTCACATGCTGTTGTGAGTTCTGTTCCTGGTTTTAACTGTGAAAAATGTTAGGAAAGGAAAGCTACGTGTCTTGGTTCGGAAACCCCTCCTCCCCCACGTAGCCCAGCGTAGCCTTCCAGCTACCCCCCCCCCCCCCCTGCCCTCCGGCTAGACCGAGCCACGTAGTTTGTGCACGCTCGCTTACTTTCAGTTCACACCAGCCGCAACATTTTTATCATACTTATATAATTTCTAAAACGTGCTTTTTTTCAAGACTAGCCATCTTTCTCCTTCCTTAACCAAAATCGGTAAATAACGAATCGTTTTAATGATTAAGTTCTCCACTTTCGTAATGTCATTAACTGACAAATGAATTCAACATGTAAATAGCAAAACTATGAAGGTCACGAGTATAGTTAGTTCAGAGTCAAGCTGCTAGGTTCGTTGGCATCGATAAGTAGTTATTATATAACCGCTAGATAGCAGCACCACATATCATAGATATGTTTTAATAAATTTTATGGGTGTATAAACTGCTCTCGGGTGACTAGCCGAGTCAAGAGTGCGTTGTTACACGATATTTCGGCGAATAGATTCATTGCCGCCATCTTCTGGTGAAGAATCTAGTCGCCGAAATATCGTGTAACAACGCACTCTTGACTCGGCTAGTCACCCGAGAGCAGTTTATACATTCTCAACGCCGAGAAAGACTTCGTTCTTATATAAATTTTATGGGGTTTCTAGAAGAATGAGCTTGTCGGTATTTATGTTCCATAATTTCTAGTTGTTTGGGGAGACGTTGTAAGAGTTTTGATACGTGTACTTATTTCAGTTCACAAATCAACAGTTGAAACAAATTAGCACTTTTTTTTTAGCCTACCACAAACCACCCACCTTGCAATTCATCGTATATTATTCGCAAAATTTTCGCTCCTAGTTTATAATTTAGAAGGGTAAGTGGATCAAGCAATTACGTTTTAACACTCTAGTTCTAAAACATTAATAGATTCCGTTTTCGTTTCCCTTCCATCAGTTAATATTGGTTAGTAAGAATTTGATTCTTCGGCAGAGAAGTTTGTTAGAACCCTCGTCAACGGGACGACTAACAGGGACACTTCTTAATGTTTCTCCCTGCAGCAGGCGGGAAGATATTTTTTGGTTTTTCTGGTCTGGGAGCCAGTAACTAGAATTATGAGGCCGTCAAGGGTGAGGAGGGGAGGGCGGAGGGGGAGAAAGAAAGAAAACGTATCTGGGACATCTTCCTTGATTTTTTTAATAGGTATTTCGTCGATAGACAAATGTCGTTTCATCATGGTGCGATAAGTGGCAAATTGAACTAAACTGGATTGAGTGCTAGAAACATATTGCGTCCTCCAGTTACCACCTACCCTCCAGTAATGTCTCTTGTCAGGGAACACACATCGCCACACTCCAAGAAGACGAATTATTATTTATTTATTTATTTTATCGTTTGGCCCGCTAAGGAGCGCGTGGAATTATTAATTTGCATTGTCCTTCTTATTCTTCTTGCTGTTCTTCTTATCTTCCCAAAACCTCCTCATCCTTTCGCTGTGGGCTTGACGTTCCTCTTGTGTCTATGAATTTATGAGTTTCAAATTTTTAGCTGTTGGGATCTTAAAGGCAAATTTATGTGACGTGATTAATTGTCTAAATCAGGGATGGCCAACCCGCGGCCCGCGGTAGGTCATTTTTTGGCCCGCGGAGCTGGATCATTAATTCATTACATAAGTAAGCTTTGACTTCTAAGTTAAGCTGATATTCAACCAAGATCATCGCTCGACTAATCGTGCGGGGATGGACAGTGCGGGTGTACAACCGAGCCTTATCATGGCTTTTCTTCCTGTAACTTTCAGCGCGTTAGTGGTTCGCCTGACATTCTCGGATCGCTTGCGTCTGTTATTGCAGTTAATGTTTCCACCCATAGATGGAAGTACGCTCTTTGTTTTGTTGTTGTATTTGACGACGGATGGAGCTCCACCAATGGTTGGAAAACATGAAGGTTTAGTAAAACTGATTGAAAATGAAGCTTGCAAACTTGATAATAGCTCATTATTAAATTTTCATTGCATTATTCATCAAGAGAATTTATGTGCCAAGTCTTTAAAAACGGATCATGTTATGAGCGTGGTTATCAAAATAGTGAACTTTATTAGATCTAAGGCGTTGAACCACCGTAATTTCAAGAATTCCTCAAGCATTCTGACACTTTTCACTGAAGTAAGATGGTTGTCCCGTGCAAAAATAAAAAAATATAAAAAAATTTTTGATTTGAAGGAAGAGATACAATCATTCTATGCCAGAAATTTGTAAAGTATCCAAGAGTTTGAAGACGTGGCTTGGGTTTGTGACTTCGCGTTTCTAGTCGACGTATTACTAGCCACTTAAATAACCTGAACATTCGTCTGCAATGCAGAGACCAATTGGTTAATAATATGTTTGATGGTGTTGCCACGTTTCAAATGAAACTTGGGCTTTGGGACCAACAGTTCAAAAATAAAAATTTCCTTGTTTTTCCAAGCTATCATTGCAAGCAGACGTGACACAGGCGTTGGCGATTAAGTACAGTTCATTAATATCAAACTTGAACCTTGAGTTTGAAAACCGATTCAAGTTTTCAAAAAACATCATATTCTTTTATCTGCATTTTCAACGCCATTCTACGTTGATATAAATTCATTGCCAATAAATTTGCAAAGGAATATTGTGATTTGTAGTGTGCCGCACAGCTTAATGAGAAATTCCACCAGGTTGGTTTGGAAGAATATCTGTACAAGGAGAAATATCCTGCATTTTACAAACGTGTTTTGCGGATGATTTCGCTATATGGAAACATTTATGTGTGTGAACAGCTTTTCAGCCGGATGATCAAGTCACAACACAGAACACGAATCACTGATGTTTATTTGGAGAACTTTATGCGATATCAATATAGATGCCCTTAGTTCTGCCAAGCAATGTAAAAAGTCGCATTAAGATAATTGTGTATTTAATACTTCATTAAATATCCATATTTCATTTTAAGTGTTTTTTTACTTCATAAAAATATTAAAGTATTTTTCCTAAGAAAGTAACGCATGCTGCCCGGCAGAGTTGTAATTCCAAAATTTGGCCCGGCTGCTGAAAAGGATGGCCACCTATGGTCAAAATTTACTATGTGGCGATGTCAGTGGGTTTAGGCCAACTTCTGCAAGGTCCTTCTGGGTTTCTATAAACCAGCGTGCTTTGGTTTGTCGGGGTCCGTTGACGATGTGGAAAATTTTCTTGGTCAGTTGTGAGTCATCCATTCGTTCTTTATGTCCGTAGAATTTTAAGCGTCTTTTCCGTGCGAGTGAGGTGAATCGTTCGGTCAGTGAATACAGTTATTCTGAGGTTTTGGGCATCCAGAATGTTTCTCAAATTACGTATTAAATTATTTGCGTTTTCTTTAACATACACTGTTCGTATATCACTCATACATACCGTAAGGTGTTTCTATTTCCCTGGTCTGGTGGACATGGGTTCGCTTTTCAGAACGACGATACATATGTAGGTCCTGCATTGTGGAAGACATTTTTGTAGCTGTGGTAACTGGTAACTTGTACCTCACGAAATATTTTCACTCAAACCAATCTTGGTGCTTATTAAAGTTATTCTCACTCAAGTCTAGGATCAAGTTAACTTAATTTTATATAGTTCGTTGTGCCGCCGGTCGCCAGATGATTAAACGAAAGCCGTCCTAAGAGTAATTATAAGAACAATTAATAAATGTCATCAATAAGCTCATTAATAAGAATCATTGCGTCCATGAGAAGTTTATTAATAAAGCACGTTAACACTTTTGAACGCTTTGCCCACCATCAAATTTCAAAGTAAAAGGCTAATCGACAAAAGGAAAATTATAATTAATATCTCCTTCCGGCTAAATCATCCACTATCACAACTTGATGATCAATGTTCATTTAAATACTGTTCAAACTTCACTTTTACAATGACAGCTCCTATTGATGGCATGAAGTTCTTCTTACGAAACTACATCATACAGTAAGGTCAATTCCTTCACTACGTGAGCCGCGCTCCGCGATTGCGACAATTCGCATACGACTGAAATGAATGTCTCCGCTCCAGAGACACTACTTCGTAGCCGGCGGAAGGTAACTGTAATGTTACAATTACTTTAAGAAAATTTCTGCAATATTCCTTCAGGAATACGTACGACCGAGTAACGATGGTCAAGTACCTGCCTCAAAAACCAAAATACACAAAACTGTCATACATGTTATTTCTCAAAGGTGTTTGTGAAGAGCCATCTTTCTCCCAACATACTAAACCAAAATCAATAAATGAGGTATCATATCAAAGATTAAGTTCCCCGCTTTGCTAACATTCTTAATTAAGAAATTAATTTTTCGTAATTCAACCTGTAATCGGTAAAATTATGAACAATTAAGGTCACGGGTATGCCATCGTTCAGAGTCACGCCACTAGGAGTGATCGCATTGCCACTAGATAGCAGCTCCACACATCACAGATAGGTGCATAAACAGTTTGTGTATTGTAGAGTAAGAGGCTTTTAGGATATATTTTTTTTCTGTTAGAGAAACATTTCATCATTTCTAATTGTTTCCTAAGTGTTTTGCTAAGCCCCCATTTCAGCTGACAAGTAAACAGTTGCCACCAATGAACAGGTTCTTCTTTCCTCAACTACAAAGTATCAATCTCGCTACTCATTGTATGTCATTCCTGAAATTTTCGCATGCGTCATCTATTTTTTTTTTATTTTTTTAATATTCACTTACTTAATACCAGAAGCTTACAGGAGACACTATACCGTTTCATGAGAACGAAGATGGTGACAATGCATTTGATAGCAGAAATATCATGTGAAAACACTTCGACTAGTCACGAGCGAACATTATATTAACTATACTGTTTGTTTGTTACCATAACAGGGCTTTCAGCTTAGTGTTCTCGTTCAATGTATTTCTTGGCTTCAACCCGACCAGCCAGACCTGTTGTCAATAGTGTGTAACTATGTAAAGATAATTAGTTAATTGGACTCATGACCAGTTCTCAACATAGATCATGTACTGTTTTGAAAATTGTAGTTAGTACGATTCTGAACACGATGCTAATAAATGAAATAATTGTGCTACTAATTCTGTACATAATATTCCTCTAACGATCTTCACTAATTAGTGATAACGTCACAGGTCTGGAAACACAACACATAAAGACTAGGTATAACGTTCACAGTTTGTAGAATTTTATTGATGCAGAATATCGCACGCTTCAACCCGCCAAAGTAAACCACCAGATAATTTAATTCAAATAGACCGGACTTCATTCCCGAAGACAGCGTGGTCCGAATTGGGAAGTGATACTACACATGCGCGCAACAAACAATAGCTAATAATCTCTCAGTTCAAAGTTGTTGTTTTTTTGCAATGAACTCTTCACAGGTTTGCTGCCGGATAGCGTTTGTAAACGACGAGCTTTCGGAGACCAACTCCGTCGCCATCTTCGGGTCTGATGTTAGCGCTGCGGAGACCAGAGCTGCAGTGGCAAGCCTGGCCCCGCAGTGGCCTTGTTTTTTTTTGACTTTGAGGCCATACAGCCAACTCAAGTGTATTTCGAATCATCCAGTGTACTTCAGTTTCTTCATAGCTTCACAGTGTATTATTTTCCAAGTGGCTCTAGACACAACACGATGGACATGACATACAGACAACACATACACTAAACTCCCATGCCCTCGGCCGGACTCGAACCGGCGACCTTCGGGACGTGGAGCTAACACTCTAGCCCCTGCGCTACCGAGGCCGGCTAGTTCATAGTTACGAATTCATTCACGCAAATGTTCTGTTACACTTAATAATTGTTTGCTGATACAGAGAATTCACTTCTCAATTCACAGGTACAAAATAAAAAGTTCCCTGATCAGAGCCTATGTTCTGCGTTCAATTCGACAATAATCTTCCGCAGTAAAAACCTTTTACTCACACACATAGCTTCTGCTCTACACCACCGCGTCAACTGTCGCCATCTTCTCCCGCGATAATACCCCTGACACAGTGACCAGTATCGATAATCCACCGATACTCCTTAACTGTACTGTCTGTTACAACTGGATACGATCAAACAACACACTTCTTTTGCCATCAACAACTCTGTGAATCGCATTCTACCATACAAGCAAAATGCACGGCAACGTGAACTTTGCAGTTTATCATGGACGAGCGGAGTTATCACTAGAAGTCATATGTACCGAATCCTACCTCTCTATATTTGTTATCTTTGTTTACCGTCCTGCATAGGAATCCATAAGTATTTTGGCACTTAAGTGACTAAGATTTCAAAACCGACCCCACCATACTATAATTATTAGTCCCGTTAGGCGAACATGATTTATCAAAAATGTTGAAATGGTCTCGACTGTGGAAAGAGAAGCGGATTTGAAGAAACTCAGTAACACAATACGTCCTGAACGGCCACACAGGCCCAATCAGTTTGCAGTCGAATGAGTGCTAACGAGGAAACTGTTAGGGGAAATGAAGAATTGTCAGAGCGTATCACTAAGCACATAGCCTCCGCTATGTGAGCGAGGTCTCGGAAGGAAATATGAAGTTCTCTACGAACACTCTAAGGATTTTAGGAGCCTGTATCTAATCGTTTTCTTAGCTTCATACTGCGTCATCTAAATACGAAGTCTCACGTATTTTAAAATATTTATTTCGTTAAATTAAATACAGACATACATAGCGCAATCGAACCAGTTCCTGAAACTGATTGATAAATTCAGGTTGGTCTTCCCGGAACGTTATTAGATATTCTATTTGCTCGCTGTTTACTGCGCTATTTAGAAACTTGAGATATAATCCAGGTATACGAGGACTTACTGGAGAACCTGCCTAACCCATCTCAGTCTATGCTGCCGAATGAGTCGCGTTTCCTCAGTAAAGCTCACTGATCTTAACTCTAACACCACACGCAAACCTGTCTCGTCTCAGAGGTTCCTGTGAAACCCTATACAGCGCGGCGCTACGAAACTCTCCTCAAACGCACCTGTGATCCAGTTAGAGTTGGAGATCCGACTGTTCGGCCGTTCTAAGCTGAGTTGCGATACGTTGCGAATGTGAATATAGAGGCGACGTGTAAGATGGTTACAGCAGAATCATCAACGCCCGTCCGTCCCGTTGGTCCAGCCGGTTGCGTCACCGTGACAATGTCTGGCGCCTGGCACGGGTGCTCGTGGTGGAAGAAATGTTCATGAGCGCTCTTAGCCGGCATGATATTCCTAATCACCAGATTGTTCACCAAAGTCCTGGATTAAATCACAATCTTCACAGCAGTGCGCATGGAGTGAGGGAATATGGAACTTTTGATAGTTATTCGTCCATCGGATGGGGGAATTAAGCGTGGAGGCCCGTCAGGTCTCTTTTGGAAGAGTAGGACTGAATGCGCCGGCAACAGGTTTCACCCTCTTCCTTCTTTTTTTTATTTCATATAGCCTAGGAACTAATGTAATACATATAAATATATACAACACATACAACGACAAGAACGTTGGTAACATTCACAAATTGATGTCCAGTTGTTGCAGCCATTCTATGAAGGAAGTTGTAGCACTGGAAACGTCTTGAAATGGTCCATCATACTTCCTTACAAGGCATTCCTTGATGATGTGCTCCACACTTTGGGAAGGAGCTCCGCAGTCACGGACAGGAAAAAGACCCTCGTACAGCATGGCGTTGCATTTGGCGTGGCATGTTCTTAGGCGATTTAGCCCGGAAGTCCAGTTGTGGGATGTTTAATATCTGGATGTTTCGCAGATGCAGAGTTCCAGCTTTGTCGTCATTTTTACTTCTTTCATCTCTGATTAATAAAATAAGCAACACTAAACACACACACACACACAAACACACACATACACACACAAACACACACACACACAAACACACACACACACAAACACACACACACAAACAAACACACACACTGTAGGATAACAGAAAGATCAGAGAATGCATATTTTATGTTATCCCTACATCTTTGTAATGTCAGAGTTCCATGGCCTGTTAATATGATGCTCTTTTAAAAGGTTTCCATAGTAACAAGATATACAGAGATAACTAGGAGATATCCTAGGTTGTTAGCGCTAAGGAGAACCTGCATATTAAGAAGTCCGATTACGTAATTGAAGCGATGTATTTGGAGTTATTAAAACTAAGTTAGACTGTGCTGAATATAAAAAACCATCTGTTCATTTATTTTGTTTAGCAGTACAGTCAGAAAATAAAATAAATAGCTCCACTTCACGAAGCTATTAAGAAGCATAAAAGCACGATAAATATAAACACAAACACTTCGGAAATACAGTAGTTGTGAGTAGGAATTTTGCCCTTAAGGGCCTAGGAGGCTTAGATTTTTAAGTCAAACGTAGGTTACTTCGAACAACCTGTGAACAGACCATTTCATAACGCTAACAAGACGACGATACAAAATAATATTTCTTAAAAAGCTGACACTGAAAATTTAATTTTATAGTGGATTTTTTTCTTATGGCTTTACGGCTCGTCGACGTTGAGGTCATTAGAGGCAGGGTGGGACTGGGGACAAGGAAAGGGAAGGAATTCGGCCATAGCCAGTTTAAATGAAGCATGCCGGCATTCGCCTGTAGTGATTTTGGGAAACTATGGAAAATCCAACCAAATCTGGTTGCTCGGACGGGGATTCGAACCAGCGTCCTCCCGAATGCTCACCCACCACGCTCTGTGTGTACAGTGGAGGGTACGAAACATTTCTGTCGACCAATTCGGCAGGTAGCCGTTGCCTTTCCTCTGCAGTGTAATAGAAACGAGCGGTATGATGCCTCACTGCTCCAAAATATTCGGGTTCCGGCTCCGGGATTAAATCCAGGCGGGGACAGGAATTTTTAAGAGTTGTGATTGATCATATGAGATATGCCAGGACGTTCCATGCTTCGGATTCAACGATAAATTGGAGGCCTCCTTCCGGAGGATGCAACCAACCTGCGGGTAGCTTTTTTGTGTAATAGTTGTAGTTCTATTTATAGCGTGCCACAGACCTGGCATGCAGTCAACGTGTGAGTGGCTTCTTTAGTGTGTTACTGCCTTCAAATATTTATATAAGTTCACTTTCACCGTCAACCACTTTAAAACTGACAGCAAGATCAGCCGATGGTTCCTGTATTTTAAATCCTCCTGCAATATTTAGTAAGCGGGCGATTATTCGAGCATTTATTCAAATCCGACGCTCTTGTGTTTTTTGTTAAATCGGTGAAAAGGGCCGAAAACGGAAGTTAACTAGACACACTTTTTAAGGACGAAATTCCAACGCATAACCTGCCGGCTTTCCTGATCGCTTTATTACCGGCAGATTCCTGTATCCATCTGTAGGGATGTTCTCGATGTCATAAGGAGTGACCATTAGCGCGACCGATAGATTAGTTCCGATCTGGGAGCCTACTGGACGTCTAAAATAAGTAACCTCTTAACATTTAACTCCCAGCTACAATTTCAGTCTGTAGATACATCTTGCTGAACCTTTGATCACTTTGCCAATAATATCGTCACGTCCCGTGGTTTCTAGATGCTCCCTTTTCTCATTTACAACAGATCTCACCGTCCGAACAATCCAGGGTTGACACCATTGTTTTGGAACAATAAAAGTGCATTTGTGTTTTGGCATAGGAAAAATAGAGTACACTGTATAAAGAAAAGAGTACTATTATTTCTTATGATTGAACATATATTTTTTCATTAGTGTTCGATAATTTAATTTCTTATGGCTTTACGTATGCTTCGTTGACGTCGAGGTGATTAGAGGGAAGAAAGGCCTGGAGAAAGGAACGGGAAGGCATTCGGCCATGGTCTGTTGAAGGAAGCATCCAGAATTTTCCTGGAGTGATTTGGGGAAATCATGGAAAACCCATATCCCGGGTGCCCGGATGGGGAATCAAACCCGCGTCCTCTCGATCGCGAGGTCAGAACGTTACCTCTCACCCAGCACGCTCGGTATAATAAATTAAAAAAACACTTTTTCTTCAACAGTTCCTTAACAATCTACCTTAAAATTAAAATCAACAATGAGCTTATACTTCATTAAGTTGAGCGAAGGTTTGTTTCTTTCATTTCGCCACTGTGCATTTATGACAGAAAAAAAATCACTCTCACATGCAGAAGTGTCAGGAACAGGTAAAAGAAAAGAAAATATTATAAATATATTTGGGAAATCTTCCCTTTTATTGAATATGTAGTGCCATTTTCGAAAAGTTGACAAAGCAGGTAAAGAGCATAAAGTATGCAAAAACGGTTAGTGACGCTTCGTTAATACTTCATTCAGATTATAATTTTTGTACATAGTAGGCCAACCAGAGAGGTGAGAATGTGGGACAGGTAAAAAAAAAGTAGTTCAAAGTACTTTATTACCTAATAAAGCATACGCCAGAGCGAAGTAACGTACAGCGTACAGTTGGCAACCCTAGAACAATGGGTTCCCCGACTACACTGGTAATTAGATGTCAGGCTCGTGTGAGGACATGGTGGCGCTTTGTACGATATAGCAGGCAGGGGCTTCTCGCATTTGACTGTGGTTGGAACTAGGATGGGAGAAGTAAGTTCTCCACTAACGAACGCATCGCAACAACTGCCATATCGCCCCACAATGTGCAAACCTCTCTGGCACAAACAATACTGTTTGGCGGGGAAACAACATCATGTCTGAATATAAACAGTTCGTGATATATGTACCCGTGAATGAAGCGGTTACATAACTAGAAGCAGCTCTGACAAAGGTCTCAGGTTGGGTCCGAAACGTTGGCATTAGCAGCAAGAGAAACGCAACGCAAGCCCTGAAAAGCCAAGTGACTGCAATTTTTCAAATTAAGTATGGAAAGGTGTGAAATTTTATTTTTTCCATTAAGTCCTCAGTTACCGGGATTATTGTATCAGAAGATGGATAAAAATTTTAAGAATAGACTTGACTGTGATTTCGCAAGAACTTTTCCCTGAAAAATGCACAAGTTATCTTCAAAATAATAATAATAATAATAACTTGCAGTTTGTTACAACCCAGTAAACAGCACCTGGAGTTCTGATATGCTGAGGGAAGTTTAGCTTCCAAGCTGTCGATGTAAATTTCTTCAAGCAGACGGAGATGAAAGTGTAAGAGAGAGTTAAGATTCATGTTCGTGGTAGTAGCTGTATTAAGGACTTGATGCCCTCATAACAGACCGATTTCGAGTAGTTCTGTATCGAGTTCCAGTGTCCCGGGATTCCCTCGGGACACTCTGTTGCCGGAAGCGGCCGGAGCCTTCGACCGCGAGGTCCCGCGATGACGTCACGGCCCGTTACCATGGAGACGCTCACCGCGGCTCCACGTCACAGGGGCCAGCCCGTGGCCGCGTGACCCAGAGCCGACCACGTGGACGCCGCGTCGGGGAGGGGAACATCCGCAGTCAGGGCTACCAACCCCTGAGCTACGCGCTGGCAGAGGCAAACACGTGTATACCGCGTCAGGGGAAGATCCGCAGTGAAGCCTACCAATCGCTGATAGAGGCAACCACGCTGTCGACACGGATGGGGTAACCCATAGCCACGGCTACCAACTGATAACTACACGGCCGGGGAAACCCTACAGTTAAACAACACCATCAGGTACACACTGATAAGATGGCGCAAAGTGAAAACATAAAGGCGACTGAATTATCAGACCTTAGATGAGAAAATAATAATGAATCCCCACTGCAAATGAAAACAGATGCTAGCGGATACTCGAAAATTATTGACTGACATAATTTTGGTTTTTATTATTAACTATGCTTATGTGCCGACATTCTTACTAATCTATTAAGGCTGGTCTCAAAATGGAACGGACTACGTCCGACTGCCGACTACGGACGACTTGACAGCACGACCTGAACTCTCTCTCACATTCTGGTATACTTTTCGGCTTCGTTTGTCTTTCAGAGGCGTCTGTTGTGTTTTATTGCCGCGAATTTTGATTTAGTT
The DNA here is from genome assembly GCA_031002005.1 of Vandiemenella viatica. NCBI lineage: Eukaryota > Metazoa > Arthropoda > Insecta > Orthoptera > Morabidae > Vandiemenella > Vandiemenella viatica. The sequence goes on from CM061918.1 coordinate 33,085,883, forward strand.
ATTTCATATTTGTAACTTTTTTTCGCATTTGAATATTTTGAAAAGATGAATGGGTTGTTTTACGTGGTCGAAAGTAGTAGTTTTCTTGATGAAGCAAAGGTGGCATCAGTCAAGAAGAACTGAATGACTTCTTTTTTTCTTTTTTTAACAATTAATTAAAACCACCCATGCCCTTAGCCGACCCTTGTAGTGCTACCCCCTACACCGTTAGGGCTGGTTAAACGGAATGCGTTGGCCACATATTTCTGAACAGAGAAGATCATGGTGAGTTTCGCCATTTAATGGACGATTTGAGCGCAAGAAATTCTTTCATTACTTCCATAAGCTTCAGAGCACGTTTTACTCTGTCCTGTAAATTGTCAAATCCACGCCGACGAAATACAGCAATATTCAACTTCTAATGTCGCCCGAGGAGCATTTCACTCCTGAGCTGAAGTGAGTCATTAAAAAAACATATATTAAAACGAAAATTTGAAATTGCAATATGTTACGAGAAAACAAATTAAACTTTGAACCTACAATCAATAATTGTTAGTTATAACTAGTATAAATTTTTACATTTTACAGCTTGAGCAAATTTCTTTCTTTCTTTTTTTTTTAAACAAAAAACCTCACGCCGACAAATTATGTCAAGATATTCATTGTTTATGAGAATTCATGATAACAACTGTAGAAAAACGAAAAATAATAACGAACTTTGCCAACAAACTGCACCAAGTCGTGCGTTTTACGGACTGCTCGGGAGTCGCAGGTTGAACTAGACGCAAGTAGGCGGACGACCAGATCAATCCCCCTGTGAGGGCGCTGATTACATTACGAAGATCAGGAAAATTCGTCCACAGTCGTGCGACTACGGACGGCCTAGATTCGGATGTCGTCGCTTCCAGTGTGATACCGGCATAAAGCTTTTTTCCAGATTTCCTCACTGCTTAAGGTATATCACTGAGAACCTTCGTCCACATTGTGTTTTTAGTACCGAGTGAATATCAGCGTGGTTTCGTCCCTACGCAGCTCGTGAATAACAGTTCGAGCCTCCTGACAGGCTCGAGCTTACGTCTTCTCTACTGTAGTTCCTGTATTTGGCCGGCAGAGGTCACGCTGGCAGCGACAAACCGAGCGAGCATTGACAGACAGCGTGCATATGACACTAGACAGAAAGCTAGCGTGGTTCGGATTCCACGCAGGGCCGCCGTAGCGGGCGGCACATCGAGAGAGGCGGCAAAACGAGTAATCGACAGTCGCCGCGACGAAATCTGCAGTGTATTATGTAGCAGGTGACTTACTTCTTCTTTTTTTTTTTTTTTTTTTTAGCTCAACAGCTGCTTCCGGCTGCCGGCGACACTCGGGATTGCAACAATAGGGGCGGCAAATAATGTTCGAAGGGGCGGCAATCTCTCAGTTTTTTGACCCGGTTCGGAAAATTCCTAGATCCACCACTGGCTGTAGTTAGACAGGGGGCTGCATAATCTGTATTGCACGCGGGCGCTCAAACAGCTAGCGGCGGGCCTGATTCCACGTTATACTGCAGGTCGCCTTTACCAGGTAGGATTACCGTGTTCGTTTAGGTAAGGAGGAAAGGATCTGGCCACCCTACCTCTGATACCCGGCAGAGTATACCTCCTACGGTAGGGTCTAACCAACCTTCACGTGGAATACCAAGCTTAGGTTTATTTTACTTACATTATACCTGAAACTGTTATATATAATGGAATAGAAATATTCAGGATGCAGAAAACGACTTCAGAATGCTTAGTTATGATCAGAGGGTTCTAAACATTGAAAAAAATATCTTGAAGGATTGACAATAGAGGCGCTTACCTTACTCGTGTCAGAAACAACAACATACATAATAAATGAGATAGTAAACACGATAATTATTGTATTACTTTTGAAAAAATAAGAAGGAACATGGGTCGCGGCGTGTGTTTTGGTGGGTCGCGGAAAAATCGAGGTTTTTGCCGCAAAAATATATCTTATTGTTTTTGAAAAACAGATACAGACATAAACTATGTGTAGAAAGTGACCAGTGTTAACCCTATATCGATGTCCTCGTTAGTAACCATCAGCGCCAGAAATCTCACTGATTGTAAAGTTGTGATTTTATAATAATTAGATGTATTTTTCATTATCTTTGTAATAAAGTGGGAGGCAGCTGCATAAAGCATCACCTCATCGAGTTGACGCCTGAAATTCTAGGACTAGTTGAAACTCGGTTTTGCAAATTAAAATGCCACTGATGTGCCAAGTTATATCTTGGTGGAAAACGCCTACAAAACGCATTTTAGTGGTTGACTGGTAAGTTTAACATTGTGTTTTCCTGCTCCCAGTCTTCCACATTTTCATACATCTGGGTGCAGTAAAACACAATGATAAACCTAACAATCAACCACTAAAATAGGGTCTGCAACTGGTCTTGGCAGACCAGTTTCATATTAATATGCTGCTCGAGTTACTTCTAATCGTGGAATTTCAGCAGTCAACTTGATGAGGTGATGGTCTGTGCAGTCGCCTCCCGGTCTATTATATGTTTGTTGTTTTATGTATTAGCAGTTCTTGTTTTTGTTGATAGTATATCCTTTGTATGAAAATTTGTCTTTTCGTAGGATAGGATAGTCGATAGCGTATCGAGGTCATACAACAGTTCCCATTCTGATTTTAGACAGACTCTCATATTATGTGGGTCGCGAAAATTTTTTTTACTTACAAGTGGGTCGTGTGCCAATAAAGTTTGGGAACCGTTGGTTTATACGATCCCAACACACCGTCACAGCGTATAAAATTCCAATTCTGTCAGCTGTTGGCAAGTAAGCTAACTAAATCCGTATACATGAGAGTACTTGCCTAAACAAAGGTAAGTACAATCACCTCTTCCTTTTTCAACGTTTCCTTTGGTAACTAGAGGTAAAAGGTATCTTAGTTGTTAAAATCATAATTTATATCACTATTTTTAAGTTTCACTGACTCTCGTAAGCGAGTTCATGCAATGCATGAAACGAACTATTTTACGGTTTTGGCAGTTATGTACGATCTAAGTATCGCGATAAAAATTATCGTACTTGTTAACTCATAACTTATGCGATCACTATCTACTAGTTTAGCAGAAATCTACTCGTTAATTTTTGATGAGCCACGAACAGGCAGATAGAAAGACAAAAATTCCGAATTTTTTGCATTTGACCTCTATATCGTCAGAAGTGCAAACAGAATTTACCAATTTTTTTTTATTTTTTTATTTTTATTTTATTTTTATAAACGTTTCTCGGGAAACAAACCGAGTAATATTGTTATTAATGCACAATATTTCGGCGACTTTATACTCCGTCGCCATCTTCAGGTGCAGTTGCATGTCTTGAAGTCTGCCTTGAAGTCAGCCTTGAGCGTGTTGTTTGTGAACTGGCATGGCAACGACAGATGTTGTTATGTTGCCTAGCAGTAACTCAGATGTCATTAGACGCCCGCGGAACACAACGCCATTTATAGAATTTACCAATGTTTTGAATAAGTTCCATGTACAGACAATTTTATGATTTATAATTCTAGTAGATGTAGATGATGATGATTAGTAAAACCGAGAAAGTGTATACTGTCAATGAAACCGACTAATAGTGACATAAATTATGATTTAACAAGTAAGATACTTTTTACCACTAGTTACCGAAGGAAACGTTGAAAAAGGAAGGGGTGATTGTAATTGCCTTAGTTTAGGTAAGTTCTCTCATGTTCTCTTATTCTCATGTATACGGATGTAGTTAGCTTACTTGCCAACAGCTCACAGAATTGGAATTTTATACGCTGTGGCGGTGTGTTTGATTCATCATATTGTGGAAATACTTTCCGGTCAGAATCAGAATCTTCAAATTTACTAATCGTTTTGTGGCTGCATGTCGGTGACAAAAAAAAGAAAAAAGTTATTGCGTGGTTATTGAAGTATTCTGGGGACCTTTAAAGATCCTGTTTATTGGTGATTTTTAATTAATCATGCTTTATTCTGAATTTTTAATGGTAAAGCACTGAATTATTTATTCAATTAACCACCGTATATTAGTGATGGTAATTTAGAACAACGTAATCTACAAAAAGGCAGAATTACTGTTCTTAAATAGTCTTGTGAAATAATTACGCGAGAACCTGAGATTTATTTCATGGCCGCTGACACCATTATACGCTATAACCAATTCGAGAATGTATAATAGAATAGACCCAAGACTGATCCTGAAAGGGGCGATAACTACCCACGATTTTTTACTATCCTAAAGAACAAGTGAATCACTTCGTCCCTACCTCATAGTCTAGTACTCTTCAAGTATTGAAAATTCTGACGAGAATAGATAAATTCTAAATTTACTACCGGCGTCAGCTCCCCAATTGTGAGTTTAGGTTGCTGGTAGTTCACAGCTCGTGTCAGAGTTCCACGAGGCTAAAAAGAGAGTGAAATTGAGTTTGTTTGTGAGGGAAGAGACCTCTAGGGAGCAATTCGATGGACCAAAACAGAAGAGACGCACCACGAACACGCGGTGCAAGGGATTGGTAGTGGACGAGGCGAATATATTACGGGATGATGGGGTGGGGGCTCATCAGGAACTGCGCGTGTCACAGCTTAATTAATCAACGACGTCGGGGAAGGGGTGAGAAGAAACGTCTGAGGCATTCACGAGCGGAGTTTCTCACAAAACTCAGTATTCCACAAGGATCTATACTGGGTCCCATATTATTGTTATGAACGGTCTTACCAGTCACTGCTTTCCAACAATCGAACTTTTAGAATGATCCTTCCATTCTGTGATTCAAAACAAAGTAATGGGACATGACATTATTTCCCAAATGCAAACTGTTAATTATGGCTTTAACATTTAATCGAATGGGATTTATTTAAATAAGCACTTATCGCAGGGCTTATTACATATTTTTTATTATTAAACGAGGCAAACAAAAATTCATCTATGGAACAAAGACGAGAATCGATATTTTTAAAGTAACAAATCTGGTGTTAGATGCAAAAGTGACATGGTTACATGAGTCAGCAACTTGGTTTTTTAATTTAAACTGTCATTTTCTTCAGGAATTACTATAAAATTTTTTATTCCAAACTACGGCGTGTAAAACTTTAGCTTGAAACAGAAACGAGACACTATACTAAAAGTTTTTTAGTAGTGGGTGCATATCTCAGGGGAACATGTGAAGAACGTGATGCAATTCCAGGCGTTTCCGTGTTTGGTCAGATTTTTTTAAAAAACTATTGTTAGTTACTTTTGGTGTATAATTCATATCCTAGAACATCTTTTAATGCTAAATGATTCAAAACGTCGTATAATAGAATATTACTGTGCCTTGTAGGTGCAATGACTGCCGTTTGTCAATAAAAATTTCTAAATATCTACTTTAGCTTTAGAGGTTGACGTAAGTGAAATTAAGTTCGCTGATATTTTGTTACTTGGTCATGATCACTTTCAGATTTATCTGATTAGAATCTCAGTCACGGCTTTCGAGCCTTGGAATTTGAGATCAGATTGATACTATTAAATTACTTCCGTGATAATTGGATGTAGTTTGCTGGATAGGGTTCGGTTTGTATGAACAGTGCGGTAAACACGCTGAGGCCACGACGAATGTGTAAATGAATTTGATATATGTAGGAAGAAAAGTGACATGTATAAAGTGGCAAAATTATAAAGGTGAATAGGCTAGATATAACATGACTAAGACTTCAGATAATCAGTTCATAAATAAATATTAATAATTTACTGGCAATACAACTGATTTTTTCTTTCGTTTATTTATTTTCCGAATGCGTTCTATTTTAAATAATTGCGAAGGCTTCCGCTGTCGTCGTAAGTATGATCTTGGTTCTCCGGGTGGAGCCGTGTCGATTTGTTTAAAGCTATCGTTTCGGCCATCGTTCTGTGGCCTTCATCAGAGGACAGTTAGTTTTTAACAAATTGACACGGCTCCACCCGGAGAACCAAGATCATACGTTCCACTTTATTAACAGAAGTATGTTCAGCGATTTTTCATTGATTTATATCTACTTTTTTTGCTTATGGATTTAAGCCTCATTTACGTTGAGGTCATTAGGATTGGATTTGAAAGGGCAGGACAATGAAGGGGAAGGAATTCGGCCATAGGGTTTTGGAGGAAACATCCTTGCATTAGACTGGAGTGAATTGGGGAAACCATGAAATACCCAACTACGGAGGCCCGGACGGGGATTCGAAACCGCGTTTTCCGAAATGCGAGGCCAGAGCGCTACCGCTCCCCCCCCCCCCTCCCGTTTCCACGATCGGTTTACATCTACACTCTACTCCCAGCATCAATTATTTTAGTTTAATTCTCGTCCAACCGATCATTTTTCTTGTTGTGTATTTGCTATACAATGTTTCGCTATACTGCACAACACTACATGAAGTGGAACTAGGCTAAAATCATTTCTTCCTGGTGTAGAGTGTAGATATAAATCAAAAAGAAAATCAATTGCACTGCCAGTAATCTTTCAGTGTAATCGACCCGACAGTGTGGTTCAGTGCGATAACACTCCACATACTGAATCTGGGAGGTACAACGGGACCGGGCACATCACAGGTCCCCGCGTACCCACCGTCTCGTAGTTTCTATTAGGCGGTTTCCCGCAATCATCTACGCGAATGGTCCACGATCCCCGCCTCAGGGAGCGTCCATAAACTACTTCGCTCCATTTCGGCTTCCCGTTTCCCCAAGTAGACTGACGTGGCTTATACCTACCCCCCCTCTCCCGTGGTGTTGAACGCAGAATTTCTTCATAATTCCAGAAGACATTTTTCGATGTTTTCTCTTTCCAGGCTATCGTTAAAATTACTGCGTACATAATGAACACGGCCGTTGTTTGCTTTATATTGTAGCAAGATGACTAGATGGGTCATCTCGTACAATTCAAATTAATTACTGTTTAGTTTAATAAACATAAGAAATAAATGGGAATTCTTTTCCGAGCTGGAGACAAGAATCCTAAAAGGTCTGTTCGCGTGGTAGAGGAGGCTGACTTAAGCAGGATGTTGCTGTACAGTCAGGAAGTACCAGACAAAGAGGGGGATTATCTCTGGCAAGGCGACGCTAATACCAGTAAGAAAGGGTGGACACTGGGATGGAATCCTTGAATGCGACGTTCGTTCGGTGTATCGTGGGAAAAACTATTCCTACGAGAAACACCGATAGAACCCGAAGACTCTTAGCAAATGAGAGGCAATATATTAGCCAGCAAAGAGGGGAAACTTTTCCGAAGTCAATCCGATGTGTTTATTTCTTCACGTGATGGAAATTTGACAAATTTTTGTCTTTCCATGACACACGCCGAGGAAAAAGAGGCGTGGTCTAGGGATGATCGATATTAGAAAAACATCGATGTTAACATCGATTCAAAAGTATCGATGTGCGATAAAAATCGATAGAAAAACATCGATATGTCTAAAACATCGATGTTTTCGGTAAGAAGTAAAACTGTCTATTCTATTTATTAAATGTGTTTATTGTTATTGAAAATACAATACAATATTTCGCCAATATCTATTAATATCGCTCATTCCTAACCCTACGTAATCCCTCCGTCACTGGCCCACCATGCAACACAAAAAGCGTTAAGCATTTAGTAATTCACTCACCTGCATGGAAAGCCAACCGACACCGAAAAAAGAATCCTTAACACTCCTTCAATGCAAAACAAAAGCAGCAACCAGGAAATATTTAATATCGGGCAATTTATCCACTTTTTGCACAAAATAACCTAAAAAGTAGGAAATAATACAGTGAACAAACTCATGGTACCTACATTGTTGGGTTATATTACCGCAAAAGCTACTGGTCAAAGAAATAATAATACAATACAGAATAAAGATTTACCATACCTGTTATTTCGTTATTAACAATATCAATAGCAAATTAAATTCGCTTCGCTACACAAGTTCACTCACAACACACACGCACTTACAAGAATGACGCGAGCGTTGAAGTTGACAGTATTTTTTTTCTTAATCCCTTAGAAAATGCAAAGATGTAACTATTCGTACGGCCGGTTACGTTGATCAGTGTAATCTAGTGAAAAATAGTTGAACTTGATAGTCATCTAGCTAGATGGCCCTAAAGAATATATTGACGTTTCGATATTTTATTCTCATAACATCGATGTGACGATGTTATCGAAGTCAAAACATCGATGACAAAACATCGATGTTTTTGAGCTAAACATCGATGTTTATTCACCATTGATGAATATCGATCATTTTTCCATAATTATAAATATTATTAGCGAAATTATGACATTAACCACTCTTGAAAACGATTAATTATTACTAAACCCTCTTTCTAAGGTACAGTCAAGGATCCTTTTCTTCTTCATGTGTTTCTAAATACATTCTTCTCATTTCATTCATCATACAGAACAAACCACACTTGGCTTAGCTCACTCGTGCTGTTCTGAATATTGGAATCTCACTGAAAAAAAAAAAAAACCTTTCCAATAAGTCTCGTGAAGTTTATTTCACACCATACTCTGAACTTGAAATAACGCCTCACCAAGCCCAGTAATTATATTGAATACTAGTGTAAGCCCATGACTGTTTTTTGCGTATTGTCACGGGGCAAGTTAGTTTCAGTTTTTAGGGTCACAGACTGTGACACGTTTACCTGAACTGGCTGAATTCGAACTTGACTTGTGTTTCACCCTTAAAGTGAATCAAATATCTGGAGCCTGAAGAATTCAGAAGTATTAATAGACGTATTAAAAAAACTGACAGAGATGATCGTGCTATAGTATAATTACAATGCAGGAACATCCACAGTATAAAATTATTAAGATTTCAGAGTTGACGAATAAACTTAAACGGTCACGTGCGAGACGACATAGGCGGACTAAGCAGCTAATTGAAGCTCAGTCAGTAAGGAGATCTAAGAGGCTCTCTGCGACTGGTCGGCAACGCTGTAGGGTGAGCGGTAACGCTGTGGCCTCGCATTCGGGAGGATGCGTGTTCGAATACCAGTCCGCCCATCCAGATTTCGGTGTTCCGTGGTTTACCAAATCACTCCAGGACAATGCCGATGGTTCCTTCGAAATACCATGGCCGTATTCCTTCCCGTTCCTATCCCCCAGTCCTTTTCCGCCTTTAACGGCCTCGACGTCGACTAAGCTAAACCCAGAAACAAAAAAGGAACGTTCTCGACAATTACAGGAAGCTATGAAGAAGTTAAATACCAATCCGAATCATCTCAATTACATTCTACGAGATTATGGATTTTCTTCTAATCTTCCGACAAATATCAACCACATATCTTCCGGTCCTGAGCATATACTGTCATTTTTTTTTATAACTTCGGCATTTTGAAATCTATTAACATTCTATACCTTCTTGCCCTTCTACTTTATCCGATCCTGTTCCGTAAACAATATCTACTTGTAGTAAGTGACCTAGCTCTTGTTTGCCTCTCTCCTCTCATAAAATCTTCAACACTTTCTCATTTCTCATCCTGCCAGGCCATTTCACTTTCTCCATTTTTTTAACAACCGTAGTTTCTTTTAGCGTCCCCGCCAAGGATCCAAATTGCACCTCTAAAATAGTAGACTGGTAGAGAAATTCCTAATGGTCGCATGCCTCAATTAATAAAAAATTCAAACATCCCCCCTACTTCAGCGGTGGAGGATTGGTGTTTAACGTGGGTTTGGAAGCGGAAGTCCTTGTATTATAACTTGTCGTACTGAATAAAATACTCTGTTGGTGAGAAGAAAATTCGGTCTTATGCTGTAACTGTAATTACTTTAGTTTTTTGCGACTGAAAACACTTTTTTTTTTTAGTCTTTTATTAGTTAACAAAAATAATCCGTATTATCAACTGTAGTAGACAGTTGAGTCTCACTGTTCCTCTTTTCTGTATTGTTTAAAAGCCAACATGATGGTCATTTTTTACATGTTCTCCGCGGAACAATTGTTGCTATGAAACTTATTTCGCAATTGTTGCCAAGAATACTTGGCACGTTTTTAAATTTATTCTGGAAGACAAAGACATATCTAAGAATTTTATAAAATAACAGAATTTATGAGATTAGTATAACGGAGAGTTTACACAGAATACAACGAACATGTTTACTGTCACTACTTACCTGAACACACTATACCATCAGCTGCTCAGAACACGGAAAAAGTGACACATAAAATTTGCTTCTTACAGTATGCAGGAACAGGAAGCAACGTTATCATCAGTTGTGTGGTTCGGAAATAGTTTATATTGTTAAGGGCAAAACTGCATGTTTTTGAGAAAAGAAACTAAGAGGCTGTCTTACTTAACGTACAAGGTCACCAAACCTGATCATGACACATCGAAAAAAACACCTTACCTGAATGTAAATAACCACAACAAGCAGATCCTATGGCGCAATATACATACACACATCGTAATGGCTGGTTTAGTGTTTGCGCATACATATATGATTAATTTTTCCTTAACAAAAATATACTTAAAAAATATTTTTTCCTTATTCTAAGGGAAACAACACACATATATTGCAGTGACTGATATATTGGGATTGGCTCATCTGTACTAAAACCCTGAAAATAAAAAGTACGATATCTGTGCAAGAAACAAAGAGCTGTTCAATTTTTTAACAAACTATTTGGTTCTAAAAAGATTGACTTAACAACCATCATTACTTTTTCCAGAAAAGAACAATTCCGTAACTCTTCCAACCGTGGAATCACAATTCCACTGTATGGAGGTAGACAGGTCTACACTGGAACCCTGTTTGTACAGACATCACACACAATACTAATGCTATAAACATCTGAAAAACAAAATATTATAAGAATACTTATCAGCTATTACAATAGGATTCACACTAAACTAAAAATTTACCTTAAATCTACATAAAATACACACAAAACATACAATCACTATAATAACTGTCCTAAAAACAAATCTAGCATTGTCTGATTTAGCTTAAAAGTTAATGTAAAGTAGATCTACACCACTCAATGGGGATTTATTATTTATCTACGCACAGAAAGATCTAACAGATAAGTTAAGAAGAGATTTATAGATAGAAGAGTGTATGCATGTATGAATCTGAATATTAGCTGTCGACAGAATAACAGAAATCGATCTATAAAATGCGTTAGCCAATATTGTGAAGGGCAGACAATAATTTTAAAGGGTTCTAATATTCAATCCTTATTCCATTTATTTCACTAGGGAAGTACAATGTGGCTTGGGGAGGAAAAAAAAAAAAAAAAAAAGAAGTAACCGCGTTCCTACCTGTGTTGCTTTTCTTGTCAGTTAAAGATTCAGATGGGAAGTGTCAATAAGAACACTTTGCAAATTACATAATTAAATAATTTTGTACTCGAATACGTTGTCAAGCAAAATTGTCAGACAATCGTATTCGCAATGCAGTTTCTCTTAGGTGATCTCAGAATTACATCAGCTGTTATAAAACTATACGGAATGGGGACAAAAAATTAAGAAAAACTTATGTTTTATTTTTTCCTTAAACAAGCTGGCAGATGGAAACCGATTTAAAAGTTCTTAAACCGATGTATCGCCGACGTTTATTGGCGTTGCGGTGTTCGCCGATAAACGTGCGATTTACTTGCCTTATGCTAGGATCAGCGCAGCAGGCTCTGTGTTCCACATACCTCTGGGTGTGCCTGGGGAAAACACAAGAAAAACCCAACTCGCATCGCAAACCAAACACACTGCCGAGCGTTCCATACTTCTGTAGGCGGTTGGGGACATATTATAGCCTGTATGTCGTTCTTATTTGGAAAACAGATTATACGGTGAAATAAAGACAAACCCATAGTCACCAAATATTGATGTTATGATGTTTTATTAAAATAAATGAAAATATAAATGAAACTTGTAAAACTGAAAATTCTACAGGATTATCAAAATTAGAACTTAGTATAAACTAAAACAATGTTGTACCATATAAAGCGAACATTGTAACTACATTTAATGAAATAGGCATGAATCAGTTAAGTGTAGGCGCTCTTAATTTTATACTGAATGAAACTATAATGTTCTTGTTATCCAACCAATACTAAAATGAGATTGATCTAACACTTGCTAACAAATGAGATAGATCTGTAACTACACAATACCCGTACGCAGTAATATTTACTTTAAGATGTTAACCATTACAAAAAAATCAAATATTTAAAGGTTATTGTTTGTTACTTTTAAGTATGGAACGCTAAGACAGGAAAAATTATTTTAAGGAATGCTAACCAATTAGAGTAATCGAATAAGGTTTTATTTTTAAAAAAATATTAACCAAGTAATTACTTTTTAGTGTCAAATTCTCAAAAAGTACTTATGTCAATGCATGAGATTTTTTATGCAAATAAACAAATTAATTATATAAGAAAAGTAAATTTTTTAATTATTTATTATTGCGCCGAAGGTTCAGATAACTGTCAGACAAATTGTGTGTTATTTATGTATTTTCAAAATTTTATACATGCCATGAACTAAAAGTATTTCTTTAGATACGTTTTACTGATACCGGATGTTGCATCCGTTATTCTCAGAGCACACATTTTCCCATTTTTAAACCGGACGATGAATTTTGCACGTTACACGACGGATTAACAATTCTAATTGCGAAATAGTTACTCACACTGGTGTTAGGAAAAACTATTTTTATTCACTTAGGATTTGAATCTCTGGTAGATAGTACCAATGTATCCATGATATAATATCACGTGATCTCAAATGTTTCATCTCAGGCGAAAAACTGAGCAACAATTTACTTTGGAGACTGGTTACTGTCTGCTAGAAGAAACATCCCTATTCCACCAATTTTTTTTACATTAATTACTTAAGTAAGTTTGTTAACACTGAATCTTGGTGGAGGTATGATGGGCCATGGCATTCTGTTGAGTGTTTTGTACACATTACAGATATGTCATCTGAACTTCTAAATGCAACGTTATGAATATGCATTACTATCCTACATCCCAGATTCGAAGTCGTTCTATCTACTCGATTGGTCGACAAATGAATCCCCTCCATCATCATCTGTCATTCGCAATACTGTCATTCTGTTCCCACTCTTTCGTAAACATATTCGTAAACATACACCTTTATCTCATTCGTGATTGTTCTCCCGAACTATAGTTGACCATTTGTGATTCATAAATTCTAGCAATTCTTACAGCTCCTGTTCTTCATACTTGTTCATGACATGTAAGTCCACACATGGTTTTTTTGTCCTGCAATCTGTAAACTTTGTGCTTCTTATTCTGTCCCTTTTTTTTTTTTAACTGCTTTACGTCTCTCAACAGCGAGGTCTTTAGAGACGGGAAAGGATGGGGGCAAGGAATGGGAAGGAATTCGGACATGGCCTTTTCAAGGAAGCATCCCGGCATTTGCCTGGAGTGATTTGGGAAACCATGTAAAACCCAAATCTGGATGCCCGGATGGGGATTCGAACCGCCGTCCTCCCGAATGCGAGGTCAGAACGCTAACCGTTACACCACCACGCTCGGTAGTTATTCTGTCCCGCAATTCTTCTGACAAATTATCTCAAGTTTTTCGATCTTCCACAAGTCTTTTCTCCAGTACAAATACGCACCAGAGGACTTAATGATTTCCAGCTTGGATATTACTCATCATTTCTTTAACAGTTGAACCGTTCGCTGTTCCTATACTAAAGAGATTCTTAAATTTATTGCTTATTTTCAAATATTTCTCTTCCAGTTCAACATACAGTAAGGGCTTCTTTTCACTACACAATAATCATCAACTTTTTCTTCAGAGTATATGAAACTGCGTCGTCTTCTTTTTCTTACTTCTTTTGATTATTTCTTTAGTCCTCGTCGGTGTCATTATAATCGGGACATGATTGGGGAGAAGGAACGGGAAGTAACTGGAAAACCAAAATCTAACCGGCCCGTCAGGTATTTGAACCTACGTTCTCCCAAATGCCCTGCTCGAGCTTTACCTTTCACAGTATGGTGTCTCAGTATCTTTATCCACCAGGAGTTGATCTCATCTTTTACTTCTATTTGAAGTTTCCCCAAAGACTAAGTCAATGCTAATGCGGTCCCTCAACCGGTTCTCCAGAACTGATCATCAAATTTCTCGGAAGTAGGCAAGAAAGTAGAGAGTAACAATGACAATTAGTGTTTCGAAGCATTGTTTCGATGGTTCGAGGTCCTTCATATGATGTAGAAGTCAACGACCAGATGCTCCACTTCTCCATCCCGGTGACGCCCTGCTGGAAACACATCTGCCCTTCACCGATTGTCCTGCAATCTGGCAAGTTGTGGCGTTGAGATTGGAATTCAACATTTACTGACTGGTAAATACTTTCCGGATAGTGGTAAAGCTTGTGGTCGTATGCCGTCTGCCAGCCAATAATTCCGTCCAACATTCAGGCTTCTCGACGTCTTACAGGCAGGGCTTGGATCGGTTGGACTGGTCGCCTGGATGGTTGATGGTGACGGATCTAGCTGTCTTAGGGGTTCGATCGTTTTTCAGCAACCTGCAGGCCATCATAAGGTGATCCGCTTTAAGTAAGGATACCTGTGCTCACAGGTCATACTTTAAGAATGAGTAAATCCTTTCTATTTGTCTTAACATACTCGATGCAGTGTCTCTGCTGTGATTAATTCTCCCCTTGCTCCTGGTTTCCTTTAACACAAATTACTGAGACACTTGTGAAGGTTTTCACAAACTTTAGGCAGTACATCTTCTCTTTCATTCACACCTCAGACCCTCCAGAGGATCTTTTTTTAAGAGAGGTCTGGGACAGTAAGATTTTCCTGTTACTGAATGAGCCTTGCTTACGAGCCTGGCTGCAATGAGCTCCACGCCTCAACCAAATAAACACACCAGGCATACTTAGGATATCAGCAATTCAAAGAATACCAGGCATACTTAAGGTGTCAGCAACCCAACGAACACAAGGAGCAGTTTGTTGTCAGCAATCCAGATAACAGTAATCCCCGTCCGGGCATCCAGATTTGGGTTTTCCATGGTTTCCCAAATCACTACAGGCAAATGCCGGGATGCTTCCTTCAAAAGGCCATGGCCGAATTCCTTCCCATTCCTTGCCCCCCATCGTTTCCCGTCTCTAAAGACCTCGCTGTTAGAGAGACGTTAAGCAGATAAAAAAAGGGATAACAGTAGGAGTACTTTGGGTGGTAGCAACCCCAGAAACCCTTGGCATAGTTAGGGTGTCAGCAACCAAATGAATACCGGGCATAGTTCCGGAGTCAGCACCACGATGAAAACCAGGGGTAGATCGGATGTCAGTACCCCAATGAACACGAGGCACAGTTTGGGTATCAGCACCACAATGAACAACAGGCGTATTTCGGATGTCAGCAGTCAATGAACAACAGGACTAGGTAGGGAGTAAGTAACCCAAATAACAGACACAGTCAGGATATCAGAAAACCAAATAACACCACGCATAGTTAGGATGTCAACAACCTTAAGAATATTGTATATAGTAAGGGTGTCAGAACCCCATTGAACAATAGGTCTAGATAGAGAGTCAGCTACCCAAACAACAGGCATAGTCAGGATATCAGCAACCCAAACAATACCAGACATAGTTAGGGTGTCACAACCCGAATAACACCATTCAAAGTTTGGGTGTCAGCACCCCCACTGAACACTAGGTGTAGCTAGGATGTCAGTACCTCATACATCACCAGATGTTTTTTGGGTGTCGGCATCCAATTCATAGACAGCGACCATATGTAATGTGTTGAGGTACTCCATACAATGCCTCGATATCATAATTTTCTCGAAGTTACGAGAAAGCCATTTGTGCGAGTTGTCAAAGTCTTGAGTTTTTTGAAGTCAAGTTGAGGGGAGTGGGCGAAATGATAGTGGCGAGGGAGGCGGACTAAAGGAAACCCAGACACCAAAGGCAGTTGTAACAACAGCGACTTAATGAAAGATACGTCGAGTCACAGGAGACTGAGAGCCCAGTTGGGAACAGCAGCGTTGTTGGTGGAGAGGCAGTGATGCCACTACCTGCGAGCTAATTGTCCTCTCGCTGGCCGGTAATTAAGAGAGGCCAATTAGCCGAGTCAGGGTGGAATGCGCATTCCTCTCGAGTGACGCAAAAGCTGCTCATCCTCTCACCGCTCCAGTTAAACGGAGAGCGGGGAATCCTAGGTGGTAAATCTCACTTAATGGAAAAAGAAAACCAGAAAGCCATGGCACGGCCTCGAACATTCTGCTACAATGTTCGCAGTGCTTAAGATTGTCGGGAGGCATTCGGTCCATTGAGGCATCACTTGGCTTAAAAGATTTAAAAGAAAGACTTCAGCTTTAAACAGGAAGAAACTGGCCGCTTCATTCTGCTGAAAGATAATCTCCAGAAGGACAGTCAAGACGAAGATGGATATGCTGCCACCATTTTGTAAGGAGTTATCTTTTTTTATTTATGGCTTTACACCTAGTTGTCTTCAACGTCGTTGGAGGGACAAGGAACCTGAAGAAATGCGGCCAATCCTTTTGAAAGAACTATTTCCGCATTCGACAGGAGTGATTTCTGAAAACCTTGGAAAACTAAAATGTGGGTGGCAGGACGAGTACTTGGACGAGAGATCAAAGTCTCCTCCGTTTAGGCCATCACACTAAGGAATAACAACAGCCTGAGAACAAAGGGTCCAGACACACACTATACGGAACCTAAGGAACACAGAGGTAGGACGGGCAATTTACAACCTGTTGATTTAACACGAAACACTGAGGTAAATGAAATGTGGTAACGTGTGAATACCTGTATTCCGGTAAACAGCTAAATACATTCACTTCCTCATTCTTCTCAAACCATAATCCTCATCATTTAATTTTTTCGCTTCTGGGCATCCTCATCCATCTGTTGAGTATTCATCAACAGTAGCTTGTCTCCGACTTATTCCCTCCTTCACTTCATTGATCCCTCGGGTTCACAAATATATCCAATTAAATATTAGGTATTGAAAATCAAAACTTCATCCAAGCATTCGTCAACAGAGCAGAAAGTAGGCGTTTCCGGTCCTCTGTATGACCTCTTTTCTTCACAGTTACGTGGACATAGCAATGTTTCTTTCTCATTTCGTTTCTTCTTTTAATTCATTTTTTTTTTTTACAGCACGAAGATCGGGTCTAGAATAAGAGTATGAGAGCCCACCAATAACTAAATCAAAAGGATAATTCTTACACGCGGAAAGAGAAATTTTCACAGAATGCTGTATCGTTTCTGGCAGGCCCGCCAGCTTCGATCATTATTGCGCAATTCTTCATGGAAAAATTGATGCTAAGGTACTAGACGCTTAGCACTCCAAAACTACGCCCGCAGTAATGATTGCTTCTTACAAACTGTACAGTCTTCGGATTTCGAGTGCAATTTGATCCGTTTACTTCCTGCTGCAATCTACCATGAACAGCAAGGCGACAGTAAAGTTTTACTTAAGCGTTTTGTACGCAAAGTAAAAGGCAGAAACTCGTCGGATACCAGCTAATGTCATTTGGGGCATCCTTTAGCTAGGTTACTTGACGAGTAAACTAGAGGACTTGAGTCTTCAGGAATCATCGGCAGCCATGTAGTCTCGATAGAAGCTCATAACTGCGTGATAGTTGTTGGTGTTGAATCTCGTGTATGAACGTCTCTGTCAATCATTTCCGAATATGTCCCACGAAGCTCGTGTCTGGACAGCTAGTTAATTGGATCTGTCCTGAATATTCCTCAAACCAATCGTGAATGATTTTGCCTCGGTGACATTGCGCATTCTCGTCCTGGATTGTTTGGGAACACGAAGGCTAGGAATGGTTCCACATGGTCTCCAAATAGATGAACATAACCATTTTCAGGCAATGGTCTGTTCAATTTGACCAGAGACACCAGTCTGTGTCATGTAAACATAGCCCATATCAGAGTGGAGCCACCACCAGTTTGCACAGTGGCTTCTCACAACCTGAGCCACACTCGAACTCTACCATCAGCTCTTACCAACTCGAATCGTCACTCATCTGACCACGCAACCTTTTTACAGTCATCTCGTGTCCAGCCGATATATTCTCGGGCTCTGGAGAGCTGCTGCAGCCGATGGCGCTTTGTTAGCAGACACACGTGCGTGGGTCTGCTTCTGCCATATCTCATCGAAGCCAAATTTCGCTGCATATCCGCACGGACACGTCCCACATTGAGTGTTGCTGTTGTCTGACGCAGTGTTGTCTGTCTGTCTGTCAGCACCGACACTTTGACGCAGACGTCGCTGGTCACGGTCATTAAGTAGACGCGGTAAGACTGCATTGAACATGGCGGAGGTAATGACACTGTGAGTCGAGGAATGCTGAATTCACGAACAATTTACAAAGTGGAATGTTCCTTGCATATAGTTCAACTGCCACTCCGCGTTCAAAGCCTGTTAATTCATTTCATGCGGCCATAATATTGGCAGAAAACCTTTCACAAGACTCACGAGAATACAAATGAAAGTCCCAACACTGAACAGCACATTTATATGTTTATCCGCGATGCTACCGTTATATGGATATTAACAACTTCCTACTTCATGACTTTTGATACTTCGGAGTGGAATGCAATGTTTCACGTTGTTGCATCTATTGGGCGAATTGGTGAATGAAACTCATCAACCAACTTCCTTCCTTGCGTTCGTGTTCTGCGACCTCCGTGTGTCTTCTCTGGATGTATGGTGCAGTTCGCACATTGTTATAACGTTTGTTCCAACGTTTATTCTGCATACAACGTTATAGTAAGGTTCTTCATTTTATGCTGCAAGCTTTTAACTTTAGCGCTTTGTCATGAGTTCTGACAAATCCCAGCTGCCTGGACCCTCTTAGCTTTCCTCCACTAGGCCCATATCTCAACTATTGCTCAAAGTTGCTACGTAAAACGATCGGCAGATGGCTTATTTGCACGTAAGTGGAATTTAAGTGTTACTAATAACGTCTGCAAAGACTGAAAAAAAAAATCCCGCAGCTTTGAAGTTACTTATAAATAAACCAGTTGTATGCCACTATACCTGTTGGACATTTAAATTTATTGGTAGAATACAGCTCTGTTCCGATCACTTAGACTGAACTTGGCTGCTTAGTAGTGCGTATTTTCGCTATCATTTGAAGTTGTTGACTTCCGTTGGTGATTATACGCTTTTCTATCCCGGCGTTCATTG
The DNA here is from genome assembly GCA_031002005.1 of Vandiemenella viatica. Lineage (NCBI taxonomy): Eukaryota > Metazoa > Arthropoda > Insecta > Orthoptera > Morabidae > Vandiemenella > Vandiemenella viatica. The sequence continues at coordinate 33,105,040 of CM061918.1, forward strand.
TTGCGTGTATCATGAATTTTTTTGCTTCACATAATCTGAATATCGTTACAGTTGGCGCTATGAGCTTAATCTTAGGGCCGAATGGGAAGCGACGAATAGAACCTTGGGAGTGGCACATCATTTGCAAGAATCACCAACACGATTTGTAACAGTTACAAAAAGCTTTCCGAACAATGACTAAAAGATATCGAATAAAATCAGGACACATTGAAGACGAAGAATAGTTTTAATTCGGGTTTAACTAGCTGCAACCAGGTTGACGGTAAGAGTTGACGGCATCGACTGTAATTTAAGAATCGTTAAAACGGATCAGCCTCTGGAAAGAATTGTAGTAAAGAGTTTTGTGAATTAAACGGTTCTTTGACGGCAGTTCAAAGAAATGTGTAACAAACAACATGTATTCAACTGCAAATGAAACAAATGGAGGTTACAGATGTAACTCCCTAATATATGATTTTTAGCTCTGTGTTATTGTCTTTCAATGTTAACAATGGTGAGCCTTATTTTTTTCAGCATCTTTTTAGAGGATATTTATTTAACGTACCACCATTTTACTGCATGACGGAGTAAGATTAGCTCCGGCATAGTAGAGAGTGACTCAACTGTAAGATAGACATATCGAGAGGTGTAATAGTATTTTGAAGGTATACTGTGAATCAAATGCGGAATCTTCTTATGTCAACTCATCAAGTTAATGGAACGATTCGAGAGGAGATGAATATATGACTTACATCAATGAAAGTAAGTCTTGGGAACTTACAGAGAGAAGATTTTGCTTATAGATCATAGATAAAAGATTCTAGATACTTATCACTCACAACGTTCGTACTGGAACAAAATCAGATTGCTAATACTACACACGGCAGATATCGTACAACAGAGACATCAACATAGTTATTTTGTTTCTGTTTAGGCTTAAGGAAATCAGACCACGACACTCTGGAAGAAGACTGGGAGTAAGCAAAATGAATGGGATGGAAGAAACGATACAGTTTACGGAACGTAGATATAAGTTTTTTTTGAATGGGACTTTAATGTTCGTCACTGCTAGGCGAATATTGGGGAAGAAATTTGGTCATGGCCTTTATGAATCAACCTTCTGGGCAATCGTCTGGAGTTATTTTGGGAATGAATGGAAACCCGAAATCAGGATGTCGTGACTGGGGATTTGAACCCGAAACCAACCAGGCTCGGTCAGGAAGTCAACAGCGGAATATAGATTAAAAGAAATTTGCAGGTTTAGTAGAGACTACAGCAAGTATAGTAGAAATTTAATCAACTGCAAGAAAGACAGATGGTGAAGTGAGATAGCATTTTGAGTTATACGATGGATCGAAGATCTTGCGGAGTCTTCTTATCTCACCTCATAGAGTAAGTGGTGTGATTTGAGAGATGAATGTGTGACGAACATCAAAGAAAGTAAGCCTTAAGAGCATACAGCTAGATTTTGCTCGGAGAAAATATACCTGTTTCGTCCAAAAAGTATTCTTTAATGCTTGGTGCGAATCCGTGTTTTTCGCTGGTCGTGAATTAAATACCGTAGACCACTTAAGATGTTGTTATTGAGGATTTAGGCAACGTCAGCATCGTTGTCATTAGCAGCCGCTTCAGATGGAGTGACTTATCTTTACTGCAAAGATATGGGAGTCCTGCAGGATTTCGAACCCAGATAAAACCATACTCCAGCTCGAATCATTTACACACAAGAAATTTGACCGTAAACCAGTGGCAATGTCGCTTTTGAAGTCAGAAAATTTGTAGTATTTATGACAATTGGTGAACTCCATTGTAATCTTTTAGCCAATTTTTTCACTTTTGTTCTTTATTTTGTAGTATGTGTGTACGAGATTACAGTACTACCTGGTAGTTCTTAGGTATTACAAAACAAATTATTAGTTACGTTCTGCAAACAGAGAATAAAATTTTTGTTTAAAACTGTAACATCAAATTAAATTTTATTTTTTACCAGTTCGAAATATTACACGACTCCTTGTGTTACTGGAAAAGGTAATAGATTTATTTAATAACAATATTTTAGCATTTAGAACAATTTAATATATAATAGCGAATAGCAGACTCAGTTATTTGAACCTTCAGTCACAATTCAAAAGAAATTAGAATTGAATGGATTATTAATTGAAAATTCAGAAAAGGTTAAGTAATGCTATAGACGGAATTTATGAATTAGAAAAAAAGGAGGAACAACTAAACATGCTTCTCTAATCCAAAGCATGACAACGTTATAAAATGTATTAGTTTAAAAAATAATTTAAATATTGGTATGCGGGATTCAAAGAGCAACTGGTGATAAATCTAGCATAAAAGGCAAGTGAATAATAGTGAACCATGCGATAAAAAAATCTACCTAAGTGGGGTAATCTACCTAAGTAGGGTAAGGATTAAGATATTTACAAGGAATTAAAAAACTTTCCAAAGGCAAATTATTTCTATTTATATCGATAGTGTTTCCTAACCAGGCTAATTCCTGGACTATCTATGGTATGGGTTATTAATATTACGTAGCGTATTAGCTTCTAAGGCTAATCTAATCAGCGTTAAGACTAAGACTTAGATCTAGGTTCTGTTCTAAGACAGCTACTTCTTGCCACTTCGTCTTACGTTTTGCCTTTGACACTGTCGACAACTTACTGAAGTCATCCTCCATGAAGACTAAAAAGAAACAAGTCTTTGCTGATAGATTACTCAGGAGCAGTTACATAACTTACCCTGTCTGTCTTTTCAGACAGATTATTTACTCTGCTCGGAAAACGTTAAAATAGCAACGCAGAACATCTTTCTGAAACGTTTCAAATAGCTATTTTTTGTTAAGTAAATAAATATGTTTCGATCTGTGTGGTGCCAACGACCACAGATTTTACACGAATGCTTCTTTGAGAGCCCAAAGAAGATCAGTTGATGACAATTTTCGTTTGTAATTTAACACCGGTACTACAGTCCTGTTATACGAGAAGTACGAAAAATACGGTGATGTCCCTACAGGACAGATTCCTCATCTGCATCTTCGTTCACACGCAGTAGTTCACAGAAATCTATGTGTGCCACAGGGGTGCTTTGCATTAAAACGAAACACGATTCTGTGCATTACAATCACTAATGGCACCAGTATTCAAGGAATTCATACAATTTTCCTGATCTCATGCATCCTTCTAAATCAAACGTCCGTCAAAACTGACGGGCATCACCTATGATGCTAGTAGGAAATTGTTATGGAAAAGTTTCTAAGAAAAAACGAGTAATCATTAATTATTATCGTTTTTACTGATATTTTTCGTGACGTGGGTAAACTTTCTCTGATTACAGTCTCGGAATATTTAGCTAGGATGTTTTTAAATAACTGCCTTTGATTTTAGATGACAAAAAAAATTTATGGAAAAATTTCTACGTAAATCAGAACTTAAAAAACGAATGATTATTACTTATTTGATTAATATATTTCGTGATTACGCATGTTTCGTGTAAACTTTCTGTGAGTTTCTTATCTTTGACAAAAAAAAAATCTCAGACCAAGTTTTTCCTTGGTTCCAGTAACAGCTACAAAGAATACAGCCTAAACATCGCAGGATCTCCTCACATGAATCTCCATATCTAGTAGTCGTAAACAGACAAAAAGCAAACTCTGAATATAAATGAACGTCGCACTGTAATTTATTTTTAAACTCTGCCTCCCATTATAATATTTTACCTCTGCTCTTCGTGCTTTTGTGCAGTTAGTTCCACAACATACAGTAGACTTTTGACTGTCGTCGTAGTTGGATTTCCTTTTAAAAATATAAGTGCAAATAAAATCGAATGTATTAATTCATTTGAAGTTACATTTTTCAACAATATAAGTGCAAATAAGGCCAAATGCAGTTATTAATTTGAAATTTCCTCTTTAGCCTAGCAGCGCTGTGGTGGCGGAGAGTACAACTAACACTTCGGGCATCGCCGGGATCGCCGATGATTGCCGAGTTATCGAGTTCTAGTCCAGTCTCCAGGCGTAACGTATTTTATGAAAGTGAATCACTGTGATACAGGTAGGTTGGTGGGAGAATTACTTCACTCCATTCGTAAATGACACAGGTCGTTCGCGTATTGCTCAATAAACCATGTTGTCGGTCTACTAAAAAAATCCCATCCCAATCTCTATATCAAGTACGTGAGACTACTTCGTGCGGATAGTGGCAAAGCGGTCAAAAAACGCGCGGCTCTTACGATATGGATCCCACACAGTACAAAAATACTCCAGATGAGGCGGCTATCTCTGTTAAAAATAACTTTCAATATTGTACAATGTATGGATATATATACATTCAGATTTTTTAAAATCTAAATTATAATCAGCAATCTAGAATCAGCTTTCGAACGACCCATATTATGCGATGATCCCATTTTAAGCTGCTTTTTGATGTTGCACCTAATTTGTTGAAAGATTCAACATTCCCGACAACATAACCGCTCACTTTGTACTCACGGGCAAGTGGTGTCTTCTTAATTGTTACGCTCGTTGCAATTAAATGCAGGCTCCCATCGATCGCACCATGTTTAAATAACCTGGAGGTCACGTTGAACTTCCAAACAATCAGCGGAACACTTTACTTCCTTGTAGCTAAACAATGTCTAACCGCTTTTGTCTTTGTCTCCGAGAGACAAATAACAGCATTAAAAATGATCCTATTACGCTTCCCTGTGGGCCGCACGATCTGTTGTCAAACGTTTCCGACATGAAACCGTTCGTATGTAAGAGTTTAATATATTTTATTCCTAAAAGGTTATTTTTTGCCGACCAGTTACTTACGTACCTTCATACATAACAGAAAACCTGTAAATTATGTATCATTTTGAAGATTAGGGTCTCCGCTTTGGCAACATCACAAATTAAGAAAGGAATTTTTCGGAATTCTGCGCTTCAACGTCAATAGTATCATCATTTCATAACAATTTATTTAGTTATATATATATATATATATATATATATATATATATATATATATATATATTTTTTTTTTTTTGGCGGCGAGTCACTTATTCTCTTCACACCTAAGCAAAATCAATAAATGAAGTATGAGTTTAAAGATTAAGGTCTCAGTTTTGGTAAAATCACAAATTAAAAAAATGCGGCTGTAAAAGTATAGCTCCAAATCTGACCATGCCAACGGAGAGTAAAACTCATCGAAGAAAGCCGAACCGAAAATGTTGGGAACAGGTGGTGAAGGAACATAATTTAACATGAGTAGCTGCTTGCATCACAGTATCGTTAAGTGCGCATGCGGAAAATGCTAAGTGCACGACCGCATAACGTAACGGCGCATGCGCAGTTAACATATAATGCTTAACGATAGCGAATGTGTCTTTGTGCTCGAAGAAGTTTCACTTCGAAAACAAAGTTACTGATACGCGGCCATTTTGTAAAAAAGTAATGACGAAAAGCTGTGAATAAAATAATTATCAGGTTGCCTTGGATATCTGTTGCTAAGATAATGTTGCCGATTCAACGAACTACTATAAAAACAATGCTTGGTATTTCTGTAGACGGATGTCCCAATCAAAACGGTGGTGGTAGTGATCAGCAACATTAAAATCTAAAAAATTACTTTCTTTCCATCATCATCTTTGTAAAATCTGTCTTTTGACAGGTATCAACTGCATATCCTTCTCTCCTTAACAACTTCCACTGTTTCTAACTTTAACATTTTAATCCAGGAACAAATACCAAGCTGACCACATCTGTCCTTTATGAACGTGTTTCAAACATCGCCCTGTAATTGGTTGGAATAAATGTGAAGAATTCACGAGAATTTGGGTAGTGAGAAAGAAGGGGCCCAGTGCGGAGCCTCGTGGAATACCAGCCGTCATCTGTGGGCCAGAGATGTTACGACACAGCAGGGGGGAAGCCCCTTAGCTGGCAGCCAATCCGGTTAGCGCCGGGCAGGCCTCAATTGTCTGCGGACACAAACCTCAAGGGAGGTATACACCAACCGACCACGTGCAGCTTCGCTTCTTACTGTCAAAACCCAGCTTACCTAACAATCTCTCGCCACGGAACAAGAGGTTTTTTTTTAAAAAAAAAAAAAAATTAATCGCTTGGACCTTCCTATTTTTCACATTTCATGTTTTTCTTTTTCTTATATTTATTCAATGAAACTTTCCTACCCAACCACATCGGTCTTTACGAATTTTAAATTTTATAAAATTTTTTGCTATACAGTTCAGCTCTTTCGTAGGTAATTTATTTCAATCTCTGACTCGCTGACCTACAAAAGAAAATTCTTTAAATCTCACCAATCACAACAATCATCATATATACACTTCTAAATTGTGACGAGCCATCTTTATCCCTACATATATAACCAAAATCGCTAAATGAGGTATAATTTTAAGTTCTCCGCTTTGCTAACATCATTAATTAAGAAAGGAATTTTTCGAAAATCAACATGTAAATGGAAAAATTATGAACAATCTAAGTCACGGATATGCGATCGTTCAGAGTCGAGCTGCAGGGTCGGTAAGGAGTGATCACATACCGCTAGATAGTTGCACGACATATCACAGAGATATGGATAGCTTGCGTGGGTTTTCTCGAGTAAGGAATTTTCAGGATATTTTCGTTTCTGTTAGGGAAACATTTCATAATTTCTAATTGTTACGTAAGACGTAGAAAATGTTTTGTTACATATCTATTTCAGTCGACTGATAAGCAGTTGCTCCAAATGAGCCGCTTCTTTTTTTCATCCTGTTACAAGCCACAAGCCTCGCTGTTCATCGTATCGTTCAGAAATATTCACCTGACCACCTAGTATTGTATAAAGCTGACCCATTTCTCTTATTACATTACATGACCTACCTGCAGTGCTGAGATTGGTAAAATAACAAAATCAGTCACATAAAAGATTCTATTTTCTCTCTGATGGTTAATTCCTAACAACCCTGTCAGAATCATCCAGCATCTAGCGAAGCAGCAGTGTATTTTCCATGGTAAAAAGCAAAAATTAGTAGAAATGAAAGCATTGGAGCACTAACTATCAGACTCTGGAAAAAAGACTTGTAAATTTTTTTTTTACAATTTCTGCCTACCATTGTAAGCAGTGTTTTCTTATTAATAGCAACAAATTAGACTAAGAATTATAGTTTATTTATACACGAGCTCTTTTTTGTTATATTTTTCCTTTTTAGTAACAAACTAAGTAGTTTCCTTGTAGCCACCGCTAAGTGCAATTTCGAAGTATTATCTTCAGGCCGGCAAAGCACATTGGGGTGATCGCGATAGCAGGGTTTCTTATTAGCTGTGCAATCCGGCCCTATGATCCCAGCCTAGCCTAACCTAGCCTAACGCGATAATCCTTCCGACTATTGTGGACCTACAGTGTAACTTGGCATCCGGACCGAGCGTGGTGGTGTAACGGTTAGCGTTCTGGCCTCGCATTCGGGAGGACGACGGTTCGAATCCCCTTCCGGGCATCAAGATTTGGGTTTTCCATGGTTTCCCAAATCACTCCAGGTAAATGCCGGGATGCTTCCTTCAAGAGGCCATGGCCGAATTCCTTCCCATTCCTTGCCGCTCATCCTTTGCCGTCTCTAAAGACCTCGCTGTTAAGAGACGTTAAGCAGTTAAAAAAAAAAGGAGAATTGACGAAATGAAAAAATTAGAGTTTCAGGGACATGAAGAATTGTTTGTTGAACGCAAAAAGGAAATATTTTGCAAGTTGGTTGATAGTTAACTCAGTTTCGCAGGACATATTTAATAGGAGAAAGAAAAAGGTTTGAAGGTTCTGCATGTACTGGGTAGGGTGATGAGAGTATGTATGGTGCGAAATGGCAAAACATTGGTCAAATACCGTGGAGTGGCATGGGAAGCCAAGTTATGGATATCAGAGGATATTCAAAGGAGGGCAACAAGATATTGTAATTGCGAAGGTGTGCATGCTCCAGTGACAATTTCCTTAGTCTTTTATTGCCCCTGTCTTATTATTGTTCTATTATTATCTTATATACATTAGTTGTTAAAATTCTGAAGCCATCTACTTTTGATATTTATGAACTGTAATTTTTAATTCCTTCAGCATTTGTGGTAAATTATTAATCATTTACGTTTCTGACACCGTTACCCACAAAAGGTAATTTTCCAACTCCGTTATGCATCAAATCGAATGCGAAGGGCGCTGATGACCCCGTCGTCGACGCGCCCTAAAACCCAAATAACAACAACATCGAATGCGAGCTTGTGCCCATGGCCGTCTTTTCCTTTCCATGCACTACTGCAAGTCCCATAACCAACATGAGCCTTGTACACTCACATGACTCTCTTCACCCTCCTGCAGTCTTCCAATGACTTCCAACACAGTTTTTTTAATCGTATCAGTTACTGACTGTGTGAACCGTACAGTACCATCGCATGGCAACGTTGTTAAGCCGACACTGTGTGATGTTTTATCACGTGGATTGAGCTTGCATGAAATTAATGACATGTTTCGTGAACTTGAGTACTTGATCAGAAACGAGAATTTATTACTAGCACAATTTAAAATTCCAGGAAGTTTCCTATAAATATGTTGAATTAACGTAATACTGGAAGGATCTTAATTTTCCTCCGCTCTTCAAGAATATTTTAATTAATTTCTGCAATGGTTCGGTGGGCGCCTCTTATTGCTTTCAAGCAATCAATAAATCAATGCTTGGGAAGTTCGCAGGGAAATTGTGTAGTCAGATGCACCGATATGAGCTTTGGTACTTTAAACTCAAAACTGGTTCAGGTGGTTATGTTTCATTGAATAGCAATTGTAAAATGTGATTTTAAGTAAAGTTATTCGAATCATATAATGTTAAGGGACGTCTTAAGCGAATTTAGGTCTGCTCGGATAAAGGTAGGGCTCATTTCTAATCGCACACTTGCTTAAGATGACAATTCGAACTATGACATTATTCTAAATGACGCTAATATTTCGATTAAGATACACTTTCATACGTAGATTTCCCTGGATTCTGATCATAACCGATGCGTGTAGTATTTCTCACGACAATTTTCTAACTATTGTTCAAACAACGTTGAACTGATGTTAACTATAATAGCTTATCCTATTTCGAACCCCACATTGGACATCCAGGTTATTGTTGCACGCGATTACATTGTAATGAGTTTCTTCGGGGGTAACAGTCATGTACAAATGTAAACTGAAGGCCGTGGTAGAAAAAACGCTAACCGCTGCCACATTTTCGTGCTATAGAATTACTCTGGTATTGGGTTGGCGGGCACAGAAACGCTCCAGATCACGTCAAATAAACGGAACCATCTTGGCGCTCACTATATTTAAACCTGTAAAGCTGATAATTTTTGTAATACACTTCCTTATTTTACAATTTGCAACTGACTAAGATACGAGCATTTATATCTGAATTCTAAATAACAATTCGAAACTCAACTGAACTACAGTGTGTCACCAGAAACAAAAATATATAACAATAAAATAAATAAATAAAACTCGACATTGTGGCTCAGAGGGTAAAGGCGCCGCGCAATGGATCCGGGAGACACAACGGGAGCGGACACGAGCCCAGACATCCTCCTCCCCCCAACCCCACCCCTCCACGTTCGGGCCATCATGACTGCTGTTTTTAGGCAGTTTCCCACAGTCATCTAGCGCAGGGTTTCTTAAAGCGGGGTACTGGAATCCCTGGGGGTTCGCCAGTAGATCGTAGGGGTTCGCAACAAGATTTACGTTATAGCGGCTGTCTCGAGAGTTCCAACACGCACAATTGTCAACTGAGATTGGAAATTAGCAAAATTGTTCCTAAAATTAACTCAACTTGCTACAAGAAACTAGAGCATCCATTACATTAATTAATAACATATTGCTCTTTTTGACTATATTACTTTAAAAAAATAAAAGTACTTTTAAAAATAAATTAATAAATAAATAAAAAGCCAGTTTTTTTAAGAGGGTTCGCCATTGAATGGGAAATTTAATAGGGGTACGTGGAGCTATAACCCTGCTCTAGCAGACTGCTGAGACGTTAGTCAACCTCAGCCTCAAAAGATCGTACACGCTTTTCAAATAAAAGTAAGTTTTTTTTTCTGTCGCAAGTGTCTCGATTGGTTTGTGCAATCCTCCATCCCTTCCTTATTGCGCCAACCTCATCATACTTACTTACTTTACTTTCCGTGTCCCGACTGTTTCAAATTGTTTTTTCCCCAGAAACTAGCTACTTGGATAGTTTTATCATTGGCTAAGAATAGATCTTCATCTTGGCATGTGAAGCCCACGTCTCTGCACTCGAAGAGATGTTCTGGTGTCTGACTGTAGCCGCAGTCATACTTGTCTTCATCCGTGTATCCCCACTTTTTCATGTTGCTCCTGCACTTTGATACTCCTGTTCAAAGTCTTCCATTTCTCGTACGGCAGGTTCCCCCCGGGGGCCAGTTCTTCTTGGGCCTTAAAGCTTGAAGGTTTGGGGAAGCACCTCCTCCCATAACGATAGTCTTCTTTCTTCTGGAGATTTGTCTAGTGCGCTGCCTCTTTTTAAGAAACTTCTCCGTGAGCGGAGGCGCGGTGGGCCCTGATTTGACTGTACATTGGGTGCTTTGGGTCAGTATCTTGTTTGAGCTTCTCCTTCTTTTTGGCCACTCTCCGTCTTATATCCGGTGGTGCTGTGCCTGCCAGTGCATATTTTTTTGTGTTGGAGTTGCTCTCATGCACCCAGTCACCAGCCTTACGGTCTCATTGAGCGCCACGTCTACCACTTTAGCGTGAGTGGAGGCGTCCCATACCGGTGCGCAATATTCTGCAGCCGAAAAGCAGAGATCTTAAAACTTCGGGGTGTGCTCCCCAGGTGGAACCAGTAAGTTTGCGTAGTATATTATTTCTGGCACTTATTTTGCCCTTCAGTTTTTTGCAGTGATTTTTATACGTTAGAGACCAATCGAGTTTAACTCCCAAATATTTTTGGTGGCTAGTTTGTTCCAAACAGGTCCCCTTCCATACTATCTTTAGTGGCTTCATAACTCATGATCTCAGCATACCCCTTACAACTCACATCCTCAATTATCTGTTTCATATATTCTAGTCTCTGTCTTTATGTACAGTTCTTACCTTCGACTGTTTCCTCCACTAACAAGTTAACAAATCATGAATGTCTCAAAATATAACCTACCAGCCTGTCTCTTTTCTCTGTGAGACTCTTCCACAGACTTCTGCTGTAACGCTCTGGCCTCGCATATGGGAGCACGGCGGTTCGAATCTCTGTCCGCGCATCCAGATTTGGGTTTTCCACAGTTTCCCCAAATCACTCCAGGCGAATGCCAGGATGCTCCCTTTAAAAGGCAAGCGCAGAATTCTTTCCTGTCCTTGCCCTCCATCCTTTTCCTCCTCTCCATGTCGAGGAGGCGTAAAACGATAAAAAAAATCCTATCCGCCGTGTATATCTTGTATGAACGGGAGAATAGCGAATGTTTTTTTTATGGTTTTACGCCTCATCGACGTCGAGGTCATTAGAGTTGGGATGGGATTGGGAACAAGGAACGGGAAGAAATTCTGCCATGGCCTTTTGAAGGAATCATCCCGGCATTCATGTGGAGTGTTTTGGGAAAACCATGAAAAACACAAATATGGATGCCCGGAAGGGGATTCGAACCGGCGTGCTCTCGAATGCGAGGCTAGAACATTATCACAGAAAGCTCGGTTTGGCGAATCTCCGTGGAAAATTAGTATCACAAGGTAAGTTAACAACTTCCATGGGTTTGGTAGTTCTTAAAACGCTTCTAATGTGGGATTAACGATAGGCGTTGGCACAGAATATTCTCGAGAGAGTCTCAATTTCTTCCACCAGACTCTCCGAGTCACATACTGTCCTCGTTCTTACGTTCAATGACGTCAGTACGACCCTCTTCGTTGCCGGATGATGGTGGCACATAGCGTGGAAATATCTTTCTTTAATTATTGAATGTTCCTCGTAATAATCAACTAGATGGATTTGATTGAAACGCAGAGAAGGTATAAATGACGGCAAGATACATGGAAAGAGAGAGAAGAACACCAGGATATAACTAAAATAAAAACACCTGGCAGCTTGCAGCGTAGCACGCGATATAAAAAAGTCAATAGAAAAAAAAGCAAGCGGCGGTGTGGCGAGGTGAGAATATGGCTGACCGCGCTGATATCTATCAGCGGCGGCGCTATCGCTGCAGATAGCGGGGTGCGTACATACAACACACACACACACACACACACACGTCGTCAGAGCTGTAACCCGCCCACACGATCAAAACATACGTCTAATGTGCGGAGGAGAGCCACGACATGCTTCAAAAAGCTTAAGGCTTTCAAAGTAATATACTCTGACTGCTTACACGATGGGTAAAGGCGTCATTTATTAGTAAAAGATCTTAAATGTCGGCGAAGTAAAGGAATTGGGTTACTAAACTTTGGTCAGACCATTGCTTGAATATGGTAGTGTAGTATGGGACCCACATTTTGAGTATCAAATACAGGAGTTGGAGAGGGTGCAAAAGAGGGCTGCTAGATTTGTTTCCGGAAATCATCGCAGAATGCAATGAGTAACAAATATGATAAAAGAGTTGAAATGGGATTCATTGGAAGATAGGACGAGGGCGAAGAAGGTAATGGGAGTGTACAAGGCGTAAACTGGTGATGAGGCATGGAAAGATATTGGTGTAAGAATTGAAAGTAATGCATGGAAGGGAAAAGATGACCATGACCACAAACTGGCACTCGATTTCAGGCACAAGGGTGTAGGAAGATTCTCTTTCTTAGGTAAGGGTGTCAGGGATTGGAATAAGTTACCAAGAGAAATAATGAATAATTTACCAAACACGTTGAAAGAATTTAAAGTTTGTAGAGGGCAAATGAAGGTAGGTGCAGGAAAGGGGGAAGATGGGAAATTCCCACCGGAGCATGCGCTCCATTGCAATTTTAATTAAATTAATTTGAAATAACAAAAACCTTCCGCCAGTGGAAGTAGCGTTAAGCCTGCACAGCAATGTATTTGGGAAGTTAGTTGCGTTCGAGTGACGCGGATGTTTCGCCCGTGTTCGAGGAGCAGGTCTATTATTGACCACCGGAAATAACGGCAGCGTCAGGTTGTGTATCAGTTTAACTGACTCTGATCAACAGAACAGTGTTAGTATTGATGACAGTGGAGAGCAAGAGTGGATTCTGTGATTGAACCGAGCGGCAAACTTTCGATAGCAACCAATTTTGATGTATGAGTACTCTATGTTAATTTTTCACTTTAAAAATCTGCATCTTTGGGACTGAGATCTTGCGATAGCCAAATATTAATTTGATTGCAGCCAGTCCGTTTACTTGTGTGAATATGTTGAGGAATAAACTGACTGATCGACAGCACTGCTAATTCTGTACTTCTCTGACTTTCCTGTGATAATTCTCACCAAACTAACAGAAGCTGACTGGAAATTTCACCGTGGCGACCGTGCTTTATCGAACCTTTACAATCTCACTTAACTAATTACTGCGAACTGTTTGATTAATTAATTAACTAACCCATCATTTTAATTAAACTCCTTTCAACTGCCTTTGCTGCTGTGGCAGACCAGAAATCCAATTCTTGTTATACTCTATCCAACATATCGGTCGCCATTTCTGCAAATGCGGTGTAAATTCGAGCTGAGGGAAATTTTTGTGTTAAAGCCTCAACATACAGAGAATTTTTACTGAAACTCCAGACGTATGACGTGGTTACGCGTAGCAGATCCACTGACCTGGAAAACGGCACCCAAGAAAACTGAACTACAAAGAGGTGGTGTACTGTACATTTAGTTCATACAACTGTAGAATGGGGACGTTCTCAATCATAACTACACAGAAGACACCAAAACACACCACGAGAACGTAAAGGAAGACGTTTTAAATGCGATTGCTCAAGATGTTTGATGTGGCTGAATTTCATCCTGATGCACTACAAGACTTTTCTAGAAAGTAACACTTTAACTGAATCTGTAACTTATAGGAATAATCTTCTATATCCGTTTTCGAACTAGTCCGCACTTCAATACCGAGCGTGGTGGGTGAGCGATTAACGCTCTGGCCTCGCATTCGGGAGGACACCGGTTCGAATCCCCACCCGAGCATCCAGATTTGACTTTTCCATGGTATCCGCAAATCACTCCAGGCGAATCCCGGGTTGCTTCCTTCAAAACGCCATATGACCTCGACGTCGACAAGGCGTAAAGTCAAAGTTAAAAAAAAAAAACGTACTTCAAATAGCGCCCGGGCTTCAGATATTCCGCAGTTTCTGAAAATTTCTTTGAACAACTTAGTTACTTGGCTTCCAGTGATTTGTGTTTGTATCCACCACAGGCTGGTTCCTCAGTACTTTCGTTTAGCCGTTTCAGAACCACGGTATTCCGACGACTGATACGAAATTGTTGGACCGAATCAATTATTACAGTAATAACTCTACAGTCATTGTGGAAATTGAAAGTCAAATTTCAAAAATGAGAGGAAAAAAAGAACTGCAAGATCCTGCCGTTGAACGAAGCAGTTACACTGTATCTACATATTCGATTTAGAGACTTATTCGAAACTTCGAGGGCTATTGACAGAACTATGGAACACTAAGTATTTCCCATTCAGACTCGCAAGTAAGTGCAAGATTTGTAAAAAAGTGTTGGTTTTTTTTCGTGTTTGTGTAACATGGTCTTGTGAGGTAGAAAGTGCAGACCAATAAGCAGGTAATGTCTGGACGATAACAAAGGCTGGCTGCAATGCGATGTTGTTCCGAACGTCCAGGTCACAGCGAATATCCTCTACAGCAGTGGTTCCCAAAGGGGGCGGTACCGCCAAGGGTGGGCGTGTAAGACATCATAGGGGGCGGTCCGAAGTAAATTTAGAGGGCGTTGAGAACCAACCGCCAACCCCTGATTTCCACTATTATGTCAGGCTTTAAGGGATGCATCAAACAAGTTTTTAATTGCATTCCCATGATCATATGTATATAAAAGAGGATTTAGCGTAGGCAAAAATTTATCAGATAAGAAAGAAACGGATCATCAATACTATCACGCGCCGATTAAAGATTGCTGATGATAAATAATACACTAAATATCCAAAAATTAGTGTCATTAAACCGAGCTCAGCCCTTTAAATAATATTTTTCATAATCAAACTATGTAAAATACACCAATAGTGTTAATATATTTTATAATTAATTCTAGTAATCTCTCTTTGCTTTTCTACATATGATACTATACACTTCACCTAAGTGGGGCGCCACCGAATCACTGTTCCAAAGGACTGGTCTTGTGACTTAGTATTTGAGGTGTCTGACTGCGGATCGAAAGGTCCCCGGTTCGAATCCATGTCTTGGCGGGAATTGATGGGCCCTTACCCGACCTTCATCTCTGGCACGGCTTGACGTGCATTGTGAAGTACGCCAGAACGCTTCCATGGTTCGGATTCCACGTTAGACTGTAGGTCCCCTGTACCTAGTAGCACTACCAGGTTAGATTAAGGTGACCAAGACAGGGGCGAAATGCGCAGCCAATAGAAAGCCTATCACCATGTCATTACGACCACACAGAATTATTATCAGCAAACTGTTTTTAAAAAGTGGGTTACGAGCCAAAAAAGTTGAAGCACTATGGGTTACATCATTTATCACAAGGTAGGGAGCCTGTGTGATTTTCTTCTGAAAAAGGGGGGATCAGTATTTTTTTTTTTTTTTTTGAAAATGGGGAAGTGGGTAAATTTTTTCGTAAAGGGGGGCGGTTAGTGATTTATTTTCGTAAAATTGGCCCGATGAAAATAAATTTTATTGTTTTTTTTTTCGTAAAGGGGGCTGCAGAATAAAACAGGTTGGGAACCTAGGCCAGAATACATTATCTGTTTTGGTGACTCGAAGAAAGCAAGAGACGACCGTGATTCCATGTACAGGCAGGCAGGCGGCGTTGTGTTCGCGTGCGGCCTCTTGGCGCCCCAGTTTTGGCGGTGGGGGTCAGGGTCGCGGCGACCCCAGTTGACACGGCAATCGTAAAACACCGCAGTAAAGCACGCGGTCTAGCTCACAGAGGCCGCGACTCGACTGCAGAGTTATGAGCCGCGTGTCACTTAACCTTACACGGGCCGGTGTTTCACATGCCACTAGTCTCTCTCATACTGGTTACAGACTTAACAAATAGGTTCAAAATTATCAGTTTTGTCCTTTTGCTCCTGTTAGAGCTTACTCATGGTTGAACAATAACATGCTCAAATCCTATGCAAAATTTGAATTTAATCCATTTGACGAATTTTTTCAATATTCTCAAAACTCCTGTTTTGACTTTTGACATTATTTCTGGCAGATTACGGCGGTTTTGTAACACAAGAGTACTTTTTAGCACCAACTATGGATCTATTCAGTGGCTTCTGCATTAAATTTTGAGATGTTTCTCCTCGAAGTTTTTAAAAATTTTACACAAATGGATTCAAAATTGTCCGTTTTTGCCCTTCTGACAACGTCAGAGATCATTCAGGGTAAAAGTGTAAAATACGAAAGTTGAGAAATAGCATGCTTAAACACAAAATTTTAACGCAATCTATTCGGAAGTTTTCCAATATCCTTTTCATCTTTTTCGACCCTAGGTTTTTTTTTTTGTAACTGCTTTACGTCTCTTTTTAACATCGAGGTATTTAGAGACGGGAAAGGATGGGGGGCAAGGATGGGGGCAAGGAATGGGAAGGAATTCGGCCATGGCCTTTTGAAGGAAGCATTCCAGCATTTGCCTGGAGTGATTTGGGGAAACCATGGAAAACCCAAATCTGGATGCCCGGACGGGGATTCGAACCGCCGTCCTCCCGAATGCGAGGCGAGAACGTCGACCCTAGGGGTGATGTAACGTCAAACTTATAATTTTAGTCGAAACTTCAGATTATACCCGATCTTATGTGAAAATATAGAGCACTTTTTCTTTAATATTGCTTAAAAACAAGGATGTGAATTCTCGAGCGCTTCCTCTAATGTATGTTGTTTTTGGCAGATTTTAATTATTATGTGCCTCGGAAAGTAGTCATAGGGATGGTCTTAGAAACAAACGTGAAGGAAACCGGGCGTCAGAATCATTTTTGCCATTCGCCTCAAGTCATTTCGTAATACAGCATGTTCAAACTTTTTTACTACAACGATTACACATACCCACAACAACAACACACATCACCCAGCACGTGTCACACTGTGGGACTGTGTTGATTGTGACCACGTGAATCACCAAAATAATGGTTTAGTTTAACGGTTATAACTATCCAACATACACAAGTCTCAAGGTCGATTCTGCGTAAAGTTCTAATTGATATCTGCGAGCAAGAATTCAATTTACGAGGATTAACGTATGAATAACTTGCACAGCTGTTTAAAGATCTAAATCACAGGAATGATTCGTTATTGCATAAGAACTTGAGTGACGCAGACTTGTGAAAATTAACTGGCGTGCTGTTTTGAACAAACGAGTAGGTTTTTGGGCTTTTGTTTTAGCACCAAACAAATTTTTTGAAATTTCAATAACATTATTTATTTGCTGTCATGAGTCTGTCGACTGGTTTAATGCAATCCTCCATCCCTATCTAGCGCTGACTTCTTCATCGCAATATACCCCTTACAACCGACATCTTCAATTATCAGCTTCATATATTCTTATCTTTGTCTACCTCTAAGTTTTTTTCTTCGACTGTTCCCTCCACTAACAAATTAACCAGTCCTGAATGTCTTAAAATGTGACCCACCATACTGTCTCTTCTTTCTGTAAGACTCTTCCACAGGCTTCTTTTCTCATCCATCGTTTCCAAAACACCCTCATTTCTTACTTTAAATGTCTTCTTAATTTTCAGCTCCTTCTATGGCACCACATTTCAAATGTTTCAATTTTCCTTCTTTATGATATTCCTGAAGTCCACGCTTCGCTACCATAAACTGCTGCGCTCCACACACAGAGTTTTAAAAAGTTCTTTCTGAGTCTAAGATCAATATTTGAAACTAAAAGATTTTTCTTTTTCAATAAAACTCCTTTTGATGGTGCTGTTCTGCTTCTAACGTCATTCCTGCTTCGACCATCAGTTGTAATTTTACTTCGAAAGAAACATAATTCACTTCTCCTATTGCATCCGATTCTATTTTCGTATTTAATCCACTATTACTGCTATCATTTCTATTAAATTTAATTTTCCTTCAGTATTTTATTCACCACATTCAGAAATATCTCAATATCATCAGTCTGTTTAGCTAACAGAACGATGTCATCAGCAGATCGTACCATACTGATTACATCTTCTTGAGTACTTACAAATTTTTCTTTTACTTCCTTTATTGCTTCTACATACAAGTTGATTATTAATGGAGCTACATTACAACCTTGTCTCGCACCCTTCTTAACTGATGCATGTCTCTCACGATTCCCTACTTTTATCATAGCCAGTTGATTCTTATATAGATTAAAAAGTATTCTTCCGGACTTCAAGTATTAATCTTAAGGCCAAAGTTGCTTCCCTTGTACCATGGTTTTTTCCAAACCCAGACTGATATTCACCTACTACCTCTTCTACTACAAATTCCATTCTTCTGTACATTATGCTGCTCACTGATGTTAGACATATGGTGCGATAATTCTCACATTTGTCAGATTGTGATTTGTTTGGAAGTATGTAGATGACACTTTATCTTTCAAAGCTCTGTCAAATTCGGTTCTTAAAACAGGATCTCCTAAGTCATCAATATCGACATCACCTTCTTTTTCCAATACACTATTGTGTAAATCACCCCCATCATACAGTTTTTTCTATGTATTCCTTCCATCGGTTAGCTCTGTAGTTGAAAAGAACTTTAAAATTTACAGATTTCTTCTTCATTTCTATAAAATCTTGTTTGATCTTCCAATAGACTATATCTACTTTACCTACGACCATATCCTTTTCTATTTCTTCGTACTTGTCTTGCAGCAGCTTTTGTTTTGCGTTTTTGCATTTCCTGTTTATTTGATGTCTAAAATGTCTGTACTGTTTCTTTGCTGCTTCACCCTGAACGTTTTTGTCCATTCTCTTCTATTCCATCAACTCCAAAATTTCTTCTGTGATCCAAGGTTTAAGGGCAACTTGTTCCGTAAAACCTAATGTTTCTTCACCAGCTTTGATTATTTCTCTGTTCAATGCATTCCATTCGTCCTCAGCTGAAGTCCTTTGAGAATTATTTCTTACACCCACGTCTACCATCTCCGAAAAGTTAGATTTTTCCAACTTTTTCACTTCCAGTCTGTTCCGCTTGTGTTGCTTCTTTATTCTTTTGAATTTTAGCCTGCACTTCATAACTATCAGGTTGTGGTCAGAGTCTATGTCAGCTCCTAAGTATCCTTTATTGTCTGGAACTAGATCACTGAATTTTTTGTTTGACCCTGGTATAGTTTAGCTGATATCTATCTGTATCTCCGGACGTTTATATCCTTCGTGTTTGATTCTTTAATAGTGTGTTCGCCATGAGTAGTTAGCATTTTTCACAAGCTTCTAACATCTGCTTCCTCGTTCATTTATTTTTCTTACAATATTCACCTATTTATATTCTACCATTACCGAATTCCAGTCACCCATGATTATTATAGTTTAATTTTTTTTTTAAAATTTCATCGCATATTTTCTCTCTTGTTATAACGTCTTCCTGTGACGTTGGCATACACTCGTGTACCAACGTGTTAGGAAAGGCTTAGTTTTTACCGTCATCACAATAATCTTGTCACCAGACTATTCATAATAAGTGACCCGTTTCCCTACTCTCTTGTTTGTTATAAATCCTACACCACTAATTCCTCTGACAGGCGTGTGTGGCTTTAGGGTGCGTCGACAATGAGGTCTTAGCGGCCTCTGACAATTTGCGTGTTAATTATGCAGTGTTTCCTAGACAGATATCTTATGCACCCTTTCACTTAATCTCACTAATCCCAATGACATCTAAATTGTCGTTACACCTGCGTTTTTAAGTTATCTAGTCTATTCAGACTTCTAGCATTGCATGTTTCGACTCTTAGAATGTTTCTATTCATTCTGATGATTCCTCCCTGAGCAGTCCCCACCTGGATAACCGATTTCGGGAGTATATCACCTCCAGAATACCCAGGAAGAAGCCATCACGATATATGTAATGTGAAAGGATTACATGTCCTCGAGATACCCTTCGGGTTTTCAATGCAGTGGCTTACCGTTGCCTTCTGCATTCCCATGCCGTTGATGATTTAGGATTCATCCGCTTTTGGAGTTTGTTTGCAACTTCAAGGGCAACAGGGTGCCCTGAACCGCTCCCGCCCTCCCCCTCCTTTCATAAGAAAGCAGTGTGTGACTCCTTATACCGGGAATCTTTCAGTCGCCAGAGCCTCGTCCGTGCAAACAGGGTGCACCACGTGAAGGAGAGGTTGACATTTCGTTGAAGCGGCTAACACAGCCTCTCTCATACCCTTACACCAGCGCAATAATATATGTGTCACAAAAAAACTTGGTTTACAAGTTGTAAGGTTCGTTGGATCTTCTCGTAAAAGGCGTACTATGGCACTGTGACAGGTGGTTTCCTGTGGGACCTAAACTACAGAATGTCCTGGCGTAGCTTATATGATCAAACACAACTCCCGCCAGGATTTGAACCCGGGGCCGGACCAAAAACTTTCGAAAGCAAGCTCCTGAATCATTGAGCCACGTATCTGTTCTTTTCTATAAACAATACAGGGTGAAAATTCGAAGAATCTGTGAGCAACCAACTAATAGCACGTTTCGGTAAATTGGCAGATTTACGAAGTGCATTCAAGTTCTAAGGCCTCCGATTTTTTTTGTAACTAACTACTCACCCGAAACAATGAAACTGGTGTTACTTCTTGACGTAATCTCCCTGCAGACCTACAAACTTTCACAACGTCGACGCCATGATTCCATCGCCGTGGTGAAGGCTTCTTTAGGAGTCTGTTTTGACTACTGGAAAATCGCTGAAGCAATAGCAGCACGGCTGGTGAATGTGCGGCCACGGAGAGTGTCTTTCATTGTTTGAAACAGCCAAAAGTCACTAGGAGCCAGGTCAGGAAATCACTTCAAAGTTGTTATCACGAAGAAACTGTTGCGTAACGTTAGCCCTATGTGCGGGTGCGTTGTGGTCCGTCAGCATTCTTGGTACCCACCTGGAGGACACTTTTCGCATTTTCAGGTTGTCATCAGGATTGTATGTACAAAACGCATGGAAATGCTAACACTGGAGGTGATCTGTTCACCAGTCATTCGGCGATCCCCCAAAATAAGTCTCTCCACTTGCTCGATCATGTCCTCATACCGGCTTGTGCGAGGCCGAGGTTGATTTGGTTTGTTGTCGCACGATATTCTGCCTTCATTATACTGTCGCACCAACGAACACACTTTCGACACATCCGTAACTCCATCACCACATGTCTCCTTCAACTGTCGATGAATTTCAGTTGGTGTTACACCACGCAAATTCAGAAACGAATGATTGCACGCTGTTCAAGTAAGAAAAATGTTGTCATTTTAAGTATCTAAAAGAGTTTTCATTCTCGACGCTGCCGCTAGAGTTCCATCTGTCGTACAGTGCTGCCAACTCTGTCATGTATTAACAACAAGTGCATACACATTTTAAAACAGTGCACATGTTTCTATTTCTTTCCAGTCTGGACAAAAAAAAAATCGGAGGCCTTAGAACTTGAATGAACCTCGTAGAAAAGTCAAAAAATTGTTTTGAGCTAGTATTTAGTACTGTCCGATTATGTAACGGAATCAGCGCGGTTGCCAATCACGGCAGACGCAAACCCACTGAACTGTATTGGACGTTACGGTACCAGTGAACTCTGTGCGTTCGGTGTGATACGCGCCGCGGGTGGTCTACCTGCTCCTTGCATCCGGTCGATTGTAGTGAATCGACAGCGGTCACTGTAGTGTCATTATATCCTCAACAGAGGTGACTCCAGGTCTCTCTGCTCCATCCCCACTGCGCTGCCCTTATTTCGACATGCGAAATAGTGTCCGCTGATAAATTTACCACACGCATTCATGGACACAGCGGTCTCCCCGGATGGTTAGGCGAAGTGAAGGGTGGTAAGGTGAGGAGAGGTGAGGGGCAGACTGAACAGTAACTTGATCCGCCAGTAGAGAGTGAACAGGGTATATTGGTGGGTACGTCAAATGACGCGGGCAGCGATATCGTCCTCTACCTACTGCGTGGGCACAGCCTCACCAACAGAAAAAATGCCGAGTCATAAGCACGACTAGCAGTACGCGCGCATAATTATGGGGTTATTTCATTAGTCATGGATACACCAGGAGTAGTACAGTACTGCACCTTCACTTTCTAACAGGTACTGAAATATACGGTTAAGCTGAAATTGTGCAGAAATAAATTCGCGCTGTGACTAAATATTTCTGTAAGAAAAATATATCACCAAACGACATTCATGAGGACATCCTGGCGACATCAAGAATAAAGGCTTCTGATCTTAAACGATGGAGTTCCTTTTTTTAAAATGGCTTTCGGCTTCGTAGGCCTTGCAGCCAGCTCAGGAGTGATTACGAATCATAAAGTGTATTAGGTTCCTCCGATACGTATTGTTTGCAACTTATTATAGACGCCACAGGACGGATAAGACATTAACATACATAATATTTATTCACCCATGCTCTCGGCTGGACTCGAACCGTGGTCTCTCGGCACGTGGAGCCAGTACTCTAGTCCCTAGGCTAGCGAGGGCGCCCTTTATGAGAATATCTAGTAAGAACATCTGAACACTGTACATGTTACCGATGTTGTTAAACAAGGAAAGCTTTCTGACAAAACCCAGCCACCGTGGTCTGCTGTTCCAAAGCCGATTAGCGCGCACTGCGTGAGTGCTTGTACTTTACTGGGAATGGAACAAGAAGCCAATGATGCAGTTAAGATGACTGCTGGAGAATTGTGAGTGGAAATATTCGCTAAGGCAGTGATCCTCAACCAGTGTGTCGCCACAAGGTGAAAGGCGTGCCGCGAAATCTTACCTATTGCAAGGAATTAACTGGAGAGATTTTCTATTAGTTATTTTATACCAGTTTCATGTGCCGCGAATTGTTACATATGTTCGTATTATAAGAAATTAAATGTTAATTACTTCCTTGACAGTTGTTGTTAATTTTAATTGATTTTACAGTGATGTGCCGTGTTGGGTCGTGGATATTATTTTATGATTGGCTGCGAGTAGAGGAAAGTCACAGACCACAGCACTAGGACACAGGAAGACGAGAGACTTCCGAATATTGAAATCTTCAACGGGAATCTACAATGTTTATATTAACGGCAACGCAAAACCATGTAATGCATCGAAAATCTTCATCAGTCTCTATATTATCTTCATGGCAGTCCAAGAGCGAATTAGCATTGTGGTCTTGACGAAGTGTACTGATATTACTTTTTTTAAGGGAACATCACAAGTGGCAAGAAAGTGACACTTTGAGGTATTTTTCTCCGGAGAGACTATTCGCCAAGTCACCTGATAAAATTTTTATGTTCAAATCAAAGCCTTTTTGAAACAAACTGCATATTTACACAATGAAATCGACAATCACAAATCGTTATAAATTACGTTCGCCGGGGTGAAGAAGTTAGGGAGTGTCATAAACCACTTAGCTCCATTTTTGCCTCAAGTGAACCACCCCCCTCCCCCCCACGTAGCCCGACGTGGCTTTTGTCTCTACCCTCTCCCCTCCCCCACGTAGCACGTAGCTTTTTTCCATATTGATTCCAGGAGACATTTTGCACTGTTTCCTCTTGCCAGACTATCGTAAATTACATACGGGGATAGTTAAATAATGGAAATAAAATTTACATTCTTCTGTATCTCATTTTAACTGTGACAAATAATATGAAAGAAAAGCTACGTGGCATGGCTCAGAATCCCCCCCCCCCCACGTAGCCCAACGTAGCTTTACAGCCAATCCCTACCCCCCCCCCCTTTTCCACCCTAGACCGAGCCACGTAGTTTATGCACAATTCCTATATTTGCGCTGATTGACAATAGTGTTCCTGGTTTCAGAAATCAAACATCAGTTACTCACGATTTTATGAGTCTAGTATTGTCATCTATTAATATAATAAGCAAGCTGTCACGGCATGACGTCACCTATCACGGATTGACGTCTATCTATGACATCATGCTATGACGTCACGCTTTACGCCATTATTTTTGGTAATAAACGTTATTTAATAACATTTCGAAGGATCCGCGAATAAACTAACTGACATAACACTGAAAGAAAAGTACGTATTTATTTTAAAATGACATAATAATTACTACTTGCTTGTATTTATTTAATTTTTGCATGATGTGAAAGTATTCATTAAAATCTTCGGCTATAGATATGTGAGATAAAACCTTTGACTTTACAGAGAGCAAAAGTCCTGTTAAATCATTACTTAGTTTGAACGAAAGTTGTTCGCAATCTATACAATTAAATCTAATATTGCCTGGCAAGACGTAAGTTGTTCAGATTTTTTAATTTCCTTTGCTTTTACTGGTGACATATTTCAGCCGTATGTAGCTGCTTTAGCGATTCAACCGTTGTAAAATGGATCTGAATGACGGATAACGTGAAAGGCAGATGTAAACACCCGTGAAGTTTCTTGATTAAGTTTATATCGCGATGCATTTTTTCCACTACATGTATTAATATGCGTGTAACTGAAGGTAGGGGATTCTAAGATATCCGTGGCGCCGCAATTTGATGATGGATTCTTAAGTAAATCGACGAAAAAAAATTGACAGTAGAGAATAAAATTTTTTGATATCACACTTAGTTTTCGAAATATTGTATCTCAAAATTGACCTGCTTAGGTTGAAATGCAGCCTGGACCAGAAGAAAAATTTTGTCATTGCCAAATTTGATGATGATATCGTATGTAACTCGAAGAGACAAATCGAAAATAAAGAATACATTTCTTTTCATATCTCGCTTAGTTCTCGGAAGTGAGGAGGTTAGCGTGAAATCTGGCCTGGACCAGAAAGAAATTCAACAATTCCACTATCGCTATAGTCACCAAAAACACAAGGAACTATACCTATAACTGATTTTTAGCATGCTATATCTCGAAAACCAAGAGAGATATCAAACAATTTTACTCTTCATTTTCGATTGGTTTAGACGAGTTCTACAAGAATTCATTATCAGAGTGTGGCGCCAAGGTAATTATTTAACTGCCTGTGGTTAGAATGAAATGCAACCCGGACCAGGATAGCAACAGAAACATTTTGTTACAGCGCAAGGCAATAGGAATTCCATTATGCTTTATTTTTTGTATTTATTTAAGCAATTGTTAAGAAATGAATTGCCAGAACAATGAAAGAAAAGTATGTATTTCGTTTAAATTGGCATATTAATTATCACTTGATTTTTTACTGAAATCATTACTTAGCTTGAATGAAGTTCCAAATTGATCGCGATCTATGCGGCCTAAACCACAGTTAAACTAATATTACGTAGCATAACATAAGTTGTTAAGATTTATTTTAGCATCCTTCGTTTTCAATGGGATCGTTATTTCAACCGCATGAAAGCTATGTCATCAATTAAAACATCGATCTTCATCACAGATAATAAAAAATAAAGATGTAAGAACACGTGAAGAAAATGGATCAAGTTTCTATCGCCATTCATGATGACACTAAAATGCGATACAGGGAATATATTAATTCGTATGTGATTGAAGCTTTGATTTTCTAGCAGCAATATTAGCGAAGATTGAGGTTAGACTGAAATGTAGCCTGGACCAAGTGACAACTGAAATTTTTTGCTCCATCACAAGGGATGAGGAATTACAGCACATTGAGCTTCATTTTATAACAATTCTGTTTAGGTAAGCAACAAAAAAGAAATTAATTGCCAAAATACTCCTTCAAACCCATCATTTTTGATGGGCTTTGTGGCTAGTAGGATACTAATTGTTAGTAGAGCGTTAAACTTACTGTCGTCTGTCATTGAGAGGTACTGTCCGTATCGATAGTGCTGAGCTCTATAGTGTCGCCTAGGCGTTACTGCTAAACTAGTTACTTAACTCATACAGACTTATCTACTTCACTATTTACTATTCTATAGTTAGAGAAATAGTAGAAAAGTATCTACAGAATAGAAAAAGAATTGGTCGTGGAAATATTTCCCATGCTGATTAGTAGAAGTTGATCCCATGCCTAGAAAAAAATGAGTATTGAAGACATCTACAGCTAAAAATGTGAGCTACAGTCCTGCTGTTGGAAGTGAAGTGAAAAACATTACAAATGTACATTACAAAAAAGTTTACTCAAACTATGACTACGTAAAAAGTATGGGGTTGTCGTGCAATCTGCTGCCTCACAGTAAAAGAAACTTTACCTAACATTTCCTTTACCATCAAAGTTTCTATTGTTTCATGCAGTACTACATCTGTAACCAGGATCTCAATCGACTTCTGAAATACTTCGGCAATTGCTTCCTTCAATCAACTGTTCGCTCTAATAGTGAATTAACTAATACTGCAAATATTACTAGTTTTTGTGTAGTTACTTAAGGCTTTATACACAACACTTGTGCCTTACAGAACATCTCAGGCACTCTTATCAAATTCCGCGTTGCGAATCTCTATAGTCGGCTAATTTTCTACACTCACTCCATCTCGAATAGTACAGCGCAGTGGTGGCCAATCTTTTCAGCAGCCGGGACAAATTTTTTAAATAGAATACCCCGTCGGGACTCACGTTCTATTTTCTTGGGGGGAAAAAAATCTTAAATATTTTTATGAAGGAGAAAACACTATACATGAAACATACATATTTAATAAAATATTAAAAATGTAATTATTTTAATGCAATTTTTTACTTTGTTTGGAGAACCAAATGCATCAATGTTGATGTCGAAAGGAGTGGTGGCTACTCGCAAACAGCTATCCAAAGGAACATCAGTGATGCGAGTGGACTGTTCATCCTCGCTGGATCAAGCGAGGGATGATATTGGGTTGAAATCTGCTCAACTTGTGCTGTTGTGTTTGAAATGACCGTTGAAAGTAAGAGTATACGTATACAGGGTGGTCAGAAATTCACTCATCGGCGGGTAAGGGCAGTGTTCGGGACGTTGCATTAACGAAATATATACAAAAAAAATCTAGTAAAAGTCGAACCGTTTTTGAGTTATACGCAGCTAAAGTTTGCCAATAAGAGCGCTGCGCGGGCGAATTCAAACAGCCTTCCACAGGCGCTGTTGCCAAGCGTACTCGAGGCATGGGACCGCCAAAGAAAACGAAAAGAAAACTCTCTTCGGAAGTGGGGATCGAACCCGCAACCTTCAGATTGAGAGTTTGCCGTCTTATCGACTACGCTGCCAAGGCACTAGAATTTGCTTGTTTTTAGAAGCCACTAGGGCCGACTGTTTGTTCGTAATCGGAATTGATCGGTCATCCGTAACATTTTTCGGGAAGTCGGTGGTGGGGCTAAAGGACCATGCCAGAAGAAGTCTCGCAGTCGAACGTAACTTACCGATAAATACACTGTCATCATGCAACGTCATCAATTTTCGTTTGAAGAGTACGCCGATATGCATTTGGCGTATGGTGCTGCTGGACAAAACACGGCCGAAAGAGTTAAGATTTAGACGACTTTTTTCCCTAACCGTGTGATTCCATCGGCCAACACTTTGGTGTTGGTTGACAGAAGTTGAGGGAGACGGGAAGTATTGTTGTCCACAGGCCCGACGCCGGACGAAATCGGTTCAGGCGGAGTGTAGGATTTGAAGACAATGTCCTGGAAATGATTGCTGATAATCCGAGGACAAGCTCTAGGGTCATTGCCAACGCATTGCAGGTACGTCCAGTCTAAGTGATCCTCAAATTCTCCGTTTAATTGCAGCCTTTCAATAGGGTCATTTTTGTTGTTTTTTAATTACCAGGCCTCACATGCCACTGTTTTGGACGTCCTTCACGACGAAGGGTTACATCCCTTTCACTTTTAAAAGGTCCAAGATTTGGAGGAAGACGATTTTCCACTTCGAGTTCAGTTTTCACAGTGGTACCTGCAGCAATGTAACGATTATCCAAACTTTGAAAGGAAGGTGCTGTGGACGGATGAGGCGTGCATTACCAGGGAGGAGTCTTTTAATAGCCGAAACAGCCACATCTGGGATGTCGAAAATCCGCATGTAATTTTTGTCAAGTCATACCAACACGATTTTTTTATTTTTTTTGTACCAGTAACTAACGTATTTTGGTACAAAAATCTAGCAAGCAGATCAACTAATTAAAAAACAATTCCCATAAAAAAATTCTTTTAGCCCCACCACCGACTTCCCGGAAGATGTCGCGGATTACCGATCAATTCCGATTACGAACAAACAGTCCGCCCTAGTGGCTTCTAAAAACAAGGAAATTCTAGTGCCTTGGAGCGTAGTCCGTAAGACGGCAAACTCTCAATCTGAAGGTTGCGGGTTCGATCACCACTTCCGAAGAGAGGTTTTCTTTGGCGGTCCCATGCCTCGAGTATGCTTGGCGACACCGCCTGTGGAAGGCTGTTTGAATTCGCCCGCGCAGCGCTCTTATTGGCCAACTTTAGCTGCGTATAACTCAAAAACGGTACGACTTTTACTAGATTTTTTTTGTATTTATTTCGTTAGTGCAACGTCCCGAACACTGCCCTTACCCGCCGATGAGTGAATTTCTGACCACCCTGTATAATGCTCCAGCTTCGCGGGTGGCATGCTGACACGCGGTGGGCCGTGGGTTGGTCATCTCTGGTGCAGAGGATAGGGGGTGGTAATCATGGAGAGGGGAAGCCAACCCCGGCAGAGTAGGGGTTGCGTTGCAGGTGTCACCGTTTCGAGTCCGGCCGAAGGCATGGGTGGTTTTAATTAAATGTTGTGTTCCACTTGTGTCGTCCTTATAGAACATGGAATATAATCACACTGAAATAAATGTCTACATTGTAAGAGAAACACAAACGTTGAGCTGACTATATGGCTAACATGGCCAAATGCCATTAAAAAAGAGAGAGAGAGGGGGGGTGGGGGGTAGACTGGTCTCGTAACGCAGTTTGTAGTCACCGCAGCGTACCACAACGAATCAAACGCAAAACAGAAAATATGGACAAAATGTAGCAGCTACAATGAATACTTTGAAACGTAGACGCCGGAAAAATCTGCAGGGTACTAAACGAATTCCTCAGAAACGAATATCACACAAAACTATAACTTTTTTATTTACAGACACAAGAAAATTCTCTCACACTTCCTAAGTACCACCACCATATAAAGTTACCAGGATAGAGTAATGTTGACCGGCGGAACTGACGTTTGCCATTTCTAACTTGAAAATCACAACATTAGGCTTATAATCACGCGTACGCTATTCAGATAAATATAAATAGTAAGATGTCTACTGACTGAAGAAACTTTGATAAAGATTCACGAACCATACATGCATTGAACTGGTTGATTTTTTCCCGGCACCATTGAACTCATTATCAAACGCCGGGAGAAGCCGAACGCGAAGGTAAATGGCGGCGTTAAAAAACTCGTGGGGTATTCCGAGACCAGGTATATTAAATAAGGAAAGATGGTTTCTTTCTGCGTAGATTATTCCTCAGTTAAAACAGTCCAATCGGACCTCTGGTGGAAAGGAGACTTCAGAAGTTAGTCGGCCGATGGAATGTTGACTCTTAATGCGACACACAATACATCCCACGAATTATTTACCAGTTTCTCTAAACTGCAACGAATATCTTAAAACAATGCAGGAACTAAAATTTTTAGTATCTTGCTTCACTTAATAGCAGTTTGGGATGATAGGCCTGAATGCGGCGTACCAATAGTAATGAGGCTACACTGAAATTTAAAACTTGGTGTTGGTTGCGATGTTCTAAAACTTTCGTTTGAATGTGACGTACATACGACAAACCGACTATCGCACGCTTAGTATGAAACATGAGCTGTGGGCGTCAGTCGAAATTTAACGGAGTGATCTCCGTCGAAAGACGCCGTCACAGCATTCGCCAGACATGATATCGCAAAAACCGAAATCGGGGTGGCCTTGATGGGAATCGAACCCGTGTTCTCTCAAATGCCAGATGGCACACCCTTCTGGCAGGCTGCGTGCAACGGTCGCTCTTCGCAGTCGCTTGACGGAATAGCGTTGCTACCGTGGATCCGTTATGGCTCCAAAATGTAACTTCGGCAAACAAGTTCTACATGGTATGTGGATGGTAGCGTCAAAGAAATTTGACCTTAGTTACCATACTCATCGTCATGATGGCATCATCTTACACATAAGCAGAATTTTTTTTCAGCAAGGTCGGATAAAGTTATTAAGGTGAAACAAAGAATGGCAAAAATAAACAGAGGCAGAGTTCGGGTTAGCCAGAAGAATGTTATGTTTCACGAAATAATATTAATAAGGATTTTTTTTTGGATTTACGCACCATCGAGGTTATTAGAGGCAAGAAAAGATCAGAGGCAAGGAACGGTAAGGATCAGTCCCGCCATTCGCCTGGAGAGATTTGATGAAAACATGGAAAACCCAAATCTGGATGGCCCGATTGTGATTCGAACCTCCAGAATACGAAGCCAGGGCGTTGTCACTCACCCTACAATATTGTCTACCAGTCGCAGAGAACCTGCTAAGTCACCTTACTGACGAAGCTTCAATTAGCTGGGTAGTGAGCTTATTTTATTATGGTTTACACCTCGTCGACGTTGAGGTCGTTAGAGGCGGGATAGGATAAGAGACAAGGAAGGGGTAGGAATTCGGCAATGGCATTTTGTAGGAAACATCGCGGCATTTGCCTGGAACGATTTGTGGTAACCACGGAAAACCAAAATCTGGATACCCGGACGGGGATTCAAACCCAGGTCCTCCGGAATGCGAGGCCGGAGCGTTAACCACTCACCCACCACGCTCGGACGGTAGTCCATTTATGTCGTCACCGTTTAGCCTAATACATAAATCGTACAAAGTAAAGAGGCATGTAGTTTTGCAAGAAATTCTACTCGAAGATGATTTCACATAATGTCACGCAGACAATGTATGGTGTGATAGATCTGAAGAATTCAAAGCCAGAAGACGTGTATTGGTTCCTTCCTATCGGCGCAAATCAAAGACCTAGTTGCTTTCACTGCATTCAGTTGCGCATAGGCTAGCGATGTGACGGTATTTGGTTGTAAAAAATTCTATCTTTCTCAACAAGTGTTTGGTACTAGTTTCGCAATTTAATCAACTGACTACAAATTGCAGTATAGGGATTCGACCAAACCGAGGATTTTTACTGTAAACTAAACCAGCTTCCATGTCCCACGCGGCCAAATGTCCATTGAGAGCCTTCGGGGTGATTTAGCGGTGAATCGTGTTATGACAACATCGTCTTCAAGTTTGCTCCTATATCTTCAGTGGCTACTCAGATCTCAACCTCCCCCAATCAAATTCTTACTGGGGTCCACATCTTTATCCCATTATTCAACAGGAATTGACTTCGGCAATTTTTTTGATGAGCCCTGAAGTTCACACTACTTGCTTCGCTAAGCGCCAACAGCATAGCTACCAAGTTTTAAGCTTGTTTTTTCCTTAAAGACCCTGGACCACGAAAATTTTAACACTCATATTTTAATCAGCCATGAACTAACCATGCAGAAAGTTGTAAAATCATAATTAACTGAACTCTCATCAACACGCCAAATATTATTTGCTGACAAGTACAACCTTCAAGACAAAATTTTCAGTCAGACAGTATTTTCTTACAATCTTTAAGTTTTGAAATTTCTTAAGACGTTGATTTTTGCTGGCACTCTTCTGCATATAATACCAAGAAAATCACCTGTTTTAAGTGTTAGACTTCCAGCAACTAAATTAATGACACGGCACACACAATCAAAACTGGTAATGTCTGGAGGAGCTTCTTTCAGAACTGTCTTTAATCAGCTCCTAATCAGAATTTCCAGATTTAGCGAAAAACTTTGACTTTGTGGTTCTCTTCCTTCGATTTTAAATTCTAAATGTGTTTACCACACTACACCTGATTGTCCATTCATTTCTCCCACTATGTGCTATGATAATATCACAGCCACACGCCGTAGAAACGCAAATTTTTTCCTCTTTTCTTGTTTTTAATACGCACTGAAATTTTACTGGTAATGCCGTTTCTTATAATTATTCATGGGTACACAGGAGTTAAACACTCTGCACAATTTAAAAAAGCAGCTGTACAAAGCACGTGGAACTATCCAGAAGTGGAAGAAAACGATACTCAAACGACTGCAGATTCGACTTCCAGAAACAGTATTCATGTAAAACCGGAGAGAGAGAGATCGATTAATTATTGACTACAGTAAAATGCGGCATACCTAGGCAAAATCTTAAAGTCAAATGAAAGAAGCTTCAAAAAAAAAAAAAAAAAAAAAAAAAAAAAAAAAAAAAAAAAAAAAAAAAACCCCGCACTTAAATCTGCACTTGCAACCATGAACGAATGCGGAAACCTACCATAACTGTACATGAAACCTTGTTCCATCTAAATACCTAGTAATTGAATTTTAGTTTGTAAATTCATAAAATAAAACAATTCATCCGTACAGCTGAAAAATAACAACACTTTCCGTAAATTATACGGAAAAACCATAAAAGTTAGCAGGTCTGCAACAGGTTGTGAACAGACGTGGCCAAAATGCTACGAAGGGTTCTATGGGTCTCTCCGACACCTCATTTCGTGTTATCAAATTCGCCTTGCATTGGTGGCTGCCCTGCACAGTAATTCAGATATTGGCATAATGGGAAATACCTCTTCCTGTTACTTATTACATAATGACAGAACAGTAAAAGTCATCACCTTTTTCTGAAAAAAAATGTAAGATATATTCGGTCTGAGAAAGGTTAATCTGCCTGTGTATCTCAGCCCTGCATTCTCGTAGCT
This sequence comes from Vandiemenella viatica, assembly GCA_031002005.1. NCBI lineage: Eukaryota > Metazoa > Arthropoda > Insecta > Orthoptera > Morabidae > Vandiemenella > Vandiemenella viatica. The sequence goes on from CM061918.1 coordinate 33,137,942, forward strand.
GATTATAGAAAGCAGTGTATAAACTGTAAACAGGGCGGTCGGTGTACCGCAAAGAAAACAGTCTAATGGACAGTTGTGTGGGTGTTCCCAGTAAAATTACCGCGTTTCGCCGAACAGTCACCAGGTTTACGAGGCGGCGTCGTTATGGAACCTGTTACGACTCCGTCGTTCGTAAATCAGCGCCATTAGCGGCAGTTAACGAGCAAAACGGGTATCAGGTTGCTAGGGTTGTTATTGGCGCCCAACGTGGGGTCGATAACTGAGACAGTAACGATAACTTAATAACGCGCTGCCTTGTTCTCAGTCTTATCATCTCGTCGGCTGTTGAAAACGATCGAAGGTAAGGGAACGAAACGGGCAATTGAATCTTGCTATAAAGTGTGTTAAGTGCTGCGATATATTTGTTTGTCCAACCAAAGGAAAAGCAGTTACTATTATAAGCGTTCAGATGAATGACTGCATAAAGAGGCTAAAAGCTGTAACCAGGATGGCTTCTGGCGTTTTACACGGAGAAAGTGGTTCGATCCTCGGTGATGAGAAGAATTTACATCACTCACGGCTTATCCATCAAATCAGAACAGCAGTTCTTAGACACTAGTTGATAATGATTCGTCCATCTGACTGAAACGGCAAACTCGCGAAATTACCAGAGTGGAGACCTTAATCATAAAAATAAAACCTCAATTATTTGATTTCTGTTAGACATCAAGGGAGATAAATGACTCGTGAAAAAAAAACACCTTTTAGAATTAATAATAGTTTTGCCCTTTAAGGGTCAAATTCTGAAAAAAAAAACCTTTCCTAAAATATAATGTTACGAAATCAGAGACCTTGGTCTTTAAAATGATACCTCATTTATCGATTTCGATTATGTATGAAGGGAGATAAGCGGCTCTTGGCAAAAAAAAAAAACAAAAAAAAACACCTTTTACAAATTATATATATGAGTGGCTGCAGGTATGTTTTATGTGTCTTGTCGTGGAATTCCATACACAAATCCTTCCATTTTCTTGTAGGCAATCCACTAGGAAACTGTTCGAATAAATTCGACATTCGTGCTACAAGTATATGCTACAAACTGACTCTGACCCTCAGTGTAATGAGAGTGACTGGAACAGCACAGGTTCCAGTACTGACCCTTGAGGGAGGCAGCAGACTACACAGACGAGCTACTACGGGTAGTGAGAGAGTTGCGATCGATATTTAGAGAGTGGTACTCACTGTTCTTCTTGTAGAGCAGGATCTCGAACTGGTCGTGGATCTGGTTCTCCAGACATTCGTCAATGCGGGCGATGGTGTCCTTGTCGGTCAGTTCGCCGTACATGAAGGTACACCGGCAGGACTTCTGCATCACCTGAAGACAAGCGTCACACCAATGTCAATGCTGAGGCCAAACTATGTTAACTCTAACATGCACAATATACAGCAAACAGCAGAGACATGACACTAAATCAGTTACTCGATCTCCTCTGTAAACTGAACACTATTCAACAATTGACCTGTGCAGGATTTGGTATGATATGAGGAGTGGACTCTTCACGATTGATCAGTGTAGGATAGGATCATAGTATCAATCGTTTAACACATAAGGGATCGCCGACTAACCTGGAACTTCCACATCAACTCCAAACTCAACCATGCTTATTCCTGCCTCAAATCTCAATAATTTATGTCGTATCAGCTGGAACTCTTCTCTCAAAAGCAACATCACTAAGCTACTCTAAACCGCCTCAGTTCTACCTCTGACCTACGCCTGTCTAATTTGTGGAGGTGCTGCTGCAGTAAAATAAAGCGGATTCCTGCGCATCTCCGTCAATGCTTCATGCTTCGTCAGCAGCACCCAGCTGCACCACGAACTCAACATTCTATTAAGACCAAGAACTACGTTTCTATAATCACCTTTGGAGAGTCCCAGGAGACATTTATTACTCCCTAAGCCCCATATCGTCTCTTTTAAATGGCCGCTTAGAACTGCAACTAATTCTTACATCACCTGCTAAACTTCCTGAACAATTATTTTACTTAATGTTCTTGAGAGACTCAATGAATTAACTTCGCACAAAGTGCCTCAACTTTGAATGTTTTCCTTAAAAAAAAAATCTGTATGTTATGTAATTACTTGTTGTCCATCCCAGTCTGATATGTGGAACACAGGCAACTGGCCTGAACTTTCTAGGTTAGTTCCATTCTTAACAACATTTGAGTATTGAAATAAATAAATTCGTGTGACTTCGCGCAAATCTTCGATTTTCCGCGCATTCCGTCTCTGTTGTGTCTGGACCAACATTTTAACGTGGAATCCAAATACGGATCATCCTAGCGTACTCACACGACAAAGTAAAATATGTAAAAATTACTGGCCGAACCGGGATTTGAATCCTGAACCGTGAATTTACAAAGCTAGTTCATTGACCACTGATCTGTAATTGGTAAACCACGTAGACCTGTTTCTAGAGCGCAGTTTTGAACGTAATTAGGAAAGAGAAGTAGCGTTAGCGGAACTTTCGGCAGCCTAGTCTAATCAGGTAGATAATTAGATTGAGTGAGCGGTCTGGTGGCTCAGATGTTAAGGCGTCTGATTGCTGATCGATAGGTCCCCGTTTAGAATCGCGGACCGAGCGTGGTGGGTGAGTGGTTAACGCTCTGGCCTCGCATTCGGGAGGACGGCGGTTCGAATCCTCGTCCGGACATCCAGATTTGGGTTTTCCATGGTTTCCCAAATCACTCCAGGCAAATACCGGGATGCTTCCTTCAAAAGGCAATGGCCGAATTCCTTCCCATTCCTTGCCCCCCATCCTTTCCCGACTCTAAAGACCTAGTTGTTATAGGAGACGTTAAACAGTTTAAAAAAATCAAAAAAAAATCAAAAAAAATCAACAAAAAAAATCAAAAAAAAAAAAAAAATTGAATCGCGATCTTGGTTAGGATTTTCAAAGGTTCTTGACCCCAGTCTTACTACTGTCGCAGCTTGTTGCTTAGTATGAAGTACGCCAGAACGCTTCCGTGCTTCGGATTCCACGTTAAGCTGTAAGATTACGGAGTTATGTAGGCTCGACAAGAGGGCACATTGCGCGGCAAATCGAAACTGTAACGAGGCGGCCGAACAACCCTTCAGGATATCGCGAACAACAATGCAATACGATGATTTCAGCTTGATTAAACTGACTTGTACTCTAAAAGGGAGTTTTGTTTGTCCACTTCCAAAGGCAGTGTAGTCAAAGTAAAACAGAAAAATTGCTTACCACCAGAAACCTTTCACTGTGCACACAAACGACCAGTCAGTTGGTTTCTTGTGTGTGGACAGTGCTTCTGTAGCCAATAAAGATTACGGAATGTGAAACAACATAGAGAAATTTAACTGTACTGTCTGTCACATGACTGCAGGGTAAACCAGCTCAGGTCTATACTCTCACCGCGTATAGTGTTTGTCATTCGTGAGTAAATCATTAAAGTCTAGACACGCTGCGGATAAAGCATCTGAAACCAACCTCCTCAAAATGTCGCGGTCCTGGATCTGACTCTCTGTTAATTCGACCCTGGATCCGTTCCAGCACTGTGACATTTCGCCATGGCTGGAAGCTCGAGATTTTTTAGCTTAAGAATAAGTCGCTTTTGCCTCACTTCATCAGAGTCAACTAGTCATTTAAGATGGGTAAGGACAGGAGGGCCAGGAACGGGATGGAATTCGGCCAAGGCCTTTTTAAAGAAACCATCCTGGCATTTGATTGGAATGATGTGAGGAAACTATCGAGAACCCAAATCTGGATGGCGGGACGGGGATTCGAACCCGCATCCTCCCGAACACAAGATCGGTGGCAAATGAGTCCTGCTCCTCGATTTTACCTTCACGGTGGAAGTAAGAAGAGTATATTTTTCTACTCCTGTCGCCGTTATTCTAGTTCGATGCTAGTCGCTGGCTGCCCTTCCCAATTTCTATAGTCAAGGGGATCTTCAGGATCTTGAATACTAATGTTTAATTAAGGCATCATTTTAAACTAGTGTAAGCCCGTGGACATATTTGGCGTATGGTAACGGGTCTAGAGTTGTTCTCGTATTGGGGGGCAAAGATCATCATAGGTTTACCTGATCTGGCTAAAATACGAAGTTGACCTGTGTTTCACTATAAGACTTTCCTCTGTAAAGTTTGAATAAAATCTATTCTGGGAGTTAGAAATACTGACAGAAGAATTTAACATAGACAGAGACAATCGCGCTATTGTATAATTGTTTCAAACGTCGTGGTCGCATGACTCGACGTAGCTGAAATACAATTTTGCCTTGTATATGACACTAATGGTTAATTCTGCCAAATTTAAAGAATTTCTATTTACTTTAAATGGAATGCGATCATCAGTCGCAGCAATAATTGCTTCGAAAGCATCTCGTTCTTGATTGAGGCTGGCCAAACAATCATAACGTAATATTTGGTAATCGTGTTCGCAGCGGCGAGAAATTATTACTCGTACTACAGATCGCAGATTATGGACGTTTTTTAATAGTTAATCAACTCCGAAGAAATGAATTGGCAGAATAACTCGTTTAGGTAACATATCTGATGCCCACTTCAAATAATCAAATAACCCACGACCAATGAACAGAAACAAACGCAATTAAAGAAAGTGGTTAATGAAACACATAAAAATGCAAATAAACCGTAACGTTTAAACTATTAAACAGCAATATTAGCGGAAGCTTTGATTAAATTGAAATTTAGCCTAGGCCTGGGTGAGAATTAGCATTAGTCATTACAGCAGAGGCCATGAGTAATTTAATTTTTTTATGTTGCTTTCATTAGCGGCGTGTTATTAAAACGTAGTTCCACGTTTTTTCAGCCGTAGAATTTTTGTGTTTTTTAAAATGAAATGCTACAAAAAGTAAAATTAAAAAATGTAATCTGGCAATTAATTTCATAGCAATTGCTTAGCTATTAAATTGCGCACATAATCTCCAATTTCCAATAATCTTTGGTCGCTGTTAATTTGTTGGCGCATGACGTCACCTTACTCCTGCCAATAGTTATCAAGGAGAGTGAGTGAGTGAGCTTAAGAAATTGTATAGTAGATGTTCAGAACTCCGCATCATATAGGATAACTCTCTCTCTCTCGGGGGGACATTGGAGCTTCAATTTGACATGTTCAGTTATTATCGAGTTGAGATACTTAAACTTTGACCTACTCTAGTTGTTCTCCGTGAGGGACCACAAAATATTGACAAGACCTTCCCAATAACCTTTCATTGGATTAATACTAATTACTTCTGAAATTTTCGCTTAACAATTTTTATGAAAAATATTGAAAAGGGGAATTCCTAACATTTTTTTGTGATTTTTACTGTATTTTGGCTGAAAGAATTAAGACTTTCCCGGTGTATCGACTGTATAAAAAGTTCTCGGTCCTCCTATCGAGTGAGCACGTCAGTCTGATGCTGAAGATGGAGTCAGAGGGTAACTTCGAAACGTCGCGTCAGATTGACGCGCACCCGCGGTGGGAAACCCAGAACTTTTTATGTAATAATTTATTTTACTAAACTGGTCCCCAGAGTAAATTAGTTTCATAAGGGGAAAGAGGGTACTCAGAAAACCTAGGAGTGATGGAATGGCCTGTGCAAGACATAAGTGAACATTCAAGAAGAATAATTATATTTTCTCAGAAACTCTTGTAATATTTAGTATTAGAATGACGTAAATTTTAAAATTCAACATTATCATAATCATTTATCTTACATTGCTAGATAATGCACGATTCGTTGAAATATTGAAGTATCCCTGCTTATTAAAAAAAAATGCCAGAAATCAAGGAAAACTATTCAGAATTAACAAAAGACATCCTGCCAAAAAAAAAAAAAAAAAAAAAAAAAAAAATGGCGCTGCTCTGCAAATGGAAAATAGTTAGATAAACGTAAGCCTATATAAAAAAGAGAGTATTTTTTGGAGGTGTATAGCAACCCAGGTGAAAATTACTACATTTTCCAACGGAATCATAACATGAAATTGTTTTTAGTTGCCCAGCAATCATTTCTGAAGAAAGATCTTGTTTTTCGCAATTTATTTAAGTTGTATGATTTTAAAACTGCTGATACTTTAGCTTTACGAGATGAATCAACATTTTTAGTTGGTCTTATACATCTTTTACGGAATTATTCTCGCTTTCTTATTTCACATTCGAATTTTTTCTTTAGTCTGGCCACGCTGGAATAAGGTTTAGCTGCCGTATTCTGAAGGCATCTACCGCATCTACCGCATCTCTGTGTTCGGCTGGCATGTGGTGTTTTTTCTAATAGTCTTTCTTGCGTGCTTGAGGCTTCTCTTGAGTTTATGAGCCTACTTTCCATTGTTTCATATTTTTTGTCTTCTTTTTCTGGAAGTTATGATAGATATAGGCTTTACTTGGACATTAGATTTTTCTAACCCCATATTTCTGAAATTTTAGGGTATTCTGTCATTTTCCTCTTACGCTTCGTACCTCATTCTTCCTTTTTCAATTTAGCTTCTGTATCTATTAATTTGTTTTCTGTTAGCAAACTCCTTCAACAAGCAAGCAACGGTTGTTAATAGATTCTTAAAGAAATAAAACAAGACAAGATTCAAACAATCACGTATACGAAAGTGTTCTTCCCTTGTAAGTCAACATTCCTTCACTGTCTGACGAAATCAAAATTAATCTACAGTAACTGGTCACAAACCATACATTTTTGTGTAAGTTTTCTGCTTCTAAAAACACATTCCACTGCAGAGAAATTATATACTTAATAATGAAATTTTTCCATAGGATAATAAAAAATCTTACACAGAAATTTGTCATGCACAAATGAATTTGCCGTGTTGAATTCTTGACATTACTGCCGACTACCAAAAACTAGTTATTATATTCATCAGTGATTCAGTATGCGTTCATAAATGGACTCTCATTAAAGGTGTGACGGAATTTTTTTTTTCTTGGGGCACTTGTATAAGTAGAGTTCAAAATTTATTTCTTTTCTATGATTTCAAAACAAGCAAATTTTCGCAAAAAAAAAACTTTTCTAGAAGAATATGTCAGATGTCGATAATTATGTTTGGGAAAAGTGTTGAGTAAATGATCAGAAAGTAATCTAATGTAGAGCTTGGGACATGAGAGGAAATGATTTTCGGGATATTCAGTTGATTTTTTAAAATTATTATTGTGTAACAGAGTAAAAATCAAAATTAACACTACTATCGGTTGTTGTATACATTTAAACGAAATAACAGCAACCGATAAAAGTCTGAAAGAGTTCTAGAAAAACTGGAAGGACAGGAATTCGAGAATTCGCAAGAACCATTCATGTAAGAAAACGGATAAAAAATACTTTTTTACGCAATCTTCAGTATTGTCAGTATATTTATTCAAACACTCCCACTGACTCCTAGACAAAAATTTACTGTGTAATGCGCTGAAGACTTGTACCTATTTGTCCCTGAAAAATTTCCTACGTACTATACAAAAGAAGTGGTAGTGGCATGTTAAATACTCTGCCCAGGGTATTCCCTGCAGTAGTGTGTGACTATTCGGATCGGAGTCCGCAGTATCTTGGTCTCACTGTGATACGACAGTGGTTTTGCCCTACTCCGGCTGGTTCTTTTATCGTGATTTAGCGTAAATGTAACTGCTTATTAAATGGTCTGATAGCTGAATGGTTTTCAACATTAGAAGCCCGGGATCAAATCCTTGTCACCAAGATTTTTTATGGGTTAGAACATTAATTCTCACCCCCATTTCAGTCTCGAAACGAGCCATCTTGTAAATAAGCTTTGAAGATGATTTAATAATAGAACAGATAGTATACAGCTTTGACCAACACCTACCATGTTGTTATGTCTAAAAGCAAACTGAGTACAAATATAGAGCATACTTCGATAATATTGTTCGGTGATGGAATTCGAAAAAATGATTTTCAATGGTAACCGCGCTGTGGTCCCTCATTTTTTTTAAAGTGAAAACTTCTTTAGGAGCGTTGGGCGAATTTTTAATGGGTAAAATCTTATGAGTTTACGTCACCAATATTCTGTAATAGGAGTATATCTGTAGCTACGGGTATAAGTACGACGTGTTGCGCTTTGACTAAAGTGAAAGTATACATTTACCTTGTATATAACACATATTTACCTTGTCATGATGCGCGTATGATATTCATAGCTTTAAGTTTTCACTTTTTTTGTGGATGTTGTTTCTTAGATATCGATATTAATGTTGATTTTAAAAATTAATGAATAAGTTTTCCATTTACGCATAATTTCTTAAAAATATATACTAGTTGATGAATAGTATCTTCATCAATCTGTTTCACCCTCTAAGTAGGCATGGTATCTGCACATACCACTTTCTTCTTCCTCTCACTTTTCCAGGCTGCGTCGTGTTTGTGATTTGGCCGGCATTTCGCTGGGCCTGGCGCCTCCCGGGGAGGAAATTTGTGTTGCCATCTGTTTGAGAAACGTGTTACTACGTTCTGTGAGCGCTAAGTGTATTTTTGTTTATGTAATATGTATTCATGAGGCGGATATTGAAGTCTGCACCGGCATTCGCCTCGGAGAATGCGGAAAATCCGCCTAAAAACCGCAATCAGAATAACTGGTACGTGGGGACCAGAACTCGCTGTCGCCCTGCTGTGCCCCCCTGAGCCAGTGCGCGGCGTCTCACCGCGCTGAACCACACTGCCGGGTACCACTCTGACATATCTACCTAGTTTCATTAATTCAATTGCGTCTGCTTTGGATATCTTTGGGTCATCGTCATTTGGTTTGTGTGTGTGTATGTCTGTTGTTTGTGTGTGTGTGTGTGTGTGTGTGTGTGTGTGTATGTGTGTTGTTTGTGTGTGTGTTGTTTGTTTGTATGCGTGTGTGTGTTTGTGTGTGTTGTATGTGTTGTATGTGTTGTATGTGTTGTATGTGTTGTATGTGTTGTTTGTGTATGTTGTGTGTGTGTGTGTGTGTGTTGTGTGTGCGTTGTGAGTGTGTTGTGTGTGTGTGTGTGTGTGTGTGTGTGTGTGTGTGTGTATGTGTTTGTTGTTTGTGTGTGTGTGTGCTTTTAAATTTACATGAGGGTATGTTTCAGAAGTAATTCGAGGTAATATCGTTTCAACGAGGCATCACATCAAAACAAAAAAACATCGCTTGCATATCAAGCTGAAGTTTTCCACGAGGAGTAAAGTGCCACGTAGACTGATAGGATCACAATGCGTTCTCAGCCACAAGTGTTTCTTGCCTGATCTGTGCTGTTCTCCTGTAGAATTCGTTTCTGCAGTTTGGCACCAAAGTTGTAATGTTATGGGGATTTATTTAGGGCTTTAATTGGACGTTTTTGGACCATTTTTAGTATTTTTCGCGAATGGCGCATTGTTTACGTGAAAAAGATGCACAATGTAGGTTTGATGGAAAAACGGCACCTTATGAACGCATCTGCCGGATCGCACCATATTCATAAACTTATAGGAGTCTATAAGTAGTAGTAAGAGAGAGGGTGTGAGCTGGTGTGTATGCTCCGCTCCCAAGATTACAAGAGTTGTGAAACCGCATTCTTTAACTGGACTGAAATATTGTTTGTTTTACTTTGGTGGCTGAAATCAGATCAACGTTTGATTGGGAGTAAGTGACTTTGGTCAACTAGTGTACCAAATGTCAAAAGTCTTTAAAATGATTTACGTAAGAGCTCAGTAAACGTATTTGTTTGGAATCCCAAAGATTAGTTTCTGTGTTTTGTTTATGAAAGTAAGGGAATTGTATAATGTGTTGTGTAGGGCCTTATAAAGATCTGATGTATTTAGAGACGATTCAGCGAAGCAATTTCAATATTATATTTGTTTTAGTCTCACTACCAGACAAATAGATTTGCGTGGAGGATTTTTTTTTTTTAAATTAAGATTTTGTGTACTAATTTGTGTAATCGACTTAAACAGTTTCGGGGGAGAGGAATTGAAATTAATGTGAATAGATATAAAGGACTTTTTTTTTTTTTTTTTTTTTTTTTTTTTTTTTTTTTTTTTTAGAACGTTTACGTATTATACATCGAATAATTTTTTCAAACCTTACAGTTGAGAATATTAACTGATAGAAAATTTCAAATGTGGTGTTATTTTAGGAACTTTGTTTGGCGGAATCTTCTGACACCCTGTATTTCAATTTAAGTATCGGTCGGTGGGCTTCTTTGAAAGGAAATGATAGTTTTAAATAGAAGTGTCAGGCTGTTATGAACAAATTGGTTTTAATTTATTTTGGTAGTTAGAAAAGAAATCCTTCCTACTTCTGTATTGATGTTTTGAGTTACAGGAAACTGAAGTTCTTCCTGAAATTCGAGTAAAACGCAGCCTCCGAACGTGTTGAGACTAGCTGCCCCTTTGACATACACCACTGTCTGCAAGCATTTAAAAGTGTCTTGAGATTTGAGGGAGTAGACTATTACGACACACTGTTATAATACGAATACTCTTACAATGTGTTACTCAAAAAGACTACTAAATCGAGCGTGGTGGATGAGCGGTTAACGCTCTGACATCGGGAGGACGCTGGTTCGAATCCCCGTCCGGGCATCCAAATTTGGGTTTTCAATAGTTTCCCAAAATCATTCCAGACGAATGATGCGATACTTCCTTCAAAAAGCCAAGGTCGAATTCCTTCCCGTTCCTGTCCCCAGTTCTTTCCCGCCTCCAATGACATCGATGTACGAAGCGTAAAGCCATACGCAAAAAAAGAGAGTACTTACAGTTTACTATTATAAAGTCTTGATCATAATGCATCTTATTTCAAAACAGTCCTAGCTATTTCATAGTAGGATACAAATTTTGGTTTTAGCTGTGTCCGCTTCATATTAATCTCCGTATAGTTTTACTACTTGCCTCCCCCCGTCTCTGTTGGTTGCGTCACCGAGATAGTGTAAGGTGTCTGACACGGGGGTAGCTTGCTCGACTCCTGGAGGTGAAAGACATTTTGATCATTTGCCGCCAGGATAGCAGAGATGGAGGTCCTAAACACAATATTGTGCGCCAAAGTTCTTGATTAAATCCAAATCTCTCGGTAGTGGGAATGGAGATATGGAATACGACACTGGTAATGGTGATTCGCCCGCCGGATGGGAACTTCAAGCCTGGTGTTATCTTTCGGAATAGCAGCTCTGAGTGAGCTGCCATCGCATCGTCTCGCTCCCCTCATCCATTCACAACACAAACTCATTGCACTAAGCACGAACCAAAAAAACAGTTACACTTACAAACAATCCAATATTGTTGCAGGCCATGTTTCCGCAGTTGCTTGATTAATTACTAATTGAAAGATAACGCCAATACAACTGTTTAATTTCTTTATTGCTGCGTCATATGCGTTTCACCTCTCATAGAGGCGTCATCAGCGACGAATCTGGGTAAAAGATTTTATATACAGTTTTATAAACATTTTAATTATATTATTACGAAATTGTGAACATGAGATATTTTTATAGCCAATATTTACTTACTATTTACATTGTTAGTTAGGGTATTGTCAGGTTCTTCGGTGGATTTAATTAATACAGTAATTAATTAAGTAGTCCACCATAGGGTTCACTTTAACATTTTTATTGTTTATTTTCAAAACAACGTCAGCGATATCGTTTTCATGCAAAGATACAATCCAGAGATACTGCTGACGCAATCTTTGGCAGTTCCAAAGTGAATCTGTATAAAACTAACTGTAAACTAACTCTGTCCTGCTGATTTCTTTATATAGGCACTATCGAAATTTCTGGAATTCTTCAAAAGCGTCCGCCAGATATTTCTCGAACATTAACAATTACTCAAACAATTAAACATATAATACATAATCACTTAACATCATTACAAAATGGTCAGAAATGGAAATTAAAGATACTTAAATACAAAATTATTTACAGAAATCATTTTAAACTGTAGAAAATTGTCCTGTAGATATCGTAACTTGCATTAATACTTCGAATTACTCATATTTAAGCAATTCTCTTGCACAATTTGGTTCCCAAACACATCAAATGGCCCTTAAACAATTTCTTCTCACCAAACAAAGTCTATATACACTGATTTACAAGAAATTGCAAAACAAACATACCAGATCATATTCAAGCAAACTTTAGCTCACTATAGATACTTCATTAAATACAATTCTATTTAGAGTTCAGGTATGAGGGCTGTTACAGTATGGAGCTGCGCATCTCCGTTTTATTAACCAAAGCATGTTTTCCTTGCATCATATCTACAGAATTACAAAATTGGTGCTTTCTCATCACTCGGCCATTGTTGTGGCCAGCAGGTTTGTTTTTATCATGTCTCGTGATGCTCTTTATTACGACATTCGGCTGTCTGCTGTGGCCATCTTGTTTATATATGTCGTGTCTCGTGCCGATGGCGTGAGTTTTGAAAGTGTGTTTTATATTTATGTGTGATGTATATGTGTGTGAGGGTTTATTTTGATTTGTCTGTCGAGTTTGTGTAGATTAGGTTGAGTAACGTTTTATTTGTTAGGTTTAAATAGTCATTTAGTACCTGTTTGCCTTCATTTTTGGCTTTCTGAATATAGAAGTTTTCTTGTATAGTAAGTGTGTTGTGTCTGTAGTTGTTAATAGTGAGATTTGCATATCTGTGTTTATGTTTGTTGGTGAATGGTCCTTTTTTAAGAGGTATTCGGCGAATGTGGAATGGTTACTATATTTTAATGCTCCCATGTGTTCTTCATATCTGATTTGGAACTGTCTTCGTGTCTACCCTATGTATAGTCCTTCACATTTTTGACATGTGACTATGTGAGTTCGTAAATGCTTGAGTTGTGGTATTTGTTTGGGTCTGAAGGGGATTTAATTTGTCTTTGTGCTGAGTTGTCAGTTCGCAATGCCTTGTTTTTTGAAAATGTTTTGCGATTCGGTGTGTGTATTTGTTAGAATATGTCATTGAGTACCATTTTCTTTTATTTTTATTGTCCTGTGTGCTTTGTGTGTTTGTTTGAACTGTGTGTGTTGTATATATGTTTTTCTGGTGGGATCTGTGTGGATGCAGTTTGGTTGTGTTGTTTATTATTTGTTCTTTTTTCATTTGGTTAATTATTTTTCTGTTCATTGTATCAACTGTCTGTCGTTCATATCCTTGCTATAATAAAACGGACATGCGCAGCCGTATACCCTAAACAACAAATGTAAGTAGTAAGTAAATATCAGCTATAAAAAATATCTCATGTTCACAATTACGTAATAATATAAATAAAATGTTTATAAAACTGTATATAAAAACTTTAACGCAGATTAGACGCTGATGATGCCTCGATGAGAGATGAAACGCGTACGACTCAACAATAAATAAATTAAACAGTTGCATTGGCGTTATTTTTCAACTGGTAACTTACAGACACTTCCATCACTTGGTAAGGCAAGAGGAAACCAGTTAATGTTTCGCAATAATGGAGAAGCAGCTACAAAGAATGAGTAACATAGAGCCAATGTTTTTGGAGTGGTACTCACCTCTGCCCTGTTGTAGCCGGATATCTTGCAGAAGGACTCATTGCAGTAGACGATGGGGAAGTCAACGATCTGGGCGTTCGCCAGGAGAAAGCTGCTGTCCGCTGCAACAACACCAAAACAGATAGTTAGCCAAGAGAACCGCAGACGACTGGTTGCATCTTAAAAACTAATACCAACTCATCAGATTCATCTGAGCACAGCTCGTGTTGCATTCATAAGGCTGCACAGAGGGCAGTCAGCCTTGAGGCTACGTGATCACTGTTTCGAAACTTATTTCCCCCGTACTAGAGCTGAAGGGGTGGTATTACATTCTCGATGGCATTTATTAATATCCGAGGGTGGTGGGGATATTACGGATATCACTGTAAATGTTTGAATAAAAAAATTCTTTTGAGCCTGTCACCAGTGAGTCTGCCTATTAATACCGTTTACAGTTCAAAATAGAAACACGAAAAAAAACTTGAAAATTATTAATTGAGAGTTTAATGAAATGTTTAAATCCTACCCGTACCAGTATGAATCGGAACATTTATCAGACTTCTACTGCATCCAAGGTTGCGAGATTATGAGTCAGAATAGTTCACATCAGCAATTTTTATCATTCATACGTGTCAAACAGGTACACAAACATGAAATCAGCAAACGGGTTAGCTTTTATAAATAAGTCCAAATTACGGCATACGTGTGCTGTTTGCTTCAAAAGAGTTCGCGCAGATGGAAAGAGAAAACTAAAAGCATTTACAGCGGCCCGGTGGCTCAATGGTTAAGGCATCTGACTGGAGATTGAAAGGTCTCCAGTTCGAATCTATGTCTCGACCTTCACCTCTGACACAGTTTGCTGTGTAATAAGAAGTACGCCAGAACACTTCCATGGTTCAGATTCCACGTTAAACTGTAGGTCCCCTCTAGTTGTAACATTGATTTGCACACATCCACCGCAAATTCAAGCCTAAACAAAGGCTAAAGGGGCCTTTAGATGACCCGACCTGGTCACTTTCACACGTGGAGACCGGGCCTCAAGGAAAGAGCCTGCGGGCCAGACCTCAAGGTTTCCATCGATGTCGCCCTGCACACACACGGGACATGAAATCCTTGAGGGTTTCTCAGTCGCAAAGTTGGCTTCACGATGGCAACATCAGCTGATGAACATGCTTTGGCTGCTTAGTTTGTTAGCCGCGGCAAGTAGATGTAAAACTCGCGCAAAAAAGTGCACCGAAAGAAGTATGGTGCGAAGAGTGGCTACTCAAAAGAAAATATTCACATACAAATCTTTCGGAACTCACTTTCATAATTATTTGAGGACGGGCGAAGAAACGTATTTACATCTGTTATCGTTAGTCACTCCATATATTACGAAGAAAACTACGCTTATGCGGGAAACAATTTCCCCCTCCATTAAACACTCAAAGCTAAACTGCGATTTTTGGCTATGGGAAGAAGCTATGAACACCTCAAATATTTAACAGCCGGAGAACTAAGACAATAATTTTTTCCTCAAGCCCTTGGCTACATCATGCCATTTATAAAGTCCTTCGTAAAGGTTATAAGAAGCTAAAAAAATTTTTCACTTTTGATACACTGATATTATTTAATATACTTATTTATTCTCATTCGTAAATACATGAACGCAATAAAATCAAGCTTAAATGACATAAAAACTAAATTAAAATCTTGTTAGTTTGTAATAATATTTTTATTAATATAATTTATCATATTCTGATGTAAAATTCATATTATCTAAAATCATTTGCATTATTATTTGATAGAAAACTGGCTACTGTGTCGTTGTTTTGAGGTAATTTATCAAAATCTACTACTGGTTTATAATGATCTTGCAGGTCTTGCTGCGAATAGTGAGAAAATTATGATCGTAATGATTGTGGGCTGGGATTATTCGATGAGGTTCCTGGATTCTTTAAAAAATTTCTTTTCCTTTCTGAGGGCACTTCTCATGTTACTAATTTCTTTTAGTCCAGATTTTTATATCGTATTTTCTCAATCTCCTTCAATATTTCTGCCAGCTTGTCGTTTATTTCTGTTGTGGTATTCCTTGCACTTCACTTCCCATAGACAGGGCTCACTTTCATTCATTTCAATAAATTCTTCCTGTACACTGAACATCACGAATCCGAACAGTACAAAGAAAACAGAGAAACAAAATCGCAACACACACAGCCGCTCACCAGAAATCCTGAATGCAGGACACACAAGCTGAGGTTCTCGCCCTTCCGTTCCGGCCTTGGAGAAAATAGGAATTATTTTTCTGTGAGAATTTGGTCGCATGAGCGGGCCACTGGGGTGAGGTCACGGCCTCAAGGAAGTGCCCACACACGTTCCGGGATCCCTCAGGGCCGGGACCATTCCGTCCAAATCCCGAGGACTTCACGTCCGTGTGTGGTGACCTTAAATCGTGAACACGCCTCTCGGCCCTGATATTTGGTCGTCTACAGTGAGCTCCCGGTCACGTTTTTGTGGCGAGACTAGGCATAGAGATCGGGTGGAAATGCCATCCGATTTACTGGCCTGAAAATCGGCCGTCCACAAGGCGTAAAGTAATAACAAAAATATGAGTGAAGCAGCTCATCAATCCGTGATGTAGCAACTTCTGACTTGAAATACACCGCTCGGAGAGGATTAAAGTGGCGTATTCAGATGCCGCCTAATTCCACTTGCAGCACCACGCTAGCGGAAAAAACCAATCGGAAAAAAATGGCGAGTGAAAACTAGCCACGCCGACTCCCAGAGACAGGACGAAATTTAATTTTCGCGCGATCGTTCGGCGAACGCCGAATACTCGATATGCACACGCCTCTGCGTTATTTATGGAAACACGCGCATCCATACACACTCGAATTTCCACTTGTTTGTTGCGGCTCGCGGTCGACGCACTGGGAATGCAGTGGGAATCAACTTGCCTGCTGACCAAACGCACGCCACACTCGCGCCTAGGTTGACATACGCAGACATACCGGTCACTCACAGAGCTATAACATTTTATCCGTAATGTTCTGATCAAGCGTGGTGGGTGAACGGTTAACGTTCTGGCCTCGCATTCGGGAGGACGCGGGTTCGAATCCCCGTCCGGGCATCCAGATTTGGGTTTTCCATGGTTTCCCAAATCACTCCAGGCGAATTCCGGGATGCTTCCTTCAAAAAGGCCATGGCCGAATTCCTTCCCGTTCCTTGTCCCCAGTCCCGTATTGTTCTGACGTGAATTCGTCAGTCGGATTATCCCAAGGCTGTTGTCTCTATAACCGACCGACGTCAGGAGACCTGGATAGCCGATGAGGTGTGGCTGGACTTTCTGCAAAATCACTGGAAGCGAAAGGCCTCTGTGCCTCTCTGGAGAACAAAGTCAAGCTTTATCCTATGACCAGCTCACTGCACTTTGTGCTGAGGACGAATATGTTCTCCTATCTTCGAGAAATAAGTGTCAATACATAGTCCCCAATCGAAAACGTAATCTGGTTGCAAAATAAATATTTAACGCTATTTAACTTCACTTACAGTTTAGCTATATCGAGTAATAATCTTATAATATCATTGCCACTAGGCCACAGCAATCAGCGAGTTTTCTGGTGGTTCAGTGGTTAAGGCGTCTGAGTGGAGATCGAAAGGTCCCCGGTTCGAATCCCTATCTCGGCTCTTAACGCAACCTTCACCTCAATCTCAGCTCGCTTTCATGGTGTGAATTCCACGTTAAGCTGTAGGTCCCCTTTACCCCGTAGTATTACCAGGTTAGATTAAGGCGGCCACACACGCTACGGTATACCGGAGAGGTTTACCGTGCAGGTAGACCGGAGCACCGACGGAGCCCACTGTATCCAGTATAACCGTGGAATCGTCAATAGATGATGCCTTGGTGGTGATGGGCTTCTTAATAGCTTTGAAATGTAAACAGCAAAGAAAAACGTAAAAATTGGTTGTCAAAAAGAAAATAATACACTCGTATTAATTTGTTGAACAAGTTGAGGATAGTAACTAAATATTACCGCAATTACTTGCGTTTGGATGAATATGTTTATCTAAAATTGCTCCCAATGGTTGCTTCATTAATTCAGAAAAACTATACCATAATGAGAAGTGCTGTTTCTCCTAACGAAAGACTTGCAGCAACTTGAAGGTTTCTTGCAACAGGGAGATCGCATGACTGGCTTAAGTTTTCTACAATAATATCGCCTCAAGCATATATCTTATAAACAGTAGAGCTCCAATTATCCGAATCAATTGGGATCGGACCCGATTCGGATAATCGAAAATTCTGAAAGTTAAATTTTTTCCGGAAAAGGGTCTATTTTAATTAATTACTGTATGTATGTTGAAAATGGGAGAAAAAAAAACTATATTTAAAGGAAAAGAGCTTTTAATTCATTGAATGAAAAAGCAACACTTTTACACGTTAAGCGTATTTACAAGTGCTGTACGTTACTACAGCATGTACAGTACGTACCATACTGCAAATAAAGGCATTGCTTACTGAACATCTCTGTCAAAGTAAGCTGTTTGGCTGTATTCATCTGTTTTCTAGCAGCAAAGTAGCTCATCCGCTTGACAGTGACAAGTTTCATGTGATATTTAGCCAGAATCATTATTTTTTGAATCGCAGTATGTTTCCGTTTTGATTAAAAAAGCGATTCGGATAATCGGAGTTCGGATAATTGGAATTCGGATAACTTGAGTTCTGTCAGCGCTCCAGATTTCGATCAGACTTGATTCTATTTTCTTTTTACGGACGTTGCTTCTTAGATTATTTATTTTTCTAATTACTGTCTGCTTGTTAGCATCATATTCAGACTTTTTTTGCAACAATATCGCATAGGTGGTTTCAGTCTTGTGGTGACCATGGCGTCTGTTGCCCCTGTCACGGCACAAAGAAGGTTCTGATTTATAAATTTCAATTAATTCTTCTGTACGATTTGACATAGCGTATGTTTGAAACCTGAAGCAAAACTGTTACGGCACTGCACACACCGCGATCTCTCTCCCGTAAAGCTGTAACTGAGACTGAAACCTGTACAGGTCTACCGCAATACCTCCACACAGACGCTCCGGTCTGTACTCTGGCGCAGGTACAAAGAATTGATTTCTCATTCTTCTCCGGTTACCTGAAGAGGTGCGGACACCTGTACAGTTTTGTGGCACACACCCTCCCGTCTACCTGCACAGGTGAAGCTCTCAGGTATACCGCAGCCTGTTTGACGCCTTTAAAGCCGCGTTCCCACGATCCCTTGTAGGAGAGGCGGGACTAGACGGGACCTTATTAGCCGAAGTGTAGGGACGACCGCGGGCCGCAGGTTAGTCCTCGCTTAACTTGCCGCCACCTCCCACCACGTTGACTAGTGTCGTTTGGCACAGAGCACTTTACAGCAACAGAAGGGGTGCCCACCGCTGCTGCAAACCGATGGCAACAGCGCACCGCTACACACGCCTGTGATCTTTACCGTAGCTGCGTCTCGTCTCCGCTAGCAGAGGCGGCCCCGTTTTCCCATGGCGTCCCGTCCCGTCTCGCCTCTCCTACAAGGGATCGTGGGAATGCGCCTTTAAGGGTAGCGACGATTGAGGTTAATGCGAGGCAAATAGAAGCGTTCGAACTACCATTCAGAGTCTCTCCCGGCCCATAACGCCATACAGGGCGTTATTTCTTGACGGTAATCAGCAACCTGCAAACTCCAAAGGTACTCGCAGAGCGCGGGGTGAATAATTGGCGGTTCCCCTCCCCTCGCCCCGCTTTTCCCCTCACCCCGCTCCCCTCCACTCTCGTCGCCTGCCCCTCCCACCAGACCACTGCGTACGGGCTGGTTGGCAAGAGGCATTGCTGCAGTATTGTCGTGTTTATAGGACCACATCGCTATAAAACGCTGTAGGTGAAATGGCATCAGATAATTTTATAGTAGGCAATACCAATTATTTTTTATGTATATAGGTTCTTTAAGGCACTGAAGAGAAAGTTAATATATTTTTTAGGGAACAGCAAAAAATGACAGCAGAAGCATGTCGCATAGCCTTACGAACAATATACAGTAGCACTCCGACTATCCGAACTCCGATTATCAGAATTGCTAAATATCCGAATCGCTTTTTTAACACGTTCATTGCTGAGGACGCCTATTTTTTTTTTTTTTTTTTTTTTTTTTTTTTTTAATGGCATTCGGCTACTGAGGCCATACAGCCAACTCAATGTGATTAATTCTTCCAGTGTATTACTTTCGACAGTATCTTGTTGCTGTCAAGTATTGATACATGGACACTACAACACGGACAAGACATTCACAGACAAAACACTTAACACCCATGCCCTCGGCCGGATTCAAACCGGCGACCTTCGGCACGTGGAGCTAGGACTCTGGACGTCTTCGGCCGTCAGCTAGGGAGCATCCCAGTGACGGTGGACAGCTTGAGACGTCCTTTCCCTATGGGATTGTATAGAAGGTTGGTGATTCCAGTGCCTCGCCTACGAGCTCGCCCTTTCTCTCAGCCATTCATTAAAGTCACCGAGTGAAGACCGTTTTCAAATCGGAAAACTGGTGTTTTTTAAAAAATAATTTTTCAAATTTTTTTTTTTTTCAAGTGCAAAATATTATTCTATTGATTAATTTCTCCCATCTACTTAATAACTAGAAGAATTTTAAGGTAAATCTTATTTAAATTATTTACTTTTCAACATGTAATTTTCTGTAAAATTCGGAATAAATTTTTTTTCTCTCAATTCTTGAACTTAAATTATTATGTTTCGCAATTCCATTCTAGATTAACTTTCCTTATTATAATAATAAATGTTTAAAATAAACAGCATAAAAGGTCAGAAAATCATCTGTCGTCTCTGGTAAGATGGTCAACATCGTGACGGCGGACGTCTGTTATGCGGGTTTACATTCAGAGTTAGTCACTGACAGGACTCTTCATATTTCCGATAGTGTTTAATGTGTTAAGACGGAAACGGATGAGACAGGAGAAGATAGGGATGACATGTAATCTGAGGAATTCAGAAACATTCTTTTGAAAATTCGGATGTTCAGAAGTTAATATTGAAGATATAGGAGAGTGGGTAGTGTGTGATTCGTCAGACCCCGGGTATGAAATTCTAAATGATGATGAACTCATTGAAAGTGTCTAGGAGGAAGATGACCTTAATGTCGAAGTTGAAGCAGACACGGGACCGTCAGCTAGTCAAGCATTTGTCGGCGTTGAAACTGCGTTGAAGTGGATGGAGCGTCAGTAGGAAGACAAGGATGGACCTGGGACAAAAGATCTTAAGCCGGCCCCGGAAGAGACTCCACTCGTCCGCGTGACGTCACAGTTGGATGGCGGGAAATTCTAATGGACCAATGGCGGCCAAGGTCGTATGACGTCACACGTTAGTTCCTCAACCGGCCGCACAGATGGCGGCAGCTGTCGGGCTTGCGCATATGTTAGTTCGCCGATCGGCCGCACAGATGGCACCATCTCCCAAGGGCTTAATTTCTTTGCCGTTAGTTCTTTTGCTCACTGGTAGGTGGCGTTCGGTGGCAGTATTTCCGGCGCGCTCTGCGAAATGTGTACAATTCCCACTCTACTGTTTGCTTATCCATTAAGCGTGACGAAATGTGTATTCCTAGCGTCCTGTTAAGCAAGCGCTGCGAAACATCTGGGCTACTATCGACACACAGTAAAATATTTTCTTCTGTTCTGTGTCGTGAAAAATACTTAAGCGTGACCCATTGCGATTTTTTTTACTAAAGTCCACATCAACGGATATTACGTGAACAGACATCGGTAGCGTTGGGGCTAGGTCGCCGGTTCGAGTCCGGCAGCGGTGTTTTTATTGAAAAAGCCGTTCCAACTCGTCAATTTCAAAATCAAAATTTTAGTTTCCATACCTAGAGAGGATACCTGCCTTGAATAAAAAAAGCATAAATGTTTCCTTTTAACGTTCGATATGGGGAAAAAAAACCGTCATAAACTCCAGATATAAATTCTATGTGTACCTGTTTTCATGAAATTATTTAGCGTTCTTGCCTCGCATTCGGGAGGACGGAGGTTCCAGGCATCCATGGTTTCCCAAAATCACTCCAAGTGAATGCCGGGGATGCTACCTTCAAAAGGCCATGACCGAATTCCTTTCCAGTCTCTAAAGACCACGTTGTTAGAGATACATTAAAAAAAAAAATCGATTGCCAAGGTGCAAAGTATCCCGGTTTCCGATATTTGGCGCGGAATGCAGGGCGACTGCCGCGTTCTTGCCTCGCATTCGGGAGGACGGAGGTTCGAATCCCCATCCAGGCATCCATGGTTTCACAACATCACTCCAGGTGAATGGTGGGATGCTTCCTTCAAAAGACCATGACCGAATTCATTCCCATTCCTTTCCCGTCTCTAAAGACCACGTTGTTAGAGAGACGTTAAAAAAAAAAAAAAAAAAACGACTGCCGATGTGCATAGTATCCCGTTTCTAGGGCGTCCAACACAGCGTTCGTATGATTACAGAATTTTGTACAGAGTCTCAGGCTTGCAGCGAATTTCGTATGCATTTGTTCAGGTGTCCTGCTATCGATAAGGAATTCAGCTTGCGCCATAAGCTCATTGCACTGCAAAACCGCCCCAGCGGGATACATAGAAATATTTCAGCATTCACTTCGGTTCAAGAAGAAATTATTACGAGATGAGAATAATTATTATATGTCAGTTTTCGTAGTACAAATCTAGGAAACATTTTTTATGGTAGCTCAATCACTCGTGTTTTCAAAAAAAAATATTTCATTGCACTCGTAATTGTTGCCACCAAGGTCAAACCTTTGTCGTCTGTCTATCCAGACCAATCTATGTATCAATTCTGTTATGCTTTCGTAAGCAATCACAAATTGAGTGTCCTTAGCTGTACTTTGTCTAAAATTCCAATCAATCCCTTGTGACACATCAGTGATTGACTAGAAACAGAGAGATATACCCACCTTTAACTGTATTTTACAGCACAGCACGTATGTTCCAGGAACGAAATACGTCTGTTAATCTTACTAATTTCACCCCTGTCGAATCGAAGTACGCCAGTCCTATGTGATAAAAATCGAGTCACGCTAAGGCAGTGCTTTCGCAAAGTCTTCTGCTAATCAGTAGCCAGGTACCAAAATGTTCATTTAAGGTGGTTCTACTGCAGTTTTCAGGGAAATTCTCCCCTTTTCCAGGAAATTATTTTTCAATAAATCAGGGGGATGAAATACGTCTGTTAATCTTACTAATTTCACCCCTGTCGAATCGAAGTACGCCAGTCCTATGTGATAAAAATCGAGTCACGCTAAGGCAGTGCTAAGCACTGAACATGCCTGAGACCATCGCCTGTGACCAAGGTGGAGATACTCCCTTATAGAAGAAATCCAGTGCCAGCTTCTACTGATATTCTATTCCTAATTCTTTCACCAAGATCCACCCCTACGCGTACATCGTGTTTTAGTAGGTCGGTATACCGGCTTTACCGCCTACGAGCGCAATGAAATTCCGTCTTCAGTGCGGTCCTAAAAATGCGGTTACCGGTAATAGGTCCCGGTCGGAAAACTCCGGTAATCCATCGCGGTCCGCGCTTTTAGACCGGCGTATTACGGTATTCCTGTCCGCAGTGGGGAAGGGTGGCCACCTCCCGCCGCGCCCGCCTGGGCAGGTTTACCCAAAATTTGTCTTTGATGAGCTGCTATTAACAAATGACTTTTGGCCAAACATTGCCAAGAGCTTAGATCCAGCCACCAGCTATACTGATGGCACATTAAAAATCAAGTATGTGTGGTGAGCACTGAGGTGTATTATAAAGACATGCTATCATCTGCCTATCATGTAACACCTCAGTGTGGATGTCGTGTGTCGGGTCCCTTTCCTTCAATTACTTGTATGTATGTGGTAACTTATGAAATTAGCTTTGTACATATTACCAACGATACTGAATGGCAGAGAGGTCTGTAGTGTGAGTTAAATGATATGATTTTGATGTGAGGAGTTTTTTACTTGGAACACATGTTAATGATGATTTTTTTGTCAGTCTTGAGCCATGGGGGTTCTGTCCCACTTTTTCTTTGCCATGATTGGGCTGGTTGTTGTGTTGAGCTCGCTGTAGGCATGGATATATGTGTCTGTGTGCGTAAGTATGGTGATACCTTCCTTAAACTCATTTATCTGGACGTATGAATTGCTGTTCCTCCCATATGTTTGTGCTTGTGTGGAGACGTATGGGTTTGTGGGTGAGACCTAGTATGAATATGGAGGTTATGATACCCGTCTGATAGACAAGTGTCTATTGTAACTCATGGTACCTGGGTCACATGTTATTAAATGACCGAAAGGGTTGAGGTGTGGGAGAGATGTGACTGTGATTTCAAACTTCACACATCCTGTAACTCTTCAGTTTGGATCTAGCATGTTCAGTCTCTTTCCTCCAGTTATGTGTGGTGATGTATGGAACTGTGTGAATGCATTGACATGTGAGTGTGTGTGTGTCTTTCTATGATTTTTGGCCAGTCATGGGTGTTCTGTTCCACTTTTTCGTTGCCATGATTGGGCTAGTTGTTGAGTCGAGATCGCTGTAGGCATGGAAATGTACGTGTGTATGCATCTCTATCTCTGTGTGTTTTTTGCGTAAATGTGGCGATACCTTCCTTTATCTCGTTTTTCTGGATGTATGATGTGCTGTTCCTGCACTTATGCTTGTGTGAGGTGACGTATGGATTTGTGGGTGAGACCTAGTATGAATATGGGAGTAATGGTATCTGTCTGATGACCAAGTGTCTACTGCTACTCGTGGTACATGGGGAGCACATGTTACTGAATGGCAGAAAAAGCTTAGGTGTGGGATAGACGTGTTGGTGCTGATGTGAACAGTTTTGTACCTAGCACACATGATACTGGATGATAGTGAGGTCTGTAGTGTGAAATAAATGAGATGATGTTGATGTGAAGAGTATGGTGCCTGGAACATATGTTACTGATGATTTTTTGGTCAGTTATGAGCCATGGGGGGGTTCTACCCCACTTTTTCGTCACCATGATTGGGGCTCGTTGTTGTGTCTAGCTCGCTGAAGGCATGGAAATGTGTTTGTGCGTCTCTCTCTGTGTCTGTATGCGTAAATATGGTGATACCTTCTATAAAAATGTCTGTCTGGACGAATGATTTTGCTGTCCCTCCACTTATGCTTGTTTGTGCTAGTGTATTGAGATATATGGATTTGTGGGTGAGATCTGATAGCCAAGTGTCTATTGCAACTCATGGTACCTGCGTCACTTTTTTACTGAATGGTAGAAAGGGTTGCGGTGTGGGAGAGACGTGTTGATGGTAAATATAATCAACTGGGGCGCGATGAACACTATTTATGGTATAAACAATTAGGTTTATAGTGAAAACATGTCATCTTATGCACACCTTCTATCTCGCCAGGCTGATGATATGTAAGGAGACTTCTGTTTTTCAGCCAGTCATGAGGCAAGAGAGTACTACACCACTTTTTTCCATGATTGGTACCGGTAGTTGTGTAGTCTTGGACATGTGTATCTGCGTCTCTCTTTGTGCATGTAAGCGTAAGTAACTCGTTTGTCTGATGATTTTTGTAACGATAGTTCTGTCCAGTTAATCAGTTGTAACGACAATTCTGCCCCCACTTCATCGTTTCCGTGATGCTTGCTGTTAGTTCTGTCGACCTTGCTGTATGCATGTACAAGTGTGTGCGTGTGTCATTCCTCTGTGGATTTGAGTCTAAAATATATGGTTATAGAATTATCAACGTGTGCTTCTAACCATTGTTTCAGGGCTTAGACAATCTCCCATTTCGATGTGCTCTTTACAGTTTACTGCCGTTTGTGTTGGCATGTGAATTTTGATTCTCACTACATAAAAATCATTTAACAGAGAGGGGTGATGTACCAGAGAAGCGAAGGACTTGGGTACAAACCCACAGTCAGACCATTGCTTGTGTGGTGTAGTATGGATGTCATTGGGAGATTGGAAGAGTGTCAGGGGGCTGTATGTGGTGTATAATGCTGTTAGAATGGGTATTGGCAGAATAATTCTGAGTGGTGTATGGAGCCTAAGTTGACCATGACCACAATCTGTCATTAGACTTTAGATGATGAGGCCTGAGTGGATAAAATATCCAAACACCCACTTTGACCTAACAATTTACGACAGTTCAAGCGTGGGTGCTATCTTCGGCGCAATAGAACTAGTGTCTGCACCTTTGGATACTTGTCGATGTGTGGGGATCTTCTATTAAAATGTGGGTTATGATGCCTGTTTGATGACCAAGATACTATCAGTTAGCTAAGAGCATTATGGTAACTTTATCGTGGTTACTTGAACGAAGCATGCAATTACAAACAAATGTCACACTTGGCCCTGAATCCGAAGGTTGGCGTTAGATGGGAACATTTTAAACCGAATGGTGAACTCTCCTGGGTCCTGATTTATTGAAAAATAATTTCCTGGAAAAGGGGTGAATTTTCCTGGAAAACTGCAGTAGAAGCACCTTAAGTGAACATTTTGATACCTGCCTACTGATTAGCAGAAGACTTTGCGAATTTTTGGTTTACTTTAACGCACGAACAGAAGGTAACCCTGTCTGTAACTAATCAGGGGTTGGATTGGGAATCATTGGAAAACAGAATGTGGTTTGAGGAAGTGCTGTGGGTATGTTGGTGATGAGGCTAGGGGTGGATCTTGGTGAAAGAATTAGGAATAGAATATCAGTAGAAGCTGGCACTGGATTTCTTCTATAAGGGAGTATCTCCACCTTGGTCACAGGCGATGGTCTCAGGCATGTTCAGTGCTTAGCACTGCCTTAGCGTGACTCGATTTTTATCACATAGGACTGGCGTACTTCGATTCGACAGGGGTGAAATTAGTAAGATTAACAGACGTATTTCATCCCCCTGATTTATTGAAAAATAATTTCCTGGAAAAGGGGAGAATTTCCCTGAAAACTGCAGTAGAACCACCTTAAATGAACATTTTGGTACCTGGCTACTGATTAGCAGAAGACTTTGCGAAAGCACTGCCTTAGCGTGACTCGATTTTTATCACATAGGACTGGCGTACTTCGATTCGACAGGGGTGAAATTAGTAAGATTAACAGACGTATTTCGTTCCTGGAACATACGTGCTGTGCTGTAAAATACAGTTAAAGGTGGGTATATCTCTCTGTTTCTAGTCAATCACTGATGTGTCACAAGGGATTGATTGGAATTTTAGACAAAGTACAGCTAAGGACACTCAATTTGTGATTGCTTACGAAAGCATAACAGAATTGATACATAGATTGGTCTGGATAGACAGACGACAAAGGTTTGACCTTGGTGGCAACAATTACGAGTGCAATGAAATATTTTTTTTTTTTTGAAAACACGAGTGATTGAGCTACCATAAAAAATGTTTCCTAGATTTGTACTACGAAAACTGACATATAATAATTATTCTCATTTCATCTCGTAATAATTTCTTCTTGAACCGAAGTGAATGCTGAAATATTTCTATGTATCCCGCTGGGGCGGTTTTGCAGTGCAATGAGCTTATGGCGCAAGCTGAATTCCTTATCGATAGCAGGACACCTGAACAAATGCATACGAAATTCGCTGCAAGCCTGAGACTCTGTACAAAATTCTGTAATCATACGAACGCTGTGTTGGACGCCCTAGAAACGGGATACTATGCACATCGGCAGTCGTTTTTTTTTTTTTTTTTTTTTAACGTCTCTCTAACAACGTGGTCTTTAGAGACGGGAAAGGAATGGGAATGAATTCGGTCATGGTCTTTTGAAGGAAGCATCCCACCATTCACCTGGAGTGATGTTGTGAAACCATGGATGCCTGGATGGGGATTCGAACCTCCGTCCTCCCGAATGCGAGGCAAGAACGCGGCAGTCGCCCTGCATTCCGCGCCAAATATCGGAAACCGGGATACTTTGCACCTTGGCAATCGATTTTTTTTTTTAATGTCTCTCTAACAACGTGGTCTTTAGAGACTGGAAAGGAATTCGGTCATGGCCTTTTGAAGGTAGCATCCCCGGCATTCACTTGGAGTGATTTTGGGAAACCATGGATGCCTGGAACCTCCGTCCTCCCGAATGCGAGGCAAGAACGCTAAATAATTTCATGAAAACAGGTACACATAGAATTTATATCTGGAGTTTATGACGGTTTTTTTTTCCCCATATCGAACGTTAAAAGGAAACATTTATGCTTTTTTTATTCAAGGCAGGTATCCTCTCTAGGTATGGAAACTAAAATTTTGATTTTGAAATTGACGAGTTGGAACGGCTTTTTCAATAAAAACACCGCTGCCGGACTCGAACCGGCGACCTAGCCCCAACGCTACCGATGTCTGTTCACGTAATATCCGTTGATGTGGACTTTAGTAAAAAAAATCGCAATGGGTCACGCTTAAGTATTTTTCACGACACAGAACAGAAGAAAATATTTTACTGTGTGTCGATAGTAGCCAAGATGTTTCGCAGCGCTTGCTTAACAGGACGCTAGGAATACTCATTTCGTCACGCTTAATGGATAAGCAAACAGTCGAGTGGGAATTGTACACATTTCGCAGAGCGCGCCGGAAATACTGCCACCGAACGCCACCTACCAGTGAGCAAAAGAACTAACGGCAAAGAAATTAAGCCCTTGGGAGATGGTGCCATCTGTGCGGCCGATCGGCGAACTAACATATGCGCAAGCCCGACAGCTGCCGCCATCTGTGCGGCCGGTTGAGGAACTAACGTGTGACGTCATACGACCTTGGCCGCCATTGGTCCATTAGAATTTCCCGCCATCCAACTGTGACGTCACGCGGACGAGTGGAGTCTCTTCCGGGGCCGGCTTAAGATCTTTTGTCCCAGGTCCATCCTTGTCTTCCTACTAGCGTCAGCCCGAGTGTAACCAAATGCAACTTCTCACTGTCAAGCGGATGCGCGACTTGGCTGCCCGAAAACGGACGAATACAGTCAAACAACTTACTCTGACCGAGATGTTCAGCAAGCAATGACTTTTACGTACTGTACATCATGCTACTAATGTACAACAATTGTAAGTACGTTTAACATGTAAAAGTGTTACCTTTTCATTTAAGTAATTAATATCTTTAAAAATAGTAGTTTTCTGCCAAATTCAACATACAAACAGTAAGTAATTAAAATAGACCCTTTTCGGAAAAAATCCAAATATCCGAATTTTTTATTTTCCGAATGGGGTCCGGTCCCAACTGATTCGGATAACTGCAGTTCTACTGTACATATTTTTCTATGTCAGGTAGGTTGTAAGGATTCCTACAGATGAATATCGCTACACAAAACCGACAATTGTTATCGATTTATGCAAACAAACCAGAAGAACTCCAGTCCACCTAATTCCGCAGATTCCTTCCGAGAACAAATCGTTTACGCTGAAAACAGCTAAATGTTAAAGGAGTTGGGCTGGAAGCAACACGAATTTACAGAACACCGTACTCAATAAAAGCTGCATCTGAAGTTAATATCACGTCTTGCATCTGAATAATATACGCGGCAGTCTCGGATCCTTCGTGGGAAAACTACTGGCTCTCTCCAGTACAATCGCAACAGTTTTCTCTTATATTGACTAATCCACTATCTCCACTGTATTCCATTTCCCATCTTCATTCATCGGTATTCTGCGACGGAAATAGTCTAAACTTTTCTCAAACGTTTTCAAGTGCACATGTTTGCAGCAATACGTCATACGTCACGCTAGCCTATAAGTACATCAATGTTGTTGATATGTATATTACAATTTGTGAACGCCATATAATAATGGAAATTTTGGGAGCATCTTTCGCATCAAAGATTAAATTCAAGAGCAGCATACCAAGTCCAAGAAGAAGAAGACGATGTGAATAATAATTAATGAAGAGGAAGAGCATGAACAAGATGGCTGTATGATACGGAAACAGCTAGAAGTCAGATGCAAAAATTATGGAAATAGTTGGACTTTCAGTAGAAAGTTATTTGTATAAAAGTTACATGCACGTAAAAGTTGTGTCGAGTAATTTGTGATACATGAGAAGCTGCGGAATGAAAACGTGTTAAAGTTGAACTTGTAAAGTTTAGTTGCCTTCATGTAGCTGAGTGCTCCTGGAGTGAAAGTAAGAAGAAATAAAGCAAGGTTGAGTACGAATGGAGATTTTCCCGGCGTGTAAATACAGTATAGTCTTCACGCGTTTGCAGCCGCACTGTGTCGTAAAAAGAAGGCGTTTCGATAACTTGCTCTGTTGCCTTCATCATATATAAAGCTTTCGAGAATGGAGAACCATAAAGTACTCGATTCTCGAAAGCAAGATACCTGATGAAGATAACAGAGAAGGTAGTCGAAACGCTGCTAGGTGTAGTAGTCATTTTATTTGAGATAATGAAAGCAAAATGGAGGAGAGCTAGACTTAGCTGGTAGAAAGTTACTAAAGAATATGTAATGAAGGATAGGGGAAACAACCCATCACTCACCAAAGTACGACGGCTGCGACGAGTGAATAATACATAAAATAAAAAATTTACAAGAATACAATATTTCGGAATAAAACCTCATTTACGCACTAGAGAATGAACCATTTGGTGTCGGAGGTGGGAAGACATAGGAGGTTACCAGATGACTGGCTAGGCAGCGGAAGGAAGGGTGCGGTTTCTTCCACTGCCTAGCCAGTCTATGTCTTCCCAGCTCCGACACCAAATGGCTCATTCTCTATTGCCTAAATCAGGTTTTATTCCGAAATATTGTATTCTTGTAATTTTTTTTATGTATTATTCACTTGTCGTAGCCCTTATACTTTGGTAAGTGACGGGTTATTTTATCTATCCTTTGCTATTTGTATCGACTAAAAGCTGCTTCATTTTTCATTAAAAATATATATAAAGAAGATATAAAAAGTAAAAAAAAAAAAAAAAAAAAAAAAAAAAACATCAAAATTTTGAATTGCTTAAGACGTGACCAAGGATAGTAAATAGATAGTAGTTCCGTATTGTTGTAGTTTCCGGTGAGAAGCTTATACGTATGCCAGCGGTATGATCAAATCGTACTTTAGATAGTTCGCCAAATCTGAACCTCTTGTTTGCCGTAGTATGCGTTCAGAACTGTCTAGTGTTAGGTGTTGATCTGTTCTTATTTTTTTACAATGACCGTGTCAAAGAGGTAATATATTTCTATGTCACGTCTAGCTTTCTAGTTAAATCACTGGCGACGACTTGGTATTTATCACTATACCATCTCTTTCCCAGTGATTGACTATGTTCCTTAGTTTTTAAGTCATTTTGTATAAGTAATTAATACTTTGTTAGTTTGGAGCCTGTACTACTGCCACTAGGTCACTACGTTACGTCGTTATGAGCGTCGGCATAACCTTAGTGTGCCCTCCGCCTAGTCTAGACTTATCTGTCTATCCAGTGACGCTGTCTGGTGGCTCAGTGGTTAAAGTATCTGACTGGATATCGAGAGGTTCCTGGCTCGAATCCAGAAACGACGGAGATTTTGAAAGGCCCTTAACGCGACATTCACTACTGGCACAGCTTCCTCTGTAATGTGAAGTAGCCGGCCAGGTAGCGCGGGGCTAGGGAACTGGCTACGTGTTGCAAGGTCACCGGTTCGAGTCCGGCCTAGGGCATGGGTGGTTTTAATTAAGTGTTGTGTCCGTCCTGCATTGTCGTTTCACTTGTGCTTATGAATAATGTTAGAAGATTTAAATAAAATAAAATAAAAAGAATTATGTAGTATTTGTAAGCCTGAACGCTTGTGTGGTATGGATTATATGTTAAGCTGTAGATTTTTTTTTTTTTAATTGCATTCGGCCGTGTTAGCCATTCAGCCAGCTCAATGTGTTTGTTTCTCTTACAATGTACAGATTTCTTATAAGTATGATTATTTTCTCTAACGTCTAAGGACGACATAAGACGAACACAACACTTAATTAAAACCACCCTTGCCCTAGGCGGGACTCGAACCGGCGACCCCTGCAACGAGAAGCAACCACGCTACCCCTACGCTGCCGGGGTCGGCAAGCTATAGTTCCCTATACGCTGCACGATTAGGTTAGTTAGTCGCCACAAGAGGCGCATTGCTCGGCAAATCTAAAACCCTGTCACCTGGCGGCCGAACAACCGTTCGAGATATCCTGGAGTACAATGCCATACGTGATTTGATTTTATCTGTTTAGTGACTTATCACAACATATATGTCTTTAAATATTTATGATGAAGCTTTTTATTAACTGGTGAGCTCTTGATATTTTGGATTTGGTTCGTCTTACTGAATGCCGGTTGGGGGCCCACAGACGATCAACTTGGTTGTTAACCTTGTCGTCAACTTGCCATGGTGAAGACTAAGTTCAACGTCTGTGGGCAGGTTGGGGGTTGAGATTCAGGTTGAGGTTTTGGTTGAAGTAATATCAAATAGTTTTGATACTAGGTGGGCGGAGTCTAATGTTGAAGACCTTGTTGTAGCGTCTGTGGGGAAGTTGACGACAATGTTCTCAACATCAGTTGTAAACTTGGAGCTGTTCTGTCTATGTTATTGTTTTTGGTGACTACGTTTTCATTTGATAAGTTAATATTTATATTATCATTTTTGAGGTCAATTACTGTTTATTGAATATGGAAAGTGTACCGAAAATTCAAATTTGGGTGAATTTTTCAATACTTTAAAAGAACTGCCGAAGCTGTGGAATTGAAATAGGAATTTTTTCAGGATCGCAACAAAGGAAGAATGAGTGACCAAACCCATTTAGTTCTTTGCCAACAAATTGAACTAAATACGTATATTGACAGTTATAAGAATAGAGTCAGATATTTTAGAACTTGTTACCGGAGGGAATTGAAAAACGTGAAACTGAGCTAAGAACTAGAGCCGGAGCCGAAGAGGAGTACGTGCTAAGTTAATGGTTCTTCAGATCACGGAAATTCCTACGTTATACTACAAGTATCAATGACAAAGTGTGGAGACATAGAGAAATTTTAAAACCTCGACGCTCTGCCCACTAGCTAAAAACATCAGCGTTTCGAACAGCTGACCGAGCGTGCTGTCCTATCATTCGAGAAGACGCGGGTTTGAATCCCCATCCGCCCATCCAAATTATGGTTTTCCATGGTTTCTGCAAATCACTCCAAGTGAATGCATGAATGGTTCCTTCAAAAGGCCATTGCCAAATTTTTTTCCCGTTCCTTGCCTTCAGTTTTTTCTTACCTCATGATCTTCACGTCGGCGAGGCGTAATGCAAAAAAAAAAGGTGAACAATCGTTTGTTCACATTAATACAATCCTCATGATGTTCGTATCATTTTCAATAAATGGCCGCACTTTATCCAATTCATTGAAAATTTTACTTCCCGTTCTTAAAAAGTTTTGGACATCGTCAGTTGCAGTGACATGTTGTTCGCTCATTAAATTGGAATTAGAATTTGGAACGCGGTTTTAAATATCGTTCCTTTGTGACAAGCAGGAGACATATTATCGTCACGCAACTGCCTTAAAACTAAAAACTAGAGTTGTCCCTCGCTCATTTTTTCAATAATAAAGCTGTACTATTGCCAAAATACTTTAAAACAGTAATTAAAAATAATAAAATTCAGCAATAGAAAACACTCAACAAATAAAACGCAATGATGACACATACTCGAATGTGATGTTTACAACTTGGTCGCCAACATTTAGTTTCGTCTGTGGCAAACGCTGACAACCAAGTTGCCAACAAGGTTGTCAACCAAGTTGATCGTCTGTGGGCCCTTTTACGCGCGCGGCTTTCAGCTCCACGTTGTTGGGTGCCGACACGTGTCTGCCTCTCGGTGGCTTACTAATTGTCATAACTGGGCCGTGTCCTTCCTCCAAAACTGCTCCGTCTCTTTCCGGCAACACTCTTCGCTCTCTCGGCTATCGAAGCTGGGTCCCCCGGCTCAGACTTCACACCGCTATGTCAGTTTCTGCTGGAGCTCTAACAGCTGACACCGCCATAAAAAAATGTATACGCTACGAAAGGAAATCCCAAAACTTAGGACTAGCGGTATAACTTGACTTCAGTTTATTATATCATTTCGGACTCTTCACCGTTGATTAGTATTTATTTCTGCTTACAGCTGAGCATCGATTATCGAATACCGATCAACCGAAACAGCGGCTAACAGAAAGCGTCCCAGTAGGCATATTCAAACAATATGATACAAACATTTTTTTAAGTCGTGGCTGGGTTGATTAAATAATAATAATAATAATTCCGTGTGGTCGTAGAGATCTGGTGAGAGGGTTTCAATCGGCTGCGCATTCCACCCCTGTCTTTGTCGCCTTAACCTAACTCTGCAATCCTACCGGGGACGTACAGTTTAACGTGGAATCCGAACCACGGAAGCGTTCTGGCGTACTTCATATTACACAATAAGCTGTGCCAGAGGTGAACTTAGGGTTAAGGGCCTTTGAAAATCCCCGCCGAGACAGGTATTCGAACTGAGGACCTTCGATCTCCAGTGAGACACCTTAACCACTGAGACACCAGACTGTTCGGTTAATTAAAGAACGTGCAGGATTTGAAGAAGACAACCAGGAAAACATTTAAGACTGGCTCGAATGTGAAGTCGATGACGCTGGCTATCAAGTATGGTCGGGCGATGAAATCATTGCTGGTGTCATCGACCACCAAGGCTAGAATAGATGGGTATGTTCCCATGTGAAAAATAAATAATATTACCAACTACTGATAATGATTAATTACTTAAAATCGATTACCATAATCAATTTCCATTGTTATTTGCAAATATATATCATTCCCTGTTGCTTACTCTATACGAATGCAACTACCAGGTAATGTAATTGCTGCTATTTCAACACAAAAGAAAACCCCATACAGCATATTAACAGTTGTGAACAACTTAGTCACATATCCCTTCCATGCTCCAAACATACAGTATTTTCTAAGTCATCCTAAATTACCAAATACCTAGAAGAAAATTCTTTCGCGGATTAAAATTGCTTCCGAAAGAATACTCTTTCAGTTTGAATTTAGAGTCGTTAGGTTTTCGTAGATAACATTTTATTTCCTGTTGTATGACATTGAATAAAGCACTGCAGTCAATGTTACTCTTTCTGCAGGATGTCCGTGGTATTTCTCAGCAAATAATTCTTAGACCTAGGTGTAATAATTCGTAATAATCTGTTGTGGAATTAACATATTGAGAAGGTTATTGGGAAATCAAATCACATGCTCCGATTTCTAGGTCGTAATTTAAAACAATGTACACCGGATGTTAAATCGATTGCATACAAAGCTCTGGTGAGTCCTCACTTAGAATATTGTTGTTCTGTATGGGGTCCCTATCAAACGGGATTAATGGATGGATCGGAGAAGGTCCAAAGAAGAGCCGCCAGATTCGTTATAGGTATATATAGCTGGAGGGAAAGCGTAAGTGTGATGTTGAATTAATTGGGTTGGGAAGATCTGGAACACCAAATGCAGAAGCTGATTGGAAAATTCACGACTGACCTATTTCAGGATGACGGCAAACACATATTACTATCAGCTACATTCGTACCTAGGAATGACGGAAAAAATAAGATAAGAGAAATCAGGGCCAGAACCGATTCAGTTCTATACTCTTTTTATCCACGAGCGATTAGGGAGGGGAATAGGAAGGAGTTATAGAGCGAGAGAACTTAGATTCCGATAGGAGTAGGTATCTACAAACCCCTCCGGCCATCCTGATCTGGGTTTTCCATGGTTTCCCTAGATCGCTCCAGGCGAATGCTGGGATGGTTCCTCACAATAGCCCATTGGCGCCTCCTGACATATCCCGTATATCCCTTCCTATGCACAAGTGGTTACACATTAGGATTGGTGTAATGTACTCTGCGCCACTCACTTTTAGTGAATTGCGGAGTAATAATAGTAATAATAACCTTGAAGAAATAAAAAAAAGTAGAGAGAAAAATCATTAGAAAAATTCTAGGAGCAAGACTCACTAAAGATGGTTACAGACTACAATCAATCAAAACAACAGAAAAGTTTTCAAACATCAAAAAAAGGCGAATGGAATACTTTGGTATCTTGAAGAGGCTATCAGAAAATCGATTAACAAAAAAGATAATAGATTATGTAACTTCACTTAAAAATCCAACACCTTGGCTGGATGAAATTCGGAAGGATCTCGAAAGTGCAAACATAGGAGCAACAGACATCTTAGAAAGAGACACCTTCAGACACAAAGTAGACAAATCGGAAGTTGTAACTGAGCAACCAAAACAAAAACAATACAGACCAAAGTGGTCGGAAGAACGCAAACAATCTTTCTCGGAAAGAATGAAAGCTAATTGGAACAACAAAAAGAACTCAAAGAAAACTTGATTGGTCATTTGCTTAACGTCTTCCATTTTTTGGGAGAATTCGCCAATAATAATAATAACTGTGGTAATGAGGACAAGAAGAGGAACGTAATGCTGCCCGAATAGGCCAACTTTCATGGCCATTTTGAACTTGTTAATCAAAGTCAGTACTGAAAATTTTGTGTTATCCCATCAATAAGACATGACCTAAACGATACAGTACATACACTGTATTTTGTTTTATATTCCTCCTGTGACACTGGCGCAAATTAGTTCGTTAATAATCTGTTATCCAAAAAAGTCGGTTATCCAAACATCCGCCGTACCCAGAAGTTTCGGTTAATCAATGCTTTGTTGTATTTGTTAAGTGGTTTATATTTTAGCCTGTCTTGTTTCATCCTTTCACTACTAACAAGAGTTTCACTGTCGTTTTAATGCCGATTAGCAGTGAGGTGTCTTGAGCTTTATTATTCATAAGATACAGTTTCAGACCTCTGGTCCTCTAATTGGAGAGCCCCAATAACCAAGTTTACCTCCAACCCCTCAAAAACATCGTGAAGGCAGGGCCGGCGTTAGAGGGGGTTAAGCGGGGCAAAAGTACCCGGGGCCCGGCCACCAAAGGGAGGCCCGCCGGCCTGGGTGCCTAAATAAATAGAAATCAAACATAAATTTTAAAATCTGCACCAATAATTTTGAACATTTTTGTATTAAAATGATCTGAATTTATATTTTAAAAATTTTTTTAAAAAAATAAAGCGTAAAGCAAAAATATTTTCGGAGGGGGGGGGCTAAGATCTCTTACCCGGGGCCCGAGAATCCTGGCGCCGGCCCTGCGTGAAGGTCTGCGTACTATGCTGTAAGACGTGCAAATCTTCGTAAGTAACAGGGACAACAAAAGAAAGCCATACTGGTGTATCCGTATAATGTCATACACTGTTATCAAATCCCATGTATCAGCATATGCGTAATTAAAATATTGGTTGATATTTTGTATCACGTCCGTCGTACATTACCATTACCATTTGCTTTGACTGCCTCTCGGAAGAGATCTATCTCCAATGCAAAACTGCCTCCTGAATACGCCCCGTCTATATGACGATACATTCACATCAAGATTTTTCCTGGAGCGCTAGTACTTCACAATGTCGCAGTTTCAGCACACGTTCTGACGAAAAGACATACGCCAAACAAGATATTAAGTATATAGTCTATATATATATATTCGTATGTTGTTTATTCGAACCTACAGTTTTTATCATATTACAATGAAACTTTTTGAAAGGTATAATTTTTTTAAAAAAGATAAAAATACTATCTTCATTTGGTTTACAATATTCTAACCCTCCCCCCCCCCCCCTTCTCCGTAAAGCAAAATTTATACATTCAACTATTCAGTTTTTTGCAAATATCTCGAAAACGGTAGGAAAGTCGGCCAAAATGGATGGAGATATTCTGAAAGCCGATAAAATTTCTTTTCGATTGACGTTGGACCAGTTACGATTAGTAACAAAGAAATTCGAACTTTAAATTTTAAAAATGTTCAAATAGTTTGCGTGGCGAGACACATATCTATAGTTTTAATCAGACCTCGATGAAGCTATGCACATGTATGCTTTCAAAATAAGCGCAAAGGTACTGTGTTAATTTTGTTTACAAAAACTCCCCTCCCCTTTCACAAACTCCCCCCGCCCCGCCTAATGAAACAATTTTTCAGTTTTTACATATGAAAAATTTACACGTACAGCTTTTCAGTGTTTTCCTTATATGCGAGACGCACGGCCTCCCCTATCTGCTAATCACATTCAAGTCCAATTCTGCGTCGGAGGTAATCGGCGGAAAACTCTCCCTCAAACTGATTATTAATGAGCGACTTTCACATCCGCTCCCGTGAAACGATGTGACGCAGAGATGACATATCCGACACGTGGGTGACACGTGGCGGCTTTGTCTCGTTGCTGAAGCCGTTTTACCCTCTTACATTGATATCGTTGGACTGTGACAGCATTTTTCAGATGGTATACGTGTTTCTCCTTCCAGTTTAGAAAAGGATAGGAGGACAGAGATGTCATTAATCTTCGTTTTAAAATACCGATCCCTTCTAATCTACCATAACCAGTAGACAATAATGGAGACTGCGATTAGTGTCCTATCCTTATGTTACGTTTACACCGGAACCGAGTTTCGGCGATTTTTCACTCTGCCGCACAGCCAGTGGAACTGTGCCGACTGCAGTGGTTGCACTGGCCGAGACTTTGGCGTTTTGGCGCTCACTCGATTGAAGTTACTTCAAACGACACCGCGAGCCGGCCAACACCCACCGTTTTGACGGTGTGGTCCCGTGTCCTGTGATGGATTTGGAGAAGCGTTTAGAGGCAGTTCGGAAATTTCCACTCCTTTGCGACCAAATGTTGTTTTCCTGTTATTGACTACCTTAAAAAGCGTCTTGTTTCCTTCAACCTCACTTCCAGGTTCATCGGGTGATCGTAAAAGGTAGAGTGTGTCATTCTAAAACATTCCTTAAATTTACTTTCATCATCCATCAGATGCTGTGACAAAGTAACACCCCATTTTTATGGAACAATAAAAGTACGTGTGAATTTTGAGATAGTAAAAATATATTGTAGAGAAAAAGAGTAATTTTATTTAAATATCTTTGAATGCATATTTTGTATTACTTCTAAATTAGGTCTGTTATATCAGATGGTTGCAGCATGTGATTGTGGTATGGAAAGTTCTCGGTTCAAATCTCGGTCATGGTTGCAATTTTTCGGGGCTTAAAATTGATCACTGGCAAAGCTTTCTTTTGTTACTGCGGGCTGTATTTAAATTAAAATATAGAAGAATCTCATTCTATATTAACGAAAAACATCGAGTGTCTTGAAAGTAACCTCAACAAAACAAACTCATCAAGTGTGAAGTGATTAGACGCTTGACATTTCATTGTTCTTTCGCTCAGAAACGCCAGAATCTTTCAGTCCAGTATATTGTGCCAAATAAATAATTATGGTTTTTTAAGAATGCGTTTGAATACTATTTTTGTACGTAAAATATCAAACAGTAAGCTGATAACGTGAGTCAGGTGAAGAAAAGTATTTTAACGTACTTTACTTTTTTCGTAGATTATAAAGTCTGGTCTCTTGGCAACTAAAATATAAAAGTTATGATAAGATGTAATATGAAAAAAAGTATGTTTTAGGAGATAATTTATGTGATATACTGAAATATCAAAATAAGTCATAATAAGCGTTTATAGGTGAAAATTCATTTTCTACTCTTTCATTTCGATGCGGCTATATGGCTAAATAGTAATGCACAGATGATACCAGACAAGCGCGTTCCGCCGAATGAAACAAAATTATTTGGTCGGTGAAAGAAGTCGGAAGAGTTTGGCGGAATTCGGCCGAGTTAGTCGGTCATAGCGCAACCACTTCCAGGAGAGTCCATACTGTTGCGTTCTTTTGTTTGTTTGGCAGGTATCGGCAGTATCCAGTAGAGTGAATAATCGGCCAAAGTCGGGTCCAGTGTAAACGTACCTTAACACCGACACAATGTACACTACGTCGAGGTATACAAAGCGATAATGCCCCCCACCCTCCCCCCGGCTGCTAAACTCTGTTATTGTGGCACCAAGAATGGAAGCAATTCCCTTCAACCTCAAGACACGCCAGCGGCATAGTTGAGGATTCTTACTGCAGTGTAAGCCATGTTCCGTACCGGATAACCACGTAGCAGGAGGTAGCAAATGCTACGGGCCTCGCACCTTCTAGGGGGCCTCGTGCCTTCTAGGGGGCCCCGCGGGTACATGGGCGACCTTCTTTTTTTTAGCTCTACAATTTTCCCCCGGACGGCAAAAATCAAGGGCCCTTTCTTCACATTTGCTATGGGATCCGCGCTGTCTTAATCCTGGCCAAGTTCTGCCTTTCTTGTTGCTGGTCAACCCACGATATGTACGATCTCATTCAAAAGATGTTCATCATGATACTAAAAGTGTTGGTCAAGGCTCAGTGGTTATTGCGTCTGACTGGAGATCGAAAGGTCCCCAGTTCGAATCCC
The DNA here is from genome assembly GCA_031002005.1 of Vandiemenella viatica. Taxonomy (NCBI): domain Eukaryota; kingdom Metazoa; phylum Arthropoda; class Insecta; order Orthoptera; family Morabidae; genus Vandiemenella; species Vandiemenella viatica. Next base: position 33,177,750 of record CM061918.1, read on the forward strand.
TGTCTGGGTAGAAATTTTCAAATGCCCTTAATCCGTCTTACATCTCGGACATAGCATGGTTTAATGT